>CM069861.1:78526720-79219220 GCA_036172795.1 Pelodytes ibericus | reverse complement strand
TGATGATATCATGATGAGATGATGATATCATGATGATGATGATATCATGATGATGATGATATCATGATGAGATGATGACAATGATAGCATGATGAGATGATGATGATGATGATGATGATGATATCATGATGAGATTATGATGATGATATCATGATGAGATGATGATGATGATGATTATGATGATGATGATGATGATGATGATATCATGATGATGATATCATGATGATGATGATGATGAGATGATGATGATGATGATGATGATGATATCATGATGAGATGATGATAATGATAGCATGATGAGATGATGATAATTATATCATGATGAGATGATGATGATGATATCATGATGGGATGATGATGATGATGATGATGATATTATGATGATGATGATGATGAGATGATGATGATGATGATGATGATGATATCATGATGATGATGATATCATGATGAGATGATGGTAATGATTGCATGATGAGATGATGATGATATCATGATGAGATGATGATGATGATGATGATGATGATGATGATGAGAATGATATCATGATGATGATATCATGATGAGATGATGATGATGATAATGATCATGATATCATGATGATGATATCATGATGATGATATCATGATGAGATGATGATAATGATAGCATGATGAGATGATGATGATTATATCATGATGAGATGATGATGATGATGATATCATGATGGGATGATGATGATGATGATGATGATGATGATGATGATGATATTATAATGATAATATCACTATGAGATGATGATGATATCATGATGAGATGATGATGATGATGATGATGATGATGATGATGAGGATGATATCATGATGAGATGATGATGATATCATGATGAGATGATGATGATGATGATGATGATATCATGACGAGATGATGATGATATCATGATGAGATAATGATGAGATAATGATAAGAGGATGATGATGATGGTGATATCATGATGAGATGATGATGATGAGAGGATGATGATGGTGATATCATGATGATATGATGATGATGATGATATCATGATGAGATGATGATGATGATGATGATGATGATATCATGATGATGATATCATGATGATGATATCATGATGAGATGATGATGATGATGATAGCATGATGAGATGATGATGATGATGATATCATGATGAGATGATGATATGATAGCATGATCAGATGATGATGATGATGATATCCTGATGAGATGATGATTATATCATGATGAGATGATGATGATGATGATATCATGATGAGATGATGATATCATGATGATGATATCATGATGATGATATCATGATGAGATGATGATGATGATGATAGCATGATGAGATGATGATGATGATGATATCATGATGAGATGATGATATGATAGCATGATCAGATGATGATGATGATGATATCCTGATGAGATGATGATTATATCATGATGAGATGATGATGATGATGATATCATGATGAGATGATGATATCATGATGAGATGATGATATCATGATGAGATGATGATGATATCATGATGAGATGATGATATCATGATGAGATGATGATATCATGATGAGATGATGATGATATCATGATGAGATGATGATGATGATGATGATGATGATGATGATGATGATGATGATGATATCATGATGAGATGATGATGATGATATCATGATGAGATGATGATGATGATGATGATGATGATATCATGATGAGATGATGATGATAATGATGATGATATCATGATGAGATGATGACAATGATAGCATGATGAGATGATGATGATGATAGCATGATGAGATGATGATGATGATATCATGAGGAGATGATGATGATGATATCATGATGAGATGATGATGATGATGATATCATGATGAGATGATGATTTTGATGTTATCATGATGATGATATCATGATGAGATGATAATGATGATATCATGATGAGATGATAATGATGATGATGATGATGATATCATGATGATGATATCATGATGAGATGATGATGATATCATGATGAGATGATGATGATGATATCTTGATGAGATGATGATGATGACGATGATGATGATGATGATGATGATGATGATGACGATGATATCATGATGAGATGATGATGATATCATGATAAGATGATGATATCATGATGATGATATCATGATGAGACGATGATGATATCATGATGAGATGATGATGATATAATGATGAGATGATGATGATGATAATATCATGATGAGATGATGATGATGATGATAATGACATCATGATGATATCATGATGATGATATCATGATGATGATATCATGATGAGATGATGATATCATGATGAGATGATGATATCATGGTGAGATGATGATGATGATGATATAATAATGATGATATAATGATGATGATATAATGATGATGATATCATGATGATGATATCATGATGAGATGATGATGATGATGATGATATCATGATGATGATATCATGATGAGATGATGATAAAGATAGCATGATGAGATGATGATGATTATGATGATGAGATCATGATGAGATGATGATATCATGATGATGATATGATGAGATGATGATAATGA
Organism: Pelodytes ibericus; assembly: GCA_036172795.1. Classification (NCBI taxonomy): domain Eukaryota; kingdom Metazoa; phylum Chordata; class Amphibia; order Anura; family Pelodytidae; genus Pelodytes; species Pelodytes ibericus. The sequence goes on along the minus strand of CM069861.1, from coordinate 79,216,647 downwards.
TGATGATGATGATATCATGATGAGATGATGACAATCATAGCATGATGAGATGATTATGATATCATGATGAGATGATAATGATGAGATGATGATGATGACGATGATGTTGATATCATGATGATTATATCATGATGAGATGATAATGATGTTATCATGATAAGATGATGATCATGATGATGATGATGATGATGATAATGATATCATGATGATGATGATGATATCATGATGAGATGATGATGATGATGATGATATCATGATGAGATGATGATGATGATATCATGATGAGATGATGATGATGATGATGATGATATCTTTATGAAGATATGATGATGATGATGATGATATCATGATGAGATGATGATGATGATGATGATATCATGATGAGATGATGATGATATCATGATGAGATGATGATGATGATGATATCTTTATGAAGATATGATGATGATGATGATGATGATATCATGATGAGATGATAATTATGATATCATGATGAGATGATGATGATGATGATGATATCATGATGAGATGATGATGATATCATGATGAGATGATGATGATGATATCATGATGAGATGATGATGATAATGATGATGATATCATGATGAGATGATGACAATGATAGCATGATGAGATGATGATGATGATATCATGATGAGATGATGATGATATCATGATGAGATGATGATGATGATATCATGATGAGATGATGATGATGATGATATCATGATGAGATGATGATGATGATGATGATGATGATGATGATGATGATGATATCTTGATGAGATGATGATGATGATGATGACGATGATATCATGATGAGATGATGATGATATCATGATAAGATGATGATGATGATATCATGATGATGATATCATGATGAGACGATGATGATATCATGATGAGATGATGATGATATAATGATGAGATGATGATAATGATAATATCATGATGAGATGATGATGATGATGATAATGACATCATGATGATATCATGATGATGATATCATGATGATGATATCATGATGAGATGATGATATCATGATGAGATGATGATATCATGATGAGATGATGATGATGATATAATGATGATGATATAATGATGATGATATAATGATGATGATATCATGATGAGATGATGATGATAGCATGATGAGATGATGATGATGATGATATCATGATGATGATATCATGATGAGATGATGATAAAGATAGCATGATGATATGATGATGATTATGATGATGAGATCATGATGAGATGATGATATCATGATGATGATATGATGAGATGATGATAACGATGATGATGATATCATGATGAGATGATGACAATCATAGCATGATGAGATGATGATGATATCATGATGAGATGATAATGATGATATCATGATGATGATATCATGATGAGATGATGATGATGACAATGATGATGATATCATGATGAGATGATGATGATGATATCATGATGAGATGATGATGATGATGATGATGATATCATGATGAGATGATGATGATGATGATGATGATGATGATGATGATGATGATGATGATGATATCTTTATGAAGATATGATGATGATGATGATGATATCATGATGAGATGATAATTATGATATCATGATGAGATGATGATGAGGATGATGATGATGATGATATCATGATGAGATGATGATAATGATATCATGATGAGATGATGATGATGATGATATCATGATGAGATGATGATGATGATATCATGATGAGATGATGATGATAATGATGATGATATCATGATGAGATGATGACAATGATAGCTTGATGAGATGATGATGATGATGATAGCATGATGAGATGATGATGATATCATGATGAGATGATGATGATGATATCATGATGATGATGATATCATGATGAGATGATGATATCATGATGAGATGATGATGATGATGATGATATCATGATGAGATGATGATTTTGATGTTATCATGATGATGATATCATGATGAGATGATAATGATGATATCATGATGAGATGATGATGATGATGATGATGATATCATGATGATGATATCATGATGAGATGATGATGATATCATGATGAGATGATGATGATGATATCATGATGAGATGATGATGATGATGATGATATCATGATGAGATGATGATGATGATGATGATGATGATGATATCATGATGAGATGATGATGATGATGATGACGATGATATCATGATGAGATGATGATGATATCATGATAAGATGATGATGATGATATCATGATGATGATATCATGATGAGACGATGATGATATCATGATGAGATGATGATGATGATGATAATGACATCATGATGATATCATGATGATGATATCATGATGATGATATCATGATGAGATGATGATATCATGATGAGATGATGATGATGATATAATGATGATGATATAATGATGATGATATCATGATGATGATATCATGATGAGATGATGATGATGATGATGATGATATCATGATGATGATATCATGATGAGATGATGATAAAGATAGCATGATGAGATGATGATGATTATGATGATGAGATCATGATGAGATGATGATATCATGATGATGATATGATGAGATGATGATAATGATGATGATGATATCATGATGAGATGATGACAATCATAGCATGATGAGATGATGATGATATCATGATGAGATGATAATTATGATATCATGATGATGATATCATGATGAGATGATGATGATGACGATGATGATGATATCATGATGATGGTATCATGATGAGATGATGATGATGATGATATCATGATGAGATGATGATGATATCATGATGAGATGATGATGATGATGGTGATATCATGATGAGATGATGATGATGAGAGGATGATGATGATGGTGATATCATGATGATATGATGATGATGATGATATCATGATGAGACGATGATGATATCATGATGAGATGATGATGATATAATGATGAGATGATGATGATGATGATAATATCATGATGAGATGATGATGATGATGATAATGACATCATGATGATATCATGATGATGATAGCATGATGATGATATCATGATGAGATGATATCATGATGAGATGATGATGATGATATAATGATGATGATATAATGATGATGATATCATGATGATGATATCATGATGATGATATCATGATGAGATGATGATGATGATATCATGATGAGATGATGATAAAGATAGCATGATGAGATGATGATGATTATGATAATGAGATCATGATGAGATGAGGATATCATGATGATGATATGATGAGATGATGATAATGATGATGATGATATCATGATGATGATATCATGATGAGATGATGATAAAGATAGCATGATGAGATGATGATGATTATGATGATGAGATCATGATGAGATGATGATATCATGATGATGATATGATGAGATGATGATAATGATGAGATGATGATGATGATATCATGATGTGATGATGATGATGATGATATCATGATGATGATATGATAAGATGATAATGATGATATCATGATGATGATATGATGAGATGATGATGATGATATCATGATGATGATATCATGATGAGATGATGATGATGATATCATGATGTGATGATGATGATGATGATATCATGATGAGATGATGATATCATGAGATGATAATGATGATATCATGATGATGATATGATGAGATGATGATGATGATATCATGATGATGATATCATGATGAGATGATGATGATGATATCATGATGTGATGATGATGATGATATCATGATGATGATATGATGAGATGATAATGATGATATCATGATGATGATATGATGAGATGATGATGATGATATCATGATGATGATATCATGATGAGATGATGATGATGATATCATGATGTGATGATGATGATGATATCATGATGAGATGATGATATCATGATGAGATGATGATAATGATAGCATGATGAGATGATGATGATGATATCATGATGTGATGATGATGATATCATGATGAGATTATGATGATGATATCATGATGAGATGATGATGATGATGATGATGATGATGATGATGATTTCATGATGATGTTATCATGACGAGAGAATGATAATGATAGCATGATGAGATGATGATGATGATGATGATGATGATATCATGATGAGATGATGATGATATAATGATGAGATGATGATAATGATGATGATATCATGATGAGATGATGGTGATGATGATGATGATTTCATGATGATGTTATCATGACGAGAGAATGATAATGATAGCATGATGAGATGATGATGATGATGATGATGATATCATGATGAGATGATGATGATATAATGATGAGATGATGATGATGATGATGATATCATGATGATGATATCATGATGAGATGATGATAATGATAGCATGATCAGATGATGATAATGATAGCATGATCAGATGATGATGATGATGATGATATCATGATGAGACGATGATGATATCATAATGAGATGATGATGATATAATGATGAGATGATGATGATATCATGATGAGATGATGATAATGATAGCATGATCAGATGATGATAATGATAGCATGATCAGATGATGATGATGATGATGATATCATGATGAGACGATGATGATATCATGATGATATGATGATGATATAATGATGAGATGATGATGATGATGATGATGATGATGATGATGATATCATGATGATGATGAAGATAATGATATCATGATGATGATATCATGATGAGATGATGATGATGATATCATGATGTGATGATGATGATGATATCATGATGATGATATGATGAGATGATAATGATGATATCATGATGATGATATGATGAGATGATGATGATGATATCATGATGATGATATCATGATGAGATGATGATGATGATATCATGATGCGATGATGATGATGATATCATGATGAGATGATGATATCATGATGAGATGATGATAATGATAGCATGATGAGATGATGATGATGATGATATCATGATGTGATGATGATGATATCATGATGAGATTATGATGATGATATCATGATGAGATGATGATGATGATGATTTCATGATGATTTTATCATGACGAGATAATGATAATGATAGCATGATGAGATGATGATGATGATGATGATGATGATGATGATATCATGATGAGATGATGATGATATAATGATGAGATGATGATAATGATGATGATATCATGATGAGATGATGGTGATGATGATGATGATATCATGATGATGTCATGATGAGATGATGATGATGATATCATGATGTGATGATGATGATGATATCATGATGAGATGATGATATCATGATGAGATGATGATAATGATAGCATGATGAGATGATGATGATGATATCATGATGTGATGATGATGATATCATGATGAGATTATGATGATGATATCATGATGAGATGATGATGATGATGATGATGATGATGTTATCATGACGAGAGAATGATAATGATAGCATGATGAGATGATGATGATGATGATGATGATGATGATATCATGATGAGATGATGATGATATAATGATGAGATGATGATAATGATGATGATATCATGATGAGATGATGGTGATGATGATGATGATTTCATGATGATGTTATCATGACGAGAGAATGATAATGATAGCATGATGAGATGATGATGATGATGATATCATGATGAGATGATGATATTATGATGAGATGATGATAATGATGATGATATCATGATGATGATATCATGATGAGATGATGATAATGATAGCATAATCAGATGATGATAATGATAGCATGATCAGATGATGATGATGATATGATGAGACGATGATGATATCATGATGAGATGATGATGATATAATGATGAGATGGTGATGGTGATAATATCATGATGAGATGACGATGATGATGATAATGATATCATGATGATATCATGATGATGATATCATGATGAGATGATGATATCATGATGAGATGATGATATCATGATGATAATATAATGATGATGATATTATGATGATGATATCATGATGAGATGATGATGATATCATGATGATGATATCATGATGAGATGATGATAAAGATAGCATGATGAGATGATGATGATGATTATGATGATGAGATCATGATGAGATGATGAGATGATGATGATATCATGAGGATGATATGATGAGATGATGATAATGATGATGATGATATCATGAAGAGATGATGACAATGATAGCATGATGAGATGATGATGATATCATGATGAGATGATAATGATGATATCATGATGATGATATCATGATGAGATGATGATGATGATGATGATATCATGATGATGATATCATGATGAGATGATAATGATGTTATCATGATGAGATGATGATCATGATGATGATGATGATTATGATATCATGATGATGGTATCATGATGAGATGATGATGATATCATGATGATGATATCATGATGATGATATCATGATGATGATATGATGAGATGATGATGATGATGATGATATCATGATGATGATATCATGATGAGATGATAATGATATCATGATGAGATGAGGATGATGATGATGATATCATGATGATGATATCATGATGAGATGATGATGATGATGATGATATCATGATGAGATGATGATGATATCTTGATGATGATATCATGATGATGATATGATGAGATGATAATGATGATATCATGATGATGATATCATGATGATGATATGATGAGATGATGATGATGATGATATCATGATGATGATATCATGATGAGATGATGATGATGATATCATGATGTGATGATGATGATGATATCATGATGAGATGATGATATCATGATGAGATGATGATAATGATAGCATGATGAGATGATGATGATGATGATATAATGATGTGATGATGATGATATCATGATGAGATTATGAAGATGATATCATGATGAGATGATGATGATGATGATGATATCATGATGATGTTATCATGACGAGATGATGATAATGATAGCATGATGAGATGATGATGATGATGATATCATGATGAGATGATGATGATGATGATGATGATATCATGATGATGATATCATGATGAGATGATGATAATGATAGCATGATCAAATGATGATAATGATAGCATGATCAGATGATGATGATGATGATGATATCATGATGAGACGATGATGATATCATGATGAGATGATGATGATATAATGATGAGATGATGATGATATCATGATGAGATGATGATAATGATAGCATGATCAGATGATGATAATGATAGCATGATCAGATGATGATAATGATAGCATGATCAGATGATGATGATGATGATGATATCATGATGAGACGATGATGATATCATGATGATATGATGATGATATAATGATGAGATGATGATGATGATGATGATGATGATGATGATGATGATGATGATATCATGATGATGATGAAGATAATGATATCATGATGATGATATCATGATGAGATGATAATGATGATATCATGATGTGATGATGATGATGATATCATGATGATGATATGATGAGATGATAATGATGATATCATGATGATGATATGATGAGATGATGATGATGATATCATGATGATGATATCATGATGAGATGATGATGATGATATCATGATGTGATGATGATGATGATATCATGATGAGATGATGATATCATGATGAGATGATGATAATGATAGCATGATGAGATGATGATGATGATATCATGATGTGATGATGATGATATCATGATGAGATTATGATGATGATATCATGATGAGATGATGATGATGATGATGATGATTTCATGATGATGTTATCATGACGAGAGAATGATAATGATAGCATGATGAGATGATGATGATGATGATGATGATATCATGATGAGATGATGATGATATAATGATGAGATGATGATAATGATGATGATATCATGATGAGATGATGGTGATGATGATGATGATTTCATGATGATGTTATCATGACGAGAGAATGATAATGATAGCATGATGAGATGATGATGATGATGATGATGATGATATCATGATGAGATGATGATGATATAATGATGAGATGATGATAATGATGATGATATCATGATGAGATGATGGTGATGATGATGATGATTTCATGATGATGTTATCATGACGAGAGAATGATAATGATAGCATGATGAGATGATGATGATGATGATGATGATATCATGATGAGATGATGATGATATAATGATGAGATGATGATAATGATGATGATAGCATAATCAGATGATGATAATGATAGCATGATCAGATGATGATGATGATATCATGATGAGACGATGATGATATCATGATGAGATGATGATGATATAATGATGAGATGGTGATGATGATAATATCATGATGAGATGATGATGATGATATCATGATGAGATGATGATATCATGATGATAATATAATGATGATGATATCATGATGATGATATCATGATGAGATGATGATGATGATGATATCATGATGATGATATCATGATGAGATGATGATAAAGATAGCATGATGAGATGATGATGATTATGATGATGAGATCATGATGAGATGATGAGATGATGATGATATCATGATGATGATATGATGAGATGATGATAATGATGATGATGATATCATGAAGAGATGATGACAATGATAGCATGATGAGATGATGATGATATCATGATGAGATGATAATGATGATATCATGATGATGATATCATGATGAGATGATGATGATGATGATGATGATATCATGATGATGATATCATGATGAGATAATAATGATGTTATCATGATGAGATGATGATCATGATGATGATGATGATATCATGATGATGGTATCATGATGAGATGATGATGATATCATGATGATGATATGATGAGATGATGATGATGATGATATCATGATGATGATATCATGATGAGATGATAATGATATCATGATGAGATGAGGATGATGATGATGATGTCATGATGATGATATCATGATGAGATGATGATGATGATGATGATGATGATATCATGATGAGATGATGATGATATCTTGATGATGATATCATGATGATGATATCATGATGAGATGATAATGATGATATCATGATGATGATATCATGATGATGATATCATGATGATGATATGATGAGATGATGATGATGATATCATGATGATGATATCATGATGAGATGATGATGATGATATCATGATGTGATGATGATATCATGATGAGATGATGATATCATGATGAGATGATGATAATGATAGCATGATGAGATGATGATGATGATGATGATGATATCATGATGTGATGATGATGATATCATGATGAGATTATGAAGATGATATCATGATGAGATGATGATGATGATATCATGATGATGTTATCATGACGAGATGATGATAATGATAGCATGATGAGATGATGATGATGATGATATCATGATGAGATGATGATGATATAATGATGAGATGATGATGATGATGATGATATCATGATGAGATGATGATAATGATAGCATGATCAGATGATGATAATGATAGCATTATCAGATGATGATGATGATGATGATGATATCATGATGATGTTATCATGACGAGATGATGATAATGATAGCATGATGAGATGATGATGATGATGATATCATGATGAGATGATGATGATATAATGATGAGATGATGATGATGATGATGATATCATGATGAGATGATGATAATGATAGCATGATCAGATGATGATAATGATAGCATTATCAGATGATGATGATGATGATGATATCATGATGAGACGATGATGATATCATGATGAGATGATGATGATATAATGATGAGATGATGATGATATCATGATGAGATGATGATAATGATAGCATGATCAGATGATGATAATGATAGCATGATCAGATGATGATGATGATGATGATATCATGATGAGACGATGATGATATCATGATGATATAATGATGAGATGATGATGATGATGATGATGATGATGATGATATCATGATGATGATGAAGATAATGATATCATGATGATATCATGATGATGATATCATGATGATGATATCATGATGAGATGATGAAATCATGATGATGATATCATGATGATGATATAACGATGATGATATCATGATGATGATATCATGATGATGATATCATGATGATGATATCATGATGAGATGATGATGATGATGATGATGATGATGATGATATCATGATGATGATATCATGATGAGACGATGATAAAGATAGCATGATGAGATGATGATGATTATGATGATGAGATCATGATGAGATGATGAGATGATGATGATGATATCATGATGATGATATGATGAGATGATGATAATGATGATGATGATATCATGATGAGATGATGACAATGATAGCATGATGAGATTATGATGATATCATGATGAGATGATAATGATGATATCATGATGATGATATCATGATGAGATGATGATGATGATATCATGATGATGATATCATGATGAGATGATAATGATGTTATCATGATGAGATGATGATCATGATGATGATGATGATGATGATATCATGATGATGGTATCATGATGAGATGATCATGATGATGATATGATGAGATGATGATGATGATGATGATGATGATATCATGATGATGATATCATGATGAGATGATAATGATATCATGATGAGATGATGAGATGATGATGATATCATGATGAGATGATGATAATGATAGCATGATCAGATGATGATAATGATAGCATGATCAGATGATGATGATGATGATGATATCATGATGAGACGATGATGATATCATGATGAGATGATGATGATATAATGATGAGATGATGATGATGATGATGATATCATGATGATGATGAAGATAATGATATCATGATGATATCATGATGATGATATCATGATGATGATATCATGATGATGATATCATGATGAGATGATGAAATCATGATGATGATATCATGATGATGATATAACGATGATGATATCATGATGATGATGTCATGATGATGATATCATGATGAGATGATGATGATGATGATGATGATATCATGATGATGATATCATGATGAGACGATGATAAAGATAGCATGATGAGATGATGATGATTATGATGATGAGATCATGATGAGATGATGAGATGATGATGATGATATCATGATGATGATATGATGAGATGATGATAATGATGATGATGATATCATGATGAGATGATGACAATGATAGCATGATGAGATTATGATGATATCATGATGAGATGATAATGATGATATCATGATGATGATATCATGATGAGATGATGATGATGATGATATCATGATGATGGTATCATGATGAGATGATAATGATGTTATCATGATGAGATGATGATCATGATGATGATGATGATGATGATATCATGATGATGGTATCATGATGAGATGATCATGATGATGATATGATGAGATGATGATGATGATGATGATATCATGATGATGATATCATGATGAGATGATAATGATATCATGATGAGATGAGGATGATGATGATGATATCATGATGATGATATCATGATGAGATGATGATGATGATGATGATGATGATGATGATGATATCATGATGAGATGATGATGATATATTGATGATGATATCATGATGAGATGATGATGATGATGATGGTGATGATGATATCATGATGATGATATCATGATGAGATGATGATAATGATAGCATGATGAGATGATGATGATTATGATGATGATATCATGATGAGATGATGATGATGATATTATGATGATGATATCATGATGAGATGATGATATCATGATGAGATGATGACAATGATAGCATGATGAGATGATGATGATGATGATGATGATGATGATGATGATGATGATGATATTATCATGATGAGATTATGATGATTATATCATGATGATGATATCATGATGAGATGATGATGATGATGATGATGATGATGATATCATGATGAGATGATGATGATGATATCATGATGAGATGATGATGATGATATCATGATGAGATGATGATATGATGAGATGATGATGATGATGATATCATGATGATGATATCATGATGAGATGATGATGATGATGATGATATCATGATGATAATATGATGAGATGATGATGATTATGATATCATGATGATGATATCATGATGCGATGATAATGATAGCATGATGAGATGATGATGATATCATGATAAGATGATGAAATCATGATGATGATATCATGATGATGATATAACGATGATGATATCATGATGATGATATCATGATGATGATATCATGATGAGATGATGATGATGATGATGATATCATGATGATGATATCATGATGAGACGATGATAAAGATAGCATGATGAGATGATGATGATTATGATGATGAGATCATGATGAGATGATGAGATGATGATGAGATGATGAGATGATGATGATGATGATATCATGATGATGCTATGATGAGATGATGATAATGATGATGATGATATCATGATGAGATGATGACAATGATAGCATGATGAGATGATGATGATATCATGATGAGATGATAATGATGATAATATCATGATGAGATGATGATGATGATATCATGATGATGATATCATGATGAGATGATAATGATGTTATCATGATGAGATGATGATCATGATGATGATGATGATGATGATGATATCATGATGATGGTATCATGATGAGATGATCATGATGATGATATGATGAGATGATGATGATGATGATGATGATATCATGATGATGATATCATGATGAGATGATAATGATATCATGATGAGATGAGGATGATGATGATGATATCATGATGAGATGATGATGATGATGATGATATCATGATGAGATGATGATGATATCTTGATGATGATATCATGATGAGATGATGATGATGATGGTGATGATGATATCATGATGATGATATCATGATGAGATGATGATATCATGATGAGATGATGATGATTATGATGATGATATCATGATGAGATGATGATGATGATGATGATGATGATGATATTATGATGATGATATCATGATGAGATGATGATATCATGATGAGATGATTACAATGATAGCATGATGAGATGATGATGATATCATGATGCGATGATAATGATGATAATATCATGATGAGATGATGATGATGATGATATCATGATGATGATATCATGATGAGATGATAATGATGTTATCATGATGAGATGATGAGATGATGATGATGATGATGATATCATGATGATGGTATCATGATGAGATGATCATGATGATGATATGATGAGATGATGATGATGATGATGATGATGATGATATCATGATGAGATGATAATGATATCATGATGAGATGAGGATGATGATGATGATATCATGATGATGATATCATGATGAGATGATGATGATGATGATGATGATGATGATATCATGATGAGATGATGATGATATCTTGATGATGATATCATGATGAGATGATGATGATGGTGATGATGATATCATGATGATGATATCATGATGAGATGATGATAATGATAGCATGATGAGATGATGATGATTATGATGATGATATCATGATGAGATGATGATGATGATGATATTATGATGATGATATCATGATGAGATGATGATATCATGATGAGATGATGACAATGATAGCATGATGAGATGATGATGATGATGATGATGATATTATCATGATGAGATTATGATGATTATATCATGATGATGATATCATGATGAGATGATGATGATGATGATGATGATATCATGATGAGATGATGATGATGATATCATGATGAGATGATGATGATGATATCATGATGAGATGATGATGATGATGATATCATGATGATGATATCATGATGAGATGATGATGATGATGATGATGATGATGATATCATGATGATAATATGATGAGATGATGATGATTATGATATCATGATGATGATATCATGATGAGATGATTATGATAGCATGATGAGATGATGATGATATCATGATAAGATGATGATGATGATGATGATGATGATGATATCATGATTAGATGATGATATCATGATGAGATGATGATGACAGTAGTCATGTTCTAATAATCTTCAGATTAACCCCTTAGTGACATGACTTTTTTGGCTGGTCCGACGCTTGGTGACATGGGCTGTTTTAACATTTCTGAGGTGTTTGTGTTTTGCTGTAATTTATTTCTGTCTCATTTAGTGTACCCGCACAAACTATATATCGTTTTATCGTTATAAGAAGGGCTTTCTTTTGATACCATTATTTTGATAAAAGCATATAATTTGATGTAAAAAAAATAATAAAATATGGCAAAAAAATTGAAAAAGTTTTTTTTTTATGACTTTTATTTGAAAGATCGTATACTCATGTACAAGAGACAACAAAAAAACACTGCTAAATATATATGTCCTGAGTTCAGAAATAGCCCATGTTTTATGTTTTTGTGCTTTTTTATTCATGTTACAGGGCCAGAACTATAAGTAGAGCAAAAGCTATTTTAAAAACCATTTTTTTCAACATTAGCGATAGTGACATTGTAACACTGATTTCTGTAATAAATCCATGAATGTACATATTTTTGAAAACTAGACCACTCAGGGCATTTAACTTGGGGTATTTTGACACATTTCATGTAGCCATTTTACCACCAATCTTTGCAAAAGTTTGCAGCAAAAAAACCTTTTTTTTTAATTTTTCACATAGATTGCAATTTATGTAAACATTACCTTAAAATGTGAAGGGGTTTTTCCAAACAACACCTCAATATGTGTTCAGCAACATCTCCTGAGTACAGGGATACCACCCATGTATAGGTTGGTTAGGTTATTTGGCGGTGAAAAGGCCACATTTGAGAGGTGCGCTTTTTGGTTTTTCAACTTGGAATTCTGACATGCAGAAAACCTGCGCCCATGTTCCATTTGGGACATTTGTGAAGCCAGAACGTGTATTTTACCCCACAAAACCATACATTTTAGCAAACTAGACACCCTAGGGTATTTCAAATGATAGTATTTTAACACTTTCCATGCACTAATTCTACCACCAGCCTTTGTCAAATTTTAGGTTAGTAGTTTTTTAATGATTTGTTTCACATACATTGTACTTCGAGCATTAATTCACAGATCCTGTTATGTGTCAGTGCAAAACAACACCCCAATATGTGTTCAGCAACATCTCCTGAGTACAGGGATACCACCCATGCATAGGTTTGTTGGGTTGTTTGGGGGCTAAAAGGCCACGTTTAGGGGGGGTGCATTTCCAACTTGGAATTTTGACATGTAGTCAGCCTGCGCCCATGTTCTATTTGGGACACTTTCGAAGCGTGTCAAAGTATTTTACCCCATAAAACCATATATTTTGGAAAACTAGACATCCTAGGGTATTTAAAATTGTGGTATTTTAACACTTTACAAGTGCTAATTCTACCACCAACCTATGTCAAAGGGTTGGGATGTCATTTTTTCCCCACACACATTGTAGTTCAGGAAGGAATTTTCAGATTCTGGTATTTGCCACTGCCAACCACCACCTCAATATGTGTTCAGCAACATCTCCTGAGTACAGGGATACCCCCCATGCATAGGTTTGTTGGTTTGTTTTGGGGCTAAAAGGCCACATTTAGGGGGTGCGCAATTCCAACCTGGAATTTTGACATGTAGTCAGCCTGCGCCCATTTGGAACATTTTTGAAGCCGTCCAATGAATTGTACCCCATCAAACCATATATTTTTGGAAAATAGACATCCTAAGGTATTTCAAATGGTGGTATTTTAATACTGTATAGGTATTAATTCTACCACCAGCCTTTGCAAAAGTTTGTGGTAGTACTTTTATGGGAGTTTTTTTTCCACATGCATTGTACTTCAGGCATGAATTCACAGATTCTGGTATATGTCACTGCCAAACAACAACCCAATATGTGTTCAGCAACATCTACAGGGATAGCACCCATGCATAGGTTTGTTGGTTTGTTTTTTAGCTAGAAGGCAACATTTGTGAGATGCGCATCTCAAAATTCCAACCTGGAATTTTGACATGTAGTCAACCTGCGTCCGTGTCCTTTATGGGATATATCTTTGAAGCCAGCCAATGTAAATTTACTCCCACCAAACCATATATTTTTTTTAACGGTAGACCCGCATCACTCCTTGTGGCAAGGGCTCAGCAGCCACCGATACATCGCTAGATGATGTATCAGAAAGCTGACTAGGGTCAAAATCGAACCCTGAGTCCGCGGCCTCAGAATCAGTGCGTAAGCAGTGATCTCGAGCAAAGAAGGGGTTAATAGCTCTTAGAAGAGCCTATCTAGTACTGTAATACATTACAGTACAAGAAATTAATCCATAAAACAGTGCAGACAGCAAAACTGTTGCTGTGCAAGATTACTGCTTACACAGTGATGAATGGCAGGGAAGGGGTTAATACACAGTGAAAGACTTTCATAAAACCTGCCAATTTTATAAAATGTTATTTTATATCACTAATACTGATCTGTCTCTTTCCGTCACAAAAATGTAAGTGAGGAAAGGGAGGCAGATCAATATTTGTGAATATTGATCCGACCAATTTTGATCTGACCAGGGCGAATGGTGAGCTTAATTGAGAAATCACCAAACCGCCTTTGCCACTAATTCGCTGTTACTGATCGCTATGCGCTCAGGCAGCTTAAAAAAAAAATCTCAAATATTTTTACTTTACATGTAATCCCCTAGCAGGTATGTGTAAAAAAAAAAAAAAAATATGCAGACAGATAAAAATTGCTTTGGCGTCAATATCATTGCGTAAGCAGTGATCGACGGCAAAGAAGGGGTTAATAACTCTTAGAAGAGCCTTTGTAGTACTATAATAAATCACAGTACAAAAAAAATTAACCCCTAAAAAATGCACAAACAGCAAAAATAAATGCGATGATGTGCACAATCACTGCTTACGCAAGATCAGTGGCAGGGAAGGGGTTAAACGCAGGGAATTTCTTTAATACATTTTTTTTATTGTTTTATTATTCGTGTGTTGTGTATTTATTGTTTTTTTTAACTTTTACTTACTTTTATAACTTTGATCTGTCTCTCTCCCTCACTAAAAAAAATGTGAGGAGAGGGAGGCAGATCATAACTGGTCAGATCAATATAGGGTTAATATTGATTTGACCAGTCAGTGGGGATGCTCATCAGAGCATCCCCACTGCTTGTCTGTGTGCCTGGCAGTCACTGATTGCCTCTGTGAAGAGGCAATCGTGTGACAGCCAGAGATCACAGGAAGCAGGTACTTCCTGCCTCCTGTGCTCTTACCCTTGCATTTTTTTTTTTGTGTTACTGATTGCCTCGACTTGCGAGGCAATCAGAAACACTTTCTGAGCATAGGAAGCGAAAAATTCGCTTCCTATGCTCGTTTTCTAATGCCGTCGTTTTAAAGGCACTGTGCCTTTAAAACCGGCATTTCTATCGCTCTCCGGAGCGATCAAAATGCCGACGGGCATACGGAAGCATCGTTACCTAGTCCGTCCTGTGTCGCCAAGGGGTTAAATACTTAAAGCACCTCACATCTGTTATTATGTCTCTGAAAGTATAGCTCTGCTTGATTTTAATGCTTTAATGGATCTACGATTTTGCAGCTGTACACATACAGTGTATAACTTACACTAACACAGACACACATTTCTTACCTTACATGGTGCGGGCAGTCTGCTGCAGGTTACATTAAGCTGTGTGAAAAAAGGACTGAGCTAATCAGGAGAGGTTTCTGAACTCTCAGTCAATCAGGACAGTTGAGAGGTCTCAGAGCTCTTAATTCGGGACTTTGCATTTTCCCTGATTGAGGCTGCCCACATTGCGATATGTCCCAGGCAATCTGGGTGTACAATCTGGGACATGTGGTCACCCTAGCCTTCATATGTATGTGACTGTGTGTGTACGTATGGTTGTGAGTGTACATGTGACTGAATGTGTATGTGACCCTGCATGTGTGACTGTGTTTGTACGTGTGTTTGCAAGTTTACATGTACCTGCATGTGCTTATAATACCGCATATGTGACTGTGTGTGTATGTGTAGTTGTGAATATTCATGTGCCTGCATGTGTATGTGACCTTGCATATGTGCTTGTGTGTGTACGTGTGGGTTTTGAGTGTACATGTGCCTGCATGTGTATATGACACTGCACATGTGACTGTGTGTGTATGTGTAGCTGTGAGTGTACAAGTGCCTGCATGTATATGTGACACTGCATATATGACTGTGTGTACATGTGGATGCAAGTTTACATGTGTGATGTATGGACTGTTGGGCTGTGTGTGAGTGTCTGTATTGTGATGTATGGGCAGTTGGGCTGTTGTTGGCTGTGAATAATGCACTTCCGTTCTTTTGGCTTTTACTTCCTGTTTCTGTTGGCAGTTGGGGGGGAGAATGTTCGAGGGATTTGAAAATAGAGCTGCAGAAACCCTGTGTAACAAGGCAGCAATATGAAGATCCTGTTATTTATGTATTAATAAAGTGAGTACTTCATTATACAGGAATTATTGACTGAATTGTACAAAACATCACAACATGTACCTGCATGTGTATGTGACTGCATTTGTGGCTGTGTGTGTAGGTGTGGTTGTGAGTCTAGATGTGCCTGTCTGTGTACATGTGGCTGTTGATGTGTATGTGACATTTATGGGAGCTACACTGCACCATCATTAAAATATGGTCAACTACATACTGAGGAGAGCTTTACAGTATCCCCATCTATGTCCAGCTAATATTATACAAATAGGTTAACTAAAATCTAATGCATACAGTATGAACCCCATTGTTTATTAATCTATTAATCATTCATTTTCTTGTTATGTATGTCCCTTTTTCATTTTCTGCATAATAACACAAGAAATTATGAGAGCGTGCAATTTTCTATTCTTGACTCTGGCACAGGAAGATCTAGCTAAGGCTCTGATATCTAACAACATTACAGAGTTTTGTAGAACACATGTCAATATTTCCTGCTATTATTGCTAATTTGCCTTGAAATAGCTCCATCAGTCCTAAGGTGGCAATATTAATGCCTGACAAATCCTAGTGGGTACAAGATGGGTGTCTGGCAAGCCCTATTTGGTGCAATATGGGTGATTGAAAGGTCCAAGTGGATGCAATATGAGTACAGTGGCAAGTCCTTGTGGCTGCAATATGGGTGCAGTGGCAAGTTCTGTGGGTGCATTATAGGACAATGGAAGTGGCAAGTCCAATGGATACAGTGTTAAATCCTGTGGGGGCTATGAAAAGTCTTGTAATAGAGTTGCAATGGTATATGTGCCTATGGGATTTGTAATAAATAAGCATTTTCTGATTCATCTATACACTGTTCCTCCCTTTTCCTATGTGTAAGGATCCCGCCTGTTTGCCTTAAATGTGTATGTGACTTTATATTGCTATTACTTCCTTTATTCCCTTTAATGCCCATATGCAAGTCCACCCCTGTGCAGATAGTTGCATAGATTAAATCCTCCATAAAAATAACTTTTATTAAAACAGATGTTGTGTATTCCTGGAGAATCAGTCTCCTATATACCTGAACATACAAGTAAAAAAATTAAACTGGAGGAAAAAGTCTAGAAAGGAGATAACGGGATTTAGTTGACCTAAACATTGATTATACTGTGAATGTAGAGAATAAAAAAATATACATTATGTTTGAAAAAGTGCATATACATGCATAAAATAAGAAAAATGGGTTTTAAATGTGTTAGTGGTGTCTTCTGTTTCTGATATCACCAATCGCTTGATATGCAAATAAACAATTGTTCAATAAGAAATGTGTAATTTGCATATGAAGCCACAAGGTGCTGTCATAAACAGGAGACACCACAGACACTTTTAAAACAAATATTTATTTTATGTTTTGAATTTGTATGCAATTTTTACATATTAACCCCTTCCCAATGCTAGGACGTACTATGCCATCCTGATTTTACAGTGCCTAAAAGACGCTAGGTACGTCCAGCGTTAAACAGCTCATCGTGGCTCCCTTCGATGAGCTGCGCTCAGATGACCCTGCAGGGATTTGCAGTGGGATCCCACCTGTCAGATGAGGCCACTTTGAGTGGCTTCAGTCTCACAGGGAAAAAGTATCCGGAGCTCAAAGCGAGCACCAGCTACATTTCACTAAATCGTGCCTCCGTGATGTCACAGGTGATGCCCGGAGGTCTCGTAATCTTTTGGCAGACCTTGATCGGGTCTCTGGCATAGTGTTCCTGGCTAACGATCACCTTGTGACCAGTGGCCAGCAACAAATCGTGAAGTTTTGGTGCTTGGGACGCAAGCAACATGCGTCACAAAGGGGTTAATAGAATAATATTTAGCTTTAATAGAATAATATCAATAAAGTGCCTTACTGAGCTGTCTCTATTGTATAGCAGTATCAGGCTGCTAACATGTTGTTTAGAATCCTGACTCAAATGAAGGAAGATCTTACCCAAGATGTCTTACCCAAGCCCTTGATAGAGCTATTGAATCAGAGAAGTCTTTATAAGGTACTTTATTTATATTAAGCATTTCTATTTCAAATTATTACGCTTGATGCAATCTGATAATTAAACATTATATTTTGCCAAAATGTGTCCTTTGCAAGAGCAAAGCACGTTGAAAATAACAGTAATGTGTCCAATTGTCCAGCGGATGGCAGTATAATGCAGAATAGGTCATGGAATGCAATGTTTTAAGATTTGCAGCCAGGTGAAGCTACTAACTATCTGAAGAGCTGTAAATGATTAGTCATGTTATTATTTAGTAAAACTGGACAGAATGGATTCCCCAAAGTCTCCAGGTATGATAAAGCTAGGAGAAAATAATTTGTTTGCAAAAGCAGTGATACCATTATCACCACATATTTATTGAAGTTTATTCATAAAGAGACATCACATAAAGTAGAATTGAGTATAAATGGATATATAAGTGATATGTAAATATTTTAATTATCCCCAAAGCTAAATTGTAATTCTAGGTGACCCTGGGTATGTCCCCAAAAGAGGCCTTATGTGAGCACAAATAGGAAGATTTAGCTCAATTTTGTGGGGGTATACCCAAAGTTGGCAACGGCCACAGCTAGGCCTTATCTATGTGACCTTCCACAACACCTTAAAAAGGTGCATTTCTAAATATGAGTCTAGTCTGCCTATAGGATACTGATAAGAATGTGAAATCCTACCGCAAAAAAGACACCCATAGGTCAAACCAGGTTCATGAAATCAATACAATCTGTAGGTGCAATCAACTAAAACCCAATCACTGTCAAGGATATTTCCATGAGCACATGACCACCATTTTAGAGCAGGATTAGCAGCTAGCAGGCAAATGATAATAGTATACCAAATGGCAAGCCAAGGATCAATTCAGGGGGGCACCTGGGCAGTGGTAGCAGGATAAGGGAGAATGCAAGGCCTAAGAGGGCAGCCAGAGGAGGAAGAATGAACTCTTTCAGCAGATAGTGGATGCTGTTAACACAGTTGGTGGGAATAACAGGTCACATGTGGTGGTAAGGAAAGGTTATTAAAAAGCATTAAAATTACTCATAAATCATAAGCAGCATGTTATATTACACTGATCTCACACATGTACTTCATGTAACACACGTATTAGCTACGTCAAGGATACCAAGGAATGTACACTCATAGGAAATGTTGCACAAGGCTACACATATCATAATGACTCTTGTTGTTGTATTTTTTCTTCTTTTAAATATACCGTATTTGCTCGATTATAAGAAGAGTTTTTATAATCGAGGTCGTCTTATAATCCGAGGTCAGATTATAAAACAGGGATCCAGGTCCCCAGCAGAGCTGCAGGGGACCTGGATCCCCCTCTCTAACAGCAGGGGAATGTCTGCGCGATGAGCGCAGACTACCCCTACTGCCGCCCGGCACGACCGCCGTGACTTCTATGATGAAGTCGAGTACTTCCGGCTTCGTCATAAAAGTCCCGGCGGTCGTGCCGGGCGGCAGCAGGGGAGGTCTGCGCTCATCGCGCAGACATCCTCCGTGGCCCCGCTAGCCACCAGGGAGAATCGGGAGGTATCGTGCAGACATCCCCCGGCTGCCCCCACTAGCCACCAGGGAGCGAGTTACAGGTGAGGGGGAGGGAGGGAGGAAGAAGAGAGACAGGGGGAGGGGGGGGAGACAGAGCAACAAGGGGAGGGAGGGGGGCAGAGAGAGACAAGGGGAGGGAGTGGGGAAGAGAGAGACAAGGGGATGGAGGGGGGGCACAGAGTAACAAGGGGAGGGGGAGCAGAGAGAAACAAGGGGAGGGGGCAGAGAGAAACAAGGGGGGGAAGAGACAGAGGCGAGGGGGGAGTCAAAGGGAGGGGGAGAGAGAGACAACACTAAGGGGGGGAGAGACAAAGCTGGGGGCAAGGGAAAGAGAGAAGCAGCATTGGCACATAAAAGGAAATAAAAACAAGAAATGCATTTTTTAATATAATTTTTTATTAAAAAAGCAATTTACATGTGAATATATACAAGTTGAACTTTTTTCCTATAGGGTAGTCTTATATTCAGGCTTTTAGTGTTTTCCCTAAAGGAATATCCAAAATTTGGGGGGTCGTCTTATAATCAGGGTCGTCTTATAATCGAGCAAATACGGTACTATCCTCCTTTACTGTGTTGATTCCCTTATTGTATTTAATTGTTTCTATAATATCCCCCTGTCTCTTCTTTCCTACAAGCTATATATGTTAAGACCCTTTAACCTTTCCTGGTAAGTTTTATTCTAAAATCCATGAACTAGTTTAAAAGCCCTTCTCTGAACTCCAAAGTATCGATATCCTTCTGGAGATATGGTATCGAGTACTGTGTACAATACTCCAAGTACCATTACATGCAATTCCCTCTTTCATGAATGGAGCAGACCTATCTTCGCTACGTGCGGTACTAGTTTCCTCCCATCAACTGCTGGCTCCTGATGCCCAGGGATCTACTGGCCAGAGGCGTCGCTAGGGGTGGGCTAAGGGGGCTGAAGCCCCGAATGTAATGATCAAAGCCCCGAGTCTCTGCAGCTCCGTGTAGCTCCGCCCCCTGACATCACACAGACAGTATGTGAAAGCCCTACACTGATAGGAGGCTGAGTGATGTGTCAGCCAATCAGTGCAGGGCTTTTACACAGCATCATTACTGTGTGTGAAAGCCCTGCACTGATTGGCTGACACATCACTGAGCATCCTATCAGTGCAGTGCTTTTACACAGCATCATGACAGGGATGTGAAGGAAGCTCCACGTGGGACAGTGAAGCAGCTCTGAAGATATCCATGCAGGCTGTCACCTTGTGGGAGATACAGAGCAGGTCTATTCCCACTCAGGTAAGCTCTGGGTATGGTGGAGAGAAGGGAAGGTTGGGGTCACTTATTTACATCCACCTTTGTGTATTTAAGCTATATATTGTTGGTTTGAGATTCCTTATTACAGGACTGCCAAACAGCATAGGAATGATTCATGTTACATTTGTGTGTGTGTATATATATATAACATAAATCCTTCCTAAGCTGTTTGGCAGTCCTGTAATAAGGAACCTCAAACCAACAATATATAGCTTAAATACACAAAGGTGGATGTAAATAAGTGATTTATGCTATATATGCATAATGATTTATACTATATATATATATATATATATATATATATATATATATATATATTCATAAATCATTTCTATCCTGTTTAGCAGTCCTGTAATAAATAACGTCACACATGTGTGTTATGTGTATGTGTGACATGTTTTATTACAGGACTGCCAAACAGCATAGGAATGATTCATGTTACATATGTGTGTATATATATATATATAACATAAATCCTTCCTATGCTGTTTGGCAGTCCTGTAATAAGGAATCTCAAACCAACAATATATAGCTTAAATACACAAAGGTGGATGTAAATAAGTGATTTATGCTATATATGCATAATGATTTATACTATATATATATATATATATATATATATATATATATATATATATATTCATAAATCATTTCTATCCTGTTTAGCAGTCCTGTAATAAATAACGTCACACATGTGTGTTATGTGTATGTGTGACATGTTTTATTACAGGACTGCCAAACAGCATAGGAAGGATTTATGTTTATATCAGGGCTTGACAAATTTTATTTAGTTTTAGGAGCCAGCAAAAAAATTTAGGAGCCAGACAATGGCACATCAGAAAAGCATACATACACAGAGACAATCACATGCACACACCTCACAGACATCCAGTCAGTCACATACACAGCCAGTTACACACACACACACCAGTCAGCAAGTTTTCTTTTTTTTTTAAATAAAAAAATAATTCCTTAATGTGTCCCACACGTCACATGCACAGCCAGTTACATACATATTCACATACAACACATACACAGCCAGTTACATGCATACACACACAACACATACACAGCCAGTTACCAACACACACACACAGCCAGTTACATACACACACAACACACACAGACAGTTACATACATACACACACAACACATACACAGCCAGTTACATGCACACACAGACAGTTACAAAGATACACACACACACAACACATACACAGCCAGTTACATACATATACACACACACACACACACAGCCAGTTACATACATACACACACAACACACTCACACTGACATACACACACTCTCGCTCACACAGACATACACACACACTGTCGCTCACACTGACATACACACACTGTCGCTCACACTGACATGCACACACTCTCTCTCACTCTGACATGCACACACTCTCTCTCACTCTGACATGCACACACTCTCTCTCACTCTGACATGCACACACTCTCGTTCACACTGACATACACACACTCTCGCTCACACTGACATACACACACTCTCGCTCACCCTGTCATACACACACTCTCGCACACACTCTTGCTCACACTGACATACACACACTCTCGCTCACACTGACACACACACTCTCGCTCACACTGACACACACTCTCGCTCACACTGACATGCACACACTCTCGCTCACACTGACATGCATACACTCTCGCTCACACTGACATACACACACTCTCGCTCACACTGACATGCACACACTCTCGCTCACACTTACATGCACACACTCTCGCTCACACTGTCATGCACACACTCTCGCTCACACTGACATGCACACACTCTCGCTCACACTGACATGCACACACTCTCACACTGACATGCACACACTCTCACTCATACTGACATGCACACACTCACACTGACATGCACACACTCTCACTGACATGCACACACTGACACTGACATGCACATACTCACACTGACATGCACACACTCTCGCTCACACTGACATGCACATACTCACACTGACATCCACACACTCACTCACACTGACATGCACACACTCTCACTCTCACTGACATGCACACACTCACACTGACATGCACACACTCACACTGACATGCACATACTCACACTGACATATACACACTCACACTGACATGCACATACTCACACTGACATATACACACTCACATATACACACTCATTCACACACTGTCAGGTTTTTAACTTACCTGCTGCAGGCATCTCTTTGCTTTGAGCTCAGTGTGAAGGAGGTCTTAGTTAATCATGGGAGGCTTCGGAACTCTCAGCCGATCAGGAGAGTTGAGAAGTCTCACCTGATTGGCTGAGACCTCCTTCAATCAAGCTCCCCTGGACACAAGAAAAAAAAAAGACTGCTGCATAGAGCAGCAAAGTGCCGCCCCTGCCATGGTGCTGCCTGCGACAGCTGCCCCATTAAAGGACCGGCCCTGTGAAGGCTCCTAAATTACAAAACTGGCATGAAGCTCAGAGCGGTGAGCATATATTGGTAAGTGCCCGTATGGTTCCATTTAAAAAACTAAAAAAGTCTCATGGGCTATAGCCCCAGATCTTTTGGAAACCTAGCAACGCCTCTGCTACTGGCCAAGATAGATACACATGTACACCATATCATTATGTTATCATGATGTTCATGCAAATTTATTTGGCTTTTTCTGGTATACAATCTAAGTACATACTACTGTACATCCATGCAGTGGCGTCCCGAGGGGGGTGCAGGGGGTGGGAACCACACCGGGTGACACCGCCAGTGGGGGTTGTCACCCGGTGTTACGTTTTTCCGGTGTCTGTTTTTCAGGAGGGAAGACTGCACAGAGGAGGCGTCTGGGGACACGGAGCAGCAGCCAGGCGGTAAGTACTGGGGAAGGGGGGGGAGGGAGGAATAAAACGAGCACTGTAACGACACAATATTACTGGCATCTGAATGGCACAGTAATACAGGCATCTGAATGGCACAATAATACAGGCATCTAAATGGCACAATATTACTGGCATTTGAATGGCACAATATTACTGGTATCTGAATGGCACAAAATTACTGGTATCTGAATGGCACAATATTAATGGCATTTGAATGGCACAATATTACTGGTATCTGAATGGCACAATATTACTGGCATTTGAATGGTACAATATTATTGGTATCTGAATGGCACAATATTGCTGGCATTTGAATGGCACAATATTACTGGTATCTGAATGGCACAATATTACTGGTATCTGAATGGCACAATAATACAGGCATCTGAATGGCACAATAATACAGGCATTTGAATGGCACAATATTACTGGTATCTGAATGGCACAATAATGAGGGCATCTGAATGGCACAATAATTATGGCATTTGAATGGCACAATATTACTGGTATCTGAATGGCACAATAATACAGGCATCTGAATGGCACAATAATAGTGGCATTTGAATGGCACTTACTGGTATATGAATGGCACAATAATTATGGCATCTGAATGGCACAATATTACTGGCATCTGAATGGCACAATAATTATGGAATCTGAATGGCACAATATTACTGGTATCTGAATGGCACAATAATTATGGCATCTGAATAGCACAATAATTATGGCACCTGAATGGCACAATATTACTGGCATATTACTCCCACACCTGACATCCCACCATCAGCATAAGTGGTCCAGCATAGGATTTTGGTCCTCATCAGATGCTGATGAGTAAATCATACTGAAGCATCTTGTTAGTAGCAAAGGAACACTTGGTTACTTATCATTCCTTTTTTTTTTATACCAGTGAAACCTGTTTGATGGTAGAAAACTCCCACCCACCCCAATTTGTGATTGTCACTCTTCTTCCAGTTTGTTTCATGAATTAAACCAATTTGCACATTATGCTTGACCACCGTATTATACAAAAGACCCCTCTTCTTATTTGCATTAAGTCTGTGGTCGTTAACAGATAAAAAAAAATTATTAATTTAACCTGACCTCACCTACTTTGCCCCCTGTGTTCTCCTCTAGTCTCTCCTGGCTTCACTACATAAAAACACAAAACTTTTGCGCTGTAAGGCTGAAACCTCCAGACAAAAATAAAAACAACAGCTAGAGGCTAAAACTTATGTTTCTCCTTAGTTGACATTGAGTCCAAGGAGAAACCTTCTGCGCCATTAAACGCACAAAGCGGGAAACTCTATAGGCTAAGCTCCTATAATAATGAACACATTAATATTGTAGCAGGGTAGCAGAGAGAGGGAAAAAAAGTTGTTTTACATAATAAGTTGAATCCTAAATTTTAAAACCATCCCAATCTAACAGCCATGGGCTTTCGCAGGTGGGGGCAAGAGGGGGTGCTTCCCCCCCCCCCTGTATTTAAAAAAAGTGCCCCCCATGGAGACAGTCATGCGGACAGCAGCCGGCAGTTTATTTTTTTTTTTTTAAACGGTGGCATATTTTAATAGGCAAACTGACTGTGGCATATTTTAATGGCAAAGTGACTGTGAGATTTGGGACTTATTTGTCAGAGTATAATTTCCCAAAATTGTCTTAGTATTTTTTATAATACTTACACTGAATGAAAAAATAGAAAAAAAACAAACAGTTATATTTATACACTCATTCGAGTCTAAGTTATAGCTGCCTCTTTAAAGTTTTAGCACGTATAGACTCAGCAACTGAGTATGCACCCTGTTACAAATTATTAAGCAAATTCTATTTAAGTGTCACAGAGATTAAATATTTTGTTTTTCAGTTTAACTCATGGATGGCATTGTGTCTCAGGGCTCTTTTGATCACTGAAAACAATCTCGGACACCTGTGATAATTAGATTGCCAGGTGAGCCCAATTTAAAGAAAAACGACTACTTCATGCAATATGGGGAAGGAAAAGGATCTCTCTGTTGCCGAAAAGAGTGAAATAGTTCAATGCCTTGGACGAGGTATGAAAACATTAGATATTTCACGAAAACTTAAGCGTGATCATCGCACTATTAAGAGATTTGTGGCTGATTCAGAGCACAGATGGGTTCGTGCAGATAAAGGCACATTGAGGAAGATTTCTGCCAGATCAACAGAGCAGCTGCTAAAATACCATTACATAGCAGCAAACAGATATTTGAAGCTGCTGGTGCCTCTGGAGTCCCACGGACATCAAGGTGTAGAGTCCTCCAGAGTTTTGCAACTGTGCATAAACCTTCTATTCGGCCACCACTAACCAATGCTCACAAGCATTGGGCAGAAAATACATGAAGACTAATTTTCAAACAGTCCTGTTCACTGATGAGTGCCGTGCAACCCTGAATGGTCCAGATGGATGGAGTAGTGGATGGTTGGGGGACAGCCGACCTGTTCTAACAAGGCTGCGACGTCAGCAAGGCGGTGGTGGAGTCATGTTTTGGGCCAGAATCATGGGAAGAGAGCTGGTCGGCCCCTTTAGGGTCCCCGAAGGTGTAAAGATGACCTCTGCAAAGTATGTGGAGTTTCTGACTGACCACTTTCTTCCCTAGTACAGAAGGAAGAACTATGCTTTCCGTAATAAAATCATCTTCATGCATGACAATGCACCATCTCATGCTGCAAAGAATACCTCTGCATCAATGGCTGCTATGGGGATAAAAGGAGAGAAAGTCATGGTGTGGCCTCCATCCTCCCCTGACCTCAATCCTATTGAGAACCTCTGGAGCATCCTCAAGCAAAATATCTATCAGGGTGGGAGGCAGTTTACATCCAAACAACAGCTCTGGGAGGCTATTCTGACATCTTGCAAACAAATTCAAGCAGAAACTGTCCAAAAACTCACAAGTTCAATGTATGCAAGACTTCTGAAGCTGCTATCAAATAAGGGGTCCTATGTTAAAATGTAATGTGACCTGTTAAAATGTTTAAAAAGTTAAAATGTTGTTATAAGTTTGATTGAAATAGCTTTTGATTTCAGTAAATATGCTTCAAACACAACAAATGACAATTTTCAGTTCTTTACAACCTATAAAGTGTTTTGAAACTTACTGTGCGTAATAATTTGGAACAGTGCATTGTAATTTTTTTAAGTTTAAAAAAAATACTGTTATCATTAGGAGGTTTGCTCAATAAAATTTGAATTGTACTCTTAATAGGTGATAACATGAGAAATATGCTGACTGTTATTTACATCAGTTATTTAGGTAAATGAGAAAAATATCATATGCATAATAATTTGGAACAGGGTATAGTTAATTTGGTTTCTATATTCTGGCTTCAGCGGAATAGGTAAATACACCTAGTGTCTATATCAGAATCAGGCATTATTATAGCAATTATATTGTTTAAGATAACTTATATGTCAGTATATAATTTGCTATATTTTTCTTACTGTCTTTACAATACATATAGCGAGTAATGTAAAATTATAAGAAGAAAAGAAAACATTGGTAATCATTCATTATATCAGAAAATGTGACTGTAAAACAAGGCATACATTTCAGACAACAATATATCAAATTCCATTATTATCCATTTGCTTCATACAGTACTAGAGAAAAGGAGGTATCATTTACTCTAGTCTGCTTCCATGGAAAAACAACAAGCTCAATACAGTAAATCTTATATCTTGACTGTAAAATAAAAATGTATCCTTGGCCTGATCCGCCATTTCAAAGCATTCTGTATAATCTTCTAAGGAAACCACTAAAATTGATGGGTAACCCATCTATATCTTATGTCGATATTCCTCAAAGTTTTTAGAACGGACACGAAGTTCCTTCTTCTGGCTCTTGTTGTATATGATAAGTCTGTTAAGACCACAACCTCTTTTTAAGTGCCTTATTTGTTCCTCAATTGTTCTCTAAATCGAAAAGAGTGGAGGCACACAATCACATCTCTAGGTGTGTCCTGGTAGATGTTTTTTGGCTTAGGCATTCTATAGCACCTATGCAGTATTTTTTCATGACAGTCAAGGTGAAGACCAAGGTATTTAAAATAATCCAACAAAATTTCTGTTAGATCTTTTGAAGATTATTATTTAATATTGCAGAATCTCAAGCGGTCTTCTATATCACTGATCTTATTTTCAAGAAAATTAACTTTTTTTTTTAAAGGCTACATTCGTGTCTTGGATCAGCTTCATTTAAGTAGCCAAATTAGCTACTTTGTCTTCAGAACTCTGGATTCTGTCAGATAAGGTTTTCATTTCTCTCTTTATGTCTGAAGAATTAATTCACCATGAATTTCCCATAGACTAGCATTTAAGTGCTCTGTGGTAACTCTATCTTTGGGGGTACTGAAATCTGCATCGTTCTGGGAGACCATGTAGTCCATTCCTAAATTGTCTTTCAGCTCTTTTGAGTTTTGTGAGGAAAAGAAAGACAGCCTCTTGTCCTTTTGTTCTTTTTTGTCTCTTTTTGTTTATGCTTTAGTGTCAGGAGGTTTCCTGGTAGCCATATTTAGTCACTTACTAAGACTTACTATAGACTAGTTAGAGAAATATATCCAGTCTTTGCTCTAGTCAACACTTTATAGATGTTATAGACCTTCGAAAATGTAACCTGGTATTCCCAAATATCTTCTTCCAAATGGTCCAAGGCCTCAAGGAAATTTCCCATTTGTGAAATCACATGCAATAGAGTCTAAGTTATAGCTGCCTCTTTAAAGTTTTAGGCTGTATAGACTCAGCAAGTGAGTATAGTTAATTTGGTTTCTATATTCTGGCTTTAACGGAATAGGTAAATACACCTAGTGTCTAGAAGATCTAGGTCTAATCAGGCATTATTATAGCAATTATATTGTTTAAGATAATTAAATATCAGTTGTCAGTTATGTTAAAAGCTCAGAATTAATCAAAGTAAATTAAATTATGTCATGCACAAAATTCCATCGGCCTTATTGATTCAATAGCTTTGTCTAATTTAATCAGAATAGTCTTACCAGACTTCAGTATGACCGTAGCGTTAAATGCATGCTTCGTTTATACAATATATATATATATATATATATATATATATATATATATATATATATATATATATATATAAATATATATATATATATATATATATATAGTCACATTCCCACTCCTGGGTAGCTTTCCTCCAACTACAGAGAGGGTGTGGTCCTTTAAACAGGAAGCTGCATAACGTTGCTATGGTGTCTCCATAGCAACACAACAACAACAGTAACCACCATGATCCTCTCCAGATGAGTTGCATTCCTGTGCTGCACAGTATAAATAACCACTCCTCCTCTCACTCCTTTCTTGGTTATTATCCTACCTCAGTGTGACCAGCGCTCCTGAAGTTCCTTTGCTTACCTTAACTTATGTTTTGACCTTTAGCCTGACTCCTCATTCCTGGAATTTTGCTGCTAGCCCTGACCTTTGCTTCCAGTTTTGACTACGCTATTGCCTCACCCTTCTGTACCTTGCCTTCGGACTTTGTTTGCCCTCATGCCCCCATTCGCTGTCACTGCTTTGGGGCAGTGTCTCTGTTTGCACCTTTGTGGGCTATGATATATTAGGCAGCAAGTAAACATTTTGTTCTCAAAGTTGATTTGTTAGAAGCAGGAAAAATTGGGCAAGCGTAAAGAGCTGAGTGTATTTGACAAGGGACAAATTGTGATGGCTAGACGACTGGGTCAGAGCATCTCCAAAACTGCAGCTCTTGTGGGGCGTTCCCGCTCTGCAGTGGTCAGTACCTATCGAAAGTGTTCCAAGGAAGCAAAAGCTGTGAACCAGTGACAGGTTCATGGTCGGCCAAGACTCACTGGTGCACATGAGGAGTGAAGGTGGCCCGTGTGGTCTGATCCAACAGACGAGCTACTGTAGCTCAAATGATTGAAAAAGTTAATACTGTTACTGACAGCAATGCGTCACAACACACAGTGCATTGGAGTTTGTTGAGTATGGGGCTGCATAGCCGTAGACTAGTCAGGGTGCCCGTGATGATCCCTGTACACTACCAAAAGCACCTAAAAAGGAGGTGGCAGAGTCTGATTAATCATATTTTCTTTTACATCACATGGATGGAGAAAACATGGCACCAGCAACGACTATGGGAAGAAGGCAAGCCAGCGGAGGCAGTGTGATGCTTTGGCCAATGTTCTGCTGGGAAACCTTGGGTCCTGCCATTCATGGGGATGTTAATTTGACATGTTCCACATACCAAAGCTTTTCTGCAGACCATGTATACCCTTTTTACGGAAACAGTATTCCCTGATGGGGTTGGCCTCTTGCAACAGGATAATGCGCCCTGCCACAAAGCAAAAAATAATCAGGAGTGGTTTGAGGAACGCACCAATGAGTTCAAGGTGTTGACTTGGCCTCCAAATTCCTCAGATCTCAATCCATTCGGGAATCTGTAGGGTTGTGCTGGACAAACAAGTCCAATCCATGGATGTGCCACCTCACAATTTACAAGACTTAAAGGATCTGCTGCTAACATCTTGATGCCATATACCACAGCACACCTTCAGAGGTCTAGTGAAGTCCATGCTTCAAATGGTCAGGGCTGTTTTGCAGGCAAAAGGGGGAAATATCAGGTAGGTGGTCATAATGTTAGGGCTGATTGGTTTATAGATATAACATTAGTATATAATTTTACATTATTATTTATTTTTTTATGTTGTTGGAGAGGACCAAGGCTACCATATAGGCAACCAAACTCCAGATGTGTTGAAATTTGGCACAAAAATTGGTCACACTGGTCGATTTTCATGCCGTTTCGAGATTAACTCTGTGGTCTCTGAGTAACTCAGACCACTGAAGCGATCCGAAAAGTGGAGCAATTCTCTCAAAGAAAATCAGATCTAGACCTGTGCATAGCTATCATAGTTAAACGCAATAAATTCATAGTAAATTTAGGGAACCATAATTACATACAATAGTATATTTCCAAGTAAGCACTTTAATGTGCTTTCTCTAAATAATGACTATTAATAACTATTTCAAATATAAAATACAGTCAGTAGTGCAAACAGATAACAGAGAACATTCTTGATTATTTTTATAATAAGTAATTCCACAAGAAATAATACATTCAGTGAAAATAAAACAGCTGAATAAACTTTGTCAATAGCTGTACAAATAGTTTTGGATTAGCATTATATAACTGGTCACAGAGAATGGATGTGCAGTATGCATGAGATGTCCCCAGCTATTACATTATCTGCTTCATTAAATCGCTCAAATTAATAATAGTTCATCCTTTGGGCCTAGGTAAGTGTGCTTAGCATATAGCATTAAGATACACTAAGCTTAAACCTTTAACCAGCAATGGTCAAACATTTCATGCATGTTTATTAAAGTCAGACACTGTCGGATATTAAATAAAATATGTAATAGTTACAAAATAAATTCTTATTCAGTTGGCACCTGAAGATGTAATATGGTTAGGAAAAGAGTGTTGGATAAAGGCCATTTTAAAATCTAAAATGGATTACGACATGGTTTTGCAAATCCAGCCAGGGCTCCTAAAGTCCGTGCTGCTGGCTCCTAATTTTTTTGATTCTTTTACATTTAACTCTATGGAAGTTTCCTTTCCCTTGCTCCTAAACATAAGTAGAATGGCTCCTGAATTAATCAGTCTGGCTCCTAAAGTCCACAGAAATTTGTTAAGCCCTGGATTAAAGGTTCCTAGCAGAGTTCCTCAAATGGCAGATGCAGACAGGTTTCTAATCTGGTGAGGTTCACAATTAGACAGCAGCAGCCTCACAAAAGGAAGTAAGAGTTGCAAACAGATGGCACATAGCAGCATGCTGACAATAACGTTGTTCACAAACACATACCAGCAGGCTCCCAATTAATCTAGGTTCACAATTGTATGAAGTAAAAAAAGTGAAATCTCAAGGGAATTCCAGCAGACTCCAGTTCAGGAACAACAGTGCAACCTCTTAGAGAGAAAAACTTCCAATATTTATTTGTATCCAAAAAGTTTAATACAATGATAAAATCACAGAGAAACAGAAAAAATATTATGACAGGAAAAGAAAGACAAGAATTACGGCAAATACGCTTGACGCATTTCGCACATCCAAAGTGCTTAATCATAAGCAGCCTCACAATTGTATGAACATTCAAAACATTCTTAAAACCTAACTTTTATTAGTATTTATATGAAAAATAACATTTACCTATTATATTATTTATATATTGTACGTTCAGTATTGTAAACTTGCAAGCAGGGCTCTTCCCCTTACACATGGGTCTGTCTCTGTATAAAGTTGTCTTCTAGTACTTGTAGTCTTGTCTAGTGCTTGTAGTCTTGTCTTGTAGTGCTTCTATGCTCTGTACCAGGCGCTACATGGCACTATATAAATACAGATTAATGTACGCGGGTGGCATGTTCACAGTTAGACATGATTCATGGTTATATGACAGCAGGCTCATAATTTGGCTTTGTGCACAATCAGGAGGTAGCAGGATTACAATATGACCATGTACAAACTCAAACAGTAGCAGGCTTTTGAGCTAAATAGATAGATATTAGTAGGTTTCAGCAGAAGCATGCCCACCTCCCCACCTACTTTCCAGATGGTTTCAAAATACAATATGGGTTTAAACAATTAAGCATTGGAGTTTTAAAGACTATGAGGATTTACTAGTCTAACTAATCCTTAGAAGTAGGTAGTATATAAGCTTATTCCCTGTGAGTAGGTTCCCATTCTGACCCCTGGACATTTGTTATAGTCTGACAACTATGAACAAACAACAGGTTCATGATCAGACAGCAGGATCCCACCTCTGTAGGTAGACAAAGCATTCCCATCATGACTCACGTGCATAAACAGCAGGTTACCAGTCTGATTGTGACCTTCATTTGAGATCATGCTCTTTGAGAAAGTGACTGGTCTACAGAGCCACAAAAATAACAGCAGAAAAGACACTGCATATTGCAGTTAAATAGTTTAATTAAGTCTGGTATTACATATTGCATATCTCAGGCTCTCAGTCTCACCTCTGCAAAAAGAAAGCAGATCCACAATCTGACAATTTTATAAAACAACACTGTGTTGCTATTGACATAAGAAATAAACTAAGGAGAGAATCAATAGGCATCAACATGTTTTACTATTTTTAGATTATTTCTACTAATAATAACACCATTTCATGGGGGATTAATTGTCTGGTTTCTTTATAATATTTACCTGGTACAGGTGATAACAAAGTAACATGTTTAATTTGACAGTCCTGAAATAAAGGATAACCCAGAACGCTAAACTGCATGAACTATTATTGAATTATTTATTTTTCACTGTCAGATTAATTAGCAGTGGATGGATAGTTGGTTTTTTTACTCATTGCCTCTGGAAACAGAATAATAGGGACTTGTCCTACTAGAACACAACATGTTTCCA
Source organism: Pelodytes ibericus (assembly GCA_036172795.1). Classification (NCBI taxonomy): domain Eukaryota; kingdom Metazoa; phylum Chordata; class Amphibia; order Anura; family Pelodytidae; genus Pelodytes; species Pelodytes ibericus. Next base: position 79,181,023 of record CM069861.1, on the reverse strand, counting down.
ACCTGGACCTAATAAGCAGGAAGTCTCCTACTCCTACAAGCATAGACTATGCAGTCAGTCTGTCTCCTACAAACAGACAATATGCTGTCAGTCTCCTATAAGCAGACAGTATGCTATCAGTCTGTCTCCTACGAGCAGACAGTATGCTGTCAGTCTCCTACTAGCAGACGTATGCTGTCAGTCTGTCTCCTATAAGCAGACAGTATGCTGTCAGTCTGTCTCCTATGAGCAGACAGTATGCTGTCAGTCTGTCTCCTATGAGCAGACAGTATGCTGTCAGTCTGTCTCCTATGAGCAGCCAGTAGGTTTCCAGTACGATCTTTGAATGCTGTCAGCATGTTTCCAATGTGAAAGCTAAAAGATGACATTAACAGACAACCTTCCTATGGGTGTCTAATCTAATGGCTAACCTGACCAGCTAACTTGAGTAATACTTGTCTAGTGCTGCTGTCACCATTTCTGTGATAAAAGAAACGTATTGATGATTTCTCTTCCTAAATAGAAAACAAACATTTGTCTTAATTTTGGTAGTATACTTATACTTATGTTATTACATTTCTGGATGAGCACCAGTTTCAAAGGTCAGTCTTCAAGTTCTCTGGAGTTGACAGCACTGCCCAGCTCCAGGATAGACATCTACTTAAACCTTTTGCTATAAGCCATGTGCGTGTCAGAGAAATGGCCGGTGCATTGCTCACACCTCTGCTACCCAAGCGATAGCTCCTAATTTACACCGGAGAGGATGGCGCTGTCCAGCAGCCGATGCTGCTGAATCCGTCACTTAGGTGCATGCAATGGGAGACTACAAGTCCCGTCATGCTGTAGGGTAGACATGAGTGGTCTGGGTTGGTGGGGAAACCAAAGACCCCCGAGTTGGCGCTCTCTGCTGGTGTACGTGGGGCTGAGCATGCTAAACATGTGATGAGGGTAGCACAGCCCACCAGCCTCCTATTTTTTGCAGATCCCGCAGCACACCCTCCCTCACTCCAGCTCTCAGAGGGTGCTTCACGACCTCACAGGCTGCCCTTATCACTTGCTCCGCCAGACAGGGCATCTTGTTAAGTGCTGGTTAGTTGGTTAGCATAGGGACTACAGGCACATTGCATCTCCTTGGATATTTTGTTGCCCCGTCCTCCCCAGGCTGATTGTATAGTGGGATCGCTCAGCTCTTTATTGGGTGACTTGTGCAGTGCGTGTTGGAGAACCTGTGGCTCTTGACTCGTTATCCTGCCTGGAGGTCCTTCTGGTGTCCAGTCCAGTTGTGTAGCAGGATCTTCAGCTTCCAGTGCAGTGTTCTGGACTGCAAAGCACCTCTCTTGGGGAAGTCAGAAGATGCACCTTGCCCTCTGAACCTGGAGCAGCGATGATTCCTGAACAGACAAACCATGTCGTGTCCACCATCGAGAATATGCCATCTGAGAACATTTCTACCACCACTGGTCCTCTGCAAAGGTTGAAGAAAGTATTTAACAGGTGAGTTCTTATTATGAGGTTTGATTATGCGAGGTTGTGCCCGGTCCCCATAATTCAACTTTTAGGATTATTTATTCAATTTTCCATGGGTAGTGGTAGTGCTGAACGATTGCTTCATCTTTATCAAAGGGGATCCCTATAGTTAACTATAGCATTGTGATTGCTACTCTGCTATGGACACTATGGTTCCCATGATGCTCAGCCAGACTCCTTGTGCAATATTGCATGATAATCGAAGTCCACTCGAGTTTGCAAGGTTAGTGGGCCACTGCTATGGTATATCTAATTTTTGATACTTATAGCACAGATTCGTCCCTAACTATGCACCCAAGGGCTTTAATAGTTGTTTCTAGGTTTACATACATGATGCCAAGAGCAGAGGCAATACAAAAGTTTTCTTATATAAAGGTGCAAGCATTCTGGCATGATTAGTTTTTAATAATTGTATGATAGTTTCTTTTCACTTACTGTTTCACATATGTTGTGTGCGGATTCTGAAGCCATTTCTCCGTGGTATGTGAAATGCAGCTTGCAAAGTGGTTTCAGTGTTAATAACGCATCTTCTCGGCTTTTATTACTGATCAATAGGTCAAGTTCAACACAATATGGCTGTTCAAATATGTGTATCATCTGCATTAAGAGCAGGAAATAACTTATATGTATACTATGGGGGTAATCATTTTAAGGTGAGCAGAACATCAATTTAGCGAAATTATCTCAAGGTTTGTCCCTGTATAGTGCAAAGATAAATTAGTGAGATAAAATGTTGGTCTCAATTCACTTGCAACTCACCTTTTAGTGCATAGCCCCTAAGTTTTAATTTTGAATCTCTTAAAACACAGATAAATATATGTCAGACAAGCATGTTTTCATGTGTTAAGAGGTATATTTGGCTATATGGTTTGAAGCCTGGAGCTTTATTTTCACTGTTTAATGATGGTGGTAGAGTCTCTCTAGTACTCTGTGTGGCAGTGCCAACTACTGGTGATGTGTTTACTTGGGCATTGGTACCTGTGGCCTTGCAAGAAGCTTAAGTCATCTTTGAATTAACTGACATTCCTACAGGAGGTTAGGTAGTCAGCTACTGTCTAATTTAGAGTACAATTCCCATTATCCTTAAATAACTATTAGTGATGTGTTGTGCTTGGACTGGCTCATGAACTTTTTGGGGCTGGTAGGGGTAATAAAGGTTGTAGTACAAACATTAGCAGGCCTGGGATTGCCCTACTGTGTGCCTGATGCTGCAAGCTATCCATTTTATAACAATGAAAATAACATTAAATTATGACAGTATAGGCTTAAATCAGTTGTACAATGGAGGTGGACATTACCTCATGTGTGTCCTGTGTTTACCCATATTGCTGGTATTGATTTTATAGTTCCTTAACTGAATAAGTCTAGAGCAGGGCCGGACTGGGAACAAAAACCAGCCCTGGAAAAAATTAGTATACCAGCCCCATCGCATAATATTTTTAAACCAGTCCATAGCATAATATAATTTTTTTTGTTCATAGAAGGGAAAATCATGCATTTTAAAAAGCACATCTGAACAGTGTTATTTATAGATAAGACTGATATATAAGCCTGCCTAGGGCAATATATATACCTCCAGTATGTACACAGAGTTATATGAATTGCCCTGTGCAGAGGTATATATCAGGGCAGTGTGTGAGACATATCCTGTAGCATGTCTCTCGCATATCTGTAGCCTGTCTCTCTCTCTGTCCTTTCTGTGGCGTCTCTCTCTCTGTCCTTTCTGTGGCGTCTCTCTCTCTGTCCTTTCTGTGGCGTCTCTTTCTGTCCTTTCTGTGGCGTCTCTCTCTCTCTCTCTCTGTCCTTTCTGTGGCGTCTCTCTCTCTCTGTCCTTTCTGTGGCGTCTCTCTCTCTCTCTCTCTCTCTGTCCTTTCTGTGGCATCTCTCTCTCTCTGTCCTTTCTGTAGTGTCTCTCTCTCTCTCTCGATCTCTCTCTCTGTCCTTTCTGTGGCGTCTCTCTCTCTCTCTGTCCTTTCTGTGGCATCTCTCTCTCTCTGTCCTTTCTGTGGCGTCTCTCTCTCTCTGTCCTTTCTGTGGCGTCTCTCTCTCTCTGTCCTTTCTGTGGCGTCTCTCTCTCTCTCTGTCCTTTCCGTGGCATCTCTCTCTCTCTCTGTCCTTTCTGTGGCGTCTCTCTCTCTCTCTGTGTCCTTTCTGTGGCGTCTCTCTCTCTCTCTCTGTCCTTTCTGTGGCGTCTCTCTCTCTCTGTGTCCTTTCTGTGGCGTCTCTCTCTGTCCTTTCTGTGGCGTCTCTCTCTCTCTGTCCTTTCTGTGGCGTGTCTCTCTCTCTGTCCTTTCTGTGGTGTCTCTCTCTCTCTCTCTCGATCTCCCTCTGTCCTTTCTGTGGCGTCTCTCTCTCTCTGTCCTTTCTGTGGCATCTCTATATACCTCCAGTATGTACACAGAGTTATATGAATTGCCCTGTGCAGAGGTATATATCAGGGCAGTGTGTGAGACATATCCTGTAGCATGTCTCTCGCATATCTGTAGACTGTCTCTCTCTGTCCTTTCTGTGGCGTCTCTCTCTCTCTGTCCTTTCTGTGGCGTCTCTCTCTCTGTCCTTTCTGTGGCGTCTCTCTCTCTCTGTCCTTTCTGTGGCGTCTCTCTCTGTCCTTTCTGTGGCGTCTCTCTCTCTCTCTCTCTCTCTCTCTCTCTGTTCTTTCTGTGGCGTTTCTCTCTCTCTGTCCTTTCTGTGGCGTCTCTCTCTCTCTCTGTCCTTTCTGTGGTGTCTCTCTCTCTCTCTCGATCTCTCTCTCTGTCCTTTCTGTGGTGTCTCTCTCTCTCTGTCCTTTCTGTGGCATCTCTCTCTCTCTGTCCTTTCTGTGGCGTCTCTCTCTCTCTGTCCTTTCTGTGGCATCTTTCTTTCTCTGTCCTTTCTGTGGCGTCTCTCTCTCTCTCTGTCCTTTCTGTGGCGTCTCTCTCTCTCTCTCTGTCCTTTCTGTGGCGTCTCTCTCTCTCTCTCTGTCCTTTCTGTGGCATCTCTCTCTCTGTCCTTTCTGTGGCCTCTCTCTCTCTCTCTGTCCTTTCTGTGGCGTCTCTCTCTCTCTGTCCTTTCTGTGGCATCTCTCTCTCTCTGTCCTTTCTGTGGCGTCTCTCTCTCTCTCTCTTTGTCCTTTCTGTGGCGTCTCTCTCTCTTTGTCCTTTCTGTGGCGTCTCCCTCTCTGTGTCCTTTCTGTGGCATCTCTCTCTCTTTCTCTCTGTCCTTTCTGTGGCATCTCTCTCTCTTTCTCTCTGTCCTTTCTGTGGCGTCTCTCTCTCTCTCTCTTTCTCTCTCTTTGTCCTTTCTCTGGCCTCTCTCTCCCTCTGTCCTTTCGGTGGCATCTCTCTCTCTCTCTGTTCTTTCTGTGGCATCTCTCTCTCTCTCTCTCTCTGTCCTTTCTGTGGCGTCTCTCTCTCTCTGTTCTTTCTGTGGCGTCTCTCTCTCTCTGTTCTTTCTGTGGCATCTCTATATACCTCCAGTATGTACACAGAGTTATATGAATTGCCCTGTGCAGAGGTATATATCAGGGCAGTGTGTGAGACATATCCTGTAGCATGTCTCTCGCATATCTGTAGACTGTCTCTCTCTGTCCTTTCTGTGGCGTCTCTCTCTCTCTGTCCTTTCTGTGGCGTCTCTCTCTCTGTCCTTTCTGTGGCGTCTCTCTCTCTCTGTCCTTTCTGTGGCGTCTCTCTCTGTCCTTTCTGTGGCGTCTCTCTCTCTCTCTCTCTCTCTCTCTCTCTCTCTCTCTGTTCTTTCTGTGGCGTTTCTCTCTCTCTGTCCTTTCTGTGGCGTCTCTCTCTCTCTCTGTCCTTTCTGTGGTGTCTCTCTCTCTCTCTCGATCTCTCTCTCTGTCCTTTCTGTGGTGTCTCTCTCTCTCTGTCCTTTCTGTGGCATCTCTCTCTCTCTGTCCTTTCTGTGGCGTCTCTCTCTCTCTGTCCTTTCTGTGGCATCTTTCTTTCTCTGTCCTTTCTGTGGCGTCTCTCTCTCTCTCTGTCCTTTCTGTGGCGTCTCTCTCTCTCTCTCTGTCCTTTCTGTGGCGTCTCTCTCTCTCTCTCTGTCCTTTCTGTGGCATCTCTCTCTCTGTCCTTTCTGTGGCCTCTCTCTCTCTCTCTGTCCTTTCTGTGGCGTCTCTCTCTCTCTGTCCTTTCTGTGGCATCTCTCTCTCTCTCTCTCTGTCCTTTCTGTGGCGTCTCTCTCTCTCTCTCTTTGTCCTTTCTGTGGCGTCTCTCTCTCTTTGTCCTTTCTGTGGCGTCTCCCTCTCTGTGTCCTTTCTGTGGCATCTCTCTCTCTTTCTCTCTGTCCTTTCTGTGGCGTCTCTCTCTCTCTCTCTCTCTCTCTCTTTGTCCTTTCTCTGGCCTCTCTCTCCCTCTGTCCTTTCGGTGGCATCTCTCTCTCTCTCTGTTCTTTCTGTGGCATCTCTCTCTCTCTCTCTCTCTCTGTCCTTTCTGTGGCGTCTCTCTCTCTCTGTTCTTTCTGTGGCGTCTCTCTCTGTCCTTTCTGTGGCGTCTCTCTCTTTCTGTCCTTTCTGTGGTGTCTCTCTCTCTCTCTCTGTCCTTTCTGTGGCGTCTCTCTCTCTTTCTCTCTGTCCTTTCTGTGGCATCTCTCTCTCTCTTTGTCCTTTCTGTGGCATCTCTCTCTCTGTCCTTTCTGTGGCGTCTCTCTCTCTGTCCTTTCTGTGGTGTCTCTCTCTCTGTCCTTTCTGTGGTGTCTCTCTCTCTCTCTCTCTCTCTCTGTCCTTTCCGTGACGTCTCTCTCTCTCTCTCTCTCTCTCTCTCTGTCCTTTCTGTGGCGTCTCTCTTCCCCCCTTCCCCCTTAGTGTCTTTCACCCCCTCCCCACTGTTGTGTCTTTCACCCCCTCCCCCCTGTAGTGTCTTTCACCCCTTTCCCCCTGTAGTCTTTCACCCCCTTCCCCCTGTAGTCTTTCACTCCTTTCCCCCTGTAGTGTCTTTCACATCCTCCCCCTGTAGTGTCTTTTACCCCCTCCCCTTCCCCCTGTAGTGTCTTTCACCCCCTCCCCTTCCCCCTGTAGTGTCTTTCACCCCCTTCCCTTTATGTCACACTCACCTTGCTTTCTCTGCTCCCCATCCCGCCGCCGGAACTGCTGCTGCAACATCCGGCCGCAGCAGGCGAACTTCTTAAACCGGCGACTGCCGCCGACTTGCTTAAAGTGGCCCACCGCCACTTTAAGCAATTCGGCGGCCGTCGCTGCTTTAAGAAATTCGCCGCCGCTTCACTTTAAGTGGCCAAGGCGGCCCCGGGGAAGGCGGCCCACCGGGATTTTTCCCGGTATCCCGGTGGGCCAGTCCGGCCCTGGTCTAGAGCCAATATCCATTGTACCATTCTATGGAATTAAAAATGACTGAAAAGTAATGTTAAAAAATTCAGAATATTGCTAATTAAATAAAACTGTGAAAAATCTGAACCAAATCAGTGAGTGTGGAGTATGTTGCTCTTTAAGAGGTAATTTTCAAAAAAATAACACATACCCCTGATTAGTACATGTAAATTATAAAATTGCAATACTATCTGTTATCTGTATATGAGGTAATATGATGGACTAATGTTATCAGGCTCCTTCATATGGATGGTAATTAGGACTCCCCAGATGAAACCAAACATTAGTATTATGTGTATCATACATGTTTGTTGCTAATCAGGATGCACTTATAAATATCAGGATGTGATAATGTTTTAATGCAATTTATGTGAGGTAAGCATCAAAATCATTGTTTTGAGTTCCCATTATATGGATTGTGGGTTAGAGGCAGGTCCTCACTACAAGCCTGATAAACAGACATGATAGTGTCAAAGAGAAGAAAAGCTATTTTCTCAGTAAATAGCAATATTTTTTTGTATGCAGCCCCGTATTTGATTATTTTAGATACGAGATCGTGCTGTGTTATTGTGTATTCTTTTGGATAATGGAAACACATAATTGAGTAGACAACTCAAACTATAGGTATTCTAACCTCATACAGATGATGTACAATTCCATGTAATCCAGTAATATGCTGAAAATGCCATTCCTGTGTAGTACATTTACCAAGCTACATTATTGTAGATATTCATTTAGATGCAGTTCTACCTTATTTTCTGTGTGTTGTACATGTTTCTAGTATAAGTGATATGTCTAGTTTTCCTGTACTTTTACATTGAAAACAATTTCACAGGGGCATCTAAATTCAGAGGTATCCAATAAGGAGGGGTTGTAGCAATATGAAAGACTGTTGCTATGGCAACAGCAATAGATCTATTACACTTTTTTTTTAAATTTGCCATTTTTAGGAGAGAGGTAGAGTTGGGGGAAAAACTAATCAGACAGATCTGTTTCTTTTTCTTTACTTTACATAATGCAGTAACTATCTAACAAAAAATGGACACTGCGGGGGTTAGCCCCCTTTAAACACATCGCTAAATGGGCCTAAATTCTCATTGACATACATATTACATGCCTCAGATTTAGTGAACACCTGACAACCTGCATTCATGGTTACTGGTTAAAATGAACAGTTTTACAGTGAATGGTTTTATTTGGTGGATAGATCTAGTAGTGAATAATGATTGTTACTATTTTAAAAATGGGCAGATGGAGCTCCTCTGTTTCAAATTTAGTGAGGTGCAGCACGAACTCCAGTGCTTGATGGGTGATTGACTTGTTTTTCATGATGCTGTTGGTGAAAAGGAGAAAGGAATTAACAAATGTTAGCATTTAAAGGGGCAAAATTTGCTCCAACAGGCATTGGTCCTAACTTGGAATTTACTGGGTGGAAGATAATTAAAATATTATTGTGCTTGAATACATGGACTTTTTTCTTCTGGAATCATCATGTTATGTTCACTGGTCAATGCAGATGTTATACTCACTTTATGCAACAGAGCACATATAGATAATAATTACTTTTTACAGATAGGCTATTTTATGTATACATTTTCTGTTAACAATGACCACATTTTGAATTCACCTAAACATTGTTTTTTTACGGTGCATTTAGAGAATATTTTTTTTTTTAAATGATCGATACATTGTGTTAGCAAAACTGCAAGCAAATACCTAAATTAGGAGGAAAATGTGTTTTAAATCGACAGACACATTGAAAACACATTTGTTTTCTCATAATTTAGGCATTTGTTTGCAATTCTGCTAACACATGTATACATAATTTTCAATATTTTTTAATTCTCTACATTCACAGTATAAGCAGTGTTTAGATTATCAATCCCTTTAAATAAGCATTAAAAACCCTGCAGAATTTTGAGTGCAGAGCATCTTAAGAGTTGGAAAGTCTGAAACACTGTATGGTTTGAGTATTATTCCACTTCAGAGGTCAGCATCTGCTTCATGAGGCCAGCCCTCTGTCTTTATAAAAGAAAATATAGAATTAGGCATGTGCAGAGCTTTTACTTTCTAACTGTGGATGAGTTACTTCCCAGCAATCAAAGGGTATTTGTTGAAGTCTGTGAGAGACACCCATTTATGCGGCACAGAGAACATGGGCTACAAGTGATTAATGAACTGTCCAGTCTGAATGTGCTTTTCTCTGTAACACTAAAACAGGAAACATAACAAGTGCAGGGCTAAAAGACTTTTAACAAATGGACCTCAGCTGGACACTGACATGGGGACATGTGTCCTTGGCATTTCCTGGTACCTCTCCCAGATCAATGAATAACATCACTTAGATTATTTAATGACGTTCAAAGTCTGCATCATATGCAGCACTTACACAGTGTCAATCACTAGGATGAAACAAGCACTAGTGATGAAAGTTATAGTAAACAATTAACAGTAAATGGATACATGAGGGGCATTATTCATTAAAGAGGGAATTACAGGTAATTGACAAGGGAATTTCAAACTTAAGGCCAAAGTAGCCAAGGACAACTCAAAGTTAGTTTTGCTGAGTATGAGAATAAACTGGGCTGTACTTTTGACAGTGCAAACCAGTTTATCCTCTGACTGGCAGCTGTCATTCTTCCATTGGAAGCAGACAGCCATCTGATTGTAGGGTGGGGGGAGTCAGACTCGTTTTTACCTGGGATCAGCTTAGGGGAATGAAACAAGCTGTTTGGGTTGCATATAATCAATAACATACTGATCTCATGTAGAAATGAGTTTCTGACCTATATTATAATCAGTCCCTGTACTGTTAACATGAGCTTTGCATATTATGTCAATGAGCAGTAAAAGCATAATCTTGGCTTATAATTCCATAAATAAACTATTAACTGTGCCTGTGACATCTTTGTTCCCAAACAGCTTTTCTGTGCCATCTTTGTTCCCATATAGCTTTTCAGTTCCATTGTTGTTCCCAAGCAGCATTTCAGTGCATCTTAGTAACTTTTGCTTTTTATTAAGAAATTTTTTTTTGTCACTTTAAGAAAAAAAGACAACTAATGGGGTACTTTCTCAACAGTAAATTAGTAAATGAACCAGTATAATCATTACCTCATATGTAGGTTCAATTCAGTCAGAGACTCTCTGGTAATTCCACGTTCTTATTAAAAATGTATCAAAAATGTTCTACATAGAAGCATGATAGAAAAGTATAAATAGTTTATTTGTCTTTGGAAACTGTTTATAGATATTTAGTATCTCACATATTGAGTTTCAATGATATTTTAAAAGCACTTCATAAAAAATATTACCTTTAAATAAGGGAAGGTTGGATGTTTTCTAGTTTTAGTAAAATAAAGTCATATATATAAATATATATATATATATATATATCTCTGTAAAGCTGGAAAAATGTTTCAAGTATTTACTTCAAATGCTATTTTTAATCCCCTGGATATCCCCATATACATAAAGTTTCCATTAGATACTTGTTAATGTGTTATACAAATATAGTATTCTTTACTGAAGGCAGCTGTAAGCAAAACATAGCTGATGTTTAACTGGAAATTCTTTAATGGAAGAATAAATAAAGTACCATATTAAGCCTGATATTGGGTAGCCAAACTGTGAATTTCTCAGCAATTTGGCTTTATGCCCTGATCAGGCCCTTTCGTGCCAGATCCGGGTATTTTAAGTATACCCTAAAGTGTCTATCTTTTCTAAATTGCTAACCACAGTTGAAAGAGCAGTGTTTGAGTGGCATTTTCTAAGCACTACTGGAGTGATTGCAATGATCCGTGTTTTAAAGGAATAATTCTAGACTGTTAATCTTAAACTGTCATTTCAAATTTGATCATGACTACATTATCATTATTTCACTATCTGTGTAATACAGAAATTCTAAATGGTTTTATTGCATACACATGTTTACATCTTATAAGAAAACATATTTAGACATTGGGCTGTGGTATTTTTTGTGGTTTTATTGATTTAACATTTTGACAGTAATTGACTTCAATCCATTTACTGCAAAAGTAGATTTGGTCAGATTCTGCCAAAATCTGCACTTTCACAGCTTCATGGAATTGGCCATTGTGATTCCATTCTGACTGTTTATCAGACAGAGAATTAGCAATGCACCTCGTATAGAAAATGCCTTACAACCACTTAAGACATTCAGTGTCTTCAGTGAAGACACTATCTATCTATCTATCTATCTATCTATCATCTATCTATCATCTATCTCTATCAATCATCTATGTTTATGTCTGTCTGTCTGTTTATCTATCTATGATTTATCGTTGTGTCTATTATATATCTTTATCTGTCTAGCTATTATTTGAATTATTTCTAAACTAAAGAATACATTGAGATGTCTCACATTTTTAAGTATGGTGTGTCCTGATGACCAAATCAAATATTTAAATTTTTTTTTAAATAATACATACATAAGCAAATTGTAGCTAGTACATACACAAATGTGCATTTATACAGAAAAATAAATAAAATTCTCTCTCTCTCTCTCTCTCTCTTCTTTCGTTCCCTTTCTCTCTCCCCACCCTCACCCACTCTGTCTCTATCTATCTGTTATCTATTGTGTATCTTTGTTTATCTCTCTATCTATTATCTATATATCTGACTATCATCTATATTTATGCCTGTCTATCTCTCTATCACTCTCTCTTTCTCTCTCTCTGTCTTTATCTCTATCTCTCCATCTAGCTGTAATATCTATTTCTCTATTACTGCTGCAATTGACTCTTGGTTGTTACAGATCTGTTTGGTAAAATGTGCCCATGACGTGAAAGCAATTATACATTGATGGAAATCTGCAATAACACCTAACAATTGTTGTTGCTCTAGAATAAAAGGAATAAAGAAAAATGATAGGTTTATCAAATGGATTTGTAGTGGGATTACTTGAGAATATAATTAGATCAGCACACAAGACAATGCATTGAGAGAGGACGTTCAATTGAAATGTAAGAGTTTATATGTGAATACTAATGCAATCACAGAGCAATGTCCGCTAATGGTGTGCGAGAATCAGAATGTCTGGAGTATGTTTTAAGCTATTTACATCAAACAATATGCATTTTAGCATAATAACATGAAATGCTGTTTTACTTTTCAGTTGCAGAAGGGAGGCCATGTTTAAAGGGACAGTCTAGTCCCCAAACTCACTTTGGTGCTAGATGAAGATTACTTCTTGATTAGTGCACAGGTTTTTTTCCAATGTGATGTGATTCCGGCATTCTGCAAAAATCACATTTTTAATATTTGACTCAAGCCCTCCCCCCAGTGATTACTCTGCATGTCTACTGCAGGTGCGACAGAACTGATTATATAGACACTGAGAATATAAAGTTTTGTTTAATTTAGGCACTTCCTGTGCTCCTGGAATAGAATACACTGTGTGGTCTGTGATAAACTTGTTTGTGTACACAGTAGGATCTCTTAACAGCGCAATACATTGTCTCATGACATCACCAGAGTGACCAGAAATTCCATTTATTTGAATAAAATTATTATCACTGGTTCCTGCAGCAAAAAAATAAAAAAAAATGGAAATTTACTTTTACTCAGCTAGTGTGGGCAGTCCTGGCTTCTTGCAAACTGCTGTAATTTCAAAATTTCCTCTAGTTGTAACTGATTTATATTTTAAGCAATGCAAAAAATAAAACATGCATTTTAGAGTACTATGAAAGCATATTAATATGCATTCATATTTGGCAGATGCATTTTGGGAACCAGACAATCCCTTTAAGGAGGGGTCTAGAGAGCTACAGTAAAAATGGGTTTTGCATATATACATTATTTGCTTGAAAATAAGACGACCCTGATTATAAGATGATCCCCCAAACTTTGGATATTCCTTTAGAAAAAAAACTAAAAGCCTGAATATAAGACTACCCTATAGGTAAGAAATGTAACTTGTATATATTCACATGTAAATTCCTTTTTCATATTTAATAAAAATGATAATATAAAAAATTGCTATCTTGTTTTTATTTCCTCTTATTTGCCCATCTGCCCCCCACAGCCATTTGCCCACTAGACTTAACCAATGCTGCCCCTACCCCCCAGACTTGCCCAATGCTCCCTCTCCCCCCTCCCTCCCCCAGCCTTGCCCAATGCTGCCTTTCCCCCCTCACCCCCCCCCCCCAGACTTGCCCAATGCTGGCTCTCCCTCCCCCATACTTGCCCAATGCTGGACCCCCCCCCCCCCCCCCAGACTTGCAAAATGCTGGATCTCCCCACTGCCTCCCCCAGACTTGCCCATTGCTGGCTCTCCCCCTTCCAGACAGCCTCCATGCTGCCCAACACTTCCATCTTCCATGACGGACCGCCAGAAAGGTCATGTGACCTCCTGGCTTCCGTCTTAGAAGTCCCGGGCAGCAGTGGAAGATGTCTTCACATATGTGCAGACATCCATTGGCTGCCCCAATCTCCCTGGTGGGTAGTGGGGGCAGCTGAGGGATGTCTGCACGATATGCGCAGACATCCTCTGCTGCTGCCCGGCACTTCCTCCAGAACTTCTATGATGGAAGGCGGGAGGTCACATGACTTTGCGGCTTCCGTCATAGAAGTCCCGACGGACATGCCGGGCAACAGTAGAGGATGTCTGCGCATCCACCGGCTGCCCCCACTACCCAGTCTAGTCTTATTTTCGACCAAATACGATATTCCTCTGTGGATTCTGTTTATACGTGTTAACTCTCATTGTCGTACAAGTAGATGATCTGTTGTATCGTTTATCATTGTCTATTACCAGTGATTATATATCCCAGAATACATTTGACCAATAGAGGGATGAAAACAACATAGAAAGCAAACATACATATTTGTACTACACAATCTAATTTCATGAAACATAAAAAACAAAATAATTATCTATATCCTGTTGTACAAGGGAAGACAGGAAGGTCTAGTAAAAGGGACAATTACCATTAATCTAGGCTATTAAAACCTTTGCTAGAAGATTAATTGACAAATTAACTGCAAAAATCAGACAGAAACAACTGATTTTATATTTTAGACGAATTACAATTTTTACAATTCATTTGCGGTTAACTTGTTAATGCACAGCAGTTCACATTCCAGTGAATAGACTGAACTGATTTCGCAAACACTTTAAAAAATTTATATAATTGTACTTTAATTGTTACTCTAACTTTTAAAGACTAAAGGACAACAAAGGCAACCATGATCTCATGTTTAATTGAAAGATTGCATCCAGTCAAAAAGTTTTAAAATAAGACACAGTGAATGAGACTTTAAAAAAATTAAAAAAACTTAGTAACATTTTCATGGGTGGGACTTTTTTATAACTAAACCCCGTTCTCTAGTTTAAAGTAGTTCCACTGACCCATAACATTCATTAGCTTGAGGTAATTTTGAGCATGCATTGCATTGTCCCTGCCACTGAATCAGTGGCCTGCTATTCTACTCAGTTGCCAACTTTATAATGTGCCACTGTTTTATTTGGCATCTCTGCTCAAAAGGAGCAGTTGTAATTTGGTCAGAGATCTGTGTTCAGTGAACACGCCGCTCAGCTGCATTGACAACAGAGGTATTATGTTCCATCTTTTGTGGAAAATAAACTGTGTTTAAACCTTGAAGAGGCTGCTCTGCCAGGCAACAGGAAAACAATAACTGGAATCTGATCAAGACATTGATAAAAACTCATGGCAGAAAGCAGGATGATCCTTTTGTACTTTCATGCCCCCATATTGTTCTGTATGCTAATCATTTCTGTCAATGCCTTTTTTTAAGCAAACTATATTTAAGATATTATATTTAACCACTATCAATCATGAATCATGTCTATATTGAACAATATTAGGTATATATATATCTTGATCCATGTATTACAGACATAAAGGGTTAAATGCCCCAGTACAGACCCAGCAGTATAGTACAGCAATAGAGAATGGAGCAGTCAATGATCTTGATCAAAGTCCCCTGTGTGGGACTGAAACATTGATCTTTGGAATAAACCCCTGAACTTCAGCATACCAAGTGCCTTGAGTTCTCATTTATGTATATGTTTATACACATATTTATTTGTAAGGGCATGCATTTTTTTATACATAAATACAGGGCTTGACAAATTTAATTTAGTTTTAGGAGCCAGCTAAAAAATTTAGGAGCCAGACAACAGCACATCACAAAATCATAAACGCATACATCCACCTCACATACACCGCCAGTTACATTCACACATACGTACACACACGCCACATACACAGCCAGTTACATTCACACATACGTACACACACTCCACATACACAGCCAGTTACATTCACACATACATACACACACGCCACATACACAGCCAGTCTGTGTGATCCGCACAGACTTTCTCCCCTTGCGCTGCGCTGAAAGTAAAAGAAAAACGGATGGCAGCCGGCAAGGGCACCCTGTGACAAACAGCACCCGGGCGCCAGGTCTGATTTCCTGGTCGCCATGGCGACCTGGCGCCGGGGTTTGTCGAGCCCTGCATAAATATATACATTTATAGAAAGGGAGAGGAATGCGGTGTAGCACATCTCAGATTGAAAATGCAACACAAATATTATAATAATATCAAAATACTTAAAGGGACACTACCGCTTACATAAGATGGAACTAGATAACCTGGTCATTTAAAACAAACACATATATAAATCATAATGCCACTGGGTTGTTTTTTTTTTTTTATATGATTGAATTAATTGCAAATAAAAGGAAACATAAAAGTAGGTGTTTTAAGTCCTGGCTCCATTTTGTGAATATTTCCCATGATGCAACATCATCCAAAATCTTCCAGCCAGTCTCACTTTACATCTGTTGCCAAAGCCTGCATGATGATGTTATAAGATACTCCCCTGCTCTCTTTCTGGCTCCTGTGTATCATAGTGGGCAGGACTAGGTGGCTGTGTACAATTTTTTTTTTACCTTCCTTCCAACACAAAGAGAGGAGATTAACCTGATCAAACAGGATTATAACTCTGCCCCCTTGTGATGTAATAGTTACGTTACCCACCCATTCAATGCAAGTCTGTGGTCAAAATTCAGACTTATAGACTGCATTCTGTGTCTCAAGCCCCAAAGTGAGAAATTTGTGCTGTAAAGTCACTAGGGGGTGGTACCCAAAACACTATATTTCACAAAATGGCAGTGCCCAGTCATGCTTGTTTAGTTACATATTTTATTAAATACAGTCACATAACAAAAACAAGACACATATCTGAAATCAACAATACAAAATAAAACAATAGACCCTTTTCATTTTTTGGTGGGAGTGTCCCTTTAACCAGGAAGAGTATGTTGAGATATTCTCTTGTTTTTAATATATATAGCTGAAATGAACTGAAATATCTTAATTAAATATTATATAAATCATAATAATTTCTAAGTTCTTACTAGGAAAAATAATTAAAAAATTGTGTCTCTGTGTTTGTTGTGCGATATTCCCAACAAGACATAAATAACACTGAGTAACTATATCAAACGTCATACATGTTATGTGTAGTCTGATTAGCATGCACAATCTACAGTGCATGCCCTTACATATCTAATAAAATGCACAGCTCATACTTATTTGTTGATATTTATTGTACACATAATGGTGACAGTAAAAGAGGACATGTTTATTGTTGTAATTTCCATGTTTATGATATTATATAAATTGATGTGTTTATTTCAGAATATTGCTGAGTTTGCTTCCACCACATTTAATGATTCTTTTCTTTTCCCGGCCAATCTTTTGTTACAAACTAACTGTATGAATGAATTTCCCTGGTGTGGGTATGTGACTCCCCTGGAGTTCCTGTGTTAGTACAACCACTCATGACAGCAGAGAAAGATGGTGAACACAGGATTGTGGTTCTGAATCCCACTATACTTCCGAGCAATACTTCTGTCCAAAAAATTGAGACAGAGGTAAAGCTTAGTGGGCCGGTTGAGGTTTTTTTTTGGCCCTGTGGACTCCATAGAATTGGCTGGGGGCAATAACCAGCCTGCAGCCCAAAGGTTACCGACTCTTTCTCTAAATGGTATTTTTTGATTTTTTTTTAAATACATACTTTAAAACCAGTGAAAGTGCCAAATATACATCATACCAAGGATAAATGGTAGGTGAAAAATTATTCTTCATTGGAGCATGCTAGGGGATATAATGGGTGCCATTTATAAACATTACTAAACACAAAAGTTTTGGGAAGTAGAAGAAAAGGTGCTATTACAATTCACTTTTTTAAATTGTAAATCAGATATTTTTATTATTTTTCGATAAAAACAAAAAAGCAGTTGTGACACATAGGTCAAAGTGACGAATTATAGACAAATATCAAACAATATTCAATTAGTAGGCAATGAAAATTTAGCAACTTTCCAAAGGAGCGTCAGAAGTGAAGAAGGGTTAGTAGAATGAAGGAGAGAGACATAGAAGAGAAGTAGAGAATAGTAATAGAAGAAAGAGAAGAAAAGTAAAATGGGGATAACTCCCTAGTGGGACAGACCACCAGCGGCGTATAGCGCCACTAAAAACAGGTCAAGGTATCTGGTCAAAAATTAAATGACCCAACCCCAGTACTGCCGCCGGCATCAGGCAGACTGGAGCGCCTCGATGGGAGGTAGGCAGACTAGCGGCACGGCGGCCGATTGTTAGTCATCGAGCATGACATTAGGGCTGGTTGTCGGGTAAAGCTAAATGCTAGTAACAACTAGAAATATTCCAGACAACAGTTGCGCATAAGTAGCAGGGACAACAATTCCTTCTACAGACGAGAACCAGGTAAAATCAAATCAGGCAGCTTGAGAGTCATCTTCCATCAAAATACCAAGAGGGCCCAGAAAAGAAACAGGCTGTGACCATGCAGACACTGGGATGTTCGGTAGTCCCAATTCGCTCAATAAGGAGGGTAAGTCCATCGGGTGACAGAGGGTGTGGATCACCCTGTTTCGCCTGACCGTCAGGGAAAATGGGGAGCCCCAGGTGTATGGGATAGAGGCTGTTTGCAAAGCAGAGGTCACCAGCTTTAGAGCTCTTCTCACCCTGAGAGTAGTAGGAGAAAGATGTGTGAAAAGGGCAATCTCCTTTTCAAGTATGTGTTTGGGAGGCATTTCACGGTATGTGTGCAGTATGGCATCTCTGTCCGCTGGGTAGTGGAGGAGGCACATGATGTCCCTGGGGGGGAGCCTTGAAGTCCCTTACCCCTTCGCAGATGGTATACTTTGTCCACCTCAGTGGAATTATCAGCCGATTTTTGCAAGATGGCATCAAATAAGGCTTTGATCGTTTTGCTAATGTCTGACTCAGGGACCTCCTTCAGGATCCCTGAACTCTGATATTATTTCTTCAGCTTTTATTGCCCAGGTCCTCCATCTGCTGCTGCAAGGTATATATTTGGAATTCCTGTGTTTGAATGTGCATATTCAGTGCGTTCACCGTGACGCTGGTCTGTGGAAGTTCCTTCTCCAAGGTAAGAACCTTGCCTTCTAAATACCTTATATCCTGTCGCATTTCTTGAAGGTCGTTCCGAAAAGGTTGGACAGCTTTTTTCATGATGTCAGAGCTTTCTACTGCCAGTCGTCTGGGAGTCCCTGCAGTAGCTGGGCACTTTCTGCTGGCTTTAAGGTGGATCATGTTCAGGGCCAGTGGCCATCTTTGGTAGGCCAGAGTTATCACCGGTACTCTGAAAATGCCTGAAAAAGTCTGTTGCGGGTGGTGGGGAACCTCCTCTCTTCTTTTTTTCCGCCTTTGCTATATCAGCCGGCCAGTTCTGTCGTGCCCATGGTCGGTTTTTGCAGTGTATAAAGGCTGGTTACCCAAGTATGTCACGGAGCTGTAGAAATATGCATCCACCACCATTGCTGGATAGCTCCGCCCCCCAATTTAACTTTTTTTAAACTTCTCAACATTTTTTGTGTGGAAATATAAACTCTCCCAAACAGGTGCTGAAAAGGTACTTAAACTACTAGAGCAATCCATTTTTGTCTTAAAGCATATTAAAGCTGATAACCAGAGCTTTATAATGCATAATGTGTTACTTAAGCTGCTTTTTTATTTAGTTTTCTGCAGATATTATATTTATAAAGTGATTTTTCTGGTAGTTTAAGCTCTAACTCCAAGTTCTGTAGATTGTTCTTATTAATCAGAGTGAGAGGAAGTTACAAAGTAGTCTGGTGGCAGATTGGCAATGCTGGGGATTCATTTGTAAGTCTGTGTGGCACATTGTCAAATCTGGGGAGGCATTGGTAAGTTTGTGGGGCAGATTGCCAAGTCTGGGGATGCATTGGTACGTCTGTGGGGCAGATTGGCAAATCTGGGGATGGATTAGTAAGTCTGTGGGGCATATTGGCAAGTCTGGATGGTAGCTCTGCATTTCCTGAAAAAATCGGAGCTCCAAGTTTCAGACCCAGTTCGATCACTTTGGTGTTTTGAGTAGCCCTCAGAGACCACCAAAGTGATCTCAAATCATCATGAAAATGTGCCTTTGGAGTTTGTCTGCCTCGGTTCTCCCCATAGACTTCTATATGGGTTGGCTTCGTCTAATTTCGGGGGCCATTTTTTGAAGGACCTCAGTTATTACAGAAATAGCCAAAGTCCTCCCATAGAAGTCAATAGGAGGACTTAATTTAAAGCCGTAATAGCTGATGTGCTCCCAAAATTGTCCAAAATAAAACATAAATAAAAACATGAAAAAATAAGAAAGAAAAACATTAATTAACCCCTTAGTGGCTGTTTTCACATTTCTGGGGTGTTTGTGTTCAGCTGTAATTTTCTTCTCTTTCACATACTGTACCCACACAAATTATATGTTGTTTTTATCGTCATAGCAAGGGCTTTCATTAGATACCATTATGTTCATCATATCAAAAAAATCATAAAATATGATGAAACAGTTTTAAAAAAACACTTTTTCTAACTTTGACCTAAAATATGATGTAATTTATACAAATACAATCATTAAAAAAGACCCCATCTAAATAGTTTCTAAATGTTGTCCCGAGTTCAGAAATATGCATGTTTCCATAATTTTCTGTATTTTTTTGCGAGTTATGGGGCAAAAACCAAAAATAGTGTTTTTTTTCCTATATTGACCTTTTGACCCCAACCCGAACCCTAAATTTAACCCTAACACTAAATTTAACCCCAACTCTAACCCTTATGCTATCCCTTAATATATTTTAATTTAATTTTAACTCTATCCCTTATGCTAAAAATGATTTAATTTTAACCCTATAGGCTAATCTAACATAATACTAGGCATAGCCATATTGACGGAGCATGCTGCTGCTTCAATATGGCTCCCACGATCACTCCGTGGGTGATCGTGGGTGCCCCAGAAAGGAAATTTCGGTGTTGCCTCGACATCGTTGATCGTGAAAACTGCTTGATTCACCGCAGGACGTGCCAGGCACGTCCATTTTCAGAAACGGAGTTCCCGGCAGGACGTGCCAGGCACGTCCATTGTCGAGAAGGGGTTAAATACATTAAAAATAAATAAAATTAACATAAAATAATATAAATTAATTTGTATGGAAATTTTAAAATGCCATTCATCCATCCGAGGTCGATAAATGAGTGCTATCAAATGGGTAATAATAGCAATTTGGTTAATTCCGAGAGTGTGTGCTAAAAAGTGTTTTGAGTTCCACTGGGAGAAAGGAGCTAGATAAGAGCCAGTTATTATTATTTTTATTATTTTTATAAATATATTATTGTCTAACATTCTTACAGTATCGCATACTTTCTCCACAGTTCAGCTGTAGGCCTTGATCTGGTCCAGACTCCGGGCATATTGAGTAGACCCTGATATCCTATAATACATTTTGGATAGTAATAGCCAATATGGCCCACATAATTTGTATCTTTACTGCAGTAATGCCACGTAATTATATCTTTATGTATCAGAGCCAGTACTATATTGGAAAAGTATAAAAAAATAACATAAATCACACATCCAATATGCAACACTAATATCCTAATTAGGTGCAATGCCCTTGTAAAAAATGTTGGAGATATATATGGTTCTGGCTAGATTTATATACATATTATTATATTTTCTGCTTTTTCTAAAATGCAATTTCATAGGGAAATAAATATAATCTTCAACAGCATTCTTTCTGTCACTGTTACAATTAAATAATTCTCCTGTCATCTGAATGTAGCCTTTTATTTGTTATCATGTACTAAACGTGGTAAGGGAGTTTTGTTAAAGTATTGCATGCAGAAATAACTTTTTGTAGTGCCACAATCTATGTGTGTCCCAGTGTATAAAGGGACTGTATCACCTGAATATATATTTTTTTACCGTGTTTGTAGAGCATAAGAAATTATTGAAAAGGATCTATACATTGTGTTTGCAAAACAGCAAGCAGATGCCTAAATTAGGATAAAAATGTGTTTTAAATGTGTCTCTGGAGTCTCCTATCTATGACATCACCTGTGGCATGGTATGCAAATGAACTGATTTTCAATGGAACATGTGATATTTGCATACCGTGCCATAGGTGATGTCATGTGCCGGTGACATATCTGAAACACATTTTTATTCTAATTTAGGCATTGGCTTGCAGTTATGCTAATACAATTTATAGATCATTTTCAATCAGATTTTATCTTCTATATGCACAGGAAAAACAGTGTTTGGGTGATACAGTCCCTAAACTCCCTACAAAAGCTGGGAGTTTGCCCTACCTGCACCCAAATTGTCTCATTGCTTTTTCTCTCTTAGCGCCAGAACAACTAGTCTATAAAAAGAATTAGTGCAGAAGAGCACCTCAAATTGTGCTGAATGGTTCCCCATGCATAATGGAACTTTAATTTAATGCGCAAAAAGTCATAGTGTGTATAAAAAAAAAAGTGCAATCTCTGTTAGAAATCTTCACTTACAAGTTACATTCATTATCTAAATAAATCACATTTGTATATATATCAGATCCAGTGTTTCCTGCCAAATTGATACATTTGTGGCTACTGTACCTGATAACATACAGCACTGTAGCATATAGGCAGTTGCTACACACTGCAAATATAACAAGTAATAAAACGCCAATCTATTGTTTGCATTTAACTGCTTCAACAGTGTGTAATTACGTTGCAAGAAGATATATTGCAGGTCAATGAAACTACGTCTCTGAGGACCTGTATAGTGAAATAAGAGTAATCCATCGAGACTGGAGGTAAGCAGATCTCACATTCAGCAGCAGAAACGCTCTACATTAAAGATAGCAAATATAGATATATGCTGGGTACTTCATTTAAAGTTGGTATAAAGAAAGGCACTCTAAAAATAAAACAATAATGGTAATAAAAAATCGATGAAAAATTAAAGCAATAACTCTCCTGTTTATTGCAGCCTCTGCAAACAAATAGTGCTTAGTGAATATCAAGAATGTAGGGGTCTACTCAATATGCACAGATCTATTGTGAATTGGTTTAGGATTGGGCATATTAGCCAAATCAAAGGGATTCCTGAAAATGTGGCTACTCAGGATGCCACAGTTCGGGTCCGAATCGGCAGTCCAGCCTGAATCATTGGAGGTGTTCAGTTTGGTGCATTTGTGCCACGAAAACTGTAGGTTTTGGGCTAGCCAGTATGGACTGATCAGCTATTAACACGCTCCAAATTCATCATAGGGGGCCAGGGCAGGTAGCCTTGAACACCCGTATAAGAAATTGGGCTGGAAGCTGACAAGTTCTCCCAGCTGCCTATTCTATATAGATTCTATATATCCTACTAATTGTTTCCAATTTAGGTATATGAGCACCTACTCCACTCATTGTATATCAATGACAACTAGCGGGCCCTTTTGAACTTAGCTGTTGTTTAACAGTGAGACCAGATGGGTGCTCTAAAATTATATGGGCATTAGTTGCCAACCGTCCTGGATTTTCAGGTACTGTTCTGTTTTTATGGGTCCTAGGATTACTACTTCCAGTCCATGGTGCTTAGCACTATGTATGTCTAAAAACATTAAAAAAAACTAATCCCTAAAGAATTAAGCTTAAGACGCCAAGTGTCTTTAATGTTGAATGACATCACACAGCATCACATAGCTCCACCCTTTTTAGCTCTGCCCCTTGTGTCCGGGGAGACTATCAAATCATGTTGGCAGGAATGCATTGGCACACTCGGTGATCACCACTATCAGCATGTGCACCAGATTTACACATAACTCCAAGGAATAACCCAAATCTTACATCAATTTGGAGAAGTATCCCACGTTCATACGACAACAAAAAAATCCTTAACCCAGCAGACCCCACCTATTTATGAGAGATTATATCTTATACTGTATATTAATATTTTAGTAATAATTAGTGATGTATATTGATTTAGGTGAATTATTAACCCAACTGCTGGGTGTTTTAGACCGATTATGTATAACGTATGAAAAATAGCTAGAACCTTTTTGAGAAAAATGTTCTGTTTTTTTCTTGCAATAGTTAACAGCAGTTTTTTGTTTTTACTATAAGTAGGATTTGTAGGAATCCATCAGACACGGCATCTGAGTCCAAGCTGTCTACAGTTATTTATTTTATAGTTATATTACTGGATCACACAAGACAAGCACCAGCATCAACTTGAATAATCCATGCTGTTACAACAAGTTGTTCATTTTGGGTAGTTTTGGCAGTGAAGAGATGGGTAATATCTATGGGACCATGCAGGAAGTGGCCAAATGTTCTGATCAGATGTCTAAGAAAAGATTACCAGTATTAAGGGCTTTTATTCATGAAAATGATGAGAAATGTTTCCCAACTCTGCCACTTTGGCCTTAAGTTGACCCTTTGCATTTCCCTGCAATTTTTCTATTTCATGATTTAAGCCCTGAGAGTTTAAGACAGACAATAAACAATATTCTGAATCAGAATTTTTTTCTTCATCACCAGCGTGAAGCTGCATGTGTTAAAAAACAAGGTCAGCTATTTTCAGTGTAAGGCCTATTTTACAAAGTGTGAGTTAGCTTACTATCCATCTCACTACCTCCTTTGAGGAAGACAGTACCTCTTTTAAGATTCTACTAAGTCTAGTTAAAATCTCTAAATATATTTAAAAATTGTACTGTTTTGTATTTCTTGCTGATGGCACTTACATTTGGTGGTTGCTTTAAAAAATATAAAAAAAATTTGGGGAACACTTTCGAATAAACTATCGGCATGGATGTGGTATGCACACTTCCCAACATTTCAATTGTCCAAAGAGGGACACTTTTATTTTGTAGGACTGACTGAAAGCGTGGCTATGGGCTGGGCATTACTGGAATTTTTTCTACGACTTTATGGCAATTGATAACTGTTTAAGTAATTTGATAAGTCATTTAGAACAAGTATTTTATTTACACAAATTAATCTAAAAACACTGCACTTTATTGTGAGTTTATTGCGGTGGAGCTCTGTAGTACACTCATACAAAGAAAACAAAAGATAAGGAATGAGTTAAAAACAAATTGGTAACCAACTAAATGCGACAATAGTGAGATTAGTGCCCAGTAACCTAAATAAAACAGTGAAAATAAAAAGTGGAGTAACCCTCCATGCGCGTTTCAACAAAAAGGACATCTTTCAACAAAACAAAGATGTACTTTTTGTTGAAATGCGTTGGTTTCGGTTTTGGCTAGCCTCGGACTCCATAGCAGTGATAAACTCATACAAACTAAAAATTCTTAGCTCCCAAAAAAGAGGGACAGGGCGATTTGGGACTGTTCCTCCTTAAGAGGGACCATTGGGAGGTATGAAAATGCAGTTGTAGATCTGGAGACTTAGTGATACCAAAATGCAACCACCTTAATGATCCCAAGATGCAACAGTCTTTAACTTTACAAATGTGGCCCTTGGATTCTTGTTTATCTACCAAGCAGTGTTCCTACCTGTGGACCAACATGCACTTGCATGCTCTACCAGTCAGGTTTTTCAATGTCCCACTGGCAATGAGCAACTTAAAGAGGGATTAATACCCAAACTCTAATAACACCCTAACTTCCCTGGCTGACTGATGGCCCCACAGAATATGGGATATAAGGGTGAGTCTGTAAGCTTACATTCCAAGCCCTCTAGCACATATTCCAGAAAGCAAATCTCCTAGTGCTTAGTTTCCACCTGCGTATCTATGTACTGTATATATTATCAATATATATATCTTATAGAAATATAATTGAAGAGGAGGATTAATCAGGAAAGTGCTAACTGGTAACTGATTTTTAGTTGTATGTGATTTATATCCATGTACCTATTGTGATTTATGAAGGTTGACTGCTGTGTGTCTGTTCTGGCCATGCTCTTACCTCCATAGACTTAACATTACCCTCAAGCCAATATTTTACAAGCCTTCTGATAAAATACCCGCTGGTGGCAACTCTATTCTTAGTGCCTGCCTGCAGACGCAGGCAGACAGCGTCTTGCCAATAGGCAATTGCCATTCGTGTTTGACTGGGGTTTGTCGGATGCAGAGTGTCTCTTTCTTCTATGACAGAGTGAGACCTTTGCTTTTAAACATAATCAATAGATAGGTCCAAATTAGAGACTCTAGTGACAGTTGACGACCAATTCAGCCAGCATGCTTCTTAAGGCAGCATGGAGTCTACCGGCCAGGCGATAAAATGGCATGTATTTTAAAAAGTTCATGCCATCTTATCTCAATACTAGTGTTTCTATAATTTTCACATATGCTTTTATAATAGAAGCTTAAGTGAAAAAAAACAAATTGTGGTGCCAATAATTTTGGATACTGTAAAGATACTGATGTAAATACAGGTAGGATGAGATCTTATTATAACCGCTTGCTATAAGTCAATTTCAGCCAGACTATTATGGATTGTGTGTATCGATAAATAGCTGCTGGTTTGAGAATTAGGACAGGGCAGGGCAGACTAATTAACTTTTTTTTAATATAACTTTTTGGATCTTTAGGTGGTTTATAGGGATAATCAACGCAATTAAACACACACTATATTGAAGCCCTGAGATTATTCAGTTGTCAGATCCAAAGTACCTAGGCATAATTATCCTTCAGCAGAAAACATGACACATATTATTTGAAGCTCTGCTTAACTCTAGAATATGTTAAAAATTAAAAATAGAATTTGATTTTATTAAAATTATTTTTTGTTAAGAGCTGCAAAAACCAATATTCCTAATATTTAATGTCTATCCTCAAGTAGAATATGTCACTCTCCTGTGATAATAAAATAAAAGTAAATAGAAGACATTTTTAATCAGTTCTCAGAACTGTCTGGTTTGTGTGTGAAGACCTAACGGTATCTGTGTCTAGTTCTTCAAACGTGAATTTTAATAAATGGAAGGCAATCATTTATTGCACTGGCTGCCTCATCATGAAGCTTTGTTCACAATTCGCTGTTGAAGGAACCAATTAAATATATTTTATACTGTGTATATGTCATTTCCTTGACTACAGCTTTTCTTGGGGTAGTCATTCCAATCACCTGTGTAATTGCTGGTACCAGAGTCATATACTTTACTTATTACCACTGTGGAAATCATTTTAGCTTAGGATTGCCACCTGGCCGGTATTTTACCGACAGGCTGGTAAAATATTGGCATCAGGCCAATGTTAAATCTATGGAGACAGTACCAAGGCCGGTATTTTTCTGAAGAAAAGGTGGCAACCCTATCTTAGCCTTGTCCTTCATCATCCTCATTTACAGAGGTACATAACCCTCAATTCTTTTGAATGTCTCACAGACTTCCAGACTGCCATGTCATGTAGTTGGTTCTCCAGGCAGAGCTGATTGGTGTCAGTGTTTTTTTTTTCTGGGTACCTGGTATGGACACATATAACATTATTTGGGTGTGTTGGAGAATCTCTTTTACTTTTAATAAGAAATGCTCATCTCCTGTGCTCTAAACTGTATTTTTGGCGTCTCTGACCGAATAATATTGACCTGAAGGATTCCAAGGAGAATCTATATGCTCTTTTTCACTTGCCCAATCCTTAAAGTTGAATAACAACATTTTGGGGGGATTTTCATGGGTGTGTTTTTTTTTTTTTTTTTTTTTTAAGATACATATTTCTGCTTAGGGTTAAAGTATATGAATGACTTTTTAGCCTGAACTAGTCTTTTTTCAGGGAGAGTATATATTTTAAATAGATTTGAATAAAAGTAATATTTTAAGAACTCTGGTCAACTTTGGTCTATGCCTTTTTGGTCTTTGGTCTATGCCTTTGAGCTAATGTCTGTCTGCTGTAGTTTGTCATTTTTCCCCACCTTCCACAGCGGCCGAACACATGCTTGTAAACATTCCTATCCTCAGGAATCATGTCCTGCAATTGGAGCATAGTATTTTGATTTGCCCAAGAGCGCTATGACGTCAGGTGTCAGCTCTCTATCAGTCACTGAGAAGGCCAGAGTCCTGGCCTTTTACAGAGGCTGTTTTCTGCATTAAAATGGACATATCTTAAATAATAATGATTTGAGATGAAAATAGATTAAATAGAGCCTACGGAGACTATTGTAAAAGAATTTTAAAAACAAATGTATTTATTTAATAAATTTAAAAATGAGTTGTAAAAAATGTAAATATTAATCTAACATGAAATGTCAATAAATCGATGAGGGTCAACCAAACATGCACCGATAATTGGCACCAAAATGGCGTCTCCAAATAGCAAATAGTTTTGAATCACATTGGTACCCATATTTTGAGCAACCCAGGTAGTCCCTATGTGCCTTGGAATTGTCTGCAGTTTGTAAATCTTAGCAGATTCCACACAAATATCTGTCGGAACCGAATGCAGTCAAAACATGTCCAAAACGCACTGAACCAAAGTTGTAGAATCAAGCGCCCCATGATAGCCTACTGGAGGATTTAAGAGGTGGCAAAAATAAGCCAGAAATACCGAAAAGAATCCGAAGTGCTTCAGAAAAAAACTAACTGCTCATTGGAAATGGGCCAGGGTTATGAAATCAATGCAAATTATAGATGCAAACAACTGAAACTCAATCCCTGTAATGGAATCTTTGCCTAAATAATGAGAACATATCAAGACTACCATTTAATAGCAGGATCTGCACACAACAGCATGAAATGGCCTGAAGAGCCAATTCGGACCCAAATTCAGGGATATTAAGTAGCCGCATGAGATTCTGTTAAAATGCCTGATTCAAATCAATTCTGGCCCTATGATAACTTACATCAAACTCAAAAGTTTATTCAAATTTCACACAGTACGTATTTGATTCACATTTTCAATTTTTATTACCGATTTATAAATATATTCAATAAAAGGTTTTTAAATTATTTTGTAATGGTGAATTTTCACCCCACTGCAAATTTTAAATCAGAAAATATTATGCTATTATTTATGGTAATTTGTTGTTAACCCCTTAGTGACAAGACATTTTCACCTTGACTTTCCCTTGGTGACAATGGCTGTTTTGACATTTCTGGGGTGGTTGTTTTTAGCTGCAATTTTCTTCTTTCTCACATACTGTACCCACACAAATTATATGTTGTTTTTATCGTCATATGAAGGACTTTCATTAGATACCATTATGTTCATCATATCTTATAATTTACTACAAAAAAATCATAGAATATAATGAAAAATGTAAAAAACCTTACTTTTTCTAACTATGACCTAAAAAATAATTTACACAAATACAATCATTAAAAAAGACCCCGTCTGACTGGGGAGTGATGATGACGTAGTGCGGACTACGTGGCGCATGGCGTGAGGGGGGAGTGTCCGGTCGATGAGGAGGTGGAAGAGAGCAGAGGCTCGAAGCTCGTTCCTACGCTGTGGTGATCGTTGGCAACTCTGCAGGGTCGCTTCTCCAGAATACTTCGCGTATACAGCAGCTTAGATCCGGGACCAACGCTACTGGAGATCACGGGGAAGTCTCTGCATGAACCCCGGTAAATAAAATCTTTTTATTAACCTGGCTCTATGGTCTGCCGCGATTAGAACTCTCCCCAAGACTCCGGCATCAACAAAGCATACGGGTGAAGTTCAGCTTCAGAAACGCTGACATGGCTAATTAGATAAATAAATCAACCAACGATAAACTGCTGCAAACCAACTGTCTATCTCTTTCCCTACTGAAAGTAGCCATAAATATCAACATACCTTATCCAGCTGTTATTACTGTTTGGAGAGTTTGCTATTGCATACTGAGAGAGATTGCTGTACTGTTAATGGATGTCTAAGCAGCAGTAAAAAAAGAAAAGGAAAAGGGAAAAAAGAAAAAAAGAAAAAACAGCATCATAAATTAAGGAGCCTCATTGCAATTGATCAAAGGGTCCACTTTGTCGAAGGCAGCTACAGATATCAACTTACTCTATTCAGCTGTTACCACTGTGCACTCATACCAGGGTAAAGCCATTTTTACCTAGTTGGAGGGTCTGCTATTGCATACCGTGAGAGATTGCTGTGCTATTAATGCATGTCTAAGTAGCAGTAAAAGAAATAGCACCATAAATTCAGGTGCCCCACTGTAATCGATTAAAGGGTCCACTCTGCTGAAGGCAGCTACAAATATCAACTCATCCTATTCAGCTGATACCACTGTGTACTCATACCAGGGCAAAGCCACTATTCCTAGTTGGAGAGTTTGCTATTGCATATTGTGAGAGATTGCTGTGTTATTAATGCATGTTTTTTTTTTTTTCTCTTCTTCCTTTTCCCTGTAAAGTACTGTGAATGGCTTTTGATGAAGGATTTCAGCCAAGGCCCTTTTATGCCCTTTTTGCATGTACCATGAACTGACTCAATTGACTCAATTGGGTATATGAATACTCGATTTGAGGTGCGTGTTTTTGTTTTTTATTTTTATTTTTTTTTATTTTTTTTCCTCTTCTCTTCCCCCCCCCCCCCCTCTCTTCCATTTGAGCATGGTCCCATGGTATGTGATACACCTGCAATGTTTCCCTAATAATGGGCTGGCCCTGCTCTAGTTACACTATTAAGATACTTAAATAATCCTTTTTAGCGGACCCTCCCCTCCCCCGATGCTTCCTGGTGGTGAAAGGGAGCTTATTTTTTGATTTCACACATATTGGAGAGGATATCTCTGATGGGTGTGAATAAATGTGTTGGGTTGGTGAGTGAATGTTGTTGTGGCTCTGCTTTGGTCTTCCTTGGGGGAGGGAGGGGGAGGGAACAGTTGGGGGGAAATAATGGGCGCTGCCCTACCTTGCAATGCCCATTAAATTAGTCTTGATTAACGCGCAGGGTTTGAACTCTCCCTTCAAGAGATCATATTTATATGATACTCTCTTGAGGGGTAACATCGACGTGGCATTTGTGCAGGAGACCCACTGGAGGCAGGATCAGGCCACTCATTGGAAGTACTCTAAGTATCCCCATGTTTATTCATCCTCAATGTTGGGGGAGAAGAAGCGAGGGGTGGCCATAATTGTATCGGCCAAAAACACATTTGAACTGGTTTATCAGGAAACAGATACAGAGTAATCTTGGTGTGCAGGATTAATAATATCCTGTACACCTTGGTTAATCTTTACGCCCCATCGGATGGAATAAACGGGTTTATGGATTCTGTTATGGAAAATGTTGAAAATATATCTAGGGGTTTCCTGATTATGGGTGGGGACTTAAATGCAGTTGCAAATTTTGATATAGATAGACAGTCAGCAACCGTTAGGAAACAAGTGCCACAAAATAGAACAAGAGCAAATGCCTTCTCGTCATGCCTTTTCAGACATAAATTATATGACGTCTGGAGGGTACATCATCCGGAAGAGAGAGATTATTCTTTCTTTTCGAGTGTTCATTCAACATACTCCAGGATTGATTATTTCTTGGTAGGGGGACACATGCTCCGCAGGTGCACTAACTCCCATATTGGTAATATATCCTGGTCGGATCATGCCCCGGTCTACCTAGATATTAAAGACAACCCTGATTTCACAACCCGGGATAACTGGAGGTTGAATGTTACACTTTTGGGTTCTGAGGAAAGCAGACTAGATCTGATTGAACAAGCCAAAGAGTTTTTGGAAAACAACGATAGGGGGGACACAACAGAACAAACTCTTTGGTGCACCATGAAGTGCTTTCTGAGAGGATATTTAATCAAGAGGGGAACCTGGATTAAAAAAAACAGGGCCAAAGATTTGGCGGAACTCTATGCAACACTACCGATAATGGAGGCCAGGAATAAAATATATACCACGGATCAGACAGGTAGGGAGATTCAGGAGGTACAAGAAAAAATTAGAGCTGGTCTTAGGGATAAAGCAGAAGCTGCAATGACCTGCCTTAGAAGTAAATGGTACCTTAGTAATAATAGGGTGGGGATGGATCTAACAAAAAAATTGAAACTTCAAACTTCAAGGCTAAGAATAAAAAAAATAGTTAAAGACGACAAGACCCTCCTAGCCCCAGATCAAAGGCATATTATGAAACTCTGTATAACCTACCGCAACCCGAAACCACCAGAGAGGAAGTAAAAAAATTCCTAGCCTCACTCAGTCTACCCTATTTGTC
This sequence comes from Pelodytes ibericus, assembly GCA_036172795.1. NCBI lineage: Eukaryota > Metazoa > Chordata > Amphibia > Anura > Pelodytidae > Pelodytes > Pelodytes ibericus. The sequence goes on along the minus strand of CM069861.1, from coordinate 79,149,745 downwards.
CGCCGATAAACTGAACCTCATCAACCAGCCTATCACTCTAGAGGAAGTTTCCAGTACTATTAGAGAGACAAAGAGGGATAAGGCCCCGGGTCCCGACGGATTTCCAGCACTTTTCTATCAGACACTGCAGCCTGTGGTCTCGCACATTCTGGCAAGGCTATATAATTCAATCATTAGAGGAGGGGCATTCCCGGAGGAGATGCTGGAAGCCTCTATTGTCCCTATTCCGAAGCCAGGAAAGGACCCAGAGCTGGTCAGCAACTACAGACCCATCTCTCTCATTAACTTGGATGTTAAAATATTCTCTAAGATCCTGGCTAACCGCCTGAAATTGGTTATCCATGATTTGATCCATCCGGATCAGGTTGGCTTCATGCCGGGGAGGGAGGCCCTGGAGAACGCCACGAGGGTTTTTGGCATTATAGAGACATTACATCAAGAAAAGGTTCCCTCTGTCATAGTCGCTCTGGACGCAGAGAAGGCTTTTGACAGGGTGGACTGGAGATTTCTGTCGGAAACCCTCCTGGCGTTCGGTCTCTCAGGCCCATTCTATAATGCAACTATGGCTCTATACACAAACCCTCGAGCCAGGATTAGTGGTCCTTTCCTGGCTTCCGAGTTTTTTGCCATTCGCAACGGAACAAGACAGGGTTGTCCCTTAGCACCTCTTCTATACGCCTTGGCCATAGAACCCCTGGCCCAATATTTGAGAAGATCGCAGGAAATCGAGGGAATTAAAGTTGGGGCTGAGGAGCACCTTGTTACTCTGTATGCGGATGACATCCTCCTGACTATGGCCCACCCCCAAACCTCAATACCAGCATTGTTGAAAGCATTAGAGGTATTCGGCTCTTATTCCAATTATAAGGTCAACCTGTCGAAGACACAGACTATTCCGTTTAATATGTTACCCTCTAATCAGCAGACTATGCAAAATTTGGGTCAGGAAAATGATACCCACGATTCCATAGACTACTTAGGGATCAGGATAACGCGGCGATTAGATAGGATTGTCCCAGTAAATTACAATATCCTATTTAAAATTATTCAGGAAAAACTATCGCAATGGTCTAGGTTTGAATTCTCGTGGCTTGGCCGTATTAACATTCTGAAAGCATACATTCTCCCAAAACTTCTGTACTTGTTTAGAACTATTCCATTTACAGTCCCAATTGGGACTCTTAGGGAATTCAAATTAATGTTTGCAAAGTTTGTATGGTCGGCCAAGAAACCACGTATTCCATGTCAATTACTCAAACATAAATTACAACACGATGGCCTGGGGTATACAGACCTTCGGAAAATATATCAAGCATCACAACTTGCACATGTGATTGCATGGAAAAAGTCTACCCATGTAACAGGTTGGTATAGTATAGAAAAATCTGTAAACGGAAAAAAAGACAGGGCACTTCTGATGTGGTTGCCCCACAAGTTTTATAAAAAATGCGTTTTTTCTTTAAAAACAGTGACCGATAGCATGACCGCACTATATAAATTAAAGAAATCAATAAAGGTTAAGGACACATTATCTATGTCTGCACCCCTGCAGATTATCTCAATATGCATACCCGATATCTCCTTACATAAATGGTCCGAGGCAGGGATCAACATCCTGGGCGACCTATATATAAACAATCAATGAATTTTTTTTGAAGCTTTGATACATAATTTTAACCTCCCAGGTACGGAACTATTTAATCATATGAGACTTAAGTCCTTTCTTGGCGAATTTCCACCTACGAAACCGGCCGATTGGGACATCTTTTTATCCACAGTTGACAATAAGAGTGTTATATCAAGATCACGTAGATTTCTCGACAAGGGGGTGACTGTTGAGAAGTCTCTGGCGGTCACACACTGGGAGAAAGATCTGGGGAAAACATTCCCCATACAAGCTTGGTTCAGGGCATGGCAAGACATTAGGAAAGCAAATCACTGCATAAATATACACGAACAATATTATAAACTCTTACAAAGATGGTACTTAGTACCAACTCGATTGGCAAAATTTGACTCAAACGCAACTGATCTTTGCTGGCGATGCCAAAGAGCCACTGGCTCTCATTACCACATTTGGTGGGACTGCCACAGACTGAAAATTATTAAGCAGAAGGCGTTTGAAATCTTAAAGTGGGCAGCCCCCAATAGGCGGGAACTTTCCCCATAAACTTTTCTATTTCATTTAGATCTAGAAGAAGTGGATAAATGCCGCAAGGCATTCTGCATTAATATCTTATCTGCTTATAAAATTGTGCTGTCTCGATACTGGAGGAAACCACAGATTCCAGTTTGGTCAGAGATTAAAGCACAAATAAAATTTCAGGCAGAGGCGGAAAGATACTTTCTCAGAAGATCTGACAACACACTAGCTAAAGAGGGGCTCGAAAAAATCTGGACTAGCTGGCTAACTACATTTGCTTGACTGCCTCCAGGGGACCCATGTCAATACGGGCCCGTGTTCACACTCTGCGCAACATTAGATTGAGACGGCAATTTTACTCCCCCCCCAATATCACAATACAATGATGTTTTTCCCTCCTCCTCCCCTCCAGCCTCTGGAACAAAATCGGTTGGAGGATCCTGGCAGAGCTTAGTTGAATGATGTATGAATGTGGTTTGAATGTATAAAATATTATTCGTTTGGGAACCAGCAATCAGGTCTCTTTTTTTTACTTAAAAACTCGACATAACAAATGGTAAAAATGTTCTTTTAACTTGATGTAACACTTGCTATTTTTCCATCTGTTCCAATTTGATATGCACCAATGATGTTTGGTATCCCTATGTTTAAAAACAAATGAAAAACAATAAAGATTAATAAGAGAAAAAAGGGAAAGAAAAAAAAAAAAGACCCCGTCTAAATAGTTTCTAAATGTTGTCCCGAGTTCAGAAATATGCATGCAGTTTCAATATTTGTCAATATTTTTTGCGAGTTATGGGGCAAGAAACAAAAATAGTGTTTTGGGGTTTTTACAATATATTGAATTTTTGACCCCAACCCAAACCCTTAATTTAACCCTAACACTAAATTTAACCCCAACTCTAACCCTTATGCTATCCCTTAATATATTTTAATTTAATTTAAGTTTAACCCTATCCTTTATGCTAAAAATTATTTAATTTTAACCCTATAGGCTAATCTAACTAAATAACCAGTTTTAAGCTAATTTTTTTTTTTTGTACATTGCTATGCTGCTTGGCTACCTCTAGGGGCAGTCAAGCAGCATATTCAGAGCGACTGAAGTGAATTTACTTTCACTTCCAAAGCTCAGACCACCAGAGGGCATAGCCATATTGACGGAGCATGGTGCTCCGTCAATATGGCTCCCACAATCGTGGGGCGATCATGGGTGCCCCAGAAAATAATTTTTGGTGCTGGCTTTTGCCTTGACATCGAGGCAATAGACCAGCACCGGTAAAGCAATTTTCGCGGTCGTTGATCGCTAAAACCGTTGATTCACCGCAGGACGTGCCAGGCACGTCCATTGTTGGGAACAGAGTTCCCGGCAGGACGTGCTTGACACGTCCATTGTCGCGAAGGGGTTAAAATGTAAATATGTTATCCCCAATGTTGTGCAGAGTAAATCAAATAGTAGTCAGACCCACATCTTACAAAAATGTATTTCGATCATTTATGTATAAAATTATTGCTCATGAAGCACATTAGATGCATACATGTGTATATTATACAGTGTGTAGTTCTGTCTGAGCTACAAAAAAACTGAAGGAAATAAATCCTAAAGAAACAGCAGGTAGCAATTTTAGATGATAATGAACATTATTTGCTAGCTGAATTAGAGTACATGCTGTAAGTTTTTACAACTAGCTGAATTACATTAGAGTGTGAGTGTTTTTGTGGTATGTGGGTGTGTTTTGGTGGATGTGGTTTTAGTGCAGACTTCATCTCCTCCCCTGCTGCTAATGGCTCTTTTTTTCCAGGAAGTGCAGCTCCATGACATGGTAGCCACTAGCCACCTATGCATAGACTAGGGCTAGATAACGTTTGAAGGGTGCACCACTCAAATTATAATTTTAATCAGGCAGAAATAGGTTTGCTCATGAATTTGTTATTTTAGGGTTTAGTCCCTCTTTAAATTAATCATTTTCCCTGTCACTCAAAACAAGAACGAAATAATCAGTGTGTGCATTGTGCTGTCAAGATGATAAATATTTTACCATGTGCAATGATGATCTTGCTATGATGTTTCCAGTGTATGCTATAAACATACAGTTACCAATCATGTGCTTACTAGAGGGGTGACTCAGGTAGCTCTGATCTTCTTCGGGGCTTTGAGTTTCGGATCCAATCAGATCACTTCAGTGATCCTAGGAGCCCTCAAATTCAGGCTACTCAGATACCATCGAAGTGCTCTTGAATCGCCACCAAAATCAGCCAATGTGGCAGATTTTGTGTCAACTTTTTGGAAAAACCAACATGGTAGCCTCAGTCTTCCCCTTAGACTTTTATGGGGAGGACTTTGGCTTATTCAGGGGCCATTTAGGAAGGTCCTTGGTTATTACAGTAGTAAGTCAATGAGAGGGTGTTGGCTATAGTCGAAATAGCCAAAGTACTCCCAAAATGACCTGAAATAAAATTAAACAGATAAGTCTTGTAACATTAAAAAAAAAAAAAAAACTTGACACTGTAATTCAATACAAAAAAATATAAATATTTTTTATACTGTGAATGTAGAGCATAAAAATATCATATTAATAATTAATAATGCTATTCCATTTTAATAACAATAAATTAGAAAGAGCAAATGCAGGAATTAAGAGAAAATGTGTTTTAAAAGTGTCTGTGGTGTCTCTCCTTTATAACAACATAGTTGGATATGCAACTTATGTAACTTGCACATCAAGTCACAAGGTGATGTCATAAAGAGGAGACACCACAGGCACATTTAAAAATTTGTTTTCCTCTTAATTTATGTATGTGTTTTTCAATTTTGCTAATAAAATGTATAGATAATGGATTATATATTTTTATTCTTTATGTTTACAGTATAGAATATATTTATGTTACATATCCTTTTAAAAAGCTGTTTTGTGGCTTATAGTCTGATTGTGTAATAAGGGGTTTTAAATAGCTTTCCTGCATCTCAGTGTTGTACGTTTATGTTAACCTTGACATAGCTACTGTTGTGCAGAAGTGTTTGCATATAACAATATAGTGCTGTTACTTTCTGTTTAATATTCATTGAAGACTATAATGAAGTACATGCACTGTATGGAATAATGATTTGTTTTATGAATATGCAGAGCTAAAACCAGACACTAGCTTGCAATCTGTTGTTCCATCTTTGCCTATACGAAACCTTCACTTAATATCCAACAGCTGTTATTTGTATTATGTTTTGGCTGCAATGGCTACACTATTATTTCTGTTTTCTAATTATATCTCTTTTTGGATCATAATAAATATAAATGGTTTATAGAGCTAACAGTTGTAAATATTTCCCAGACATTTTGGCTTTAGTGTCTGGAGAGATAATTACTTATTTTAACCCCTTGATGACATGACATTTTGGCCATGTCTTAACCTTGGTGACAGGCTTTTTTGACACTTCTGCAGTGTTTGTGTATAGCTATTATTTTCCTCTTTTTCCATTACTGTACCCACACAAATTATTAATAGTTTTTATCGGCATAAGAAGGACGTTAGGTACCATTATTTTCATCATGTCATATACGTTAGCTTTTATATGAAAAATCTTTTACACTAATATAAAAACTCGGATAAATAGATTCTAATATTTGTCCTGAGTTTAGAAATAGCCAATGTTTACATGCTTTTCTGTTACCTTTTTGCAAGTTATAGGGCAATAACTGAAAGAAGTGTATTTCTTTTTCCTAATCATTTTTTCTTACAGTAACCTTTTAACCCCAATCCTAAATCTAGCACTAACCCTAAACCTAGATCTAAATGTTCTTTGCACTGTAATGTTGACTGCCTCTAAAGCTAATATTAACCATAACTGTAATGCTAACACTAACCCTTATGCTAACCCTAACCCTTCCAAAGTTTCCATATTCGAATGTCATGCTGTCCTTCATTATAGTGCCTGCGATTGCTCAATTGTGAAGCAAATGTATGTATTGCTGATTGCCTTGACATCAAGACATTACTGCAACACCACCTTAGCCGTGTTGGCAAATATTGATCAATTACAATCATTCCTGCGCAGGACATGCCAGGCACGTCCTATATAAGCAAGGGCTGCCCTATATCTCCCTGGATGTTCCTGGCAGATCCTATGTCACAAAGAGGTTAGTATATTAATTAGTATTAATATTACATCTAATTAATTTGTACACATCTTTCTCATAATTATTGCTGGAAAACACAACAGAGAAAATGGCTACTGTGCATCTACTTCCTTCCAAAAAGAGAGCTGGGGGTATTACTGTATTACTGACCCATACAGCACCACAATTCACTGTTTAATGCATAAACTTCTTTTGGTATACATACATTTTGTGACATGTATATTATGTGACCAGAGTTACATCTGTTTCTCTTCACCCACTGATTATATAAGATAATATTATAATTATAGCCTTTGTGTAAAAATCCTACAAAACATAAATAGTGTTTATGTTCAGTGGGATCAATTGTGAGAACTGTCAAAATATGTGTTAACCCTCAAAGAATCAGCTCATTTTATGTCCATGATTTGTTTCACAAGCTAATACTACTGACTTGCCATCTTCTCTGCAAAATGTGTCCATTTTCATTTCACTGTTAATGGGTTTCATCAGCTACTTTTACTGAACTGATTATTTTGATCTGTGAAAAGCAGATTTTTTATTTCTAATTGGTTCTTTTTTTGTAGACATTTATGATATTCCATGTCATTACTGCATTCCTCTTTGGTCTGTTTGTTGCAGTAGATCACATTAGGATGCTGTAAACATACTGTGTCACACAGATGTTATCAAACAGATATGATATTCTGTTTCTTAAGAATTTGGAGCAGCTGTTAAAACTAAATATAAACAATTTGGATAATCTGATATTTTTACTATTAATTGTGTGTATCTTTACTTGCAGGGTCTTTAACTGTCGCCAACCAGTACATGGTTCCCACTGTTTAATTAACTATACCCCAAGTATCCAGCCTTCTCAACCACAATTTTTAAATTGTTTTTATTCTTTGTATATAAGTATTTACAAAAATATAACAAAAACTTTGTAATGCAAAATATTTAGAAAAGAAAAAGAAACAGAAAGAGTAACCAGATAATATAGTCTAATGATTATAAAATAACATAAATAATGGGTCATAAATATTGTTTCGAGCAGTATATAATAATATTTAGCTTACTTTAAGAACAATAATCTTACTATATTATGAGCATTGTCCATCAAATTCCTATACACCAACCCTATATTAATGGGGCCACTGTGCTGACATCTTCTGTGCTTTGTTGCTTGACAATGTTCAGGATAAGTACATGACTTTACATAGATTGCAGGTTTTTTTTATATATGGTACTTTTTAAATGAATATTTCAGATCTTATTTACATTTTTCATACCTATAAAGGTTAGAAACCACTGCATGAGGAACACAGCAAACAGAGAAGTATGTTTTGGCCTCTCATAGGCCTCATCAATGTGCAGAATACAGGGACCCACGTCTTGGCATTCTCTGAATAATCCAAGGAGAGAAAGTACAGATATGGGAAGAACATCTCACAGACAACAGACAGAGCTAAAATAGCCTTCCCTAAAGAAATTCCCTACTCTGGATGGGCATCACCATTTCTTTTACTCGCTTGTACCATTATAGAGGAGACCTCTCCCAGAGCATATCAGACTGGTCCCACCCATAAGGGCCAGGACCACTTTAACCAATGGGCAAACTGGGCACTTGGCCAGAGCCCACTGGTGAACGGGGCCTCTGAAGGCCGAGTGTGGTGACACCCGTGGTGCCAGCATCCCTGAAGTGAATCGCTGCTCAACTTTTTTTTTTAAGTTCTGGCTAATCAGTCCACCAAAGTGACTTCAACTTGGCCAAAATTTTAGAAGTAGAACTCAAGTAGAATAGCAGTCTCTATGGGGAAGACATCAGCTTTGATGCCCCTTTTGCGAGTAGGTACCTATAGGGCAGGCTATTTTAGCACCGCCCATATAATTCCCTTAATTTGATGATGCGTAACTGTTGTTCATAATTTGGAATAATCATGGTTATATCTGAACACAATTAAAAGCCACATTGTTAATGCTGGACACACACTTATGTGTCTAGTTAACATATCCTGATCCCACCCTAAATCAGGTCAGATCGGGACTAGTAGGCAAACTGCGTTTTTTTCTGCTGACTTCCTGTCATATTTGGTTCTTGGAATTTGGTCTGTTCCCTTATGTTCCCCTTACTCAAAAAAATCTGAAAGGCGCCCAAATTTCAGGCATTTCAATTCTATCAACTGGTGAATTAAACTTAAATGTTATCAAGAACAAAATAAACATTGATGATATAATATAACAATAATAAGAAAATAATAATAAATAAATAAATTGTGTATATATGTTTATTTACGTTATTTATTTTTATTTATTTTATTGATATTTTAATTTTACTTTCTTATTGTAAAATATTTTACATTTCTTAAACTTCAGCCCATTATGGGGCCCATTCAGGTGGTTTTTTGCAACAGCCATTGAATTCTATGGGAGGACTTTGGCTTCGTCAAATCCTGACATGGCCTTGAAATAAGCTGATGTCTTACCCATAGAGACTACTATTCTACTTGAGTTCTACTTGTAAAATGTTGGCCAAATAGAGGTCACTTTGGTGGTCTCTGATTGGCCTGAACTTAAGGGCCATTTAGATCACCGAAGTGATTCAATTGTGGTCGGATTTCAGGGCTCTGAATTTCCTTTGGAAAATCTGAGCTACCTAAGTAGATGCTTTAAATACAAGTGGGGTTGTAATCCAGCTAGTAAAAATGTTTTCCTAAGGCCAATGTTAAGCCTATGGAGGCAAAAGCATGGCCAGTATATTTTTGAAAAGGTTGCAACCCTACAACTGAAGCAATTACCATTTTGCGTTTGAGCATTATTTTAAGAAATTTACCTTTCTTTTCCAACTTATATCCTAATGGCCTCAAGAGCTGTGTAGACTTTATGTCCACAGTAGATCTTTTAATATTTAAATAAGTATTTTTTTCTGCACTGTCTCTATAAACCCCAATCAAAGTTTACAGTCTGAAATCATCAACAACTGCTTTTAGACGAAATCTATGCAGAAGTGGTAAGAATGAGAAGAAAACAAACAGGTTCAATAATGTGAGTTCTTCTGTTAATACAATAATCTCATAATAATGACAGTCATTCTAGACAGGAAAAAAAATCTGTCTCATTTAAAAAAAGCAAATACTTAGCTTATATCCACATGTGATCCTAAAGAGAGATGTTATGCTGCTGTGATGCCCAGGGGGATAGTACATAATGAATGATGTTTCCTGGAAAATTAATTGCAGTTAATTAATTGCCTACCAGTTTGAGCCATAGTGGAATTAACAAAATCAGGATTAGAATTGTCACTAATGCCAGTTAAACAGCTCTGATTTCAGTTGGACTTTTTATCAGTATAAAATGGCATTTTTTAGAAATACAAATACATGTCTTACTTGTTTGAACCAGGGAGCATGGATATCATTCTGCTGTTTTCAACCCTGAAATGGATTGAGATGCAAAATGACATAGTACATATAGAAGTATAGTTACATAACTGATAAAAACAAAGCAAACAGTTCAAAAAATTCAAAACATTTGAGTTAAAAAGCAGATATAAGTGGTATTTTAGGTCACTGAATTGAGCCCAATGTGTTTTAAATGTTTCTGTGGCAGCAAACCAACCTGGTTCTCGATATAGCTGTCCTCTGGCACACTAATACCACCTTCTCCAAATACATTGGCTGTTATGATTAGAGTTGGGTAGTGTGCTCTCTTTTTGCAATCAAAAGATTCACAATGTAATAAAACACAAAAGGCTCCTACAGTCTGCTAATATTTGTCAAGTGTCTGTATCTGGCTAATTATAAATTGATAAGAAGCTATCACTTCTGTACCTGGCTCTTTTTAAGTGTTCTGTGTTTAGATAACATTATTGATGGGGTATATCATGTGCCACTATTGTTCTCTGACTAACTATGTAGTGGTGGAAGCTCTATATTACCCCCATGCATATCTGGCTAAGTATATATTGACCAGATATATAGTTTCCAACAGACTCTGTATTGTGCGTGAATGCATGTTAGATTCTGTTTGTGGATATGTAAATGTTATATAAGTTGAAGCATCGTTATTTTTGAATAATGAAGTTAAACTTGTGCTTTTACCAGAGACTTATTTTTTAATATTGGCCCTTGCCACAATTTAATATATAGAGTTTACCAGTGCTGTATTTACCGTGAGGCGGATGCCTAGGGCGGCAAATTTTGGGGGGCGGTAGCACCCCCCAGCACTGAATTATTATTATTATTATTTTAAATGTACAAAAAAATCAGGCCCTTTAAAAAAAAATTAAAAAAGACAGCGCTTGCAGGTAGAGACGGAGGGGAGAGGGGTTCGGAAGATCCCCCCTCACCTTCTCTGCCTGCCTGCAGGCTGCACGGGGAGCCGAACAGGCAGCACAGAGAAGCCCCCGTGTTGCCTGTTCGGCTCCCCGTGCAGTGTGACACGGAAGTGCCGACAGTCACGTGACCGGCGCGCTGACGTCATACGCGTGCCGGGTCACGTGACCTGTCGGCACAACCGCCTGGGAGCCGAACAGGCAGCATTGAGGAGACCATGCTGCCTGCCACTAGCCACCAGGGAAAAAGGTAAGTGCTGGGGAGATGGGGCGCAAATTGGCTGGGGCTTATTAAATGGCAAATAACACTGGCATATTGGGCAAATTGTCAGGGGCATATTAAATGGCAAATAACACTGGCATATTATTGGGCAAATTGGCAGGGGCATATTAAATGGCAAATAACACTGGCATATTATTGGGCAAATTGGCAGGGGCATATTAAATGGCAAATAACACTGGCATATTATTGGGCAAATTGGCAGGGGCATAGGGCAGCACAAAACCAAGATACACCACTGGAGTTTAACAGTGAAGTATTTGAAAACCCTTCTTCGTCTTATCCTGTAAGTATCTGAGCACAACAGAAAAGCATTCTAGTGCATTCCGTGAATTAATTTATTAGAGAACATATTTCACATTTCATTGATTCTTTAAATGAAGCAGACGGGTTTCCAATCCCCTGAAGGCTTTATTTCAATATCACATCTTGTTAGATGAATCATTTGGGTTCATGTAGAAATACAATCTCTACATTGCCTAAGGGACCCACAAAGTATTTCACAGATAGCAGTGGTTAATAGAATAATATGGTTTCAAAGTAATGTATCAAATTATTGAAAACAAACAAAGAAGGTAAAAAAAAAAAAGTTGGGTTTTATATCAGAAAAAAACAACTCCAGTTCTGCAGCAGAGAAATGGAAAATGGAACCATAAAAGTCTCTTAAAGATCAACAAATGACTTTTGTTATTAGATTGATCAGATACTATGTATATATGTGAATAAGTAGCAGATAATTGATGATTTACACCAAGAGTCTCCAACCTTCACTTTAATAAGAGCTACTTACGATGTACGAAAAATGTCAAGAGCTACTGCAAAGTGTACTGGAAACAAAATATAATACCATGAATCACAAATATAACATTTTAACTTAAACTAGTTAAGTAATTTGCTACACATTAGAAGCCGTTTTCAAAAGTGGCCTTATAAATATACATTTGTCTTATAAATATGGTCTAATTTTCATCTAAGTTCCAATAATGAAGAAACACAATCTTATTAACTAATAACACACAAACTATTGTATTGTTCTTGTCCACATCAAATACATCATTCAAACATTAACAGTGTGTGTTGGAACAGTATGTGGACCCTTAGGCTAGTGGTGGTGAACATTTTTGAACTTAAGTGCAGTCCCATGGCAACATTTCAATATCAACAATTCCAATATCAGCCACCCTTCCCTTCCTATAATTACTCTTGCTCCAATTAGTTCTAGTAGAAACTAAGCACTAAAATGCCTAATGTCCTCAAATGCCAGTCTTAGATCATAACATTTACTGGGTCCTCCAAAACTGATGGTAATACTGTTGGCCAATTCCGAGTGCCACCATAACATGTCAGTGGCATCAGAGGTGGCGGAGTGCCATAGGTTCGCCGTCACTGTCTTCAACAAAAGCTAATTGGAGTCAGAAGTTAGTCTAATCTATGAAACAGAATTTTAGGTATGTTTTAGAGCTACCGTGGATTATAAAAAGAGCACTTAAACATTCTTAAAAAAACAAAGACTGTCTGCTCTTCTCCTCACTCGGTGTCACAGGCTCAAATGCTATACATATGTGAAATGCACCAGCATTTTTCTTTTCCCTGCTTGCACATAGTTGAGGTTGTCGCTCAATATTCCACAAATAAAAACATTTTACTAGTAATCCATACTAGAACAAATAGTTAAAAGCATCACAGAGCAGATATAGAAACATAGAATGTGTCGGCAGATAAGAACCATTCGGTCCATCTAGTCTGCCCAATTTTTTTTTTGAGTACTTTTATTAGTCCCCCGTTCCCGGTCTTATAGCTAGGATAGCCTTGTGTCTATCCCACGCATGCTTAAAATCCTTGACTGTGTTTACCTCTACCACTTCTGCTGGCAGGCTATTCCATACATCCACTACCCTCTCAGTAAAGAAATGCTTCCTCATATTACTTTTAAATCGTTGCCCCTCTAATTTAAGACTATGTCCTCTAGTTGTGGTAGTTTTTCTTCTTTTAAATATACTCTCTTCCTTTACTTTGTTAATTCCATTTATGTATTTAAATGTTTCTATCATATCCCCCCTGTTTCGTCTTTCCTCCAAGCTAAATATGGAAACAGACCAGACAAATAGCGGTATTAGGACATTTTTAGTTTGCTATTTACAAGAAGAATCTTCTGATGTGAACCATGCCATGCAAAAAAGACGTACAATCAAAAATTATTGATATGAATAAATATGGAAAGAGTTATAAAGTATTCTCATAGTTTACATATTCATCATTCCAAAGATATACAAATTGTTTACGAATGGAGATGATTTAGTGATGTGGCTACTCTCCCTAGTAACATCTCTTTTCGTGAGTCTACCATACACAAAACATTGAACCGGCATGGAGTCAATAGCAGGACACCATGGTGGAAGCCTCTGCTCTTCAAAAAAAAAAACATGCCAAGTTTGTGAAAGAACACCTTGACACTCCACTGGGAAAATGTTTTATAGATTGATTAAACTATTGAATTGTTTGGGAAGAACAATCCCCATGGGCACCACATACAAACATGAAAACATCATCCCTACAGTGAGCTATAGTGGAGAAAGCATCATGATTTGGGAATGCTTTGTTGCCTTGGGGGTTGGACAGCTTGTCATCATGGAGGGGACAATTCCCAAGTATATCAAGGTATCATACAGGATGATGTCTGGGTGACTGTCCGCCAGTTCAAGCTCAGTAGAAGTTGAGTGATGCAGCAGGACAATGACCCTAAACATTAAAGAAAATCTTCTACAGAATGGCCCCATATCAAAAAATAAAAAAAAATCTTGTTGGTCAGAGCCAAAACCATAAGCCAATAGGGAATGACGCAAGAGAGCCAATCACACTAGATATTCTTCAGAATAAGGCTGAGCATTGCTTTAAGAAAGAATGGTCCAAAATTCCTCTTGAACATTATACTGGTCGGGTCTGCAGCTTGTTCAAGGTTATTGTTGGCAAAGGAGATTAAATCCAATAACTTCACTTACTTTTTACACCAGCGTACCTGTGTATGTTTAATGGGTGTGTTCAATAAAGAAATAAAAGATGATCAATGTTTGTGTGTTATTAGAACATTGTATTTGTCTATAGTTGTGACTTAGATGAAGATCAGATCGCAAAGCTAGATAATTCCAAAGGGTTCACTTACTTTTTATTTCCACTGTAGATGTTTAGTAACAATTGGCAGTTATAAATAGTAAACCATGGTTAACAAAAAGTGTTCAGATTGTTTAATTTTATAATTGAGTTGTAATACTCTTGAACCACAAATTGTTGTTTTTTTTAAAAACCCAGGGGAAGCACGAAATTCCCCATCACTCTTGTTTTGTAATCCACATAATAATTGGTGGTGAGGCAAAATGAGATGATGTTTTTTTGTTAATAATACGATAACTGTTGCAATTCCAAAATACATGTTTTAGGTTGGTGTGTGCCTTTAAGGTGGCAAACATATATTTTCAAATATGTGTACACACTACCCATTACCCAGGACCATATATTAAAATGAACTTTAAAACACAGATTTAGAAGAAAAAGAAAAAAAAACAGAAGAACTCCATTGTAAGCAGTAATTATAGCATGCATAGACAAAAAGATAGTAAGTAGCTACATTTAGTCAGGTGTAGGATTGAAAAATGCAACAAAAACATTTCTGTCCGGATAGAAATCTTTCATGTTTTTTAATAACATAATAAAATGACTGTAGACTTATATTTATTAACAACATACCATTCTGCAGAGTACAATTTTTATAATTGTAGGATATTTGCTGCCTTTCAAGTTATGTGACAAGAGCAATTATCTCATTACTAAATTTAGCACTCCATAGGAGCTAACACCTCAGGGAATATAACGGGGATGTTTTGTTTTTTTTGCTTCTGTTTTTAATTTTTTTCAGCAATCATTGCTAAGTAAATACTTTGTTTATTAAAAATAACATTTCCTATCTTAAGAAACAGACACTTTTTAAAAAGTTTTTCAGATAACAATAACAACATACCACTAATTCACTAATTCACAGTATTGTTAAAAGACAAATTTTATGCAAAAGAAATATATGCATATTACTAAGTAGATCTATGCATTATTTTATTATTCCTTGAAAATATATAGACCAGCTGGGCAGTGGTGTATCTTGATTTTGTGCTGCCCTAGGCAGACAAAATCTGGGCACCCCCCTACCCAAGCTGCACACCCACGTTACACACCTAACACATGCCCCATCATTCAGACTCACATCAAGCTCACACTCCCATCACACTCAGTCACACACTCCTACTCCCATCACACTCAGTCACACACTCCTACTCCCATCACACACACTCCAACTCCCATCACACTCAGTCACACACACTGTCTCCCATCACACACACACTCTGACTCCCATCACACTCAGTCACACACACTGTCTCCCACCACACACACTCTGACTCCCATCACACTCAGTCACACACACTGTCTCCCATCACACACACTCTGACTCCCATCACACTCAGCCACACACACTGTCTCCCATCACACACACTCTGACTCCCATCACACTCAGTCACACACACTGTCTCCCATCACACACACTCTGACTCCCATCACACTCAGTCACACACACTGTCTCCCATTACACACACTCTGACTCCCATCACACTCAGTCACACACACTGTCTCCCATCACACACACTCTGACTCCCATCACACTCAGTCACACACACTGTCTCCCATTACACACACTCTGACTCCCATCACACTCAGTCACACACACTGTCTCCCATCACACACACACTCTGACTCCCATCACACTCAGCCACACACACTGTCTCCCATCACACACACTCTGACTCCCATCACACTCAGTCACACACACTGTCTCCCATCACACACACTCTGACTCCCATCACACTCAGTCACACACACTGTCTCCCATTACACACACTCTGACTCCCATCACACTCAGTCACACACACTGTCTCCCATCACACACACTCTGACTCCCATCACACTCAGTCACACACACTGTCTCCCATTACACACACTCTGACTCCCATCACACTCAGTCACACACACTGTCTCCCATCACACACACACTCTGACTCCCATCACACTCAGTCACACACACTGTCTACCATCACACACTGACTCCCATCACACTCAGTCACACACACTGTCTCCCATTACACACACTCTGACTCCCATCACACTCAGCCACACACACTGTCTCCCATCACACACACTCTGACTCCCATCACACTCAGTCACACACACTGTCTCCCATCACACACACTCTGACTCCCATCACACTCAGTCACACACACTGTCTCCCATCACACACACTCTGACTCCCATCACACTCAGTCACACACACTGTCTCCCATTACACACACTCTGACTCCCATCACACTCAGTCACACACACACACTGACTCCCATCACACACACTGTCTCCCATCACACACACTCTGACTCCCATCACACTCAGTCACAGTCACACACACACACACACACACACAGTCTCCCATCAGCACTTACCTTTCCCTGGCAGGCAGGCAGCATGGTCCCTCCATGCTGCCTGTTCGGCTCCCCGGCGATTGTGCCGACAGGTCACGTGACCGGGCGCGCGTATGACGTCAGCGCGCCCGTCACGTGACTGTCGGCACTTCCGTGTCGGCATACTGCACGGGGAGCTGAACAGGCAGCACGGAGGTTTCTCTGTGCTGCCTGTTCGGCTCCCAGTGCAGCCTGGCAGGCAGGGCGTTGGTGAGGGGGGATCTTCCGATCCCTTCTCACCTCCGTCTCTGTCTGCAAGCGCGGTGGGGTTTTTTTTTTTTTAAAGGGTCGCGTTTTTTTTTTTTTTTCACTTTTTTTTTTTTTTACATTTTTTTTTTTTCAGTGCTGGGGGGCGCTGCCGCCCCCCAAAATTTGCCGCCCTAGGCATCCGCCTAGGATGCCTCGCGGTAAATACAGCACTGCAGCTGGGTCAAGCTACGGCCCTCCAGCTGTATCATGGATCGCAAACTTCTGCAGTTTAAAATGTGTTGTTTCTGATTATATTACCCACACAGGCATATACATATATATATATATATATATATATATATATATATATATATATATATATATATATATGCCTGTGTGTAATCTCTCAAGTGTGTAATCTCTCTCTATATATACATGCCTGTGTGTAATCTCTCAAGTGGGAATCATGTACTGTTAATTTAAAGAGACCCACCCGTAGAACTTCACTGTTGTGTTGTATCTTTAGCCTTGGCAAGCACCAGAACATATTCTCTGGTTAGTTCCTGGACTGGACTAAACATCAGAAATATACATGGTTCCCAAAGTTTCCCCATGATTTGTACAATATAAATAGTATGCATTTTATGCATAAATGAATCAGTGTGTATATGATTGTGTGTTTGTGCAAAAGTAAAGCACACACTTTTACAAGATTGAACACATACTCCCATTCAGTCACACAGTTGCACACGGTCACATAACCACAGTCATATACACACATACACATACAAAGACATACAGTCAATCACATACATATAGTCACAGACCTATACACAGTATGGCTTTTTTACCTTTCCACTCAAGGTGCTGGCTGCAGGCTGAAGATCAGGTAGGCTGATGTAGCTTACTATGAGATTAGTGTAAAGGAGGTACCCAACCAGTCAGAATATGTCTATGAACTCAGCCAATCATGAGAGGTTTATGAACTCTTCAAAGACCAAGACCTCCTTCTAGGACTCTGCTTTGTCCATGAATTATGTTACACGGGACAAGAGATATAATGTCCAATTACGGGACTTCCATGTGTGCTAGGTGTGCGCTGCAAGTGGTGTGGGGCAAGTGGCACACAAGGACGGGCACCAGCAATGTTCATGGTTGATATTTACTGGACTTTGTGATGTATATTTAAATAATGTTCGGTAGGCCTTCACAGACCAACAGTCCTTTTACAGATATTGCTGGCTGTTTGAGGGCAAAGCTGGCACTGACAAGCTATTTGGGGGAAATCTGCCACTGACAAACTGGGGGCACATCTGGTCCTGACATGAAATTTGGGGGGCACTGGCAAGCTGGTTAGTGACATATCTGGCACTGACAAGCTGTATGCAGCAAAAGCTGTCACCAACAAACTGGATGGAAGAAAGCTGTTGCTAACAAACTGCGTGGCATTGGCAAAGATCACAAATGTTCTCCGATGAAATAATATTTATATTATAAAAATACTTCTTGTATGAAACTTCTGATGGTTTTTATGGTCTCCAGGAAAAAAATGTTCAAATCCCAAGTATTTGGATCAGGCAAAAATAGATGGAGAAAAGAAGAGGTACTCAAAATGTTGTAATCTTGGTATGAAATGTTTTTGTACCAACAGGACAGACTATTGTGTGCCTCTTTTTTTCTCCCTCTATTTTTGCCCAATCCAAATACTTTGGGAATTGAACCATTGTGTTTTTTCCTGGAGACCATAAGAAACACAAAAACTTTTTTTTCCTGTGTACAATAAGAGTGGTTAAAGGGTTCACACTTTGATAGTTGAGTAGCTTATATAAAGTTATATATTTAGTGCCTGATAACATTTTTTTTTATTCACTGTTTTGGGGTAAAGTTTGTATTGGCAAACTAGCCAGCAAAGCTGGCACTGACAGGCTGTTTTGAGGCATAGCTGTAAATTACAAACGGTGTGGTACTGATAAGCTGTTTGGGGGCAAAACTGACATTGACTAACTCTTTGGAGCAAGTGGCACTGTCAAGCTGCCCCCCAATTCCAGTGTCTTAAGAGGGTGGTGAGGTAATTTGGGTAGCAACTGCCCTCAGGTTAATTTATTAAGGGGTCCAGGGGTCTTTGCCCACCCAGTCCTCATGATTAATAAAGGGAGGCAGATGGAGTTCACCTGCCTGCTCTCCCAGCTGGCCAAAGCAGTAGGGTTAACCCTCTCAGTGCTATGTTTAATACAGCACTGAAAGGATTAATGTGTAAAAAACAGCTTTTGCACAGATTAGTAGCTTTTCAATGCGGTGGATCTTTTTTCCCCCGTTAAGTTTTAACACACTTCATTGAATCACCTTTGTGTATTATTTAGCATGCTTTTTTATGCTGTAGAATAGTTGTTTTTTAACGGGTACAATAAGGAATCAGTTTTATCCCATTATTGTACAGCAATTTGTGATATTTCCATTAATGGGCATCATTAAATCTGCCCCATTGTGTGTCTATTTCATAATTAATTTTGTTTAATATACAATTATCATGAGATCCTGGAACACTAGCAGCTCTAATCAGTCGCAAATTAATACTGTATCAAGAATTCTATTTCACACAATTGAAATAGACATAGTCTTCATGCAAGCTGGTAAAAATGACATGAGCAAGCATATTAGAAAGAAAAGCAATAAACCCTTGGGAACTCTCAGCATTATGCATCCTTTGCCAGCACCAGAAAAACACAATTCCAGTAGAATACAAAGATTGCTTTTATACTAGGACCCAGACACTGATATCGTTGCTGTAATGAATGGCTAGCTTGAGTTGAAAGGGAGACTGTGTATCAATGGTCATTGACTGATTAGATGGATATATTTCATAGTGCTTTAGCCTTGTAGCTGCAGAGCTTGCAATACATTTATTTGTTGCTCTGTAAAGTTTCAATGAAAAGCTATGTGATTCATAGAGTGTCATTGCAAAGAGGTTTCAGAAGGCGGGAAATTGTTGAAGATTCTGTCACATCATTACCTGAGGCCATTCCATATGTTTGGCATGGTTCTAGAAAGCATTGTAGAAGGTAGGCATAAGGAGCGATTATAAGGAGAGTTATAAGACAGGAGAGTTTAATAATATTAAGCCTGATGTCCATGGTGATTGTACTTTTTTTGTAGTTGGGGGCTTTTTTATTTTTTTATTTTCTGATTTTTATTTAATTACAATTTTAAGATATGTACCCTGTTCGTGTAGACTGGCGTTGACTCGTGAAAACAATTTAGTGGCTCATTTTGCAATTTCATCATTCCACCTGTTATCATCAGAGACTGATACAGATAGACAGGCAGAACTAATATAATGACAGACAGAGAGATAGGCAGACATACACAGATAGAGAGGCAGGGCAGACATATTGACAGACAGAGAGATAGGCAGACAGATACAGATAGATTGGCAGGACAGATATACTGTCAGAAACAGAGAGAGACAGGCGGACAGACATAGATAGACAAACAAGACAGATGTACTGACAGAAACAGAAAGAGACAGAGAGATAGACAGACAGACACAGATAGACAGGCAGGACAGATACTGACAGACAGAGAGATAAAGAGATTTTATTGAAGGAATAAGCTAATAATTGATAAATGTTTTGTAAGGAGCCACAAAAAAAGTTAATTTGTAATAATGTACAATTTCTGTAAATACAATAGAAGAATGCAGGTGACTGTCAACCGATTCACATTTTAGCTAACACAAACAAGGATAGGCAAAGTGTCCATACGAGGACACCCGTATCCATGGCAAGGTTTGTGAAGGTCCATAGAACATCATTAAATTGTCCGCCACTGACCCCAGTAAATGTCCTCCATATTGTGCCTACCCATGGGCCCAAATTCTATATTGTTTAACATTTTCCAGATTTGTAGGCAAATATACTGAATTGGAGAATGGCAGATTCCTGACATTTGCCCATTTCAGCTCATTTTCAGCTCATTTTCTTTATTTTTATAAAATATTTTTTTTTATTGAATAGACCCAAATTAATCATAAAATGTTGTGTTTTTGTAAAAATGAGTAATATTTTTTCTCCTTTATAAATCAAAGGCCATGTTGTTTTGGATGCACTTATCTATTTTGAGAGTTCTTGTTGATGTAGATTAGTAGATATCATTTGTTCTTTGCTGCCTCTTCTTGAAGGTCTTGCTGGAGAAAGTGTAGACCTTGCCATAACTGACAGTTTCATGATGTCTTATTGAACCTGACAGTGCCTCTCTGTAAGTTATGTTTTATGCTTTCTGTTGAGGACATAAAGATAGCAGATCCCCCATCAAGACCTCCAATGCTATCATGCAGGATGTAGACAGATGAAAATCATTATATTTGTGAAATATAGGAATCAATCGGAACTATAAGTAAAACATAAAATAACATCATAATTTATTTAACTCGTTCAGGACAAAGCCCATACATGTACAGGCTCCCAATACAATGCATTGGTGACAATGCCCGTACATGTATGGGCTGTGTTTAAAATAGCGCAATCGCTGCATTTATGGCTTTGCTGGATGCATCGAGCAAAGCAAAAAAAAAAATGGCCGTCACGACCGCCCATTGGCAGTCCTAAAGTGACAGGCCAATCACAATAGTTACTGACCTTTCAATCATGCCCCTTCACTCTATGCAAATATGACAAAGAAAGCAAATGTTTAGCTTATTTCTTTAATGGTAAATTGGTCAAAAAAATATTAGAAACTTGGGGTTCACGTTAAATGTAGACAATATATAATAAATAAATGATACTATTAAAATGCTAGTTCTCTTTTTTTCTACTCAACTTTGAATCCAGAATGAATAGCTTTTATAATTAACAACTTCTCCAATTTAGGGGTGGACAATTTTTGGAAAGAGAGCAACCATTCTTTATTGTTTGGCACATATTTATCTAATGTCCTAATATTGCCCCCTGTAAAAGACCATGAATTCTTTAATACAAACTTAGCAATACTGACATCATTGGCTTGGCCTTTCATACAATACACATAGAAAAATCTGCTGACAGCAAAGCTTTGACAAGGCAAGATATGTTGAACAATGAATGATCTCTATTCCACTATAATGCAGATAAAGTATATCCTTGTTGAAATAGAAAGAGGCAAGCTTGGAAACTTCAAGCAAAAAGCAAATTCTCTATATAAAAGTGGGACTTTCAAGGCACTAATAGGTAGACTACGAATATAGCTGAAGTCCACTCATAGAAGTCAACAGGAGAGTTTGGCTATAGGCGAAATGACCAAACTGTAATAAAATAAAAATCAGTAATAAATAAATAAAATAAACACATGATTGATTAATTAAATACATTCAAAAAAAAGTAAATGAACATAAAAAAAAATACTAAATATTTTTTTAATAAAGATTAAAAAATGTTTCAATTCATATAAATATACTATCATACTATATAAGATTAATATAGTATAATTGTATAGGAATATTTTTGTGTTTAAAATATGTTTACTGTACTTCTTTTCTATTCAATTCTCCAACTAAAATCAGGAAATTGGGGGAATTACTCATATGTTACCCGAATTCGAAGCACACTCGGCGCACACTCGGCGCACACTGGGTAACCGAAAATCTATGATTTTCATGGCAAAAATGTCCCAATCCAAATGGACCGAACAGCCGATGGGCATACTGAGTATCCGCTTTTCATAGATTTGTGAAATTCAGCTAAAGTGGCCAACCCAAATTCAATTAGGGACATATCGTTGTATATTTAGTCAACCTTTATATTTATTTTAATTACATTTTACATTTTTTATATATTTTATTTATTTTTTAAACCCTTAGTGACAAGACATTTTCACCTTGACTTTCCCTTGGTGACAATGGCTGTTTTGACATTTCTTGGGTATTTGTGTTTAGCTGCAATTTTCTTCTTTCTCACATACTGTACTCACACAAAGTATATGTTGTTTTTATCGTCATATGAAGGGCTTTCATTAGATACCATTATGTTAATCATATCTTATAATTTACTACCAAAAATAAAATATGATGGCAAATTAAAAAAAAAAACACTTTTTCTAATTCTGACCTAAAATATAATTTACACAAATACAATCATTAAAAATGACTATGTCTAAATAGTTTCTAAATGTTGTCCCGAGTTCAGAAATATGTATGTTTCCATTTTTTTCGGTATTTTCTTGCAAGTTATGGGGCAAAAACCCAAAATAGTGTTTTTGTTTTTTTTCCTAAATTGACCTTTTGACCTCAACCAAACACTAAATTTAACCCCAATACTAAATTTAACCCAAACTCTAACCCTTATGCTATCCCTTAATATATTGGAATTTTAATTTAATTTTAACCCTATCCCTTATGCTAAAAATTATTTAATTTTAACCCTATAGGCTAATCTAACTATATAACCAGTTTTAAGCTAATAAAATCTTTTATTTTTTTTTTATTTTTAACATTGCTATTCTGGTTGCTGCCTCTCGGGGCAGTCAAGCAGCATATTCAGAGCGACAGAAGTGAATTTACTTTCACTTCCGAAGCTCAGACCACCAGAGGGCATAGCCATATTGACAATATGGCTCCCACGATCGCTCCATGGGGCAATCGTGGGTGCCCCAGAAAGGAAATAGACCAGCACCGTTAAAGCGGTTTTCGCAGTCGTTGGTCGCGAAAACTGCTTGATTCGCCGCAGGACGTGTCGTCCATTGTCGCGAAGGGGTTAATATAGTTCAATATTTGTATGTCAGCAGTTTTGTTTTTAAACGGAAAGGGACATTCCAACTTGTTTAACCATTGCTTCCTTCCTTCATTCCTTTGGAAGCATGGAAGCTGTCAGTCAGAAGATAAACTAGTGTGTACTATCAAAAAAATATTCAATAATAAATAAATCTGATCTAAAATCTTGTACATTTTTGTAGGCTTAGCATGTTTATGTATATGTGGTTATATTTATTAATTTATTCGTCAACATTTATTTAATTTAAATTAAATGTTGACAAAAACAGGTTACAGTGGATGAGAGTTGATAGAGCTATGCACCAGTTCCTTGCATCTGAAGAATAAAGCATTGCTCAGGAGTGCCGGCATCAGCAGTAAAATCAAACCTAGGGCCTTCCCAGGTCTCCCTGTGAGCTATCTAGTTGGACCAAGTTATTCCCAGGTGGATCTTTTGCCCAATACCCAAGGCTGATCATTGTTTTTCTGTTACCAGAAGATTATTCCCATCTAGGAATCAAACACTCTTTGAAGAAAACATATCTTAGTATAAATGTAACAGAAGAATGTAACTGATTTTTGAACTGCATGTTATTGAAGTAAGTCCTAGACAGAGAGGCAATATAGAGGTCAAAACAAATGATACCTTGTATTAATAGACTGACTGAGGTTGCTGGGAGTTGGAGCTCAGCTATAGGTGGCAGGTTGCTCTGAATGTAATTTTTCAAGTACTTAGGATGTCCATCCATAAACCTTTTCGGCGCCAGAGGAATACTTGAAATGCATCGCAAAGCGTCTGAAGGGTTAATCATCGTCCAAAATATTCTGCGATGCACTAATGAATATACAGCTTGTTCTTTTAGGAAGGAGGAAGTTGTTCAGAACATCAGCTGTATAGACTGAATGAAATATGCCAGAGGACAAACACTGGATTGTAACATCTCTGAGGAAATCAGAGGAGAAGAGAAATACTGGAAACCAACACAAAATACAAGCGCTACTGTTATTGACAAAAGCCTCATGAGAAGCCGCTGATGGGAAAGGAAACACAAAATAGAGCATTCTTTTTCCTTATTCTTTATTTAATGGCACAATAAGGTCTCACAAGAAAAACATTCATCGGAAGAAAAACCTTTTTTCTGACTAAAATGTCAGTCGCTAAGCTTCCTGTCCCATGTAGTGAGAACTCTAATACTTAGCGCGAACATATTCCTGTTATTAATTTAGTGTAGGTTTACCCAGCAACACTTTAGTGACTGATTGACTTAGGTTCAATAGCAAAAAGGTGTGAATACATCTTTGATGTATTTATTACAACTGCTGTTTTGAAAAACACAGGATCTATTAGTTGCCAATAATGGAGTTTTAGTGAATCTGAGTCATAAAACAGCTTCCAGAAACCACAAATGACCCCTCAGTGACCGGACTTCTAGAACATTTTTGGTCATTGTGGACAATGGCTGTTTTAACACTTCTGCGGTGTTTGTGCTTAGCTGTAATATTCCTCTTTCTCATTTAGTGTACCAACACAAATTTATATTACTTTTATTGGCATACGAAAGGCTTTCTTTAGATACCACTATTTTGTTTATATTATATAATTTACTTAAATATGAAAAATTAAAAAAAAAACACTTTTTAAACGTGTACATCTATAAGTACTAATAAAAAAAACTGATAGATTCCTATATTTGTCCTAGAGTTTAGATATAGCCCATGTTTACATATTTTCTGTAGTGTTTTTTTTTGCAAATTATAGGGCAATAAGTGAAAATAGAATATTGCTTTTTCCTAACCATTTTCTTTTACAGTGAAGTTTTAACCCTAACCCTAATGTTACCCCTAACCCTAGATCTAAGTATTTTTTTCAACTGTAATGCAGTCTAGCACCAATCCCTGAGCAACTAAATTGATCATTGATCACTTCCAAACCTCTTGCCCACAACAGGGCAGTGCAATATTGAAAAAGGATGCTGCCTTTCAATAGCGGTGAAAGCACTGGGCATGATCAGTGTGCACTCCACAATTGCATAGTACACTCACATACCTCCCAACTTTGCCCCCCGGCGAATCGGGGCACCGGGGGGTGGAGTCTGGGGAGGGGGCTGGATACTGGGGGCGGAGTCTGGGGAGGGGGTGTCAGTGCTACTGCTCATGTGCGGTAACACCATTTTTTTTTTGTAAATTATATTTTATTCAATTTTTTAAAGTCAGTATAGATAAAAAATCAGGTAGTATGCCTACACAGAGGCATATGATAAGCTCAGAGAATCAACATCAGGTATACAAATACAGTGCTAATATATGAGTAGAAAGATGGAAATGAGTAGGAAAAAGACCAATAGGGGATACCAAAGGAGTGGGAAAAAGAAAAGGAAAAGAAAGAAAGAAAGAAAGAAAGAAAGAAAGAAAGAAAGAAAGAAAGAAAGAAAGAGAGGAAATGAAGAAGAGAAGAAAATAAGAGAGGGTGAAAAAATGGGGGATGTTTGGATAAACCCCTGGTGGGATAAACCACCCATGGTGGACAGCACCATGAAAACAAAATGAGGAATATGGACAAAAATAGCCCAACTTCACCACTGTCACCGGCAAGCAGCCCGATTGGCTATGGGGCTACAACATTGTGGGCCATAGTATCAAGCTGTAATCAAATTATTTACACGGGGAGATAAAAAAGGGGAGCAATATACAGGGGCAGGTTAAAGCAAAGATACAGTGTACCATGTCTTCGGGTATACCGAGTATCAACTGTAAGCGGGATACTTTGGCTTGGCAGAAAGTATCTCCATCAAGCGCTGGAGGGATAGGGACATATGCAGGGCATCCGCAAGTAAGACAAGCATAAAACATTATAAGCCTTTAGCTGTAGCTGGTAATCGGGGGGAAAAAGGGTAATATACAAGAACAGGCCCAAATGTAGGTATAGTTTTCTGCGTCTTTGGCCACATCGGCTTGGTAAAGAACCAAAAACAGGAGTGGTAGGTGCGCTAGGTAACTCCCACCAACAAAACGTGTTATAAAAGGAAAATATATATTTGCCTGAAAGGGCAATTCACTCTTGTATAAAGTGTACAGATGAGACTGGATGTATCAAGATATATGTGAATAGAGAGAGACAAAAAACATAGTACAGCACAATATGACAGTCTGGAGTATTGCAACAGATGTAAATAGATGCACTCACAAGACTAACAAATGGGTAGAGCTTATCTGATATAGCTGCAAACCTTTTGGAATCTTCTTAATTCTCATTCAGTGGTCATACAGTGGAATGATGCCAAAAAACAGAAGCTGAATGAGTATATAGCAAGGTACAAAATTTTAATAAAAACAGAGGTAGCTTACATATAAAATGCAGGATAACCAGCACAGCAGATCTTAATGCAAATATTGCCAGAATCAGTGCTGTATTTACCGCGAGGCATCCTAGGCGGATGCCTATGGCGGCAAATTTTGGGGGGCGGCAGCGCCCCCCAGCACTGAAAAAAAAAAAAATTTTTAAAATAAAAATAAAAAAAATCCGGCCCTTTAAAAAAAAAAAAAAAAATAGACCGCGCTGCAGGCAGAGACGGAGGTGAGAAGGGATCGGAAGATCCCCCCTCACCATCGCTCTGCCTGCCAGGCTGCACGGGGAGCCGAACAGGCAGCACAGAGAAACCTCCGTGCTGCCTGTTCGGCTCCCCGTGCAGTTTGCCGACACGGAAGTCCCGACAGTCACGTGACGGGCGCGCTGACGTCATACGCGCGCCCGGTCACGTGACCTGTCGGCACAATCGCCGGGAAGCCGAACAGGCAGCATGGAGGGACCATGCTGCCTGCCACTAGCCTCCAATGAAAGGTAAGTGCTTATGGGAGACTGTGTGTGTGTGTGTGTGTGTGTGTGTGTGTGTGTGTGACTAAGTGTGATGGGAGTCAGAGTGTGTGTGATGGGAGACTGTGTGTGACTGAGTGTGATGGGAGACAGTGTGTGTGACTGAGTGTGATGGGAGTCAGAGTGTGTGTGTGTGTGTGTGTGTGTGTGTGTGTGACTGAGTGTGATGGGAGTCAGAGTGTGTGTGATGGGAGACAGTGTGTGTGACTGAGTGTGATGGGAGTCAGAGTGTGTGTGTGTGTGTGTGTGTGTGTGTGTGACTGAGTGTGATGGGAGTCAGAGTGTGTGTGATGGGAGACAGTGTGTGTGACTGAGTGTGATGGGAGTCAGAGTGTGTGTGATGGGAGACTGTGTGTGTGACGGGAGACAGTGTGTGTGACTGAGTGTGATGGGAGTCAGAGTGTGTGTGATGGGAGACAGTGTGTGTGACTGAGTGTGATGGGAGTCGGTGTGTGCGTGATGGGAGTAGGAGTGTGTGACTGAGTGTGATGGGAGTGTGAGCTTGATGTGAGTCTGAATGATGGGGCATGTCTTAGGTGTGTAACGTGGGTGTGCAGCTTGGGTAGGGGGGTGCCCAGATTTTGTCTGCCTAGGGCAGCACAAAATCAAGATACACCACTGCCAACGGCTGCACATTGTACAACTATAGACAACAAACTGACAAGGAAATAGCAAGAAACCACTATAAATACCTGATTTTTGCAATTTCCTGAATACTTCACCTTGGTTGCAGTTTAGTAAATTAGGCCCGTCTGATAAGCAGGGCACTTATTTGTAATATGCATTGTAAGGCAATACCTCAAATCGATAAACACACTTCACTGGTACCGGTGCAGAAAGGAGCTTTCCACTCAGCTGCGCCATACATATTTTTTTAAATATTTAAACTGTCACACAGGGCTGCAAAAGGGAGTCCCATGCCTTTCGCAGCCCTGTGTGTACCAAGTTCTCAGAATATTCTTTTTTTGTGGCAGGAGATTCCTCATAACTCTGCAATGGGATCACAGAAGGAGATTGTGATCACTGATCCTAGCAAAAGGGTTTGTCCGTTTTAACATCTTCCCTATGGTGCAGCTAAATCTACACAAGGAAGTACACTTTTTATTTACTAAAACTCACAAGTATATATGCTCTTACGGCAGGATCCTATCTAACAGTACTGGTGGAGGTGATGAAATTGTAAAATGAGGCAGAATAGCTGAGATGTCACTTTGAATGTATATGTTGGCAAAACCATTGAGTAGCACAAAACTATCTGTATCCGGTTAATTACACACTTGAATATGGAATGTTTTTTTTCTAGCATTAAACTGTAAGATTATCAATGAAGTGATGTCTTATGATGTAAATACAGATGCCTCTGTGTTAAGAACTTGTGCATCCGCATTGAAATATTTAATAACCACAGGATGTAAAAATAATCCATACAAGCCTGGGATTGAACAAAGATTTTTCTTGTTTAAAATGCAACTATCTGCAAAATATGAACTTAATTTAAAGCTTGCATATGCTGTTGGTATTTTATATAGAAATTATTTAATGAAAGAATACAAATAAAGTATCTTATTGAGCCCTCTTTGCTCTGAATACGTCAATTAGGGGGGCAGACATGTTGTTTAGAATCTTGGGTCAGATATGCCTTCATCTGACGAAACATGTCTGCCCTCTTTTAGGGCAATACGGAGAAAAAAGGTACTTTTATTTGTATTCTTTCATTAAAGCATTTCTATTTAAAATGCCTTTACTTGAGGCAATCTTAAAGGAACACTAAACATTATATATCACTTCTGCTTCTAATATAGCAAAAGCGAGGGTCTCTTTGCGCTAGCGTATAGCTAGTGCAGAGAG
The DNA here is from genome assembly GCA_036172795.1 of Pelodytes ibericus. Classification (NCBI taxonomy): domain Eukaryota; kingdom Metazoa; phylum Chordata; class Amphibia; order Anura; family Pelodytidae; genus Pelodytes; species Pelodytes ibericus. The sequence continues at coordinate 79,120,705 of CM069861.1, read as the reverse complement.
AGAGCCTCGTTTTTGCAAGGGTCTCTCTCTGTGCTAGCTATACACTAGCACATCTCTCTCTATATACGCTAGCTATATATATACATATATATACGCTAGATATACAGTGGTTAATCAATGTGTAGCGCCAGTGCTGTGTTTACCGCGAGGCATCCTAGGCAGATGCCTAGGGCGGCAAATTTTGGGGGGCGGCAGCGCCCCCCAGCACTGAAAAAAAAAAAATGAAAAAAAAAAAAAACGCGGCCCTTTAAAAAAAAAAAAAAAAAGACCACGCTTGCAGGCAGAGACAGAGGTGAGAGGTAAACACAGCACTGGCGCTACACATTGATTAACCACTGTATATCTAGCGTATATATATGTATATATATAGCTAGCGTATATAGAGAGAGATGTGCTAGTGTATAGCTAGCACAGAGAGAGACCCTTGCAAAAACGAGGCTCTCTCTCTGCACTAGCTATACAGCTCCCCGTGCAGTGTGCCGACACGTCATACGCTTGCCCGGTCACGTGACCTGTCGGCACAATCGCCGGGAAGCCGAACAGGCAGCATGGAGGGACCATGCTGCCTGCCTGCCGGGGAAAGGTAAGTGCTGATGGGAGACTGTGTGTGTGTGTGTGTGTGTGACTGAGTGTGATGGGAGTCAGAGTGTGTGTGATGGGAGACAGTGTGTGTGACTGAGCGTGATGGGAGTCAGAGTGTGTGTGATGGGAGACAGTGTGTGTGACTGAGTGTGATGGGAGTTGGAGTGAGTGTGATGGGAGTAGGAGTGTGTGACTGAGTGTGATGGGAGTGTGTGTGTGATGGGAGTATGAGCTTGATGTGAGTCTGAATGATGGGGCATGTCTTAGGTGTGTAACGTGGGTGTGCAGCTTGGGTAGGGGGGTGCCCGGATTTTGTCTGCCTAGGGCAGCACAAAATCAAGATACACCACTGCCAAGACCTCAAGATCTTTACCTTTGAAAAGGATAAAGGGGATATCTTGTGAATTAAGCATAATTCAAGAAAGTTCTATAAAGGCAGTAGTGTATTTCTGCCTGATTAGAATTGATTTTGAATCCCTCTTTAAGGTGCCTAACTGTTTGATAGCAATGTTGTTAGGGAGTTTACAATAAACAGTGAACCATGTTGATCTGTAAGACAAATAATAAAACTTAGGCATAGCTGAGTAGGAAAATATACATGCCGGGAGGCTAATTTTGTCTCTTTAAATCTATAAAAAAAATGCAAATTTTACATACACTTTGAACACAAAGCTCATTGTACATGACATACAAAATGTCTACCTTAGGCCTAATTTATTAGCATTTTGAAGATACTATAATGTGACAATGAAGGGGGAAAAATAAATTAAAATATGGCCTGAAACACAGACTGAATTTTGTGAAACATGACAAGTCCCCAGATCCCTTCTTTTATATTCATTTTATATTTTCATGTACTATCCGCTCTTACTTTATATTTATAAGAAAACAAAGGCTTTCTCGATTTTTTCAACTGGGAAGAGGTTTTGCGTGTTCTGTCTCTTACCAATGTTGATGGTCCTTTGTTGGTTTTATCTTTACAAGCATGTGTGCCAGCTACTCATAGATCTCATAATACAACATTTTGAAAGTGCATCGCATTGGACTTACTGTTGAGATGGCTCAACAGATGTTGATGTTACTATAGCAAAAGTCGTATCTATCAAACAAACCCTTCTTATTGGCTATCATTGATTTAAGGAGCCCCGGTGAAATTATTTTCAATGTAAATCTACAGGAAAACTATAAATGTTAAACATAAATACAACATACAGAAAATAAGCTGGGTTGAACTGCCAATTTAAAAACAAGAACAGATGTTAATGTTAATGTTTTTGGTATTATGATGAACTGATATTACTGACTAAGAATCTCCACTGCTAATTAGCAATGAATCTCAACTGCATTAGAAAAAAATAAGACCTTATTTTAAATCTAAGATCTAGATTAAGAGTAACATTAGGGTTAGGGTAGGCTATACATTCGGGTTAGTGCTAGGCTAGGATTAGAACTGTGGCTATAGTTGGGGTCAAAAGGTCACCGCAAGGGAAAATGGTTAGGAAACATCAATATGCTACTTTGAGTTATTGCCCAATAATAGTCAGAAAACAACAGAAAACATGTAAACATGGGCTATTTTGTAACTTAGGACAAATATAAGAATCTATTTAGCAGGTTTTTTTATATGTGTTTGTAGAAGTGTAAAAGATTTGTTATGTAAAATATAGAATACAAAAAAATGTCATCATATGTTATGATTTAGTAAATTGTATGATTTGATAATTATTTGAAGAATTCCTTTTTTATGGTGATTAAAAACAGTATATGTGTGCTTACAGTAAATGAGAAAGCGGAAAATCACAGCTAAACACAAACACAGCAGAAGTGTAATACCAGCCATTATCCACATTGACCAAAAATGTTCTAGAGGTCTGGTCACTAAGGGGTTAAATGTACATTTGTGCGTGTGTGTATATAAAATCTGCAAAGCACTTGTGAAATACCTGTCTCAGAATAGCAAACAGGAAATGTGGTCACCCTAGTTGCCATATAGCTGGTATTTTACCGGCAGGTTGGCAAAAAATTGGATTAAGGCCAATGTTACGTCTATGTATGCAATAACAAGGGGGCATACCCCCTATTTCACAGAATACCCCTATCTACAGATTATTCCCTAAAATGTGGTGAATTGACAAGTGATTTGCAACAATCTAGCCATAATTATTGAGTTGGAAAAACAGGTCAGCTGTAGCCAGGTTTGGGCAGAAATATTGTTGGTGGTGGACATTTAATGGACTTTGTGACAGACAGTTTATTGATGTTCAATGGACCTTCACAGACTTTGACACAGGTGTCACTTTGCCTATCCCTGGTTTTAGCTTGTATTAAACACAGCTATGTTTGAATGTTTTTGATTGTTAGTTGTCAGTTCACCACAATTTCCAAGTTAGTAAAGAGATGCCATACATATCATCTGTCAAATTTCCCTTTAACCCTTTCTAAGTTAATGTCCATAAAATCCTTGTAATAAAATAAAAAAGAACAAACCAACTGCCTCTCCAGGTTGAGAGTTTGCAGTGTATTACAAGAAAACGCGACACGGATTGCTTGTATTTGTAAGAATTATGTTGCTTTCGCTATTCACATGAAAGTAAATAACAGTTTCTGTTAACATTCCTTGCAACTAAGTCGATCAATACAGAAAGCTAAAACGAACCATCCTCCAAATGAAGGCTTTTAGAAATGCCTTAAATAATGCAGCACACAAGCCCATAGCTGTATAGTTCAACATTTGACTATGATTGTTTGCAGTGTATTCTAAAGAACTGCTTCACACTTTCCATTCTTTTGATGACCTTTACAAGATTTGCCAAAGGGCAAGAGGTCGCATTCTTAGATGCACTGATTAATTCCATTGGTGCTCTTAGAAACAATGTGGTTATGTATAAAGAACATCTCTGGGTAGAGTTCTAAACGTGGAGATATTACCATGGAAATCAATGGAATGCTCCTACTCATAGAATTGACCCCAGAATTGCACTCTGTACATAACTCCCTGTGTGATTTGGCATTATGCTTTACCCTAATTGTAACTCTGATGCCAAGTGTGATATACTACAGTTTAGTATCAAATGTTATATATATTATAGGAACAAATAATACTTAATGTATCATCTTTCTCTATATTAAAGTAAAAAATCTTAGCATCTTATACATGAAAATTATGAATATTTCAACTAAATGTATTTATCGCTGTTCAGACTGCTAGCTGATATGGTTGCCATGTTATGTGGGCACTGGAGCTAAATACATACCTCGCAACTTCTGCCCCTATCAAATCAAGATGGCATGGGTGTAGCTTGATGGCAAGATAGCGGTTATTGAATCAATCAAAGCTACTCCGCATGCGCACAATACAAATATGGACTGGGGGGTGGAGCTTGGGAGATCAGAGTATCAGCTCTAACACTCATACACGGTAGCGCTGTCACTGAACCTGGCAACACTACTGCACATGCACACAATGCTGCCCATGTACAGTAGGCATTCTATGGTTTTTCAGAAATCAGAGACTAATATCGGGACTGCAGGATAAGAGGGACAAAGGTAAATCTCGGAGGAACACAGCCTCCAAACCAGGAATGTCCACAAAGTCAGACAGTTGAGAGGCATGTAAACACGTACAAATGTATTTTTACACTAAAATATGAAGCTGAATCTGCTACATATAAATAATATGTGATGATTCCCCATCACCTCTTCCTGGAAGTACACTTTACTTGCAATAAATTACTGTTACCAGACCTTAGTTTTTTAGCTGTGTGCAAATTCTGATTTCCTTACTGTTAGGAGCCCTTATGGAAACAGCTCTATTTTAATTCTATAGTTAAAGCAGCAATGTGTCTAAAAATGAATACTGTGCCATAAACATAAGCTACCATTTTCCTGGTGGCTTGGTGTACGGGAGACATAAAATATTTCTAGAACTCAAAAATTGTGACTATGGAATTGTTTCCATAGTCACAATTTTATTTTCCCTCTCCTACCATTCCTTCTGCATCTTCAATCACCCTATGTTTCTCATGTTACTCATTCCTAGTAGATTGTAAACTTGTAAGCAAGGTCCTCAATCTCATGTTTGATTCTGACAATGTTTATATAATTTTGTTTGTAACTTCCTTTTTTATGCTCTGTAAATGTGCCACGTAAAATAAATGGTAATGTAATGTAACATAAAACCATCGTTTACAGCATGAGTTCGACTATTTTTAGTGGGAAATAGGTTGAATTTGTTTTGTTAAAGCATTTCGATTTAAAATATCAAACTTTCAGTTATACATAACTTAGTTTTCTGTAGTTGTCCTTTAAGAATAATTATATTACAATATAATTGTAAAATGTCTCCATCCCAGTAGAGTATTACATGTTTATTAATGCCCCAGCTTGAGTCTTTTTAGTGTAAATGGAACCTGGCGATCGACCGGTGAGTCACTGTTACAGAACTCTGTTTTAATGACATGGAGATCACAGGGATGCTATGGTCTCACACAGAGGTATTGAACATGCCACAGTAACCTTCTGCGAATACTGATTAATCACTCAAAGCAATCAGCAGATCTGTATTTAATCTGAACAACATTAAGTCCTATAGAAAAAAAATAGCTAAGTTTTATGACTTACACTGTACTTTGTGAAGTACTGCTGTTTCATTGCTATTAACCTGAACAGATCTAATCCTTAATTTATACAATTTTTTATTTTTTTGTTTAATCTGATTTTATTGGATTTATAATGTTAACATGCTTACAAAATATGCTGCAATATACTGTACATGTAATAAATACATAACTACATTAAACCATTCACTGTAATAAATATAAATAGATTTGTAAACAATTAATAACAGTAAGAACGATGAAGAAGAATAAGGATATATAAAATCTGAAGAAAGAAGAAGAAAGATGGGATCTGTATATGAAGATTCTTGTTAATGAAAAAAATTAATAATACATTAGATTTATGATTTGCTCCCAACAAGAAATACATTATGATGTAAATGAAATACTTGCATTAACACAATATTTAAATAAAGTGTTCAACTGATCAGTGTTTATATATTTTACTATGCAAGAGTGTTTTCTCTTGCATTTGCACTACATTATTTTACTTTCTTCACTAGGTGCCTGTACCACTGACAAAAAGAGAACTGACACAATCAGGCAATGATAGCTGAGACTGAAAAATCCTCCAATTTGCATATCATTCCAACTCAGCTTTTAACACCTGAGGGTCTACTCAATGAAGAGAGAAATGGAGGGAGTTGAGATGTGAGTTTCAAACGTTAAACCAAGGTAGCCCAGGTGAAAAAAAAAATTCCACTGCAACTGAATGGGTACAATTTATTGACTCAGCTACGTTGGCCTTAAGTTCCTGCATTTTTCTTCTTATTGAGTAGACCCTCAAATGTCACGGGGAGAGTGGCTCCTACACGTTGAAAGAGGATTATGGAAGCAGAGAGAGAGAGAGAGAGAGAGAGAGGGGGGGGGGGGGGGGGGAGCAGATCCTAAAGTGGAGAGAGGGGTTTAAGGTATCCTGGAAACGGAGAGAGAGGACACTGGAATCCTCAAAGTGTAGAGGGAATTCTGAAAAGGCAGCATGGGTGCAACTGGATTCCTGGAATAGGACGGAGGGTAAGCTTATATTTAGGCCTTTTTATCCTTTGTATTCAAAGAATAATTAAACTAAACAGTTACATATCAAAGTAACATAACATACTCAGTATGTGTGAAATAACACAGTAGGATAGATTAGGAATAGGAGTAGAGAGAAGAGATAGAATTAAAGTACAGGCATCCTCATAAACCTTGAAAGCATTCTCTAGCATGAAGCAAGATAGTATCTTAATGATGTCATGCATGAAATGTTTCACATCTATGTATTGTTGCATCATATATCATGCAGATATGTAGTATTGGCATGATGGGCCTTATAAAGTGTGCATGTCGATATGAATTAAACTAAGTAATTGGGGTTAATAATTAGGGTTAATGGTTTTATGAAGAAAGCTTAGGGATTGGGTTGGTGAGTAGGTTTTGGTTAGGGTATGACTTTAAAATCATGGAGCATAGAGACATGTGGCAGTTCATCAATTGTAAATCTGGCATGATTCACCTATGTAGCCTCCCAATTTGCCTGTCAGCCATTAGCCAATTTTTGAAGCCATTTTGTGAGCAGTAAAGTAAACACCTGTTTGCGCAAACTGCTTGAGCCCTTAAAAATCAAAAGTTAAAAGACAGCTGTCTTCCCCATTAATAAGGTACCTTTTTTTGCTGCAAGCATTGCCATGATGTCCCTTCACTTGGGTTGAAACTCTAATGATCCAACACAAGCCTTTGGAAGTCCCTCACTCATGTGTGTGATCTCGCGTGAGGTAACGCACATCACAGAGCTCCAATTCCTGTGACAGGGCCACCAGACCAAATGGAGCAGTTCTCCTTTAAGATAGCAGTTTACTCAAACAAGGCTGCCACATTTTATATTGATGTCATTCATTTTTTCATCTACTATGTACTTAGTCAGGGTTAGCAGATTTGTGTCCTTTAAGTCTTGAGACCTTTCATTTACGTCTTGCTGTGCTTTGACTAAAAATGGCTATTTACAGCAATAGATTGTTTGCTGTTTTTTAATTGGCACTTTGCATACTATTTTGTAAGCCTATAGATACTATAAAAAATCCCTTTAGCATCATATTGGTGCTATTAAACTCTCTATATTGCCTTCTTGACACAGCAGCAATAGAGAGAACACCTATATAAATAGAATAATAGCATACAATTGCCACAATGTCTCCCTCTGAAACCCTTGGTTTACAAGAAGCAATTTATACACTGTAAATTGCATGAAGGTAAGACAAATCAATGTAATTTAGTTTCTGGTGTTTTGTTTGTTTTCTATTAACTCCTTCATGAATGGTCTGTTTTGGAAATGTTGTATCATTTGTGACAATGGCTGTTTTGACACTTCTGTGGCTCGTCCTGCTCTTCTGATCGGGATCTGACTGTAGTGAGAGTCTCTTTCTGCTAGCACAGAGAGGGGACCTTGTAATTACAAGAAAAGAGCAGAGCACTACATTTAGCTTTTTGCAAACTCTGTGCATATATTTCCCTTGCCCATCACTTTGCTTTATTGAAAAAATTTGGGTAAGCATTAGGTTTTTGCACAGGTTATAAGACAAAAGGATATATGTGGGAACTCTAGATGGGATGGTCAGCTGCCAGGAAGAAACTCTGCAAATGCTAGGTTTTTAAGATGATTATTGCAAAAATTAATAAATCCATATTTTTAAAATGTCAGTTTAAATACATATATTTATTTTTTCCTCAGACTAGTGTCATCCTTTAATTAATTTATTTTTTACAGCGGTGATGTCAATGGTGACATCACCAATATCCTGAACTTGCGCCCAAAAGGCATCCTTTTGGGCAACTTCTGATTGCCTGCCATGAGATGCTGGGGACACTAATTTTTGTTTTTGCCTGAGTTACTGAACCAATCCCAAGGAGAAAGCCTGCAAAAGATAAGTTTTACAGTAGAGTATTTTAAAATTAACAGCTTTATGACCGGAGTTATTCTTTGTAAGTACTATTCAAAATAATATCAGCCATGGAAACCATGAGAAAATAATACAGTAACACTTTCTATAAAGGCAGTGCACATAGGTACAAGATGAAGTCAAGGAAAGCTCCATTTAACTAAAATGCTTTTTCTGCCTTTGCAGAAAGATGAAATTAGAGTTACCAGCTGTAAAACACAGCTGATGAAATGAAGGTCAGATTCTATGACATCTCCAGCCAACTCACCATCCATCATCTATAGACTCTTCTACGAATCATGAGGAAAGATAGATTTACCTCAGCTCTGACCTACATTTTTACTCACTTGTTTGTCCTCCAGTTGTCACTCAGCATTATGAGCTAAAAACAACATTCAATGAGTGAAAGGGTAAGTTATCACAACAAGAGTCTTTTACCGTCAGATAGAAAATAATAATAATAGTATCCTTCAGAGAATATATATTTAGCTGCCCTGCTTGTGTGAAGCTTTTCATTTTTCCAAAATGAGTACAAACGTTTGTGCACGGGTCATTTTGTAATCATATCGTAAGGTGTTATTTACTATTCACATTTCAGAGAGTCATCACTTTCTGAGGTAACTTTCTCACACGACAGTTATAATTATCAAGGACCTTAATCTGCTAAATAACTTTGTCTATCAACAAATTCAAAAGTCCAATAAAAAAAGCATCATGGAGTTCATCTCTCAAGTATTATTATTATTCTTACATTATTATTGTTACATTATTGTGCTTGAAACTGCCTGGAGCATGGCTCAGTGGTGTGATGATTGGAAAAAATAACATATAATTATAAATGCTAAAATACCGGTAGAAGCTATCACATTAATTTCACATTATGGAAGGCTATGTTGTACGGTAAGGATTGGTAGAACGAGTTTGACATTTGTGTGGAAAGGGTGGGGGACATTGCTTTATATTACACAATATTTAGGTGATGGAGTTCCTTTAAATGATCACATTATTTTTTTAAACATCCAAAAAAGATTTAGTTAGTTTTATTGCATAACAGAGCCATTAACTGTAGTTGTTTTTTTGGGTAGCAGAATGTGAGCTGAGGCTCTGTGGAAATTTTATTTTCCTTGGTTTCCTTTTTTCCTGACAACGTTGTATTAAACAAGTGTACATAGTACCTTTTCTGTTACCTGTGTTTTTTTATTTGTTTACAGATATATGATACATATACTGGAAATATACATTAATAAATTGCACTTTTAATGTCAGCTATAAAAAAACATATCTCTGTATACTGTACATTATTCAAAAGGAAAATACAGAACAAGTATTTCATATATGCAAATTAAAAACTAAAATGCACAAAATAAGTACCGTATTTTGCGCCTCATAAGACGCACTTTTTTCCTCCTCAAAAGTGAGGGGAAATGTCTGTGCGTCTTATGGAGCGAATGTATGTGCATACTTACCTCCATGCTGCTCTCCGTTGTGTTCTCTCCGTTGTTTCCTCCGTGCAGTCTAACCTCCTGCACAGAGGAAGGAAGGTCCGGGCGCTTTTTCCCCCCTTCTTAACTTTATTGACGTTGCGCGACTTCAATAAAGTTAAGAAGAAAGAAAAAGCGACGGAGCTTCCTTCCTCTGTGCAGGCGGTTAGAATGCACGGAGGAAACAACGGAGAGAACACAACGGAGAGCAGCATGGAGGTAAGTGCTAGGGAAGGGGGGAGGAGGGTGGCACAAACAAGGAAATCCTGGCATAATAAGGGGCAAAATCCTGGCATTGTGAGGGGGAAAATCCTGGCATAGTGAGGGGCAAAAGCCTGGCATAGTGAGGGGCAAAAGCCTGGCATAATGAGTGGCTAAAGCCTGGCATAGTGAGGGGCAAAATCCTGGCACAGTGATGGGCAAAATCCTGGCATAGTGAGGGGCAAAATCCTGGCATAGTGAGGGGCAAAATCCTGGCACAGTGAGGGGCAAAATCCTGGCATAGTGAGGGGCAAAAGCCTGGCATAACGAGTGGCTAAAGCCTGGCATAGTGAGGGGCAAAATCCTGGCACAGTGAGGGGCAAAATCCTGGCATAGTGAGGGGCAAAAGCCTGGCATAGTGAGTGGCTAAAGACTAACATAGTGAGGGGCAAAATCCTGGCATAGTGGGGGGCATAATCCTGGCATATTGAATGGCTAAATCCTGGCATAGTGAGGGGAAAAATCCTGGCATATTGAATGGCTAAATCCTGGCATATTGAGTTTTTTTTTCTTGTTTTCCTCCTCTAAAAACTGGGTGCGTCTTATGGTCAGGTGCGTCTTATGAGGCGAAAAATACGGTACTAACCAAAAAGCAGAAATCAGATTCATGCTTTTAAATATCATGAGATACTAAAGGGTCTTCTCAATAGAGAGAAAATTGTAGGGAATTGAGATGGGAATTTCCAAGTTTAGGCCAAAGTAGCTGAATTGGAGAACCAGCGAACGTTATGAACATTCAAGTTATTTTCATGGACCTCGGACCAGTCCATACCTCTCAGGCTCTTGGCCAAGTAGCCTTTACCAAGCCGATATACAACAAGGGATAAATTCTAGCGCTTGATCTGTGACTAAGCAGCACCAACCTGTGTGTTTCTCTATGAGCACACGTGAATAATCATGAACAAAAAGGAACCAAAAACACGCTAGGAGGAATGGAAAGGCTGTACTATACATCCACTTTTGGCTCCACTGCAGATTTGGACATTTTACTCACCTTTTATACTGCAGTACCTGGCTGTATTCTGGCCAGTGGTGTATCTTGATTTTGTGCTGCCCTAGGCAGACAAAATCTGGGCACCCCCCTACCCAAGCTGCACACCCACGTTACACACCTAAGACATGCCCCATCATTCAGACTCACATCAAGCTCACACTCCCATCACACTCAGTCACACACTCCTACTCCCATCACGCACACACCGACTCCCATCACACTCAGTCACACACACTGTCTCCCATCACACACACTCTGACTCCCATCACACTCAGTCACACACACTGTCTCCCGTCACACACACAGTCTCCCATCACACACACTCTGACTCCCATCACACTCAGTCACACACACTGTCTCCCATCACACACACTCTGACTCCCATCACACTCAGTCACACACACACACACACACACACACACACACTCTGACTCCCATCACACTCAGTCACACACACTGTCTCCCATCACACACACTCTGACTCCCATCACACTCAGTCACACACACACACACACACACACACACACACACTCTGACTCCCATCACACTCAGTCACACACACTGTCTCCCATCACACTCAGTCACACACAGTCTCCCATCACACACACTCTGACTCCCATCACACTTAGTCACACACACACACACACACACACACACACACACACACAGTCTCCCATAAGCACTTACCTTTCATTGGAGGCTAGTGGCAGGCAGCATGGTCCCTCCATGCTGCCTGTTCGGCTTCCCGGCGATTGTGCCGACAGGTCACGTGACCGGGCGCGCGTATGACGTCAGCGCGCCCGTCACGTGACTGTCGGGACTTCCGTGTCGGCAAACTGCACGGGGAGCCGAACAGGCAGCACGGAGGTTTCTCTGTGCTGCCTGTTCGGCTCCCCGTGCAGCCTGGCAGGCAGAGCGATGGTGAGGGGGGATCTTCCGATCCCTTCTCACCTCCGTCTCTGCCTGCAGCGCGGTCTATTTTTTTTTTTTTTTTTAAAGGGCCGGATTTTTTTTATTTTTATTTTAAAAATTTTTTTTTTTTTCAGTGCTGGGGGGCGCTGCCGCCCCCCAAAATTTGCCGCCATAGGCATCCGCCTAGGATGCCTCGCGGTAAATACAGCACTGGGTCTTGGGATAAGCATCTTCTTCCAAATGGAGATGTCTTCACTGTTTGTTACATAGCAAGGCAGCTTCTTTGTTTACTTAGACTATTCCAAAGAAATATTAAATCACTTACAAACTGTGTTTTAAAAGGCAGAAGTGGGCCTAAGGTAGGCTTGGAAAGATCATTACTTCATGATCAAACACATGGATTCTATACAATGCAGTGCAATATTTAAAAGTTATTTGTGTCCTGTAAAAAATTATATCTTTTATATTTGTCTTTTTATATATGATATACAGATATCTTATATCATGTCAGGACTGGTTAAATATTTAATATGAAGCACAAGATGTTCGACTTTGGTAGATATTATCAGACAAAAAGATTCACATTAAGTAGAAATGTTTGTTCCTGTCTCATGACAGTAAAATGAAAACATCCAAGGTTTGTTCGAGAAAACAATGACACAATTTGACAAAATTATATAGAGATAAAGCAGATATTTATTGGATGTTACACAGTAACAATTCCCAGACAACACACGAATCACAGTTCTACATGTGGAATTATATTTCTCTAGTGATTGGTGTTTGAGCAAAAGATAGAATCTTTTAATAAACAATAAAGAAATAGCACTAAAACAACAATCAAACATTTGGAATAGTGGGACTGACAAAGGGGGCAGTGAAAAAGTAAAAGTCAAATGACTGATGACATGAATTTAATTAGAACATATAATTAGCCTCACGAGTTACAATAATCCGCCATTTGTGCAGAAATGTATGCAAAGCGAATAGAATCAATAGTATTCAAAATATTTGATACTTAAACTCAATATTTATTAGAAAACTCAAATCATAATACATTCTTAAATATAAGCTATTCTGTCCCACATAGTAGAAACAAATATAAAATGGATGAATCTACTGTCTTCTCACCTTTTCACCAATGTTGAGGTACAAGGAACCTGGAAAGATTACATACCATGTTTTAATATGATCAAAGTTTAGTCAGACACAGATGTGTGGGGTTTTTTTTTGGGATATGTATTGTAAAAATATCTGATTCTAATTCACATCAACTCATTACTGTTATGCTGTATAAAGCCCTTGTATTCAAAGAAGCGGAACACATTCTAGTAATTAGCAAACATGTGGTTGTTACATGTAAAACATTAAAAGACAAAAATATATACATTTAACATAAAGTGCAATTTAAGTATCTTCAGCATTATTTTAAGCCGGACATCATGGGTATGAAGATTTTACTTTTGTTATTTTGTAGTAAACGAAAATAGAGTACACTGCGCCTTTAACTGTGAAGGTAGTAGCAGCACAAAAACACAACCAGTGCTTCACTCCTGGTACATAAAATACACACAAAACAAATAAGTGAAATCGTGCGCTTCCCAAAACACTAAACACTGTTATTTACCCTTATAGGAGGCAATATTCTCCGTATATAATGTAAGGGGAAGAAAAACAAACACAAAATAAAATAATATAGTGTAGTATATTAAGACTAAGTGGACCAAAAGACATATAATATATGAGGGTTCCACTCACATCTTCCTGAGCAGTACCCTGCTCAGTGTCATAGGTATTCGGGAGCCCCTCTAGGGGTCTTGAATTCACAGATGTTATCAGATGATACTCGAGGTCATAAAGAATAGGACAGGGGAGGAAGGAGATATATCTTCAGTAAAACTTTCTTTAATAATACAGAATACAAAAATATAAAATCTTACATAAAAGCAAACAACAAGCAGCTGCAAAGTGCATGTAGTTCCAGACTTGTAAGGTGCATGAAGTTCTAGTAGAATGCTCCTCTCCCACACACAACGCGTTTCTCCTTATTCAGGCATTCTCAAGTGACACTTAAGGGTAAATAACAGTGTTTAGTGTTTTGGGAAGCGCACGATTTCACTTATTTGTTTTTTGTTATTTTGTACTGTTGATTACAGAATTATATATTTTTTTTCTTATGTGACTGTATTTAATAAACAACTATTTAACTAAACAAGTGTGACTGGGCACCACCATTTGTGAATTATAGTGTTTTTGGGTGCCACCCCCCAGAGACTTTACAGCACAAATTTCTCACTTTGGGGCTTGGGACATAGTAAGATAAGATAAGATAAGTCAGAATTGTGATCATAGACTTGCATTGAATGGGAGGGTAATGTGACTATTACATCACAAGAAGGCAGCGTTATAATCCTGTTTGATCAGGTTAATCTCTCTTTGTGTTGGAAGGCAGGTAAAAAAAGTTTTACAAAGCCACATAGTCCTGCACACTATGATACACAGGAGCCAGTAACAGGGCAGGGGAGTATCTTTTTTTTTTCCGAACTCAGAGATCTTCTGCGGTTATTTGATGTACCGAGATAAAACGCCTCATCATTGCTCATTTTGTATGCAGAGTATCATAAATAAGATGTGAACAAAGCCTTACGTAATACAATAGCTGGAGAATTAAGTAAGAAGATCCCAGTCATTGTTAATTTCTAGACAATATTATCTTATAATTATCTTTATAAAATTTCACTTTATCACATAAATCACATAAGAAAAAGTAGAAAAAGAGAAGGAAAGGAAAGAGAAAGGATCGATCGCGCAAGGAGGGCTAGACGACGGGGGGCTGGGAGTCCGAACCAATTCCAATCATAGGGCAACACCACTCAGGGCCCTATCCTACTGCGACGGCCGAGGGGGACGACAAACTTTCTACTTTCTTGAACCAAGTGTCATATAGAGTAAACTTATAAGTAGAGAGTTCACTGGACCATGAAATCTTCCTCTCCATAGAGAGTTGGTAAATAACCTGGTGAACCAATTGAGACCCACGGAAGGGGAGACTAGATTTCCAGTTGCGGGCTATGAGAATCCTACCCGCAACCAGACAATGCATTGCCAATGGAAGAAGAGAAGGAGGGGAAGTGGTAGTGTCCCTTTAAAGTGAGATATAATCAAAAATAGGTTCTGCCTGTAATGGACAACATAAGCAGTATACTAGAAATGGTTGAACTCACCCATGAATGCAAGTGTGTCCAGAACCAATCAATTACTTAATCAAGAAGAGGTACCTGTGGTAAGAAGCTTGGTTATTTAGCTGATTTCCTTCAGAACACATCAGTTAAACAATATACGTGTCCTCAACAAAATGGCAGAGTATACGTATGTATGCATGGAATAAAAAGTAGGAGGAGTAAAACATAAAAACATGGAATGTGTGTTGGCAGATAAGAACCATTCGGTCCATCTAGTCTGCCCAATTTTCTAAATACTTTTATTAGTCCCCAGTTTCCTGTCTTATGTCTAAGATAGCCTTGTGCCTATCCCACGCATGCTTAAAATCCTTGAATGTGTTTACCTCTACCACTTCCACTGGAAGGCATTTCCATACATCCACTACCCTCTCAGTAAAGTAATACTTCCTGATATTACTTTTAAATAATATCCCCTCTAATTTAAGACCGTGTCCTCTAGTTATGGCAGTTTTTCTTCGTTTAAATATACTCTCTTCCTTTACTGTGTTGATTCCCTTTATATATTTAAATGTTTCTATCATATCCCACCTGTTCTTTCCTCCAAGCTATACATGTTAAGATGCTTTAACCTTTCCTGGTAAGTTTTATCCTTCAATCCAAGTAAGATCTATTCAGGTCAGCAGCAAGAAAACAGTAACAATTTAGTAACTATAGGGCCATATTTATCAAGACAAAATAGGTGCTATTTCAGGAAAAAGCGCAAAAATAGTAGTAATAACCATGGAAATGTAGCACTTAAAAAAAAAATAAAAATAGCACCTGTTTTGCCTTGATAAATTTGGCCCTAAGATTTAGAGCAATGGTTGCTTAGGGAGTATATAGATATAGAGATGGCCTGTGAGCATTTTCAATAGACATAGCAGATAACAAAGGAGTTCCAGCTATGGTTAAACTACTGTAAGGTATATCTTGAATATGTCTTGCAATTTCTTACTATTTTAAGCAAATGCATATATAGTAGGTATATAACTATCATGAAAAGTGAGTGGAAAGAGGACATAAGGTTCTACTTAATAAAGAGAGAATTTCAGGGACTTGATATGGGAACTGTAGGCCAAAGGTAGAGAGGGAAAAAATATTCCGTTTAGTTGCATTGGAAAATTCTTTGCAACTCAACAACATTGGCCTAAAGTTTGAAATTCCCTCCAATACTTTCTTTATTGAGTGGACCCTATAATATTAGTAATTGTTTAAACCATATATTCCTGGGTTTGTAAACAATGTGGAAGAATTATCGTTGGGGTTTTATGAGGAAGTACTATGCATGGTTATTTTTTGTTTCTTCATGTTATTCTTTATATAAACTTCCCTTATCAGCCATCCACCAGGAATTCACAGAACAGATGCTGCTGTACTCCTAAACGGTAGGCATGAACGGGCAATGAATCAGAGCATAGCAACAGCAGCAAAAAGAAAGGCACAGCTTTCTGACAGTTCTGAGTTTAACAGTCATCTGTCACAGTTTCTGATACCGATTTGTAAGGAGACAATGTGATGGAAAAAAATTATCCTAATCATTTGTAAACACATACTGAAGTTTTCGAGCCATAGAAATGTCATAATCACATGTCAACGTCTTTTATTCAATGATTTAAAAGTTGCAAAGTTCAAGGCCCAAAAAGTGTGGGTAACGTAACACAGTCCATTGTCAGCATAGCTAAAGGGGATGGGACTCTTCATCGCGGCTTTAGGGGGTTAATTTTAGTATTAGGGGTCGGGGGTTAGTATTAGGGTTAGTATTAGGGTTTAGGGGTTAATTTTAGTATTAGGGGTCGGGGGTTAATTTTAGTATTGGGGTTAATTTTAGTGTTAGTATTGGGGTTTAGTGTTTAGTGTTACTATTGGGGGGGGAATCATTTATTAGGGGAGGGTTATTTTAGTTTTACTTTTAGATTTGGAAGAGCTGACAGTTCAGCGCTGAACTGTCAGCTCTTACATAGCTGCAGCCGCGGTGAAACGGCCGCGTTATACTTCATTGCTGACAGTTCAGCGTTCTAACTGCCGCGCTGAACTGTCAGCGATGAAGATGTGACGCGGAAGTTTCCTAGACCCTAGCTGAAAACCTCCAGATTCCATCTAGTGATTCCAGGTTTTACCACAAGGTGGCTCAAGACTAAGACCACATTATGGATTTTATGGTCAAAATGTCTGTTTGGCAAATTTCTTGTGGTCCCTGTGGCACATTCATGAAGCAAATTGACTCACAGGTGTAAAAACCCAGATATATGGGTGTCTGTAATGAGAAATTCTATCAAAGAAGCATTGCTGATTAAGTTATTGTTTAGCTCAGTGTAGTCAGGTAACATTTGAATGGCTTTTCTCAATAGAAATAAAAGTGATAAAGACATCCACATACAAGTCATTTGTAATAAATATCCCATTTTAGAAATTCCAGTTTTATGAAATAAGACATCTGTATTGGTCTAAAATATTTTACATAATTTATTTAAAAAAGCACAGCGCTTTTCAGAAAGAAATATATATAGTGTCCAAAAATATATGACCAATTCACCGGAAAATAAACTGATTTTTTTTTTTTTACTAACCGTTAGTAAATATACAAAAATACAAGCATTTGGGGTGGGAGGAGAGGGACACAGACTGAAATGCAGAGATAGATCTCCCAATCCTGTAGAAGGAGGGTCTCCACTTAAAATGTTACCAGCTAATCTTAAGGAACTGCAGTGAACTGCATCACTGCAAGAAAAAGACAAAACGTTTTACCCACTGGGCTTGTTCACTTGGCCAGGTATTGAACTATCGATTTACAAAAAAAAACAATATTACACTAGTACCACAGTGGTGGTGGGGTATAGTGGTTCTAGTGCAATATAATTTTTTTGTTATTGATAGGAATAGTGAAATTTACACATGCCACGCAATGATGAAACTTGCAAAGGAACACCAGGCAAGAAAGTAGACTCAGCAGTGCAAGGATGAAGATAATAGAGACAACAGGAACAAGAATAGGTTAACACAGAATTGGGCCTAGCCGTTCATCTGTGGTCCTCCAGATGTTTATAGGCTAAAACTACCAGAATTCTCTGCCTTTCTAGAATTTTAGTGCGGAATTATGGAATTTGTAAGTCAACAGCAGTTGAAGAGCCCCAGTTCGACGCTATAGAACTAGGGTTACAGAAAACTGAATAGACATACCAGAGCATGGTATACAGGTATAATCTGTTATAATGTAGTGTGTTACATTCGTCAGACCTGATGTAAACTGTTGTTAAATTTCTCTTTCATCTTAGCAGTGACATGAACTTATGAACTCATTGTTTCCTCATTTTTTTATATATTTTTTATATTAAGAATGTTCCCATAATTACTATTATAATTATAAATTATTATTATAGTAGTATTATAATAATAATAATTTTCCTATAAAGGGTCATCTTTACATATATATATATATTTTTTTAATAATGTAGGCAGGTCAGTCTCTAGATTGTATTACAATACATTTTCCCTTCAACACCTATGTGGTTGCTTCACATTTTATATTAGATGATTTCCACAGTGTTAGTGTTACCATACCTAACACCATATGCAGAACACACAATTGCATATTATGTATGTGCCTGTTTGGGATTATTTAAATAGGTGCTGCAGGCTTCATGACATATATATCAAAATGAATGTTACATTAGTGAATGTTTGGACAGCCAATTAATTGAACATTTAGAGTGAACATTAAGCTTATAAATAATATAGCACTGTACTCAAGAGTCAGACAGCCATGACACCTGTTGAATGTTAATGAAGACCAATGCAGAAGCCAATTCCCCTGATGCTTTTTTAGAGAATGAAATTTGACAGTGATTGCTACAGCTTTTATTGTAACAGACACAAATATTTCCTTCCAAAAAATTAGATAACCAAAGATTAAGAAAGCGGTCTCAAAAAACCATTTAATATTCTTATTCTGTATTTGTCAGAAAAGATTTAATGTTATTAAATTGCTAAAAAAGATTTGCATCTCACTTGTGCCCTCAAAAGACAGACTAAGCTGAAAACCTCAAAACTTTAAAACTGTTTTTAGATTACAACATCTTCTGTGATAGTATCACTTTTATTCAATTAAAACTGAACTGACAAGGGAGGGCTGGCAACATTTTGGCCCTGGGCCAAGACTAATTTAGAGGCCCATGGTGCAAGTTCACCAACCCACCTGTTATCATCAGAGATAGACAAGCAAGATGGATATGATGACAGATCGGTACAAAGATTGATTAACCCCTTCACGACAATGCCCGTACATGTATGGGTTCCTAATATAATGCATTTAGGGTATTTTTCTGAAAAAAAGGTGGCAACCCTAAATGCATCGGTGACAATGCCCATACATGTACAGGCTGCTTTTAAAATAGCGCAATTTTAGCCACAATTCGCTCTATCTTTTACTTTCCTGGAATCTTCATGAGTGAATGCTATTCAGGAAAGCAAACAAAAAAAAAAAGCCACCGGGATTCACCCATGGGCATTCTTTAAGCGATAGGCCTGGTCTCTGATCTGTCAATCACGCACCCATGCAAATTGGGTGTTTTAGGCTGGCTCTGATTGAGGCAAGTTGGAAATACCTAGAAAAGGGGCTGTTTTAGCCTGCAATAGCTGTGACAGGCTGTCTCAGCCATTGCAGTATTCCTGGTTGCCTTAACTGTTAGGCAGGCCAGGATCAACCATTATTTTTTGCATGTATTAATCTGATCACTGTGAAAATCAATCATATTGATCACATGCAATAAATGCAAAAATACAGTAAATGACAATCAGTACTGTATAAACATTGGTTGTCAAAATTTTCCCTCTCTCTCACTGATTCATTTGTATGAGAGAGAAGAGAGAAATATACTGTGTTCCAGAAAAAAATGTAATAAAAAAAAAACTCAAAAAACACCTTTTTTGCCATTTATACACTCTTTATTAAATTGTATACATTACACATAAGGTTAGATCTAAAAAAAAATGGTCGCAAAAAAAATCCCTATCTGTCCTTAAAAAAACGACATATTATATGTAAGGATTCATTTAAAAAGCAAGCGTGCGCTTTTATTTAAACCACACATACTCTAAAGTAGCAAAAAAGTTATTGTCCGGAACGGACATCTAAACAAAAAAAATCATTGTCCTGAAGGGGTTAAAGACAGAAAAGACAAATGGATAAAAAGGCATGCTAGATGGTACAATAGATGCCTCGAAATACATTTGTACCCAGTTTCCACTGGACTTTTATCGCCGCTTGTCACAGATCCAGAAATAAAGAGGGGAGAGAAGGCTGGAGGCAGCAAGAGAATCTCCTCTCAAACAAGTTCACACCTATGTGGTCTGCCTGAAAAGCCAAAATACTGAGCATACCTGGCCTCCAGGCTTTCTATCCTAATCTTTTGAACCTAGAAAACCCCATTTGATACATCAGTGGCTGCCTAACCCCTGTGACATTTAGAAATTAAAGATTTCTGGTTAGAGATCAGTACAGGGGGTAATTGCCAACCCTTTGCATCTCCTCCCCTGGAAATGACAAGTGAATTTCAAACTTTAATTGACGACTTAGGAAAACTCTCCAACTTCCCAACTCAGCTGTTAATACATGATAGTTCCTGTTCACTTGTCAGTTGTCAGTTCAGTTTTATGATTAGCCTCCGTGTGTTGCTTAAAATATCATAAACTCAGAAGAGAAATGTAACAATGGTACAAAAATAATCAATTCCCATTGTTTTGCTGAAACAATCTCTTTTTACATGATTTGTCTATTGTGTTTCATTTTACATGATTATAGTAGTAAAGTAAAGGATGAACCAAGCAGCATAACAGGTATTTAATTTACATAGAATGTCCTTTGGAAAATTAGTTTATGTATGCAAAAGTTAAACTGAACAGAGTATTCAAACCTTTCTGTTATTTTAAATTAAATGTGTAGTTATATGTATATATTCAGACAATATTGAAATACCTATTCTGGTGGCAGATAAGATTCAGCTTCAAGCAACATCTTGTTATGTATTTTTGTAAAGATGATAAACTTGTAATCTCCAGGAAATCTTTTTTCTTTATTTGGTGCAGAACTTGCATGCATGTATGCCTAGCTTTTATCATTGTCACACATTATATTTTGTATGATTGGTAATGCAAAAATAACCCCAAACATAATTTAAAGCCTTAATGCTACCTCTTACCTGTACAGTGTACAGCAGTATGCTAAATTGTGGCCATTCCTAGAAATTCCCTATTTAAAAAATGGGAGATGATACTACTGTATGTACACAAGTAAACTTCTACCTCCTGTCTATCCATAGAGATGCATCAATGGCATCTCAAAAATGAGAACCTATCCACCTCAGCAGCTGTGATGGTGTAGGATGCATACCTGGAAACAAAAGAATATTGTAAAAATATATATAAAATAATAATAATACAACTTTAAAATAGAAAAAGGGAGAAGGAGTACAAAAACGAAGGTTCCAGGTTATTACCTGAAACCATAAAGAGTTTAGTGAAAACCACAATAATGTGTTTAGTGAACATATAATTTCAGGCCTTATAGGTTTACATTGTACTGTTAAACAAAGAGGAAACTGAATGGAAAATCATTTAACAATATACTAACAAAGGAAAATAATGTTCCAATTATCCATTTGTGAAAGAAAGGCAAATTTGAGCTTGTTTACACTAGGAAACAGGTGTCTCTGCATAACACACCTAAACAAATAAATAACAGATGACAAATGGATATATTTGTATGTTTTACATGTGAACACAGTTTGGTGCAACAAAGATTATCATTTATGTAACTCTACATCTTTTTCTAAAGAATTGTGAAATAGTTTTTGTGGCTAGAGGTAAAACAATAGAGGGTGCAGAAGGTGCAATGCCTGTGTCTGCGACTTTAATGGGACTTTAACAAACACTCTGCCCACTATCATAGCTACAGTTAGCCATTTTATTCTCGCTAGGCCAAGAAAAATATTGGCCTAGTGTAGGGCCCAAAAATTGTATCTGCATCATGCCCTTTAACGGTCTTGTTCCACCATTGTTGGGGGCAAAATGGGTGTCAAATTTAATAAAATTGGAACCTAATGAATTGGATTTTTGTTACAAATTAGATCTATTAATTTAATACAGTCTTCCAAGAAAAGCCATTTCAATTTTGAGAGACTACTTGCTGTAGATAAGTAAATTCATCAAAATCTCTTTGGAGACACACTGAATGAATGAGTCAGCTAGTCCACCAGGATATTGGTGAGTTACTTTTGCAGCCTGCTAGGCCTCAGCCGCCATCCCAACCACTCCCCAATAGACAGCCGATCGAAGGCACTGAATCATCATGTGAAAGCTTGACTGAACGAGGTTCTCATCCTACCAAGTTGCGATAGATTGATCCAAGATCTCCACGAGCAATGGAGAGGCGAGGCAGTTAAGTTGAATTCTGAACTTACCTCCTTACAAAACAAGGTGGCCGGCCTAGACGTTACATCGTCTGCAATACAAGAGACCCAATCAAAGACGACTGAACATGTCGAGACCTTGAACCACCAAATTGGAAGTTTGACCCTGCAGGTCGCGATGCTGGATGCAAAACAGAGAAGCACTAGCCTGCGGATAAGGGGCATACCGGACGTGATCGGACTTACCGAAATCCGGCCTTACACTCTGAAGATGCTGGCATCATTGTTACCTGATCAGCCCGGAACAAGATATACGCTGATAGATTTCGATCGAATATGGAAAGCCCAAATATCGTCCAGGATGTTATCATCAACCTGTCCACAGTAGAGGAGAACATCTACATTTTGAACCAAGGCCGAAAAACGGGCAGGTTTAAATATGGGAATGTTTCCATTAAAATTTTTGATGATATATCTCCGTCTACTTTATTATGGGGACGTTCAATGGCCCCACTCACAACGCATCTAAGACTACATGGTATTCGCTACAGATGGGGACAGCCTCAAATTCTAACAGTGACCACTAACGACAAAACTTTGACCATTGACAAAATTGATGATGCGGTCCTGTTTCTATAGACTTTGCACCTACCACCATTGGAGACGCCACAGTGACTTTCCGCTGAAATATGTCTAGCATCGGAGACTCCACCGTGGTGCACCATCCTGGCCCCTATTGAGACGCACATATAGGTGTGCATTAATCACTGTTGCAGTTGTTTTTATCCCATACTAATGTTTAGGGGCTCAGCTGGGCGTGTTCTCATGCTCGCTCCTCCCCTAGGGTACCAGCCAGGACCAAAGCTTTGGCACCGGATCATGGTGACCACTATATGTGGTTTGTTTGCCCATTTTTCGATAGCACTCTTTTGAAGCACCTCTCCCCCTCTAATTTTTCTTCATACATTTTCTCTTTCATTCCATTTTGTCTAGACCTCACTGCTTATACTATACAGTCAATTTTCCTCTTTAAAATATGATTTCCAACATGGAGCGCCAACTTGAAACCAGTTTTATTTTAAATGTCAGAACTATGAATGTGCTCTATTGGTGTTTAAGCTTACTGTTTTATTTTCTTGACACGAAATCCCCAATGTATTCTTCTTTTATGTTTCCTTTGCTAACTTTTTCCTGGTTTCTAAAAGTGGGTATTCCTTCACATAAATGGCCACAGCAGATTCTGACCTTTAACATATTCATTATATTTTGTATATAATCTAGATTCACTTGACCTTGACTTGAGTTGTTATATTCATTATATGCCAAAGTCTAAAATCTGCTTCTGATATTTCCCACTCAAATATAGATGTGCACTGCACAATATTTTCACTTATATGTACACTTGATAGTTTGAAATTATGTATTACGTTTTTTTCTTAATTACTTTTACATTCAGATTTAGGAGTGTCGAATGTTATAATGTGAATTTGCTTTGACAATATGTTGTTCACTTGTTAATGCTCCAAAAACTCAAAAATAAAAAACTTTGATTAAAAAAAAAGACAGACAGATAGATAGACCGACAGTAGATAGATAGATAGATAGATAGATAGATAGATAGATAGATAGATAGATAGATAGACAAATATATAGCCAGGTAGATTGAAAGACAGATAGATAGACCAATAGTGGATAGATAGAAATAATATATATATTCAGGGTTGCTGAGAAGGACAGGTGACAGCATATTGTTATAAAAAGCATCCTTATGAATTATTCATCCTCACAAAGGAAGGTTTAAATTCTTTGAAGTTAAAACCAGAATAGACATGTGAAAAGATTCTTTTATTTCATTTCGTTTGTATTATGGATTGTGGAAGAGTTCCTGGAGCTATTCTGACTAACCTGGGAATTCTGGAGTGGGTTTGCATTGAATAACATGTTTATCACTGATCTGTAATATAGATTACAGGGCAGTGCATTATTTTCTTGGTTATTTATAGAAGCTTTAGGAAAATCTATATAGGAACATTTTTGTATGATACTGTTTAAGATAATATTTCAATGACTCTTCAGTCAGGCGTCTCATGAGGAGGTTTACTGTATAAGATACTGTTAAGTGATTGTGGCAATTATTGATTTAGAGAATACCTGAAAAGAGGTTGCTTTTATTATGCCTGTCAGCTGATGTTACACAGATAGTGCTGATTAAAATACTGGATATACTAAAACACAGACCAACATTCTGGCATATTGAGGGGCAAAATCCTGGCATATTAAATGGCATATTGAGGGGCAAAATATTGGCATATTAAATGTCAAAAGAATGGCATATTCAGGGGCAAAATAATGTGTCTCAGTTTATGTGTGTATTGATGTCACTGTGTGTGTAAGTTGTAAGGGTGTGTGTAAGTGTGTCCCTGTGTGTAAGGGTGTGTGTGTATGTAAGTGTGTCACTGTGTCTGTGTAAGGGTGTGTGTGTGTGTGTGTGTGTGTAAGTGTGTCACTGTGTCTGTGTAAGGGTGTGTGTGTAAGTGTGTATCTGTGTGTGTGACTGCAAGGTTGTCTTTGTGTTTAAGGGTTTCAATATGTGTTAGGGTGTCAATGTGTGACAAATTTAGAGCATGCGAGTTGAATATTTAGATGTATTTATTTTCCACACTATACATTATACTTTTATATATATAAAATGTATGGAGGGTTGGTGGTGTGGGAGGCGTGGCAGGTCAGAGGAAGGGTGGACCAAAATGCACCTTCGCCTGTGTAGACGAAAATCCTTGCACCCGCACTGATAACATGGGTTCATCCCTTCAGTCATGGTATTTATTCCTATTGCATATATATCAGCTTGCACTGCATTAGATGCAAGGTGGCATGGCTTGGAAAGGGGAATGTCAGGCAGAGGCGTCGCTAGGGGGGGGGGGGGCTACTGGGGCTGAAGCCCCGAATATAATCTCCATTGCCCCGAATGGAGTCTCAGCCCTGAGTGGCCAATTATTTTTTTTATTTTTTTCCTTGGTCGGGACCACCTGTCTGTCACCCAGCATTTACCTGTACTGCGCCGGATATGATTTCATACAGGGCCGGCCTTAAGTGTTCCGGCGCCCTGTGCGGGCTTCCCCCGTGGCGCGCGCCCCCCCGTCTCTTTCGCCCCCCTATGTTTGTGTCTCTCTCCCTTCCCATGATTGTCCCTTTCCTCTTCCTTGCCATGTCTGTCTCTCTCTCTCTCTCTCCCTCTGTTCTGTCTCTCTCCCCCCGTCCCCTGTTCTGTCTGTCTCTTAATGCAGGCATGGGGAGCCGAGCAGCACTATCTCATGCTGCCCGGGGCTCCCCGTGAAGCAGACTCTGCTCTGCTTCCCGGGGTGGGGGCGGAGCTACTCCGCTTTGCTGGTTAGCTCCGCCCCCTCCCCGGACCCAGCAAAGCATGCCGAGCAGAGGGCTGGTGAGGGGGGATCTTTTGATCTCCCCCCAGCCAGTGCCACTACCGGGTTTTTTTTTTTTTTTTACTTTTTTTTTAATATATACTGGCCGGGCGGGCGCCCCCTGGGGTGTTGCGCCCTGTGCGCTCGCACAGGTCGCACACCCCTAAGGCCGGCCCTGATTTCATATCCAGTGTGATGTTCAAGCCCTCACGCAGCCCTGTTTGTTTCTGAGGCACCTCCGTAGCGTGCCTCCATCGGCACATAGAACTGAGAGTAGCGCGAAGGGGTGCATCCTCCGCCCCCTCGCGCTCTGATACACCAGGACCAGCTGCAGGGATTGGAGGCGAACGGTGTGCCTGAATCATCCCCCTCCCTGCAAATAAAAGGTAAAGGAGCAGGGAGGGGGAAGGTTCAGACACAAAAACGGTATAAGAAAATAAATCTGTCAGTTTGTGAAAGTGTGTCTGGGTGTGTGTAAAGGTATCTGTGTACGAGGGTTTCTGTGTGGTTTGTGTGTAAGGGTGTCTGTGTAATGGTATCTGTGTGTGTGTGTGTGTGTGTGTGTAAAGGTGTCTGTGTAATGGTATCTGTGTGTGTGTGTGTGTGTGTGTGTGTGTGTGTGTGTAAGGGTGTCTGTGTAATGGTATATGTGTGTGTGTGTGTGTGTGTAAAGGTGTCTGTGTAATGGTATCTTTGTGTGTGTGTGTGCGTATAAGTGTGTCTGTGTAATGGTATCTGTGTGTGTGTGTGTGTGTGTGTGTGTAAAGGTGTCTGTGTAATGGTATCTGTGTGTGTGTAAAGGTGTCTGTGTAATGGTATCTTTGTGTGTGTGTATAAGGGTGTCTGTGTAATGGTATCTGTGTGTGTGTGTGTAAAGGTGTCTGTGTAATGGTATCTGTGTGTGTGTGTGTGTGTGTGTAAAGGTGTCTGTGTAATGATATCTTTGTGTGTGTGTGTGTGTAAAGGTGTCTGTGTAATGGTATCTTTGTGTGTGTGTGTGTGTGTGTGTGTGTGTGTAAAGGTGTCTGTGTAATGGTATCTGTGTGTGTGTAAAGGTGTCTGTGTAATGGTATCTTTGTGTGTGTATAAGGGTGTCTGTGTAATGGTATCTGTGTGTGTGTGTGTGTGTGTGTGTGTGTGTGTGTGTGTGTGTAAAGGTGTCTGTGTAATGGTATCTGTGTGTGTGTAAAGGTGTCTGTGTAATGATATCTTTGTGTGTGTGTAAAGGTGTCTGTGTAATGATATCTTTGTGTGTGTGTAAAGGTGTCTGTGTAATGGTATCTTTGTGTGTGTGTAAAGGTGTCTGTGTAATGGTATCTTTGTGTGTGTGTGTGTGTGTGTAAAGGTGTCTGTGTAATGGTATCTGTGTGTGTAAGGGTGTCTGTGTAATGGTATCTGTGTGTGTGTGTGTGTGTGTGTGTGTAAGGGTGTCTGTGTAAGGGTGTCTGTGTGTGTGTGTGTGTGTGTAAGGGTGTCTGTGTAATGGTATCTGTGTGTCTGTGTAATGTTATCAGTGTGTGTGTAAAGGTGTCTTTGTGTGTAAGGGTATCTCTGTGTCTGTGTATAAGGGTATCTGTGTGTAAGGGTGCATGTGTGTCAGGGTAACTGTGCAAGTGTGGATCTGTGTGGAAGAGGGAAAAGTGGAGGCGGGGGTCTGAATATCTCAGCCCTGTTCAAAAAAAGAAAAAAAAAATGTTTGTGCATGTACTGTGTGTATGCAAGTGTGACTGTATGTAAGTGTGTATGCAAGTGTGACAATGTCGTGCTGGTCGGCAGCAGGGGAGGATGTCTGCGTCATGCAGACATCCACCTGCTGTTAGAGAGGGGGATCCAGGTCCCCTGCAGCTCTGCGGGGGACCTGGATCCATGTTTTATAATCTGACTTCGATTTGAGGTCAGATTATAAGACGACCTTGAATATAAGACGAGGGGTATTTTTCAGAGCATTTGCTCTGAAAAAAACGTTGTCTTATATTCGAGAAAATACGGTATATATAGTCAGTAACATACAGAAACACAAATATATTCAGTAACATACATACAGACACAAACATTCAGTAAGTAACATACAGACACACACACATACAATCAGTAACACACACACACATACAGTCAGTAACATACACACATTCACACACATACAGTCAGTAACATACACACATACAGTCAGTAACATACAGACAGAGACACACATACATAGTCACAGACAGACAGTCACATACACACACATATTCAATCACACACATACAGTCGGTCAGTCACACACACAATTACACACAAGCCAGAAGTTGTTTTGTTGTTTAAGATAAATAAATAAAAAAGTACATCTATAAATATGTCCCCCATCTTGCTGGTCTACCTCATTCCAGTCTGGTCTGTGCCTCTCACACAGGCACAGACCATCTTTGTTTCTAGTCATGCTGAGCACACCCGGCAATCGGACACTATAGTGTGGTGGGCATGGGGACATACCAGGAAGTAGGTACACACACTTCCCCCTCGTGCTCCACTGGATAATACAAAACCAAAAAATTATCCCATGTGGGGACAATAATACCCGGGTGCCAGGTCTAATTTTGTGGTGCCCAGGATTTGTTGTGCCCTGATATATACCCAAATATACTTATTGTTAATTGACATCAGATATATTCATCTGTATGCCGCCCCTAAGCATTTACTCCACTTCTATCAAATCTGCCCCGGGATCCAGCCCCAGGTCTTTTGGAGACCTAGCAACGCCCCTGATGTCAGGCATTATAGGACCGAGACCAGAAAAATGGAAAACCCTTTAGTTATATAGAATTCTGGGACCAAGGCTAATTGGCTACCCTATTCACTATGCTATTTCAGGTAATGCAGAGTATAGATAGGCTCATGGTTTAAACATGGGTTGAATGGTTTGCAGTAGCCCTATCTGCCCTAGCAGCCATTTTGTGGATTTCCTAAGACCTATGGCTCAAAAAAAGTTTCATTTCTCTTTGTGTTTACATGTTAAAAGGGCCTTTACACGTGCGGACAAAAACGTTTTAGTACCCCATGATTCAACTTCATCAGACGATAAATGTGCCAAGAAGCCTATGACATGTAAAATGAATCTTGTTTATATGAGCCCTCAGAAGAAAAGTGTAGAATTAGAAAAGCTTTTTTTTTAATAAATGGCCAGTGGTGCACAGCAACTTAATTGTTGAATGCATGAGTTGATCTTTCAGAAGACAGAGCCAGCACATTATGGTAAAAAAATTGTTCAAAGTTTTAAATAGAATCAGTGATTAAGATTACATTGTTTTTTTAGCCACCTCCAACTTATATTATTATCTCTTGTTCAATATGAGAATTGGAGGTGGGGTTACTATAATGTTGTAGGCCATGTAAAAGAAGATGCACATACATCTTTCCTGAAGGCCAAAGAACGACTACTGCATGGTGACTCATCTTGGCCTAGAGAAAGATGTGTGATACAACATCACTTTTCGTTTATGCAGGGAACCCCTGTTATAATACTATGCATTATAACTACATTTCCCTGTAGAACACAGTGCTTTGATGACTCCCATGGATCTTTCTTTAACTTTCACATTAAAGTGGCATTTTAGTGAGATCTTGGGACTTTCATTCTGATCCCTGGTAATATCACAATGTGAATCTGTGGATCCTGAGCCCCATATTATAGCACATACTTATAATAGAAGAACACAACCCAAGTAACAGACCTGCCAAAATGAAAATGTACTGTATTTCTTAAAAAAAAACAAAAAACAGGTTAGGTCCACCATGGCTGAAAGTGGCTATTGTGTACAGCTGAACTGGGGAAATGCAACTACAAAATAGAGTACTTAGTATAAATTAAACAAATTATGATTGTATGAGCTTAAATAAATATGGTGGTGGCTAGTATTGATATGTTGAGACTGAAATAGATGAGTGAAGATTTTGGCAGTGAAAAATGGATGATTGAAAAGGATGTAACATACCTACCTTCAGTAACTGTGGAACATTACTGAAGATCTTATTCATACAACATTGATTTGTTTCATGATTGAATTTGTTGAAAATGTTTTCTCCTTCAAAGAGCCCTTATCATCGCTATTGTGGACAAAATGTTTTAGCGGAGCAGGAACTGGTTCAGTTGATAACAGTTGTAGTCAAGGCCATTGTCATGACAAACCCAAGCTGATAATTGTTAGCCTGTGTATTGTGAAAACAGATTTTTTTTGTCTGAATGCATTCTGACGAATCAAAAATGTTTGATTCTACATATGAGAAAATTTTGATTTGGAGGTTAATAAACTTTTATGGATGTTGGGCTGCTGTTTGGAATTCACTTGGTTTATTCTAAAATATACTTTCCAGTCTATCGCCTCTGTAGTCTTACCAGAGCTTTACAGATACACAAGGGTTTGTTCTCAGCTCCGCCTCTCTGTAGATCTGGCAGGATTCAGCACAGTCAATCAGAGCAGTCATTTTCCTCTCACATTGTTTGGGTAGCAGTTGTCTTTCGGTACCAGTGTAGAGAGAGACTCTTGTTATTAAATATAGACCTAATTAGGATCACCTTTAGTGATTATATTTAATAATAAGAGTCTTTCACTGCAATTGCGGTGAGTAACTGTTGGCAACATGTGAAACAAGAATGAGTCACAGTGAAGCATGGAGGCTCCTGGGTAGAGTGTTCTTTTCGCGTCTGTGACAGAAGCTAAAGTGAACTGTCTCTTTAATTTATTTCTATAACCTTC
The DNA here is from genome assembly GCA_036172795.1 of Pelodytes ibericus. NCBI lineage: Eukaryota > Metazoa > Chordata > Amphibia > Anura > Pelodytidae > Pelodytes > Pelodytes ibericus. The sequence continues at coordinate 79,090,165 of CM069861.1, read as the reverse complement.
TGCTATTTGGCAAGAACAATTTAAGGTCTAACACATGCATTATAGCTTGTCAGGGCACTGAGAGATGAATAATCTTTACTAACTTCTAACTGATTATTAAACATAATTCTCCAGGTAACACAGATGGGTGACAATTAAAGTGTGATATTAATTATTCAAACTCATATGCATGCAAAATTAAATTACAAGTACAAAGCTATAAATACGCCTGCAGGAAAATGTATTCAAAGCTGTAGTAATATTAAACCCCAGCATAATGTCTGAAAAGGGAAATTATTTCAGGGCATCATTTTCATGATGTTGATCATAGTTAAAGAAGACAGGGATTCATACAATTCCTTGTTTGCCACCTGACCTCAGTCAGAACATTATGCTGAAAAAAAAAAAAAAAACATTTAATTGAAGTTACTAACATTCACTAGCAAAAATATTCTGTCCAGATTACACAAATTGCGATCCTATATCTTCCTAGATTCACACCAAATAGAAAATGTCTCTACTGTATTCCTGGATTTGCTTTCAGAAGCAGTGGAAATGTCTAAGCCTCCTTTGAAGACTGGATGGTGATTTTACTAAAAAAAAGAGAAATATGGTGAACTGACAAAGGAATTGCAAATATCAGACTGATTTTGCGATAAATCTCTAACTTGTATCTGGATAAATATTTTTCTCCCAACATTTCCTACCAGAAACATGAGACATCACAGGGTTGGTTGGCAGGGAGTATGACAGTGCTACACAGATATTCCAAATTTCAGTATATGTTATATGGCAACACTGAATGTTGGTTATTTATTCTACATACATATCTCCTATGTGTGCTGGGTTCAGTGTCCCTTGATGCTGCTCATATGTCCTGCTTTCTGAGGACAGTGGAGGAACTATTTTAAGAAAGCCCACGCACGCATGAAGATTCTTGCAGGTTTGCTGGAAAAATGTGTGCTGCATGCCTCGTTTCATGTCAGCACGGGTCGTGATGCCAACAGTCAGACTACACAAAAGATGCATGCTATAACTCTGCCTCTAACTGGATATCAGATGTGATGTCAAGTATGGATCATTGTAAAATGAGTCTACGTAAGTCAATTGCTTGTGCATGACTCTGCTTGGCAGTGAATGTAGAAAGGTGGATCTCTTTGGCATAATGGCAATGCTGCGCGGGACATTTTCTTCTCAAAATTCGAGCATGCTATCAAAAGTGGCAATTACCAATTACAGGACGTTATGGCGATATCACAGCGGTTAGCAGTGCTCTTGGCAGCAACAATAATAGGCACACAACAAGTAAAAATGCAAAAATGAAATAAGCAACATAGTGTCTATAGTGTGCTTAGTGCAAATACAAGAACAATAAGTAGAATTACAACCTCACATAAAATAATTGGTAGTAGATGTTGTTTCCAGGTCAGCACAAAACAGCATACAGAGAAAGAATATACAATAGTGTAATACTGCAAACATTTTGACATTGAAGAAGCAATATTCTATCAGCAAAAGCAAAGATTTCCACCACATTTTGATGGAACTTTATTCTTGTGGGAATATGTAGTGCAATATTGAGCACTACCCAAATATTTTATGTGCAGTATTACACATTATTACACACAGTATTACACATATTCTTTTTCTCTCTTTCCATCTATGCTATTTTCTACTGACCTGGAAACAACATCTACTACCAATTATTTGAGGTGGCAAATCTACCTATTCTTCTTGGATTTGCACTAAGCTTTTAGTCCCTTTTTTTCTTGTATTACCATTTATAACCTGTTGATTACCAGTCTATACTGAGTCCAACACTGTGTACCATGTAGGTAAGTTTTCATCTCAGCAACTTATGTATTGTACAGGAAAAAACACAGTGAATTCCTCCGTCAAATGAACAGAGTTGGCCCTGCTGAACACATTGTTAAATCTTCAAAGCTTTAACTATGCATGACGTAAGGCAAGTTGAGCTCTTCTAGCAGGAGAAACTCAATGAGATGAAATGTTGATCTCAGCTCAACTCATCTGCACCTGACCTCAGTCTTAACATTATGCTGATAGATGCGCAGAAAGGTCTTGTGTCTGTGATACCTCTCTCTATGTAAACAAATTATTTGTAGCTGTTACTTGGAGACTAGGTGGCCCCAGAATAGTTTTAGAGAGTCTTTGACAACAAAATGCAATATGCAAATTAGCAGTTTGAAATATGATTGGATTGAATTAGTGCTACTATCTTAATAATGCATTTGTTTGTTCTTGTTTTCCTTTCTAATTACTGCTGTTATTTTCCAGTGTCTATTTTAATCATCCCATTACTTTCTAATTAGTCATTGTGCAATATATATTTTTCGAGTATTGCACAAAATAAAGCCATACTTCTACTTCTGTCTGAATGTGAAAAAATAAGCAAATACAAGCTGTTTATTTCCAACAGCCAGTAATGCAGGATAAGGGTACGTATTTCTGAGCCCCTACCATAGGCGTGCGCACGGGGTGTGCCGGGTGTGCCTGGGCACACCCTAATCCGTGCAGGGCCGTCTTTAACGCGGGGCAAACGGGGCAGCTGCCCTGGGCCCATTTACTCCTGGGGGGGCCCAAGGCAGCTGTCCCGTGGGCCCCCAGCCCCTGCTGCCGCGTTCACAGCGCATTGCGCTTGTGAACGCTTTTTTCCGGCAAGCCGAATCCGAAGGATGCGACGGCCGGAGAAAAAAAAAAAAAAACTGACGCCGGATGTGACGTTGCGTCACATCCGGTTTCTGTTTCCCTCCTCCGTGCAAGAGGGAAGACTGCACGGAGGAGACATCCGGCGGGGGACACGGAGCAGCTTCATGTAAGTACGGGGGGGGGGGGGGCTGGCTGGCACAATATTCCTGGTATCTGACTGGCACTATATTACTGGGCATCTGATTGGCACTATATTACTGGGCATCTGATTGGCACTATATTACTTGGCATCTGATTGGCACAATATTCCTGGTATCTGACTGGCACTATATTACTGGGTATCTGATTGGCACAATATTACTGGGCATCTGATTGGCACTATATTACTGGGTATCTGATTGGCACTATATTACTGGGTATCTGATTGACACTATATTACTGGGTATCTGATTGGCACTATATTACTGGGTATCTGATTGGCACAATATTACTGGGCATATGATTGGCACTATATTACTGGGTATCTGATTGACACTATATTACTGGGTATCTGATTGACACTATATTACTGGGTATCTGATTGGCACTATATTACTGGGTATCTGATTGGCACTATATTACTGGGTATCTGATTGACACTATATTACTGGGTATCTGACTGGCACTATATTACTGGGCATCTGATTGGCACTATATTACTAGGCATCTGATTGGCACTATATTCCTGGGCTCTGACTGGCACCCTATTACAAGCATCTGACTGGCATAATATTACAGGCATCTGACTGGCATAATATTACAGGCATCTGACTGGCACAATATTGCAGGCATCTGACTGGCACAATATTCCTGGCCTCTGACTGCACACTATTACAGGCATCTGACTGGCATAATATTACAGGCATCTGACAGGCACCATATTCCTGGGCTCTGACAGGCACAATATTCCTGGTATCTGACTGGCACAATATTATTGGTATCTGACTGGCACAATATTACTGGTATCTGACTGGCACATTATTACTGGGCTCTGACTGGCACAATATTGCAGGCATCTGACTGGCACAATATTGCAGGCATCTGACTGGCACAATATTACTAGGCTCTGACTGGCACAATATTACTGGGCTCTGACTGGCACAATATTACTGGCATCCGAAAGTTACAATATTACTGGCATCTGAATGGCACAACAATTATGGCATATGTGTGTGTGTGTGGGGGGGGGGGGGGGGGGATGGCGATGGATGGCGGGATTGCATGCAGGGGAGGGGGCAGGATCCAGGGGGCCCAAGCAAATGCTTGCCCAGGGTCCAATCACTATTAAAGACGGCCCTGCCTCCGTGCTGCACTGCCGTCTGCCGCCCGAGTTTGTCTCCTAATCCGATCCTTCACTATGCGAGCGGAAGCGCCGCATAGTGAAGGACGGACTTTCTCCTCCCTCAGACCTCCCCTGTAATGTACGCGTTCGCGTACACGCGTTCCGTGACGTCACGCAGAGGCGGAGTCACGGCAACGCAAGGGTGAGGCCCAGCCGCAGTGCCAGAGGAGAGGGTGCAGAGCGGAGCACAGGCACATCGTTTTTTCCCAGGAGGGGTTCTGGGGCGGCCGGCTGGCTGGTAAACTTTAAGTAAGTGTTTTTTTAAGTTAAAAAATGTGAAATGTTTGTTTACATTGCTAAATGCTTAATTAATAAAAAAAAAGTTTTAATACAGTTTTTAAATGTTTGTTTATATTGATAATTATATGAATGCGGGTCTGTATGTAAGTATGCAGAGTGCATTTGTGTATGTGTGTGTGTGTGTATAGATATATAGATAGATATATATCTATCTATATATCTATACACACACACGTGTGCGGCGTGTGTGTTTGTGCTTTAGGGTGCACACCCTAATGCAATAGGCTGCGCACGCCTATGGCCCCTACCTACAAATTATACAACAGCTACCATGTACAGCTGAGCTCAGATGTCAGATCATGCCACAAAGTCAACTACTTAAGAGGCAGTCATAGTGTCATTGACTGTTTACTGGCGCTAGCGAATGCGGGGGCTTGTTATTGTCATTGACTGTTTACTGGCAATAGCATCCAGTGGCCTCTTAGTGTCATTGACTGTTTGCTGGCACTAGCATCCTGTGGCCTCTTAATGCCATTGACTGCACACTGACAGTAGCATTCTGGGACACCTTAATGGCATGAATCGCTGAATGCTTAAAAAAATAAATAAAACTATACTTCTGCCTCTGCCTTTAAATCTCTGACAATTAAAGTTTTGCATCTCTTTAATCAATGTTTTACCATTGTTGTACATAATTTAATGTTCTGATCTTTGTACATAATCAGTGAAGACCAATATTTACAGCAACGTTATGTGAAAAATTAACTGACAATTATTTTTTATCACTGTGCATAATATGAGGAAATTTAAAAAGCTGTTAATGAAGTGTGAGGTGTTGTAGTTAAGGTTATACTATAAAGGACATACCATGTTACATCTCTGCACAAGTTGAACAAAAATATTTTCCTATTACTGCACATCTTCGGTGCATTAATAATTGATTTGTTCAAAAAGATAGAATTGTACCAGGAGTGGTTTGACTCATAGATAATGGTTACTTGAAACCTCTCTGAATTGTTGTAAATACTAAATGTTTGCCTACATGCCAAACCAGTTTGAGAGGTTGAAACATATATCTGTGGTGCGTTGCTGAGGGAAATTCGCCTGCCATTTTTGATCTAGTATGAACAAACGGGACGGCACTCAGACGTGGTGTAAGTATCAAAGATGTATTCAAATAGTGAAACCAAAAAAGGAAACAGTTGTGCAAAACGGATAAGTTTTGTGATCCGTTTTGCACGACTGTTTCTTTTTTTCGGTTCCACTATTTGAATAAATCTTTGATACTTACTCCATGTTTGAGTGCCGAACCGTCTGTTCATACAATTTATTTGGAGTACTATCCTGTTGCCCTCACATAGGGAAGGCACCAATGAGGGAGTTAAAGGGAGAGTGGAGAGATCCTTCCGTCCAGCTTTGGCTGCAGGCTGGGAATTTTTGCTTTTCTATTATATTTTTGATCTAGATCTCCCATTTTTATTTTTATATTTTACATGTTATTAAGTCTTTAAAGTTTTATGCAGTAAGTAATGTTATAGATAATCATAATTAATTAATTATTAAAGGTATATGAAATGGAACAGTATATATAGACTTCCACAAAGACTCATTTTGTTTTAAAATGATATACAAGCAAGGTAAAATACTGGGGTGTTGTGATAAACTGAAAAACATCATATCTGATGAATAAACTATTGTTTTTATCCTGGTTTTTTATTGCTCTTCGATACTGATAAAGATTGGGGCAAGTCCCAGCAGTATTTGATATGCATTGAACGAAGATCGGTTTTCAAGGAAGACACAGATCTCCTATAGATCGTTGCAGATGGAGACAAGTCATTGAAAACTTGGAATAGAGCATCTTCAAAAGTAATTTGCCCCTGTGTATAGAAACATAGAAACATAGAATGTGTCAGCAGATAAGAACCATTCGGTCCATCTAGTCTGCCCAATTTTCTAAATACTTTTATTAGTCCCCAGTTCCCGGTCTTATAGCTAGGACAGCCTTCGCATGCTTAAAATCCTTGATTGTGTTTACCTCTACCACTTTCACTGGAAGGCTATTCCATACATCCACTACCTTCTCAGCCAAGTAATACTTCCTGATATTACTTTTAAATCGTTGCCCCTTTAATTTTAGACTATGTCCTCTAGTTGTGGTAGTTTTTCTTCTTTTAAATATACTCTCTTCCTTTACTGTGTTGATTCCCTGTATGTATTTAAATGTTTGTATCATATCCCCCGTTACATCATTCATCCAAGCTATACTTCTTAAGATGCTTTAACATTTCCTGGTAAGTTTTATCCTTCAACCTATGAACCAGTTTAGTAGCCCTTCTCTGAACTCTCCACAAAGTATCAGAGAGTTCAGAGAAGTGCTACTAAACTGGTTCATGGGTTGAAGGATAAAGCTTACCAGGAAAGGTACACCCCTATGTCAGCGGCAGGCCTCCCATCTGGCGGGCCTCCCATCTGAAAGTAACACCAGAGTACCATAGATGGGGGGGGGGGGGGGGTATATATGAAAATCACACTCGATATTTGCAGCGACATCAAAGTCAAAGTCCTGTTTTCCATTTTGGGATTTTGCACTGGCACATGAATCATTTTGTTTGCTCTATACAGTTATTATTATTGGTGTGTCAATTTTCTAAATACTTTTATTAGTCCCCCGTTCCCGGTCTTATAGCTAGGATAGCCTTGTGTCTATCCCACGCATGCTTAAAATCCTTGACTGTGTTTACCTCTACCACTTCTGCTGGCAGGCTATTCTATACATCCACTACCCTCTCAGTAAAGTAATACTTCCTGATATTACTTTTAAATCGTTGCCCCTCTAATTTAAGACTATGTCCTCTAGTTGTGGTAGTTTTGTGGTAGGTGTGCTTGCCCGTCTAAGAAATTTAAATCTCATAGACTAAGGGTTACCACCCAGTCTGTATTATACAAGATGGCCAGTAAAACATTGACTTGGATGCAATGTTAAGTCTATAGAGACAAATAGCAAGACAAGGATTTTTAAAACATTTTGGGAAGAAAAGGTGGCAACTCTAGATTGGCCCAACGAATTTGAACTAAGTAAATCAATGAAAAAAAAAAAAAACTATTTTATTTGATAATTGAAACTTTTGATTTGTTAATTGCTATCTTCTACAGCAGTGTTGTCTAAATTTTTAATGTGGATTACCATATACTGTGCAAAACCTTAGGTCTGTCTACTTTCCTGAGATAAAACAATAATGGCTATGGCCTTCACTAAAACCCTCACAGGCCACCAGTTGAACATTAATGATCTACATATATAACATTTCCTTTCTTGCAAACTAACAGATTCAATTTTACCAGACCATTTCTTACAACTCCCTATCATTAACATACCCCCACCAAGCTTTTGAGGATAACATACCCCCACCAAGCTTTTGAGGACATAATACCAGTGACATAGGCCTATTCACTAAAATTTGAATTTGGAGGTCGACTTTCATTTTGAGACTAAGTAAAATTCGGCCCCCCACATCCATATTTCCCTATTGAAAGTAATGGGTGGTGAAATGATTGAAGCTATTATTGAGACTACGCCAAATGCAGCACCTGAGTTTGACTTAGTCTCAAAAATAGCTTTGATCATTAGTTTCAATGGCAAAGATTCGAACCAGGGTTTTTGTTCTAAGTAAAACTCGGGAGCTTAGTCTTAAAATGAAAGTCGACCTCCAAACTCGAATTTTAGTGAATAGATCCAATAGAGGTTATTTATAAACCTCTATTGGGTCCATTATGCACCATTATTCTCATCTACACCATGTATAGAATTATTTCTGCCACAAAAAAGCCACTGTGTGCCAGGTGCACCAAAATAACAAAGTGATGTAATTATTGTTTAAGAATAAGTTCACAAACTATATATTAAAAAAAGTCGCAAAAATGCGCCTTTTTTAGATGATTTTAGTGGATTTTTAATTACACTTTTTTCCTTATGTATAAACCCATACTGACACGATTCTAGAACATCCTGCATTAAATAGCTCATCAGAGAGATGAGCTGTGTGCTTTCCCCCTGACACAGAAAATGTAGCCGAGGCTCAAAGTGAGCTACATTTCTGGTATCCAAAGTGAGGCTCCATTTTACAGCAAAAAGCTGCAGGACGGCATGAGCTGTACTGAGGATCCTGCTGCAGAGACTTACAGCAGAATCCCTAGCGTCAGATGAAGTCACTTTGAGTGGCCTCAGTCAGACATAAGAAATGTAGCGAACGCTCAAACTGAGCTACATCTGGTATCCCTGCGTGCCCGAACTTCTGGGTCCCTGCCGACATCGCGGGACAGGGTCTATAGTGATCGGCGTCCAGGAACAAAAAGACGCTGGCTTGGTGCTTTGGTCATTAAGGACCAAAGTACCATTCGGGGTGAAGAGGTTAAACATAAACCAGCTACACTATTTATACATAACCCCCAATATGTCTGTTGGTTGCAACTGTATCTATGTCACCTCACAAAATATTTGTCTGTATGTCTCATTATAAAAAGGGAACATTGTCATTGCACACATATTTACATACAGAATGTTATAGTATGTTAATGTTGGCTATTATTAAGAGTGGAACTATGGAGTGATTTGCAGCCAAGGGAACAAAACACTTTGCATCCACATAGGTAACTGCTGAGTTATAAAATAAAAGTGCTCCTCTATGAAATGTGGGAGAAAGTTTACAGTCTTGTTAAAGTGAATGGCCCATGAAAAGAACTCTTCAAGGCACTTACTGGCCCTAAGAGACCATTTTTGTTGAGGCAAAAATGCAGGGTGACTATTGGAGTAACACGGATTAGTAAATATCCCCTTATAAATAAGCATGCTTTCATTTTAGAATACCTGACAATACCAGTCAAAATTAATGAACACTAGAAAAATCTTTATTTGAGATGTATTATCATGCCATGAAAATATGCGCACACAACAAAATGCAGACCGTAGACATTATGGGCGTTATACATTAAAAATCCTACACTTAGAACTTCCCCAGTGCCGGGGGAAGAGATTATCTAACACTAATTCAGCATCTGATCCTTCATACATGGGCTGCGGCAGCTCACGAGTGCTGGCGCAACACATAAGTGTGAAACCGGAGGAGGCTGTGCAAACTCAAGTCTGATTTATACATTAAAGCACATGCTGATAGTGCCAGTATTTGCCACTATCTGCATGTGAGCCATGCACACTCTCCACATTTATTTTGCATCCCATTTTGTTTCTGTAGGATAACAGTTATTTAAAACATTAGTACTTTTTGAACATTGAAAAGTAAAGCAAATAGAGTTTTGATTTGCTTTATATTTGTAATTTTTATATATTGTTTCAATTAAAATTTGAAGAGCAATACAGACTGAATGCAAACTTTCAGTAAGTTGTTAGTTCACTTTTAATAACTAAACCCCCTAGTTACCACAGGTACATGCTTGGGACTGTAACATGTAAGTCAATAATGGATGCAGAACATTTTATTTGTAGTGGAGAATTTCATAATTCTTGATTAGTAACAAGCAATTTATTTGTTGCAAAATGAGGTTTTATTTGATAAATGACACAAGGAAACTGTGTTTTTTTTTTTTTTATGAAAAGGGAGTTTAGTTTCTAAAGTTGCAAGGCCTTTTGACAGGAAATTGTCACGAAAAAATTGGTTAAAACAAACTACAGTTTGTTTGATTTGAGGAGAATCATTTTAAATTCACTTTATGCATTTGAAGAAAATGTTCCTCTTATATCTCGGAGCCTCTGTGTCTTATAATTGCATGTAACCGCCTCCATGTATCAAAGACACGTACAGTTTCTACATTAAGGAATAGATCTCAATCCCTAATCTTTTTTAAACATTGATTTCAAATTAAAGAACCATCTCATCAAACTACTTAATCAACATCAGAAGGAATAATCTAGATCAACAACCAGACATTTGTGTATTTGTCACTTTCAAGGGACACACTTTCCCCCACGTGTACTGGGATTGGCATGTAGCAGAGCAAAGATGGCTCAGTAAGGTACCTTATTTAGATTCTTCCGTGAAAGCATTTATATTAAAAACATCAACCTTTTCAAATAAACGTATGTTCATTTTTACCCCTGCAGTTGACCTTTGTCAGAAAAAAATAAGTTCTGTTTAATTGAAAGATTGCATCAAGTGTAGAGACATTCAGTTACACAAAAAAATTGTACTAACCGCTATCTTCCTATTATAATAACATCAGCAATGGGGCTATTCACTAAAAGGTGAGTTGGAGTGAATAGCAGGTGAGTTGGTGTAAGATGAACATTTCACCTCTCCAATTCAGTTAATTCAGTTGCAGGAACAAACCTGGTTAGTTCCCCCGCTAAGTGAATTCATCAGGGTTGTTCCTGCACAATGTATAGCTCATCTGATATTCAGTTCAACTCACCTGCTCCTCATCTCAATTCACCTTTTAGTGAATAGCCCCAATAGTGAAAATGAAAAACAAATTATATTAACTTCACCTTTAAGTATTCCATTTGAAGTGATAATATCTATATAGTATTCAGAGAATCACTTCATCTGCGACTTATTCATTGCATTTCACCGTGAATCTGTGTGTATATCTACAGGAAAGACAGACTTTGCAGCACAGGCATACATTTTAATTTTCTCACTTGAGTCTGTCTTTCTTCCACATTTATCTTGCTTGTGTGGTTCTTTATCATGTTTCTTATTTTCTTCATTGCCTATCTTACTGAGCAGATAAAAACCAATTCTCCTGTGTTCTTCACTGTAACACGGCTGACATAATGCAGCTTTTGCTTCCATGCACATTGGCGTAAAAATATATTTTTAGCAAAAGTATAGATTTAAAAAAAACTGAAATCAATGTTCAAATGACTGTTAGCGCCATTTTGTTTTCAGCTTCTCTACTAACTAACACTAACTAACAAGGGAACCAGGCCAAACAAGCATTCTAAATAAAATATACTTTACCAGGGGCGTTGCTAGGTCTTCGGATGATCTGGGGCTAGAGCCCAAAAGAGCTCGGTCACACACAGGGGCGTACCTAGAGCATTTGGCACCCGGGGCGGACCCTGAGTGTTGCACCCCCCCACCCCATAATAAAAATGTAAGAAAACACCCACAAATTTTTCAGTGTTTGAAAATTGTACAATTATAGATACCAGGAATATTGTGCCACTCAGAACCCAGTAATATTGTGCCAGTCAGATACCAGTAATATTGTGCCTTTCAGATACCAGTAATATTGTGCCAGTCAGATACCAGGAATAGTGTGCCATTCAGAGCCCAGTAATATTGTGCCCGTAAGATACCAGTAATATTGTGCCACTCAGAGCCCAGTAATATTGTGCCAGTCAGATACCAGGAATATTGTGTCATTCAGAGCCAAGTAATAGTGTGCCAGTCAGATGCCTGTAATATTTTGCCAGTCAGAGCCCAGTAATAGTGTGCCAGTCAGAACCCAGTAATATTGTGCCACTCAGAACCCAGTAATATTGTGCCACTCAGAGCCCAGGAATATTGTGCCACTCAGAGCCCAGGAATATTGTGCCACTCAGAGCCCAGTAGTATTGTGCCAATTAGATGCCCAGTAATATTGTGCCAATCATAGCCCAGTAATATTGTGCCACTCAGAACCCAGTAATATTGTGCCAATCATAGCCCAAGAAGATTGTGCCACTCAGAACCCAGTAATATTGTGCCAATCATAGCCCAGTAATATTGTGCCAATCAGAACCCAGTAATATTGTGCCAATCATAGCCCAAGAATATTGTGCTACTCAGAACCCAGTAATATTGTGCCAATCATAGCCCAGTAATATTGTGCCACTCAGAACCCAGTAATATTGTGCCAATCATAACCCAAGAATATTGTGCCACTCAGAACCCAGTAATATTGTGCCAATCATAGCCCAAGAATATTGTGCCACTCAGAACCCAGTAATATTGTGCCAATCATAGCCCAAGAATATTGTGCCACTCAGAACCCAGTAATATTGTGCCAATCATAGCCCAAGAATATTGTGCCACTCAGAACCCAGTAATATTGTGCCAATCATAGCCCAAGAATATTGTGCCACTCAGAACCCAGTAATATTGTGCCAATCAGAACCCAGTAATATTGTGCCAATCATAGCCCAAGAATATTGTGCCACTCAGAACCCAGTAATATTGTGCCAATCATAGCCCAGTAATATTGTGCCACTCAGAACCCAGTAATATTGTGCCAATCATAACCCAAGAATATTGTGCCACTCAGAACCCAGTAATATTGTGCCAATCATAGCCCAAGAATATTGTGCCACTCAGAACCCAGTAATATTGTGCCAATCATAGCCCAAGAATATTGTGCCACTCAGAACCCAGTAATATTGTGCCAATCATAGCCCAAGAATATTGTGCCACTCAGAACCCAGTAATATTGTGCCAATCATAGCCCAGTAATATTGTGCCACTCAGAACCCAGTAATATTGTGCCAATCATAGCCCAAGAATATTGTGCCACTCAGAACCCAGTAATATTGTGCCAATCATAGCCCAGTAATATTGTGCCACTCAGAACCCAGTAATATTGTGCCAATCATAGCCCAAGAATATTGTGCCACTCAGAACCCAGTAATATTGTGCCAATCATAGCCCAAGAATATTGTGCCACTCAGAACCCAGTAATACCCACACACACCTAGACACCCTGACACACACACACACACCTAGACACCCTGACACACACACACACACACACACACACCTAGACACCCATACACAGTCACACTTTTTTTTTTTTACTTACCTTACACTTGGTCCGTCATCCAGGACCTTCTGCCGGATGTCCGTCCACCTGACACAGCGCGACGGGGGCGGAGCTTGCACCCGTCGCGCTGTGATCTCTATGGCCAGGAGGAGAGGCTAGGGAGCGAGCTCCCTATAGCAGCCTCTCCTCTCGATCGGCCCTCACCCCCGCGTGAGGTTAATCCTCCGATTCTGGGACTATGTCCCAGACGGAGGAAAGCTCACCGGGGGATTTTTTTTTTTTTTTGATATTTATAGCCCTGGAGTCTCGGGGCTAAAGAATACTTTAGCCCCAGAGTCTCCATTCGGGGCTATGAAGGGGGGACTCGGGGCTATAGCCCCAGTAGCCCACCCCTAGCGACGCCTCTGTACTTTACTAACTTTCCCTGCATCTATATTCCACAGGAAAACAGCATATTGTTACTAGTGATCTTTTCACTTTATGATCACCATGCAGCCATGTTTGTACTGCACACAGTGGCACGATGATTATAAAATGCCACTATCCCAAATAATGGTAACAGCATTATTTATCATGTAAACAAACAAATCTCTGTGGTTTCTATGCAGCTATATATAGACAACCAAATATGAAAAAAGGTCATTTAAATTGCCAACTCTCAATAGTATGGGCTATTAAATATTGATTTTCAGTAAGTCCCTCATTTTTATATACCATCTATAACCACTGATTCTATATAAAAAGTGGGTCTTGTTCACTACTGGCAGAAAAAGACTGCACCTCACAGAACCAGACTGAGTGCAAGCCTATTGCCAGATCAGCTCTCACTCTTTCGGGACATAGTACATCATAGACATGTGCATTCGTTTTCGGATGAATGCATTTTTGTCCGAAAATAGCATTTTCGTCCATTCGTCCGAAAAACGAATAACGAAGATGCTAAACTAACGAAAGCCGAATGAACGAATGGTTAATAAACGAAAATCATTCGTCCATTCGTTCTATTGGCATTCTATAAACTGAAATATGTCGGTTTATAGAATACCAATAGCATTACATACATTCCATAAACCGACATAATAATCAACTTAATGATAGAGAGTCCTGGTTTATACATCTTTATTGCAGTAGTCAGGCTAAGCAGGACTTGAGTAATTTTTAATGAGCTCACAAGAGACATTGCTTAGAATACTGACATTATTAGTGTGATAGGTTTAATTGGATCAGTATTTCAACAACTAAACCTGTTAATGTAAGCCTGTAAAAAAAAATACTATGTTTATTACTTGCAACATTATAAACATGCATTACTCAACTCTATATTTCAATCCACTCTCACTGTCTGTGCTAAAGTTACTGCTAATTTTTTATTTGAAATATGAGTTGCTATGACAGCACCTAAACCAACATGAAATAGTTTCAGAATGAAACTCCAGGCCTGTTTCTCTCAGGGAACAAACAGACCAGATAAGTGAAATATAGAGGTCAGTATCTTTATAACCCAGATGTGGGAGTAAAAACCTTTTGTTGTTGGAAGAGCACAAGCAGGTATATCTCTTTTCTTAAAGAAAGAAAGAAAAATCTATATTTTAGGCACTTTGTTGTTTGTTTGTTTTCCACATGCACTTTTTATGACCTCCCTTGCCAATATATTTTTGTTGCTGGTATCTTGTTTGTTTGTTTTTTTGTTAAAGTTTAATTCTGATTCTTGCATAAGCTTGTTAGAGATTAATAATGCACACATCTCTCTCTCTATTGGTGAACCGTTCACTAATTGATTTTACATTAAACTCCAATTTGCAAATTGCATCTTAAACCTTGACTATGAAGTCGGTCAGAAATATCTAGTTACCTATGAACGATTATTGAAACTGTGCATGAGTACACAGGCAGCGCTAATAATACACATCCATCAAAGTCTGCTAATGATTTTCACATTTTTTTTTTCTGCTGCTTCAAAGCAAAAAGCAGAGCTGGTTATGTGTTACCAAGTGTGATTTAATGAGGCTTGTTTCAGTAGCGCATTGTTTGTTGCCGTTCAAGCAGATCTAAACACCTCAGAACACTACTTGGCACTTCATTCAATCCTGGGTCATGGAGTGATAAGACCTTTTTTGGTTTCTTGTAGAAATACAGAGTTGTAAATATAGAAATATCTAAAGCCATGTAGTGTGCATGCTGATAAGGTGTGGGAATGTGTCTTTTTTCATTTATCGTCCAATGTTAAAAGTCCAAGTTAGCAAGAAGTTACTGATTTCAGCTATGAGTTGTAACGTAAAAAGGGTTTTAAATGAATGGCCACTTTAAGATGAAAAATATGCTTTTTAATTTTTCATATGTCCCATTTTTCTATGATGTTTTATTCCTGTCATATTAGTTCAGTGTTAGAGTCTCCAGTTCACAAGTTCTTTTTGCTATAGATTCTGCCAATTCTCTTTTGGCCTCTCACTGTGGGTCATAAATATGGGGCACACGTAGTTAGCGCCAAATAATGGCATTATCGGCGTGTGCACATATGTGTAAAGCAGACTCTAGAACATTTTTGGAGTCTGTGCTGATTAACTACTTTCCTGTTGTGCTGGAGGGCATTCCACCAGCCTTTACCAAAATCTGTGTGACAGAAGTCCCCTTCTCACACTGACAAGGTGGGAGGGAGGGGGGGCAGAGAGAGACAAGGTGGGAGGGAGGGGGGCAGAGAGAGACAAGGAGGGAGGGGGCAGAGAGAGACAAGGTGAGAGAGAGAGAAAAGGAGGGAGGGAGGTGGAGAGAGAAAGAAAAAATTGGGAGGAGAGAGAGACAACGTGGGAGGGAGGGGGAGAGAAATAACACTGGCGGGAGAGAGAGAGAGAGAAAACGTGGGGGGGAGAGAGACAAATCTGGGGGGAGGGGGAGAGAGAGGCAGCATTGGCACATAAAAGGAAATAAAAACAAGAAATGCATTTTTTTAATATCCACATTTTTATTAAATATTAAAAAGCAATTTACATGTGAATATATACAAGTTAAACTTTTTTCCTATAGGGTAGTCTTATATTCAGGCTTTTAGTTTTTTCCTAAAGGAATATCCAAAGTTTGGGGGGTCGTCTTATAATCAGGGTCGTCCTATATTCGAGCAAATACGGTAATAGTTAAAACTCAATGTTAAAACAGGAAATAAATAGCAGAGACTAAGAAAAAAGAAAAATCAAGATATACAAATTGTAATAAAATATTGATAAAAATCTATATCTCTATAGGGACTAGTATATAACCCAGTAGTCCCTAAACACACTATACTCACTAGTAGTCACAAAAAGGGAGAAAACAATTAACTATCGGGAAAAGGCGAATAATTACTTTTTTGTGGTTCTAGTTGCTATCTTTATCTTGTCCATATCGATATTTACACATAAATAGCCCTTATACATTACTCATACATAAATATGATACATAGTATACATTTTTTTGACTAAGTCACACTAATATTGGTAATAATGCTACATATGTTTCAGTCTATGAGGCACAAGAAATAGAGGAATTGCGATGTATAAATGTGAGAAGGCACATAGAAATTGTGCCCCCCAGCACTAAAAAAAAAAATGTAAAAATTTTTTTTTTAAAGAAAATACAAAACGCGGTCCTTTAAAAAAAAAAAAAGACCGGGCTTGCAGGCAGAGACGGAGGTGAGAGGGGATCGGAAGATCCCCCCCTCACCATCGCTCTGCCTGCCAGGCTGCACGGGGAGCCGAACAGGCAGCACAGAGAAACCTCCGTGCTGCCTGTTCAGCTCCCCATGCATTGTGCCGACACGGAAGTGCCGACAGTCACGTGACGGGCGCGCTGACGTCATACGCGCGCCCGGTCACGTGACCTGTCGGCACAATCGCCGGGAAGCCGAACAGGCAGCATGGAGGGACCATGCTGCCTGCCTGCCAGGGAAAGGTAAGTGCTGATGGGAGACTGTGTGTGTGTGTGTGTGACTGAGTGTGATGGGAGTCAGAGTGTGTGTAATGGGAGACAGTGTGTGTGACTGAGTGTGATGGGAGTCAGAGTGTGTGTGATGGGAGACCGTGTGTGTGACTGAGTGTGATGGGAGTCAGAGTGTGTGTGATGGGAGACAGTGTGTGTGACTGAGTGTGATGGGAGTCAGAGTGTGTGTGATGGGAGACAGTGTGTATGACTGAGTGTGATGGGAGTCAGAGTGTGTGTGATGGGAGACAGGGTGTGTGACTGAGTGTGATGGGAGTCAGAGTGTGTGACTGAGTGTGATGGGAGACAGAGTGTGTGTGATGGGAGACAGTGTGTGTGACTGAGTGTGATGGGAGTCAGAGTGTGTGTGATGGGAGACAGTGTGTGGTGTGTGACGGAGTGTGATGGGAGTCAGAGTGTGTGTGATGGGAGACAGTGTGTTTGACTGAGTGTGATGGGAGTCAGAGTGCGTGTGATGGGAGTAGGAGTGTGTGACTGAGTGTGATGGGAGTGTGTGTGTGATGGGAGTATGAGCTTGATGTGAGTCTGAATGATGGGGCATGTCTTAGGTGTGTAACGTGGGTGTTCAGCTTGGGCAGGGGGGTGCCCGAATTTTGTCTGCCTAGGGCAGCACAAAATCAAGATACACCACTGACCACTACCAATATATACCGTCATAATTGCTGTCTCAGCAACGTTCCTCTTAAGGACGATTCACCTACAGGAGAGGCTGCTCTAGAGTTCCATATATATATCTTTCAATTCGACAGACACAATCCTGGTAGCAGAACCAGAAAAACATGGCTTATGTCTGAAAATGTCTAAAAATCATATAATTAAATAAACCTATCTTTTTGTATGTCCTGAACCAATTTGGGCTCACTCTTTGAGGGCCTTTGTACATGAAATACTCTTTTCTAATGTGGGTTTACTTTATTCCCTTGTGAAGGTTTATACATTGATTTCAATGTTTAGGGACACTGTGCTTTCTGCTCTTGTTTTTAATACCCCCTGTGTGCTCAAGGGCCATAACTTTACATTTCTTAATCATTCTACCAATGTATAATGCCCCGCAGGTCAGTGGCGGATCCAGGGGGGGGGGGGGGGCAACGGGGCAATCGGAAGATCCCCCCTCACTCTCTCTGCCTGCCGGCAGGCTGCACAGGGAGCTGAACAGGCAGCACAGAGAAACCTCCGTGCTGCCTGTTCGGCTCCCCGTGCAGTGTGCCGACACGGAAGTGCCGACAGGTCACGTGACCGGCGCGCTGACGTCATACGCGCGCCGGGTCACGTGACCTGTCGGCACAACCATCTGTGAGACGAACAGGCAGCATGGAGAAGACCATGCTGCCTGCCACTAGCCACCATTGAAAGGTAAGTGCTGGGGATATGGGGGGAATGTACTGGGGAAAGAGGCAGGGGCTTATTAATGATAGGAAACACTGGCATATTACTGGGCAAATTGGCTGGGGATATTAAATGGCAAATAACTGGCATATTACTGGGCAAATTGGCAGGGGATATTAAATGGCAAATAACTGGCATATTACTGGGCAAATTGGCTGGGGATATTAAATGGCAAATAACTGGCATATTACTGGGCAAATTGGCAGGGGATATTAAATGGCAAATAACTGGCATATTACTGGGCAAATTGGCAGGGGATATTAAATGGCAAATAACTGGCATATTACTGGGCAAATTGGCAGGGGATATTAAATGGCAAATAACTGGCATATTACTGGGCAAATTGGCAGAGGATATTAAATGGCAAATAACTGGCATATTACTGGGCAAATTGGCAGAGGATATTAAATGGCAAATAACTGGCATATTATTGTGCAAATTGGCTGGGGATGTTAAATGGCAAATAACTGGCATATTACTGGGCAAATTGGCAGGGGCATATAAAATGGCAAATAACTGGCATATTACTGGGCAAATTGGCTGGGGATATTAAATGGCAAATAACTGGCATATTACTGGGCAAATTGGCAGGGGATATTAAATGGCAAATAACTGGCATATTACTGGGCAAATTGGCTGGGGCATATAATATGGCAAATAACACTGGCATATTACTGGGCAAATTGGCAGGGGCATATTAAATGGCAAATAACACTGGCATATTACTGGGAAAATTGGCAGGGGCATATTAAATGGCAAATAACATTGGCATATTGGGAAAATTGTCAGGGGCATATTAAATGGCAAATAACACTGGAATATTATTGGACAAATTGGTTGGGGCATATTAAATGGCAACTAACACAGGCATATTATTGAGCAAATTGGCAGGGGCATATTAAATGGCAACTAACACTGGCATATTATTGGGCAAATTGGCTGGGGCATATTAAATGGCAACTAACACTGGCATATTATTGGGCAAATTGGCTGAGAGAGCCATACATGGGAAGGGAGAAGAGAGAGACATAAATGGGATGGTAGAGGAGAGACAGACAGACATGGGTTCACAGAGGAGAGACAGACAAATATGGGATGGCAGAGGAGAGACAGACCGATATGGGAAGGGGAGAGGAGACAAACAGACATGGGAAGGGAGAGGAGAGAGACATAAATAGGAAGGGAGAAGAGAGAGACATAAATGGGATGGTAGAGGAGAGACAGACAGACATGGGATGGGAGAGGAGAGACAGAGAGATGGGAAATGAGAGAAGAGACATATGGACATGGGAAAGAAGAGGATACATAGACGGACATGGGAAGGAAGAGGAGAGAAACGGGCATGGAAGGAAGAGAGACAGAGGGACACGGGGAGTGAGAGGAGTGCGACAGACATGGGAAGGGAGAGGAGCGTGACAGACGGACATGGGAGAGAGGATAAGACAGACGGACATGGGAGAGAGGATAAGACAGACGGACAAGGGAGAGAGGAAAAGACAGACGGACATGTGCCCCTCCCGAGATCAGACTCTGGATCCGCCCCTGCCGCAGGTACACTGCAAGAGATGCACTCCATTTACAAATGATCAATTGTTTCAAGATTGTCTTGTTCTAGTGCACCCAATTTCTGAGATCTTTTTAGGTTGGAATCTACTCATTCTGCAGAGTTTGCATCTCAGTGAGCGGTTCCCAGAATGTAATGTTAGTTCTTTGGAGAATAGAAATTCACAAGAGCACTATAATAAAGAATTATTCGTTCGTGAAGCCTGCTGATCCTGCTGTGATGTGTTGCTGATCCGGAACTTTGACAGACCTAGCAGAAGCTTTTCATCACAATTCTGAGCTGACCTACATGTGCAATTGAGTTAGAATCAGCTTTATGTCGCTACATAGTTTTTAAGAGACATCACAAGCATAGGCGTGCGCACGGGGTGTGCCGGGTGTGCCTGGGCACACCCTAATCCGTGCAGGGCCGTCTTTAACGCGGGGCAAACGGGGCAGCTGCCCTGGGCCCATTTACTCCTGGGGGGCCCCAAGGCAGCTGTCCCGTGGGCCCCCAGCCCCTGCTACCGCGTTCACAGCGCATTGCGCTTGTGAACGCTTTTTTCCGGCAAGCCGCATCCGATGGATGCGACGGCCGAAAAAAAAAAAAAAAAAAACTAACGCCGGATGTGACGTCGCGTCACATCCGGTTTCGGTTTCTGTTTCCCTCCTCCGTGCAAGAGGGAAGACTGCACGGAGGAGACATCCGGCGGGGGACACGGAGCAGTGAAGTGTAAGTACGGGGGGGGGGGTGTCTGGCTGGCACAATATTCCTGGTATCTGACTGGCACAATATTACTGGGAATCTGATTGGCACTATATTACTGGGTATCTGACTGGCACAATATTACTGGGTATCTGATTGGCACAATATTACTGGGTATCTGATTGGCACTATATTACTGGGTATCTGACTGGCACAATATTACTGGGTATCTGATTGGCACAATATTACTGGGAATCTGATTGGCACTATATTACTGGGTATCTGACTGGCACAATATTACTGGGTATCTGATTGGCACAATATTACTGGGTATCTGATTGGCACTATATTACTGGGTATCTGATTGGCACTATATTACTGGGCATCTGATTGGCACTATATTACTGGGCATCTGATTGGCACTATATTACTGGGAATCTGATTGGCACTATATTACTGGGTATCTGATTGGCACAATATTACTGGGAATCTGATTGGCACTATATTACTGGGTATCTGACTGGCACAATATTCCTGGTATGATTGGCACAATATTACTGGGTATCTGATTGGCACTATATTACTGGTATGATTGGCACAATATTACTGGGCATCTGATTGGCACTATATTACTGGGTATCTGATTGGCACAATATTACTGGGCATCTGATTGGCACTATATTACTGGGCATCTGATTGGCACTATATTACTGGGTATCTGGCACTATATTACTGGGTATCTGATTGGCACTATATTACTTGGCATCTGACTGGCACTATATTACTGGGTATCTGATTGGCACTATATTACTTGGCATCTGATTGGCACTATATTACTGGGTATCTGGCACTATATTACTGGGTATCTGGCACTATATTACTGGGTATCTGATTGGCACTATATTACTTGGCATCTGACTGTCACTATATTACTGGGTATCTGATTGGCACTATATTACTGGGTATCTGATTGGCACTATATTACTTGGCATCTGATTGGCACTATATTACTGGGTATCTGATTGGCACTATATTACTTGGCATCTGATTGGCACTATATTACTGGGTATCTGACTGGCACTATATTACTTGGCATCTGATTGGCACTATATTACTGGGCATCTGATTGGCACTATATTACTTGGCATCTGATTGGCACTATATTACTGGGCATATGATTGGCACTATATTACTGGGTATCTGATTGGCACTATATTACTGTGTATCTGACTGGCACTATATTACTTGGCATCTGATTGGCACTATATTACTGGGCATCTGATTGGCACTATATTCCTGGGCTCTGACTGGCACACTATTACAAGCATCTGACTGGCATAATATTACAGGCATCTGACTGGCATAATATTACAGGCATCTGACTGGCACAATATTACAGGCATCTGACTGGCACAATATTCCTGGCCTCTGACTGCACACTATTACAGGCATCTGACTGGCATAATATTACAGGCATCTGACAGGCACCATATTCCTGGGCTCTGACAGGCACAATATTCCTGGTATCTGACTGGCACAATATTATTGGTATCTGACTGGCACAATATTATTGGTATCTGACTGGCACAATATTACTGGCATCTGACTGGCACATTATTACTGGGCTCTGACTGGCACACTATTGCAGGCATCTGACTGGCACAATATTGCAGGCATCTGACTGGCACAATATTACTAGGCTCTGACTGGCACAATATTACTGGGCTCTGACTGGCACAATATTACTGGCATCCGAAAGTTACAATATTACTGGCATCTGAATGGCACAACAATTATGGCATATGTGTGTGTGTGTGTGGGGGGGGGGGGTAACATCGCGATGGATGGCGGGATTGCATGCAGGGGAGGGGGCAGGATCCAGGGGGCCCAAGCAAATGCTTGCCCAGGGTCCAATCACTATTAAAGACGGCCCTGCCTCCGTGCTGCACTGCCGTCTGCCGCCCGAGTTTGTCTCCTAATCCGATCCTTCACTATGCGAGCGGAAGCGCCGCATAGTGAAGGACGGACTTTCTCCTCCCTCAGACCTCCCCTGTAATGTACGCGTTCGCGTACACGCGTTCCGTGACGTCACGCAGAGGCGGAGTCACGGCAACGCAAGGGTGAGGCCCAGCCGCAGTGCCAGAGGAGAGGGTGCAGAGCGGAGCACAGGCACATCGTTTTTTCCCAGGAGGGGTTCTGGGGCGGCCGGCTGGCTGGTAAACTTTAAGTAAGTGTTTTTTTAAGTTAAAAAATGTGAAATGTTTGTTTACATTGCTAAATGCTTAATTAATAAAAAAAAAGTTTTAATACAGTTTTTAAATGTTTGTTTATATTGATAATTATATGAATGCGGGTCTGTATGTAAGTATGCAGAGTGCATTTGTGTATGTGTGTGTGTGTATAGATATATAGATAGATATATATCTATCTATATATCTATACACACACACGTGTGCGGCGTGTGTGTTTGTGCTTTAGGGTGCACACCCTAATGCAATAGGCTGCGCACGCCTATGATCACAAGACACCTGTCCTTAAATATGTTTTAGTTAAGGAAACAATGTTTTTTTAAAATGATTTAAATAAACCCTAATATTAAATTAGCAGAAAAGACTAAACCTGAAAGGAGAAG
Source organism: Pelodytes ibericus (assembly GCA_036172795.1). NCBI lineage: Eukaryota > Metazoa > Chordata > Amphibia > Anura > Pelodytidae > Pelodytes > Pelodytes ibericus. Next base: position 79,066,903 of record CM069861.1, on the reverse strand, counting down.
TTAATAAATATGGGATAATGAGCAACTGATCTAAACTTGAGCAAGAGTGTATATACGTATACCACTTAATACCCGATATAAACGAAAAAAGGAAAGTGAACAACAGTTACATCCCTATCCCTATTTATTTACCGCTCTTTATTAACTTTTGTTAGCTTAGGAGTGTATTTGTGTGTCCATTGGGCTAGTCCCTAATATTAAATGTTTAACTTTTATATGTAAAAATATTTAACAATGTCTCGAAACCGTCTGTGGTCATACTATCTTGCATCCCAAAAATGTAGCTTTACGAATTTTAGAGGTGGAATCCATCAGATTACGTGACAATTGCTCAGATGATATTTTAGTTCAACAAATGATTTGGATCTTAAAAAACAAAATCATATGACTATGCACCTTGTGTGATCCTGATAAGACAAAAATGTGTGTTAAATACAGTTCTAGAATTTTCGTGCTGTGTAGTACATTATGTTTCCATATGTTTTTGAAATAATAATAATGTTTTTTGTGGTTTTTCAAGTTTTTGAGAGAAAGAGAAAACCTGGAACTATACTGAGGTGATATACAGTAATGTGACTAGGGGATACACTAGAGAACTTATTAATGACAGAGGGAATTTACACGGGAATTGACAAGGGAATGTCAGCTGAATTGGAGAATTATTCCAACTCAGCTACTTTGGCCTTAAAGGGACAGTCTTGTCCCAAAACTCACACTGGTGCAAGATGAAGAATACTGCTTGTATAGTGCACAGGCTTTTTTTCCAGTGTGATTTAATGAAGACATTCTGCATGAATCACATCTTTTGTCTTTGAATCAAGTCCTGCCCAGTGATTACTCTGCATGTTTACTGCAGGTGCGGCAGCACTGACTATATAGACACTGACGATATAAAGTTTTGTTTAATTTAGTCACTTCCTGTGCTTTTCTAATTGAATACATTATGTGGACTCTGTGTGACTTTGCGCTTGTACACAATAGGATTTCTTAACAGTGCAACACATTGTCTGATGACATCACTAGAGAGACAGGATATTCCATCCATTTGAATTAGATTATTCTTATTGGTTCCTGCAGCAAAAAACAAAAAAATACTTTTACTCAGCTCGTGTGGGCAGTCCTGGCTTGTTTTCTGTATATGTGTTTTACTGCAGTACTTTGGGATAACTGCTAGACAAGTTGCTGCTTGTGCAAAATCTTCTCTAGCGCCGCCTACCTCACACCAGTTCCATTCTCTTGTTAGTCCTGGCTTGTTGCAAACTGATTTCTCAATTTAATCTAGCTGTATTTTAAATTTTAAGCAATGCAAAATATAAAACATGCATTTTAAAGTACTTTGAAATCACATTAATATGCATTAATATTTGGAAGATGCATGTTAGGCACTAGACAGTCCCTTTAAATTTGAAATGTCCTTGTCAGTTCCCCTCTTGATTAAAGGGAGAAACAACAACATAGAGGGATCTTTAAACTAAATGGATGCATGCAAAACAAAGAAAAATAAAAAAATAATAGGTAATTTAATAACTTTTGGTGCAGTTATAAAAGGAAACCATTAAGAAGCATCACTTTAACAATACCAATTTGGGTCATCTTTGATTTTATTTGTTGGGCTGTAGCTGAACAAGTGCAACCAAGCCATAGTCCCTGCATCCATCACTGGTATGGCTTTAATATAAATTACTATGTCAATGCTTATGTCCTTTTCTTTACTGACACAAAATACTGCATTGTAGATTGGCTTCTTGGTGTCATCCAATCAGAATAGTTACAAGTGAAACCATAGTCTTTGACCGGAAACTGCACATTAACTAATGCCAGCCCCAGTGTGCTGTAAAATGCAGACTTCCTGGCGCAAGATATATATTAAACAGGTATGTCTAATAATCTATACATTAATATATAAATAAAAAAATTCTAAGTAAAGTAAAGTGGATAAACAAAGTAATGATATTTAAGTAAATAAATGTAAAATGTGTTCAATTAATACCAGTCCAAAGCAAATGTCCAATAAATAATAGCGTTATATGGTAACAGCAGTGTAAATATCTGAAATTTGCATGATTTTAGCTGTTATTGAAACAAAACATTGCGTTACTGCTATGTTATATGATGTTCATCCACTTTTTTTTGAGTAGACACACATCTTATTTTTAATGTTTTTATATTTATATTAAGCTGTATTTCATGAGGAAGCTATGTTCTTTGTCTCTGTTTTTATTTTTCAAAGCTCTACATAACCACATTATCAATGCATTATATATGGATACTGCATAACATAAGTGCCCCTATTGAGGATGGATAGTCCCTGTCCCTCTTTCCTCCTGTATTGTCGCTCTTTTTCTTTGATTTTTTTTGTTTGTATCACTGAGTTCCACAGCAATAAAACTCATAATTAATTGTGTTTAACTAATTTGCGATATTAGGCCCCTTAGTGACAAGACATTTTCACCTTGACTTTCCCTTGGTGACAATGGCTGTTTTGACATTTCTGGGGTGTTTGTGTTTAACTGCAATTTTATTCTTTCTCACATACAGTACCCACACAAATTATATGTTGTTTTTATCGTCATAAGAAGGGCTTTCATTAGATACCATTATGTTCATCATATCTTATAATTTACTACAAAAAAAAATCATAAAATATGATGAAAAATTTAAAAAAACTTTTTCGAACTTTGACCTAAAATATAATTTACACAAATAAAATCATTAAAAAAGACCCCATCTAAATAGTTTCTAAATGTTGTCCCGAGTTCAAAAATATGCATGTTTCCATATTTTTCGGTATTTTTTTGCGAGTTATGGGGCAAAAACCAAAAATAGTGTTTTTTGTTTTTTTCCTATATTGACCTTTTGACCCCAACCCGAACCCAAAATTTAACCCTAACACTAAATTTAACCCCAACTCTTATTATATCCCATAATATGTTTTAATTTTAATTTAATTTTAAACCTATCCCTTATGCTAAAAATTATTTAATTTTAACCCTATAGGCTAATCTAACTATATAACCAGTTTTTAATTAACTAAATATTTATTTTACATTTTTTCCATTGCTATGCTACTTAACTACCACTAGGGGCAGTCAAGTAGCATATTCAGAGCGACGGAAGTGAAGTTACTTTCACTTCCGAAGCTCAGACCGGCAGAGGGCATAGCCATATTGACAGAGCAGCATGCCCCAAGGAGCGATCGTGGATGGCCCAGAGCAGAAATTTCGGTGCTGGCTATTGCCTCGACATTGAGGCAATAGACCAGCACCGTTAAAGCGATTTTCATGATCGTTGATCGCGAAAACCGCTTCATTCACCGCAGGACATGCCAGGCACGTCCTTTGTCATTAAGGAAGTTTCTCCCAGGACGTGCCTGGCACGTCTTTTGTCGTCAAGGGGTTAATAAACACATAAATTTGCTGCCCAATATGGAAATTCCCTGTAGTGGTCAGTGATGTGCAGCACAAAGAGACCCTCCACCTTTTGAGGTGAAACAGTGGGGATTCAAGCAATCTCAGAAGCCCTGTTTGGGCAGCATCGCAACGCCTGCTGCTTGCAAGGCAGATTCTATTTGAGGCCTGATTATTAGACAAGGTTGAGTATTTGCTCTGAAAGAAAAACTTTGGATATACAATATTAATATTGTTAAATTTTACAAAAAAAAATATTATTTTATGTTTATTTATTTTATTTTTATGTATTTAATTAATGTATCATGTTAGTTTTTATAATAATTTTTATTTTATTACACTTTGGGGCATTTTTGGAGGACTTCTGCTATTTCAACTATAGCAACAATTCTAACATTGACTTCTATAGAAGGAATTAGGCTATTTTCATAATAGCCAAGGTCCTCCTGAAATGGTCCAGAAATAAGCCAAAGTCCTCCCTGTAAAAGTGTACGGGAAAGACCACTTTGTTTCGGTGCATTTTGTCTGATTTCGGTGTTGGGAGAGATCTTTGTGAATTGGCTATGATTTCTGAATTATGAACGTGTTCCCTACATGAGTAGCCACCGGTGTGATGCGAATACGTCCAAATTCGGAGGCAATGCAGTTTGGTGCTGAAAACTTGAACTACCCAAGTCAGGCCTTTAATGTGTGTTCAGTACTTGTTACTTGCAGACAGGTAACCTCGAGCAGTTTCATGGAAACCAATAACAACACTTATCAAAGAACTGTGCTCACCACTACTGGAAATATAAAAATTAGATTTCTTCTCTATTCCATCTTACCTACAAACTTCAAAGGCAGCTCTTGTTTTGTTTACATTAGTAGCCGTGGAAGATTTCTGAGCATCGAGTGGTTTAGAGTATGGCAATGCCAACACATTAACATGTTTTGCTAGATAAAGTCTAATCATGACTCTTCTGTCACGCTACTTCAGCTACACATCAGATGCTGCTTTTGAAGTATGTTATGTAAGAGATGCTGCAAAGTAAAATCATTATAATATCAATATCCATGTCTTGAATGATCATATGTTCTAAATTGAAAGGCACTTCTATTAAAGGGACAGTCTAGCCTGACATTTCCTTTAGATGGCTGTATGGATCCAAATGAGATTTTGGTTTATTCACACTTATGTCATGGTACAATTTGACAGTTATGAGAGTTTACATAGCAAACCTGGGGCAGTGCTTTCAATAATAGCTCCCCTTTCAATAGCGGACCCACCCATATTTACAAAAGTTTCCATGAGTCATAAAAGTAACTGTTAATATAAGAAACACAAAATATTCTTTCTCCTCATATTCCCTTTTATCCCCAATTTCTCTAAGTTGATCCATCGGCATTACATTTCTTCATCCTACCTTATATCAGTATTGGGACAAGAGAGCCCAGTTAAGAAATGTGTGTGCTCCTTACCTCTTATTTTTTAAATCCTTCTCCTACGGCCTGGGTAGTGCCTATAGACTAGATAAGGCTAACGCCTGTACTCAGTGGCGAAACTATCATGGTCGCAGGGGTTGCAGCTGCGACTGGGCCCGTCATTCCAGGGTGCCCAGTGTTCACAGGGTCAGATTAACATAGGGGCAGATGCAGCTGTCGCTCCCGGCCCCTACTTGAAAATAGATCCATCGTTGGGGCCATCACATCCGATAAAACCTGTACTATGCGATCAGCACTGATCGCATAGTACAGGTCTGTCCAATATGCGGCCCTCCGGACATTGAGGTGCGGCCAAGGTGACATTGCCACTGGTAGCCACACTTCCGAGCCGCATCTCCGGATGTCCGTCGCATCCGGCGCTCAGAAGAGAGCAGGAAGATTAATCAACCAGCGTGTGTGTGTGTGTGTATGTATGTAAGTAAGTGTGTCTGTGTGTGTAAGTGTGACTGTATATGAGGTTGTCTGCGTAAGTCTGTGTGTATGGTTGTCTCTGTGTGTGTGTGTGTATGCACAAGTGATTTCATATAATATTTGTTATATAAATACTATAAAACCAGCCAGCCATATATATTATATAAACCAGCTATATGATATATATATATATATATATATATATAGTTTTATATAATATTTGTTATTTGTCTGACAGTGACACAGAGGGGTCTGTTCACTAAAAGGTGAGTTGGGAGTTTAATCTCACCAATTTCGCTATTCATTGTGCAGGGACAAACCTGGCGAGTTACCCCCCACATAGCAAGCTCGTCAGGTTTGTCCTTGCACAATGTATAGATAAAGGGTAATCTATGTTGCTATATGTGGCATTGCACTGGGATAATCTTTGTTGCTATATGTGGCATTGCACTGGTTAAATCTACACTTGTGTCCACTAGCAGACTTGTGTAGACTTCCATTTTTACTTTGTGCGGTTTGTAATTCTGCTGTCCCACCGAACTCTACATCTGTCCCAAAAAGAAGGATAGAGGTAAATGTTGGCAGGACAGCGAGATAGCCTACCAAAATCAGTACTGTCCCGTACAAAGCGGAACAGCTGGGAGGCATGTAAGTGGCATTTCTGGGGTGGAGTTGCATGGTGGGGTTGGGGGCCACAGGGCAATTTTTGCACCGGGGCCCAGTGGTTTCTAGTTACGCCTCTGGCTGTACTATAGAGAATATGAATAAGCATTATTATAGTCAATCATGTCATGTTGAATTAAGGATTTCTAAGACTCCCACCTTTATAGAGAATCTATGTTTAAAAAATCAGAAACATAGAAACATAGAATGTGTCGGCAGATAAGAACCATTCGGTCCATCTAGTCTGCCCAATTTTATTTTTTTTTGAGTACTTTTATTAGTCCCCCGTTCCCGGTCTTATAGCTAGGATAGCCTTGTGTCTATCCCACGCATGCTTAAAATCCTTGACTGTGTTTACCTCTACCACTTCTGCTGGCAGGCTATTCCATACATCCACTACCCTCTCAGTAAAGTAATACTTCCTGATATTACTTTTAAATCGTTGCCCCTCTAATTTAAGACTATGTCCTCTAGTTGTGGTAGTTTTTCTTCTTTTAAATATACTCTCTTCCTTTACTGTGTTGATTCCCTTTATGTATTTAAATGTTTCTATCATATCCCCCCTGTTACGTCTTTCCTCCAAGCTATACATGTTAAGATGCTTTAACCTTTCCTGGTAAGTTTTATCCTTCAACCCATGAACCAGTTTAGTAGCCCTTCTCTGAACTCTCTCTAAAGTATCAATATCCTTCTGGAGATACGGTCTCCAGTACTGCGTACAATACTCCAAGTGAGGTCTCACCAGTGCTCTGTACAATGGCATGAGCACTTCCCTCTTCCTACTGCTAATACCTCTCCCCATTCTGCTAGCATTTCCTACTGCTCTATTGCATTGCCTACCTACCTTCAAGTCCTCTGAAATTATTACTCCTAAATCCCTTTCCTCAGATGTTGAGGTTAGGACTGTACCAAATAGTCTATATTCTGCTTTTGTTTTTTTACGCCCAAGGTGCATAATCTTGCACTTGACCACATTAAATGCCAGTTGCCACTGCTCTGACCATTTTTCTAGTTTAGCTAAATCATTTGCCATTTGGCTTATCCCTCCATGAATATCAACCCTGCTGCAAATCTTTGTATCATCAGCAAAAAGACATACTTTGCCAACAAGACCTTCTGCAATATCGCTAATATAAATATTAAAGAGAATGGGTCCAAGAACAGATCCCTGAGGTACCCCACTAGTAACAAGACCTTGCATCGAATATACCCCATTGACTACAACCCTCTGTTGCCTGTCACTCAGCCATTGTCTAATCCATTCAACAATATTGAAATCCAAACTCAAAGATTTCAGTTTATTGATAAGCCTTCTATGTGCGACAGTGTCAAAAGCCTTACTGAAATCTAGGTAAGCAATGTCTACTGCACCACCCTGATCTATTATTTTAGTTACCCAATCAAAAAAATCAATACGATTAGTTTGGCATGATCTCCCTGAAGTAAACCCATGCTGTCTCTGATCTTGAAATCCAAGCGACTTTAGATGTTCAACAATCCTATTCTTTAACAAGGTTTCCATTATTTTCCCCACTACTGAAGTAAGACTTACTGGTCTATAGTTGCCCGCCTCCTCCCTACTACCTTTCTTGTGAATGGGCACAACATTAGCTAATTTCCAATCTTCTGGAACTACTCCCGTTAACAATGATTGGTTAAATAAATCTGTTAACGGTTTTGCTAGTACACCACTAAGTTCTTTTAATAACTTTGGATGTATCCCATCAGTTCCCATCGACTTATTTGTCTTTACTTTAGACAGCTTAAGTAAAACCTCTTCCTCTGTAAACTTACATGCATCAAAAGACTCATTAGTCTTTTTCCCTAAATGAGGTCCCTTACCCTCATTTTCATTTGTAAAAACTGAACAAAATTATTCATTAAGGCAGTCTGCTAAGCCTTTATCCTCTTCTACATAGCATCCTTCTTTTGTTTTTAATCTAACTAATCCTTGTTTTACTTTCCTTTTCTCATTTATGTATCTAAAAAATGTTTTATCCCCCTTTTTCACTGACTGGGCTATAGTCTCTTCTGTGTGTGCTTTGGAAGCTCTTATAGCTTGCTTTGCCTCTTTCTGCCTACTCTTATAGATCTTTCTATCTTCCTCACTCTGAGTATTTTTATAATTACTAAATGCTAGCTTTTTATTTTTTACTATTTTAGCCACCTCTGCAGAGTACCACAGTGGTTTCTTCAATTTTTTGCTCTTACTGACAAGCCTTATGCAATTTTCTGTTGCCTTCAGTAGTGCAACTTTTAGATAATCCCATTTCTCCTGGACTCCATTTAAATTGCTCCAGTCTGATAATGACTCCTTCACACCTAATCTAATTTTAGAAAAGTCTGTTTTTCTAAAATCTAAAACTTTTGTTTTTGTGTGGTGTGACTGCGTCACTGTTCTTATAATTAAACCACACTGTCTGGTGATCACTAGATCCTAAACTTTCACCTACAGTAATATCTGATAACAAATCTCCATTTGTGAACACTAAGTCTAGTATGGCCTGCTTTCGAGTTGGCTCCTCCACTACTTGTTTTAGAGATAATCCCAGTAGGGAGTTTAGGATATGCGTACTCCTGGCGCAAGTAGCTGTTTTGTATTTCCAGTTCACATCAGGAAGATTAAAGTCACCCATGATGATCACTTCTCCCTTCATTGTCATTTTAGCTATTTCCTCAACTAGTAGATTATCTAACTCCTCTATTTGTCCAGGGGGCCTATAAATCACACCTACCCGAGTTACCATATGATTACCAAATTCTAATGTAACCCACATTGACTCTATGTTCGCCTCACTAACTTGTATTACGTTACATTTTAAGCTATCCCTCACATACAGGGCCACCCCTCCCCCTTTTTTACCTTCTCTGTCTTTTCTATATAAAGAGTACCCTGGTACTGAAATGTCCCAGTCATGTTTTTCATTATACCATGTCTCAGTAACAGCCACTATATCTACATTCTCAGTTGCCAATATTGCCACAAGTTCATGGATCTTATTCCCTAAACTGCGAGCATTTGTAGACATGACCCTAAGCTTATCATTTTTCAGCACACTGACTACAGGTAACTTCTGTACCTTTTTTGGGGGGCAATTGGATTGATGTTTTATCGCCATTTTGCCCCCCTCTTTTAGTTTAAAAACCTCCTAGCAAAACCTCTGAACTGCTCACTGAGAACATTCGTTCCCTTTTGAGAAAGATGCAAACCATCTTTTTTGTACAGTTCCTTTCTATCCCATAGTGAACTTCCATGAGAAACAAAGCCAAATCCTTGCTCCCGACACCATTCTCCAAGCCACAAGTTGAAGTCCCTAATACGCATCCGTCTATCATTCTGAATGTTATGCACAGGCATAACTTCAGAAAAGGACAGTGTGGACACAACCTGCCGTATATCATTGGCAAGAACACGAAAAGCTTCCTTCACCTTTGAAACCTCATTGCAAGCCAAATCATTTGTCCCTAGATGAACCAGTACATCCAATTCTTCTTCCTGATTTGCTTGCTTAACAATATTAGAAATACGCCTCCTGTCTCTGCGAGCAGTAGCTCCAGGAAGACATCTCACTAAGCCAATACTGTCCAACTCCGCACCTCTTATGATAGAATCGCCCAACAACAACTGCTTTCTATCAGGCCTCACCTTCTCCTTGCACACCTTAGCCACATAGGAGAGTGGTTCCTCAAACTCTGCGTCTGAGCCTGCCTCCACAACACCACTGCACTCTGAAAGTGCTGAAAATGAATTCTGGACAGCCACAGACTGCGGGACATGCCTTTTATCCACAACTCTAAGCCTACCAGATCCAACAGTAATCCACCTGCCATTCCTAGGAAGCCTCTGCGGCAATGGCCTCTGTGGCAGTGACTTCGCAACAGTCTCAGCCCGAGTTTGTTTTACAGATAAATTACAAATCTCGGACTTTAAAAATGCAATCTCCTGCTGCAATCTTGAGAACTGTCTACAGATTAGACAGCCTCCAAACCTCCAAAAAATGGAACGTGAAACAAATGCAGAACAATTATCACAGTAAACCAAATCTGCCATTTTAAGAATTTAAATCAAAAAGATCTTTTAGTTTTTCTCACCTCTTGTATACCTCAGACTACCTCCAGAGTATCTCCAGAATATCTCTTAAATATACTCTTTGAAAAGTGGGCAAAATCAGGGCAATATTTTGTGTAAATCACAGAAATAAAATGTTGCAACCCTTAAATTACACAGCCATATTAGTTCTTTCACTGCCTATTGGTTAGCTAAGCAGTATGGGAGTTGCAGTCCAAAGTACACACTGGTATGCCGCTGGTTACCTATCTCCGAAAACCACCCAGTCGAAATGTCCAATTTAGAAGACAGTGTTTGGTAGAGCGAGTGAAGGGCGCACATTATTCTTACATGTTCATGTGCATCATTTGGTATTGGTACAGCACAGCGATTGTGCATAATGAAGAGAAGCTGTTGATTGCTTTGATACAGCGACAGCCTCGTCTGTTTCTCCTTTTCAAGTCTGCACAAGGCATAATCTGTGGTTTTGAAAAATAGTTTTTGCTTTTTTTTTTTTGTTCCATTGATGCTTTTCAGGGGAAGATTTTGGCATTTACCTAATTTTACTCAGTAAACACAGCCAAGATATGCTTTGTGTAATTATGTTTTTTCTGAAGCCTGTTTCCCCCTTCTCCCCCCCATACTTTCTCTTTACATCAGTGTGTTTCAAATCCCTGCCGAAGAAACAGGGTCACAATATGTTAGACGTAATTACCTGTATGAAATGTACATTGTCTCTTGCCACCAGATTTTGGAAGTATTCAGTTATAGCATTTCAGTATTCTCACACATATAAACATAAAATTTGAAATTTGAATCAGATAAAAGCCATTTGGCTCATCTAGTCTCCCTAATATCTGTCCCCCCCAAAAAATCTGAATACTTTCATTAGTCCCTGGCCTTGTCTTATGTCTAGGATTGCCTTATGCCTCCCATGCATGGTTAACCCCCTCTGGAACAATGACATATCAGGAACATCAAAATAAATGCGACCGGATGTGACGTTACGTCAAATCCGGTGGCTGTGATTCCCTCCTCCGTGCAGGAGGGAAGACTGCATGGAGAGACGACCAGGAGACAGAGCAGCAAGTATGGTAAGTACCAGGGAAGGGGGGAGAAGGGTTATAACGAGCAAAATACTGGAATATTTAGGGGTTAAATACTGACATATTGAGTGGAAAATTTGGCATATTGAGTGACAAATTCTGGCATATTGAGGGGTAAAATACTGGCATATTGAGGGGTTAAATACTGGCATATTGAGGGGTTAAATGCTGGCATATTGAGGGACAAATTTGGGCATATTGAGGGGTTAAATACTGGCATATTGAGGGGTTAAATACTGGCATATTGAGGGGTTAAATGCTGGCATATTGAGTGACAAATTCTGGCATATTGAAGGGTTAAATACTGGCATATTGAGGGGTTAAATACTGGCATTATGATGGGTTAAATACTGGCATATTGAGGGGTTAAATGCTGGCATATTGAGTGGCAAATTTTGGCATATTGAGAGGTTAAATACTGGCATATTGAGTGACAAATTTTGGCATATTGAGTGAAAAATTCTGGCATATTGAGGGGTTAAATACTGGAATATTGAGGGGTTAAATTCGGGCATAATGAGTGACAAATTTTGGCATTTTGAGGGGTTAAATACTGGCATATTGAGTGACAAATTCTGGCATATTGAGTGACGAATTCTGGCATATTTAAGAGTTAAATGCTGGAATATTGAATGGCAAAATTCTGGCATATTGAGGGGTTAAATGCTGGAATATTGAATGGCAAAATTCTGGCATATTGACGGGTTAAATGCTGGAATATTGAATGGCAAAATTCTGGCATATTGAGGGGTTAAATGCTGGCGTATTGAATGACAAAATTCTGGCATATTGAGGGGTTAAATGCTGGCGTATTGAATGGCAAAATTCTGGCATATTGAGGGGTTAAATGCTGGCGTATTGAATGGCAAAATTCTGGCATACTGAGGGGTTACATTTTGGAATATTGAACGGTAAAATTCTGCCATATTGAGGGGTTAAATGCTGGAATACTGAATGGCAAAATTCTGGCATATTGAGGGGTTAAATACTGGCATATTTAGAGGCAAAATAATGGCATATTTAATGGCTCCTGTGTGTGTCATAGTCATGGGGCTCCTGTGTGTGTCATAGTTATAGGGCTCCTGGGTGTGGCATAGTTAATGGACTCCTGTGTGTGACATAATTTGTGGGGCTCCTGTGTGTGGCATATTTAATGGGCCATCTGACTGGCATTACTAAGGAATCGGTTTGGCTTGGTGTTGGATGAAATCCAGGGGGGTGATACCAACCCTAGTGATGCCTCTGCCCCGTGCAGTAAACTGAAGTACAGATCCTGCTGCACGGACCTTGAGCTGTATCCCCCTCTATTAGATAAGTCCGCACTGAGCTTTCTCAATCTGACATGGAAAATGTAGCTGACACTTAAAGTGAGTGCTTGTTACATGCCCAAACTTCCAAGTTTGACGAGTGATGTTGCGCGGTTTCAGCATGGACCCACAACATCTGTTAGCACCCGGATTGGGTCTTTTCCACTGTGTCCCTGGCTTCCAATGTTGATGCTTGTATCCATAAGGACGAAAGTACCATACAGCGTAAAGGGGTTAAACTCCTTTACTGTATTTACCTCTACCACTTCTGCTGGAATATGATTATTAAAATAGTGTCACTGGGAGACAGGGCCCAAGTGAGCCTGCTGGTTTAGGCAAACTCTGCCTTTTTACAGTCTCCAAATCCCCTGCTTCCTGTTCTCTACTCCAACTATTACATTTAAAATGGGGAAGAAATTGTGTTATTAACCTGAGTTTAGGTGAGAATTTTTTACCAATGTAACTATGCATTGAGCAGGGACAAACCTGGCAAGTTTCAGGAAGAACAGAGTTGGCCCTGCATAATGCATTGTAAAAAAGTAATTTAAAAAAAAGTTTAACTATGCATTATGGATAAAAAAAAGTAGGTAAAACATGAGTAAGGAGCAATTTGCAACTATTTGTAACATTTTGCGTGTTTTTCCCCAATTTGCGCCTCTTCCGTTTATTTTTATTTAACATTCATTTTTCCGGTTGCGCTAATAAATTACGATTATATTTGTGCACGCTAAAGAGTTTTGCGAATATTTTGTGACAAATAATTCTTATTTCCGTGTGAAAATGACACCAACTGTTAAATATCAAAAGAGGTAGAAAACAAATTTGCAAACTTGCCTGTTTTTATTCGCAATTTGCTCATATTTACTATTTGAGTGTTAAATGTTTAGTACATTGCAAAAGGAACAAAGCGCAAAAATAGTTCTGCACATAAAATATATGTGCGTTTTTTTAGTACATGCCCCTCTAAATGGGGATATGTAACTGGAGAATACTCACTAATCAGAGATAGCAGTTTAAATTCTAAATACATTATTTACCTATAAACTGTTATAATTGTAATACATTTCTCAGAATATTTAAATATCCCTTATAACAAGGTACTGTCTATTTATTTTAACCTGAATATCAAAACTACATTTATTTGCACTCTTATCATTCCTTGTTTGGTATCTTAATATGAATACACCCATCCAGTCTGTAAACGTGTATATCTAATAGGATGGACAGATAGGGCTGTGTTGCTCATTATTTGAACGTTAATTCCTCTGCAAAGAAGGGTAGAGATTACAGAAATATCCACATAATCCCTATCCAACTGGCTTTTCTGCAAACACATGGAAAAATCACCGACAGACCACAGTATTTTAGTTTCTAATTATTGATTTGCTACTTCTTAGCTAATCTTGTCAGGCTCACAAGGTTTGACATAAAGATCCTTCTCTGTAAATAGCCTGGAATGTGTAGCTTTATTGCAATGTACAGGATGAATTACTTATTATAAGCCATGCCTGCATTTCACAACATTAAAGAGACAGTAGAGTCACCAAAGCTGCCAAAAAAAAGCTAATGATAAGAGAAAATATATATGGTGTTGATAGATTAAACTCAACCTCAAAGCGCAGTAGATTGTTCCTGTGAAGCAGTCTGGCTTTCCCAGCCAATCAGAGTGAGAGGAACTTGGAAGTTACATTACAACTGCAGCAACATGAACCTCTTTTTGCCTGGAAGTGGATAACATTTTCTCCAACCCTCAGCACTAAAAGGGTTAAAAGTACAAACACGTGGCATGATCCCCCTCAAACCAAGAAAAGATAACAAATACACATATATGAAGGCAAATAAATGTATAGAGTACACACATCACATGAAGTATCACTTCCAGAGACTGCTGGATTCTGTCCAGCCATTTCCAGTTGTACTTTCAATACTACAGGTGGTACTTAAAGGACAATTTTAGCAAAAAATGTACTTATGTTTAACTGAAAGATTGTATCAAGTGTAGATGATTTGTAAAGAAATTCTTTAATGAAATAATACAAATTAAGTGCCTCATTAAGCCTTCTTAACCCCATATAGTTCTCTCAGGGGGCAGACATCTTGTTTAAAATCTTGGGTCAGATCTTCTCTCACCTTGGTTCAGATGAACAAAGATCTGACCCATCTGACTAAAGATTCCAAATAGTGTTGAGCGAACCCGAACCGCACTGTTCGGGTTTGTACCGAACATTACGGTGTTCGGACCCCGAACCTGAACACTCCACTGTATGTTCGTGTTGGAGTTCGGGGTTTGGCTATAAACCGAAAGTCTATAAACCGAATGTCTTTCGGTTTGTAGACTTTCGGTTTATGGAATACATGTAATCCTATTGGCTTTCTATAAACCGAAATAGAGTCCCCATTCATAAGAAATTCTTATGAATGGGGACTCTATTTCGGTTTATAGAAAGCCAATAGCATTACATGTATTTCATAAACCGAAAGTCTATAAACCGAAAGACATTCGGTTTATAGACTTTCGGTTTATAGAATACATGTAATGCTTTTGCTATTCTATAAACCGAAATAGAGTCCCCATTCATACGAATAGGTCAATTGACCTATTCGTATGAATGGGGACTCTATTTCGGTTTATAGAATAGCAATAGCATTACATGTATTACATCTGAGAGTCAAATAGAACCGTCAAATACTGTGCTTACAGCGCACTTTGAAAAATTCTAATAGTTTTGGGTGGGAAACAGTACATTTGCGTCTTGCGGTGCACTTCATATCTGAGAGTCAAATAGAACCATCAAATACTGTGCTTACAGCGCACTTTGAAAAATTCTGGTTACCTCCTCCTCCAGCGCCGCTTCCACCTACACCGCCACGGTCACCGCCTCCTCAACCTATGGGTCACTTAGTATAAACTGAAAGAGAATACCCTGCACTCCAACCCTCTCTCAAATGGATAATTCTGTTGATCCTCCTGGCAGCCTTGCTTTACATTTAGATTTATGTTCTTCCAAAGCTAAAATCAAAGATTCCATCTAGTGCTATTTTATGGCTCAGCTGTATTTTTAATTTGTATGTATTTTATGTTATTTGAAGTTATTTCCCTATCCATATTTGTTTGCAGGGCACTTGTCCTACTCTTACCCACATTTTAATTCCTTTTACAGTCCTCTAGCCATTTCCAGGACTTTTTTAGAGGAATTTTAGTGCCCAAAAGTTTGTGTCCCCATTGACTTCAATGGGGTTCGGGGTCAAGTTGGTGGTCAAGTTAGAGCCCGAACCGAGACTTTTTTCAGAAGTTTGGCCGAACCCGCTGAACCCGAACATCCAGGTGTCCGCTCAACTCTAATTCTAAACAAAATGACTGCCTGGTGGATCAAAATGGAGGAAAGATGGCTCAATAATTTACTGTATTTGTATTCTTATATTAAAGCATTTCTATAAAAATTGCTGATACTAAATGTTTTTTTCACTTGTGTGTCTAATATAGAAGCACAACTGGAAAACGTAGTGCCCCAAAGGGGATCATCAGAGGAGACCCCCTTGAATACAGACAAAAACTTTAGTTGTCCTTTAAATGGAAACAGCAGCTCTGAAGAGTTAACTTTAAAAAAAATGAATTGGATTACTAGATTTACTCTTCATGCATTTCATGGCATAATTATGAATTGCAAGACCTGGGTGTACAATTTCTGATTGAACTGATTGAAATCTGCATGGCAGTGCAGATTTTTGTGTTCACAGTAATTATGCTTTCCTTCAGCCACTATGGTTGAGGAGGGATGGGGAAAGACAGGTGCTTTAGAGCACTGTTGTAACTGTAACTATAAATTTGGGTGTAAGAGTGCCACCCAACTAATCTATAACTTTGTGCGATACAGTCACAATTTTAAGGTTCTATCCCACTGTCCCGCTGACCTCTACCTCTGTCCCGCTTTCCAGGAAAGCGGTACAGCTTGGCAGGACTGTGGGATTTGGGACCATCCTGCAGTCCCAATCTAATACTCCAATGTCTAGGACAGAGCAGAATGTATACTGGGAATATCCAGCTTTATGCCCATTAGCGCTGTCAGTTTGACCGCTTACACATGGTAGTGCAACCCCCCAAGTTCTGCCCCCAGCATCCCATGATAACAGGGGCAGAAGTTGGGATTTATGGTTGATCTGATTGGATGGGAGGTCCAATGTGTGGGGAGGTTAGTTTAAACTTGCACTACTTTTAATTTTTAGCTGTAGTACAGAGAGGATGCTGTAGGGACCCATCAACTGCACACTCTGCATGTACTATTGTTATCCTCAGGTTTAGAAAGATAAAACTTTGATATGTTGATTTAACAGACTCAGGAAGGTGGGAATGCAGAATACCAAAAAAATAAATAAAATAAAGCTACCACAGAAAACTGCATGACACTTATAAGACGGTCTAGACAGGTTAATAAAAGTTGATACAAATGTAATTTAAAATGAATTTAGATGTTTATATACATTCAATACGTTTGCTAATGAATTTCAAAGCATAAAGATCATAATGTTTAAAGTAATGGCATTAAACTAGTTTATGGCTATGAAAGTCAAGCTGTTCTTGCATGTGGAAAACGATATATGTTTTTCCTATCAAGGTGACCTTGCCTGTACATGGACTGCAGCCTATAGCTTGGTTAACCTCTATGAAAGATTGTTTTCTAAGATGTAGGACCCACATCATGTTTGACAAAGAATTACAGGCCTAACTTGTAGATTGCATTGTACTGCTTTGTTCTTGTTTGCTTACGCATCCTATTTAAAATTTTAAAGATTACATATAAATATATGATATCTACCTTGGTGTTCTAATGGAAAAGGCTTGTTGTTTCCAAATCCCTACTGCTTTGTCTCTTTGTTTTGTCTATATATAGCAGCTTACTAGTGGAGAAAACACCACAGAGGGAATTTAAACAGATTTTCTGATTAACTGTACAGTTTTCCTGTGCAGCGCTGGTATCCATTACTGACCTATTCATGCACAAGGGAGAATGTACCATTGGATTTCCTTTTTTATATACCGTATGTTCCGGTGTATAGGACGACTGGGCATATAAGAGGACCCCCAACTTTTCCAGTTAAAATTTAGAGTTTGGCATATACTCGCAGTATAAGACTACCCCTCTTCCAACGAGCATTTTCTCCTACAGTGACATTTACACACACACCCTTACACTAACACAGTGACACACTTACACACACACACCCTTACACAGAAAGTGAGACACTTACACACACGCAGTGACACCAATAGACACATAACCTGAGACACACTATTTTGCCACTCAATATGCCTTTATTGTGCCATTTAATATGCCAATATTTTGCCCCTCCAATATGCCAGGATTTTCCCCTCAATATGCCAGGATTTTGCCCCTCTCCTACCCTCTTCCCAGTACTTACCTCGTTGCTGCTCTGCAGGTGCGCGCGGCTGTGAGGTGTGTTATTAAAAGCTTGGTACCCAAGTCTGTGCATCTCAGTACAAAGCATAGGTGATAGGCACAGGATATCTGTCACTCCTGCATTTAGGGTAAGCTTTTTTATTTTGGGTGAGTTGGAAAAATCATTTTCTGAGATATGTATTATGATTTGTTGCATTAAAATAGTTAATCAATGCCAAACCCATCTATCATCAAAAATACACACCTTTTTCATATGAGATGTACTGCAGCAGCTCTGCCCCTTTAGGCTCCACCCATGCTGTTTGTGTTATCGCATAAATGCTATTATTGACATGAAATAAATGACCTTGTTGAGCTGCTCCGCATAGCACTGTTAGGGGGCAGACATGTTGGTTCAGATGGGTCCTTCACAGGCCCGGACTGGCCATCGGGCCCACCGGGCAAATGCCCGATGGGCCGCGGTGGCCATGGGCCGAGGCCGGCAGGGGAGGTCCCAGCAGTGGCCTCTGGGTCCCAGGATCTCCCCTGCCGGTCTATGCAGAGCCGGCACTATCCGAGCACCGGCCCCGCTGTTTTCCATGAAGGGCCGGTGAGAAGATCAAAGATCTCCCTCACCGGCCCACATGCTGTCAAATGCGGCCGCCGGCGGGGAGAGAGGGAGAGAGACAGCCAGCCTGGAGAGAGGATCCAGGGAGCTCTAACTTGCAGCTCCACCGGGTTCCTCTCGCGAGATCCGGAGCATTGCCAGGCTGGAGTTCACTCACCACGAGGACCACCAGGGAACACTGCCACACCGCCTCCCAGTCCCAGGTACCAGCGTGCCGGTCCCCCCCTCCCAGGCTAAAGGTAAGAAGGGAGGGGGGGACATAATGCCTGTTATTTTATTTGTTTATTTACCCCCCCCTACACACACACACAATCCATTCTAACATTTATACAGCACTCTCACACCCATCACACACATCACTCTCACACCCATCACTCTCACACCCATCACACCCATCACTCACACACAGCACTCTCACACACACAGCACTCTCACACACAGCACTCTCACACACACAGCACTCTCACACCCAGCACTCTCACACACAGCACTCTCACACACAGCACTCACACACACAGCACTCACACCCATCACACACAGCATTCTCACACACAGCATTCTCACACACAGCACTCTCACACCCATCACACACAGCATTCTCACACCCATCACACACAGCACTCTCACACCCATCACACACAGCATTCTCACACCCATCACACACAGCACTCTCACACCCATCACACACAGCACTCTCACACCCATCTCACACACATAGCACTCTCACACATAGCACTCTCACACACACATCATAGACAGCACTCACACACAGCACATTCAGCACTCTTGCACTCTCACACACAGCACTCTCACACACATCATACACAGCACTCACGCACTCACACACATCACTCTCACACACACATCACTCTCACACACATCACTCTCACACACCGCCCCCCCACACACACATACTGCACTCCTCACATACACACAGAACCCCCCAACACACTGCACAACAGACATACACAATACTTCCATATATATATATATATATATATACATACACACAGCACCCCTCACACACATACTGCACCCCTAAACACACACTACATCTATATATACACACACACACACACTATAGCCTGTATGCACACACTTGCTATATCCCCTATACACACATTCTCTACAGCCCCTAGTCACATATGCATCACATTACACCACAAACACAACACAACTAAAACCGACCTTATTACACAATACCACACCACAATCAGCTCACGCTACACACACGCAATCCCACAAGCAGGCTCCAAACACATGCTCAATGCTCTTTCCTGGCATTTTTGTCTCCTGGTATCCATTTATAGAGACACCAGAGACAAGTTGCAAGGAAACACAGTGCAAGCATGTTATTAAATTTGCTTGCACTGTGCAGAACAAATACAGGGCTTTTTTCTCATGCTAGAGCTCTTCAGCAGAGCTCTGCGCATGGTCTCCCCTGGAAGAGCATTGAACCAACATGCTCACTTTGAGAGGGAGCGTGTTTGTCATTGGTGATGACAAAACACACCTCCTCTGCCCCGCCCCCTTCTTAGTGGGCCGCTGTGATAAAAAAATGCCCGGGCCGAATTTTTCTCCCAGTCCGGCCCTGGTCCTTTATCTGGCCCAATATGTCAGCCACCTTGTAGATCTATACAAGCACACACGTTCTCAATAAAGTAGCTTATTTGTATTCTTTCACTAAAACATCATTATTTAAAGGCATGCACTTGATGCAATCTTTCAATTAAACATAACTCCATTTTTTGCTGACACTTGTCCTTTAATGAATAAATCACCTGGAATAGAAGAGAACTGCTGGTATAAATAAAATATTTAGTGTGTCACTCTGTCCCCAAATATTAAAGATATGGTGGTATCTCTGTTACACTGCTTCCTTTAGAATCTATTTTTTAACATCCCTTGTGGAGTAATTTATGCTGATCTTTCACTAGGTCAGAGTATCGCCACATGTTTTATACATTATTGTGTTACAGATATCAGAATATAAATGTGGGTTAAAGAAGACAAATCAAATCTTGACAAGAATCTAGTACTTTAATCTTTCTAATAGTGTTTAATTTTTTTCAGAAGGCCTCAGTGTCCATAAATGTGACACTTTCTTTAAGTGCATGATATAATTAACCAATATTATTAAAGCTAAATACGGTATTTATAGACGCGTGTTTTGACTTTGAGATCTCCTTAATATAAGCATTAAACATTGATATTATTCAAATGGGATCATGACAATGATATAACATTTTGTGTCCAATTAGCAATTTAGGCTTCTGAGCCACATCAAGCAATATAGTGCAGTGCATACTCACTACAGCCCTCTGTTAATGTAAACTGACTGCACAAATAAATTGGTGGAGGGGTAGTGATGTGGGTCCTTTACCAGAAGCCTATTGAGTCATGAAGAGGGATTAAACTTTACAAATAAAGAATGGCATATTAAAGAAGGCTACACCTAAAATTGTGCTGCCATCAACTTACCTGTGACTTTTTAGCATGTTCTATGATCCATCTCTTACTCCAGCAACTCCATGGACCTTCTTCTCACTGTTCCCTCCTACTTTACTAATATTCTGCCTATCTGTCCACCTTCACATTCTCATTAGCATCCTTGTTTACATTCCCGTTGTCATTCATATTCACTAATACTTTCCTTCCTCTTAGCTTAAAAGGATTGTTCATTCAAAGACCCACCTTTTAGATCAGTGCACTCGGCGGGAAGACGCAGACAGCATTGGCTCTGCTGCGGAAATACGATGCTCTGCATCATTACTACGCGGGGGAGTGCGAGCAGCACTGATTGAGCAGGGAGGGGGGAGAAGAGTAAACACAGGGAGGGGGGAGAAGAGAGAACATGGGAGAGAGAGAGAAGAGAACAGGGAGGATAAGAGGAGAGAACAAGGAGGAGGAGAGAGCAGGGTGGAGAGAGAGGAGAGAACAAAGAGGAGTGAAGTGGAGAGAGGAGAGAACGCAGAGGAGAGAACGCAGAGGAGAGAAGGGGAGAGAGGAGAGAACACAGAGGAGAGGAGAGAACATAGAGGAGAGAAGCGGAAGAGAGGAGAGAACACAGAGGAGAGAAGGGGAAGAGAGGAGAGAACACAGAGGAGAGTAGGGTGAGAGAGGAGAGAACACAGAGGAGAGAAGGGGGAGAGGAGAGAACATGGGGGGAGAGAGGAGAGAACACCGATGGGGGAGAAGAGAGAACACTGCCCGGCGGGGGGAGGGGGGGGGGAGAGGAGAAAATACTGATGGGGGAGAGGAGAGAACACAGATGGGGGAGAGGAGAGAACACAGACTGGGAGAGAAGGAGAAAAGGAGAGACATACATGGGTAGAGGGACAAAGAGACAGTCATAGGAGGTAGAGGAGAGATACATGCATGGGAAGGGAGAGGAGAGAGACAGGCATGGGAAAGAAGAGGAGAGACAGACATGGGAAAGAGAAAAAAGAGAGAAATGGGAAGGGAGAGGAGAGACAGACAGACAAGGGAAGGCAGAGGTGTCACGACCTGGGATAACAGGCCAGAGAGGAGCCTCGTTGCAGGGCAGGGTGTGGGGTCTGCCTGCACCCCACGATGCATAACTGGGAAGGACTGGTAGCAGAGACTGGAACTGAGACAAGACTGGTAGCAGAGACTGAAACTGAGACAAGACTGGTAGCAGAGACTGGAACTGAGACAAGACTGGTAGCTGAGACTGGAACTGAGACAAGACTGGTAGCTGAGACTGGGACTGAGGCAGGACAGGTAGCTGAAACTGGAACAAAGACAGGACAGGTAGCTACTGCAACAGGTTTGGAAACAGAACAGTGTTATTCACCTGAATGGTATTATACCCTATGGTTGAGTCTCAGGTAAATGACCACCCAGGACTTGTACACTGACTGCAACCGCACACTGAAGCAGAGATACACAGATAGTACTGGACGAGAAGGATAGTCAGCAGGCCGTGTAATACACGAAACAGGAACAAGGTACAACGTAGGAATTCAGAAGGCAAGGTCGCTAGACAGGCAAAATGGTCGAGGCAGGCTGAAAACAGCGGAGTCAAAATCAAGCAGGAGTCAGAACCGGGAAATCAATAATCCATATATAAATGCTAGAACTAGAAACAAGGCACTATCACAGGCTGCAACCAAAGCAATGCAAAGGCACTGATTGCCATAAGCTGCAGGCTTAAATAGGGAAGGGCTGAGGATAACGAGGCAGCTGACAACAGGAGTAGAATGGGAACACCACAATAGCGGCCACTAGAGGCTGAAGACAAAAACAGCCACAAACCCAGAATAACTGTGACAAGAGGAGAGAGAGACAGACATGGGATGGCAGAGGAGAGACAGACAGACATGGGATGGCAGAGGAGAGACAGAGAGACAGACATGGGAAGGAAGAGGACAGACAGACATACATGGGAAGGGAGAGGAGAGACAGACAGACATGGGAAGGGAGAGGAGAGATAGACAGACAGACAGAGGAAGGGAGAGGAGAGACAGACATGGGAAGGGAGAGGAGAGACAGACAGACATGGGAAGTCAGAGGAGATACAGACAGACATGGGAAGGCAGAGGAGAGAGGGAGACATGGGAAAGAAGAGGAGAGCAACAGACATGGTAAGGGAGAGGGAAGGGAGAGGAGAGAGACAGATGGACATGGGAAGGGAGAGGAGAGCGACAGAAGTACATGGGGAGAGGAAAGACAGACGGACATGTGCCCCTCGCGAGATCAGATTTTGGATCCACCCCCGCCTACAATCCATTCACACTTTGATCAGCTTGGCAGATCATCAACAGCTCTGATTAGGGTGACCACATCAGCGTTATAGTCAAGGGTGCTAATGGAGATGCATAATTCAATCCTGTAATGGGTAGAATAAAGACTGGTTAAGGTCTTTACAGAGTCCATGCTATGTCAGTGGTTGCACAGTTTCTCGTTGTGTTCTGCTATGTTTCTGTCAGGTTTTTACACTGACCTTCTGACTCATGTATTTAAAAAATCATCATTTGTGTGCTTATATACCTCCTGCCTCTGCTACAGGCCTCCCTACCTTACTGTGCTTGTATTTCTTCCCCTCTGGTGTCAGGTGGGCTCATTACCTTTTGCAACACACCCAGGTTAAATAGCTGCAGTTGATTGCAAACAGGGCTTTTGTATTGAAGTTGGAGACCTGACTTCTGAGAGCTGCTGCTTCTGTTCCTGATCCTCTGTGTAAAGCTCATTTGAATTGTGACCCTGTCCAGGAACTGGGAATCTGAACCTGGATGGCTCAACCAGCCCAGTGGATGATTTTCAGCATCTCTCTGGCTACAGCAAGATTTCTTAAGCTAAGTTGCTCCCTTAAAGTCACTCCTGCTCAGTCATCACCCTCTCAAGGGTGTTCCACCTGCTTAGCTACCCTACTCAGTCCTTCACCTCTCTAAGGTGTTCCTCCTTAGTCACCCTCTCCAGGGTGTTCCTCTTTATTCACCCTCTCCAGGGTGTTTCTCCCTAGTCACCCTCTCCAGGGTGTTCCTCCTTAGTCACCCTCTCCAGGGTGTTCCTCTTTAGTCACCCTCTCCATGGTGTTCCTCCCTAGTCACTCTCTCCAGGGTGTTCCTCATTAGTCACCCTCTACAGGGTGTTCCTGCTTAGTCACCCTCTACAGGGTGTTCCAGCTTAGTCACCCTCTCTCGGGTGTTCCTGTTTTGTCACCCTCTCTCTAGTGTTCCTGCTTAGTTACCTTTACCTATGCCCTGACCCCTTGTATATCTCTCTCTACCCCTACCTCTGCTTTGTCTACAGTCCCTGCTATAGCTCTTTGTTCATACTGCAGTTCCTACTAAAACCCTTTGCTATTCTGCAGTTCTTTGCTAAAGTTTCCTTTTGTTTCTTCTTCCCTATCCTTCTCAACCTGCACAATAAATAACATGCAACCAAAAATCCTCCACTATCCCTGCACTGAAACTCCTACCTGACCTGGGAAATGCCATGACAGTTTCTCTCTTAATGTTTCAGAGTCTTGTTCTCTCTACATTTAATAATATATCTGGCCAGTCTGTTTATGTTTCCATTTTCTACTCAGATTCATCATGGGAAAATTGCACTTTTCTTCATGTTGAAATGCTAATATTGGAGGGTAGCTAAGTTGGTACAATAGACACTCTGCAACTAGCAATAATTCAGACTGTTTATAATATACCCTTGGCACATTATTATGTATTTATATACCAGATTAACTGTTATTTTCTAATTGGTGTGTACAATTACAGGGATTTCAGGATTCTTTAGTTCGGATGCCAACCAATTAATTCCCTAAGTGAGACTTATAATTAAAATGAATTTGCATTCCTATAGTAAGCCTCACATACAGTACATTCAGTTGATAAAACATTATGCCACAATTCTGTTTGTTGTATGGAACTTATGAAATGATAGCCCAGAAGTAAAACCTGCTGGTTTTGTCTTTATTTCTAAAACAAATAATATATTTGAAAAAAATCAGTTACAGCTGTTAATTTACTAGGTGCTGTAACTGACATTTTTAAACATACTATAATAAAAGTAATTTTTTCGACTATTTATTACTTTTTAGGTCAATCTGCTGAATATTTTATGCCACGGCTACCATCATGAAGCTGATACAGCTCTTTTGGTTCCTGCTGCTCCCGGCATACATCCAAGTCTGAGAATGATGAGCCAGGCAGTTACTTATAGTAAATCGATGTTGAGGATATGGACCTAGATAGATAATGCATTACCATTCGTACTCTTTTTCTTCTCATATATGGTTGCCTTGTGTTGTGTCTAGTTTTTCTTAATACTATATTATAACCAAATATTCCCAACCAATGCAGAACAGTAGGGGTGCAGCAGGTACAATGCTTCCTTGCCCATCAGTAAAAGAGTTCCATGATCAACACTTGGATAAGACTGTGGCCTAGTTTGGCACCCTAGAAAGTTATTCTATAGCAGGGTCCTTAACGGTCTTGTTCAATTGACACCTCCTTTTTCTACTCAATAGTAGTACAAGAGCCAATTTTTTTCATTAAAGTATGCCCAAGATTGGTTGAGTGTTACATTATATTCAAGATTGTGATCAAACTTGAATTTCTTAAAATGTATGACCTACAGTATGTATTACTTGACATGACCATGGGATATTGACTCTAATAATCTCTACACAGATTCAAACAGATAGTAAAGGAAGTATTTGAAACACTAACACAATATACTTTTTAAGATATTTTATCAGACCGACTGTAGAAGGAAACATTTACAATTTGAAGACAATCAAACGAAATTGGTTACTAATTCATTTTATTAATTTGTTATACAACATTACTTTATTAGAATTAAAAATGTGCCAGTTACCTTCTCACATGTGCCTTAAATTTGTGTATGTATTGTTAATTTAGTTCCTTGTCTTTCTTAGATATCCACTCACATTGCACAAAGATACTTGGTAAAGACTTCTTGGTTAAATGCTATTCCTGTTTTGACACTCTGTAAAATTCACATGTTTGAATATGACTGTACTTTTTATAAACGTCCCTTTTTCAGTAGTTATGGTGTGTGCTATATCTCTAGAGGGCCATATTTACTTTCTTATACTTTTATCTCTGAAATGTGAAATAAAAGGGAGTTCTTAGATGTTATTGAACCTTTTTATTTGCAAAGCTACAGATGGATGTTTACAAAATTTGAAGTTTTCTCCCACTGGTACATGACCATCATTTTTTAAATAGCTCAAATGCTCCCAGGCACTTTTACTAATTTTCGAATAGATGACCCTTGTTTGAATTTAATGTTTGCTTAAACCTGGTCCGGAACTAGAATATTAACATTTAATTTCCTTGGGTTTCTCGAGTTTCCTCAGTTTCGCGAGTTCACACATTGCTGCCTCTCTTCCCCGCTGTTATAGGTCCTCTTGCGGTCCTTAGGACGGCGCGCCTCCATATATTGTCCTGGATGTTTGCAGAATGTGTCTCCCTTGCACCTCCGGAGCCTAGTTCTCCACAAATGCAAATCTGATTCCGCACATGGGCATTTCTTCATCTTAATGTGTCTTAGTGGCCCATCCCTCTTTTGGGGTGTGTTTTGCCTTGCTCATCCTAAATATACCCTCTGTTAAGATAATTTTATTGCATCCTATGGTCGTTTTTTCTATTTGACGACCGGTCTTGACCTGTTATTTGACTCTAGAATCAAAATAAAAAACCATCGGACAACGACTTACGATTGAAAAGTCCTCTTTATTGTTTACCATATTTACTGTAGCAGTTTCAACCGCATTCTTGGTATATAGGCGTATTTATTATTATCTATTTTTAGGTGTTTTTTTTAATTTGTTTCAGATAGCTACATTGTCAGCATTTTAGAGCCCCCATTGCGCAAATATTTTTGTTTTATCTATTTTGTTTTTATATTAAGTTTTGTATATTGTGTATTTTAGTTTACTGAGTAGCTATATTATTATTTTTATATGAAGCGCTGTCTCTTGAGTTTCTTCTTTTTTAATTTAATTGAATGCTGCTTGAGTGAACTCTGGTATGAGAATGCATGATAATTACCCTTTAATAGAACCAAACATGTTTATGCCTGTGCATTACCAGCATTGTTGAACATTAGTTTGCTGAGGATTACTCGTGATATATGGTACAATTCATAGTAAATTTTAAGGTTAGCATGGGTAATTCTGTGATTAAAGTCCCAGTAGCACAGTTCATAAGGATGATGTGAAAGTCACAAATACATTTCCATAATTTAAACACGTTTTCA
This sequence comes from Pelodytes ibericus, assembly GCA_036172795.1. Lineage (NCBI taxonomy): Eukaryota > Metazoa > Chordata > Amphibia > Anura > Pelodytidae > Pelodytes > Pelodytes ibericus. The sequence goes on along the minus strand of CM069861.1, from coordinate 79,039,704 downwards.
AGACATGCTTCAATTTGACCTATTTAATGCCATGTGATGCTTGAACCTGAGACAGGGAATTTAGATAAATGTCTTATTCAACAATTTAATAGGCATCAAATGAAATCATCATAAACATTTTGTTTAGATTCATTGTTTAATGCTAGTAAGTATATAGGAATAGAAAATACATGTTATATAATGTTCCACTGCTTTTTAATCATTCTTCCTAATTCTGTCATGTATCCCTTACATAGGTAGTTACACCTAGCTTATTTGATATATATTGTTCATGTTTAGAACTACTTACAGTTTAATATTGAAATTAATTTAACAGGGGTCTCTAAATTCTTCCTCTGTAGATATTTGCATTCTCTCCCATGTTTTCACTGTCTATTACTGTGGAACCAGCAGCTATCTGTTGAACTCAGCTGTTTCATGTACTTAGAAAGCAGACGGGAACAATTTCAGCCACGTTTGTGCGCTGTGTACCACAAGATGGTGGGTTTTGGAGAGAAACAACAATAACTCTGTTACATTTCACATGCAGTTTTTAGGAGAGAGGAAGTGTAGGAAGTATTGAGAGAAAAAACTAATAAGACAGATATGAAAGAGCCTTTATCTAAAAATATTATTTCCAACACTCTAGATGAGTGATGGTAAAATGTTTAACATCTCAAAGTGCCATTTTCCCTGAGATTATGCTTTCCACTCTCATTTCCATTACAGACTCTACTCGTTTAAGTTCCCCCTTCTCCCTGTTATTGTTATCTTTCCTTTTGTTGCCAAATATCAGTGTCTCCATTACCTCTATGTATGATGATGGTGACAATGCACTTTGATGCTAAGTGCCACCTCACAGTCTCCTGAGTGCCACAGGCGGCACCGGTGCCATAGGTTTACCATGCTCAAAATGGAACTGCCCATGTATAGTTCTTAAATATGACATGGACCCAAGATGGTTTTTTCATATGGCATCTCTTATTGGGCGGGAACTGAACCTATTATACTTGCTAAACCTAAAAGATGACCTTAGGATAGTGAAACTACAACTAATACATACTTTAAACATTTTGGAAAATATATAAAACAGCAGTGTTACTAAAAAACAATAATTATCTTCACATATGTTATAGTTAGCTAACCAAGGAGCCACAGTATATTCCTTACCCACTCCAGCTTAGTTAATGCGTGGTTGACATACGCATCTTTTCTGTGTGTGTTTTGTAAAGCATTTTTTCCCTGCCTTGTCTATGACATTTAAAAGCCTCCATTTCTCACCGGATGCTATATTTGACTGTTTGGATTAGCTTGTGTTTATCTTGTTATAGACATGTACTGTTTGTGTAAAGCAAGGAGCAATATCCATTGATGTCATCCTTTCTATATTAAATATATGAAGAACAGGACACTAAATATTAATTATTAAAAGCCAATGTCAATTGACTTTCTAAAAAATATATATTTCACTTGGTTATGTTATTATGAATGATGGGCTCTATTCAATCACTGTTACCGTATTTGCTCGAATATAAGACAAGGTTTTTCCCCTTGTTTTATATTCGAGGTCGTCTTATAATCTGACCTCAAATCGAGGTCAGACTATAAGACATGGATCCAGGTCCCCCGCAGAGCTGCAGAGGACCTGGATCCCCCTCGCTAACAGCAGGGGGATCTCTGCGCAATGCGCGCAGACATCCTCTGCTGCCGCCCGGCACGACCGCCGGGACTTCTATGATGAAGCCGGGTCCTTCTGGCTTCATCATAAAAGTCCCGGCGGAAGTGCTGGGCAGCAGTGGGGGATGTCTGCGCGTATTGTGCAGACATCCCCCGGCTGTCTCCACTAGGCACCAGGGATATCTGGGCAGCCGGGGGATGTCTGCACGATAGTGCAGACATCTTCCATGCTGCCCGACACTGCCGTCTATTATGAGGGACTGGCTGTCCGTCATAATGGACGGAAGTGTCGGGCAGCAGCGGGGGATGTCTGCGCGTATAGTGCAGACATCCCCCGGCTGCCCCCACTAGCCACCAGGGAGAGATACAAGGTGAGGGGCAGGGAGGGGGGCAGAGAAAGACAAGGGGAGGGAGGGGGGTGAGAAAAAGACAAGGTTAGGGAGGGAGGGGGGAGAAAAAGACAAGGGGAGGGAGGGAGGGGGAAAGAAAAAGACAAGGGGAGGGAGGGGGAGAGAAACACAAGGGAAGGGGGACACAAAAGTTTGGGGTGCGGGAGATAACACTGGGGGAGAGAGAGAGACAACGTGGGGGGAGGCAGCATTGGCACATAAAAGGAAATAAAAACAAGAAATGCATTTTTTTTAATATCATATTTTTTATTAAATATTAAAAAAGCAATTTACATGTGAATATATACAAGTTAAACTTTTTTCCTACATGGTAGTCTTATATTCAGGCTTTTAGTTTTTTTCCTAAAGGAATATCTAAAGTTTGGGGGTCGTCTTATAATCATTATTAACTATGTAACTTGCATAGTTACATAGTTAATTGGTTTGAAAAAAATAATATAGTCCGCAAGTTCAACTATTCCACACATCATTTGGCCAGCACTCAGACCCATTTATATATAGGAGTGGGGGTCAGGGCTACTTGCCTTCACCCCCATAATTATTTTAGGGGCCTTTACGGGGCTATATTAAAAAATTGTATATATTATTTATTATTTTCACTTCGGGAGGAGTTTGGCTATTTTCAACTCAAAATGAGTCTCTTCCTCCCCATAGAGGTCTAAGGGGAGGATAGATGCTGCCATTCTGGTTTCAGGCATGTTTCCAGGTGCTTTCGGTTACGTCAGGTCTCGGCATGTAATCAGCTATGATGTCCAAATTGCAGATCTTGCGGCACATCAGGACATATTGGGTTGCTCAGCATTTTTGATTATCCCCCCTACCTGGGGGAGGAGGTTAGGTAGGGACTAATTTGTATTTATTGATTTTTTTTATTATTGTGCCATTTGACCACCACCTGGCACAAATGGGGCAGAGGGAATGGGCACAAATATTTTTGTTTTCATCTTAGCTTAGGTCATAATGCTGGCCCCAATACTTTTATAATAATCTGGGCTTGGGGATTATTGCCAGCACCATGACCAGGGGGCTAATTAGTTGTGACGGCCTGCGACATCATGGGGCCAGCATGATTATATTGAGCCCTGTAGCACTCGCCGGCATGCGGCCCTCGGACCAATATCTCTTTATTTTGTGGCAATGGGTCATAAATAATAATGTATATGAGTAGTTATAAAGCACCTAGCTACTAAATGTGCATTCATTTCCTTGCATTCAATTATTCTCCATCCAACTTTTTTGTGTAACAGTAGAGCTGTCAAATGTCAATTGCCAGTGGAAAGTTATCTAAATTATGTAAAATTGGTTCTTCAAATGAAAGTGCATCATCCAAGAAGCAACTTAATCCAACAAATCTGAAAATGCATAGAGTTTATTGACAGATACATTAGGAATCTAAGACATCATTAATTCTCTGTGTCTGCATGGTTTCCAGCAATGTCCTTTTTAGAAAAAAAAAGTAAATTATTTACTTGTAAAAAAACATCTGGTGTCTAGGTGAATGTTAGCCTATGTGCTTGGTGCTTACAGTGAAAATATTTTAGATGGGGTCTCTAACTAGATTTTCATTGTCACATTTCTGTGCTTTTCATGGTTGGCTGAAGATCATTAGTTCTAAAATTATGAAAATGAAAATATTCACACAAAACCTCATAAACAGAACAAAAATCATAATCGTATAAAGAGTGTGATGTGCGTATAATGTGATGAGTCGCTTTAACACAGATTTTAAGATTCTAGTGTAGGACAACATCATGGTGAGGTTACTGCAAAGGTCTTCTGAAAGGTCTTTGATTGCAGACATGAGCTTCCTACAGTGGCAGGACTATCTGGGCACCCCTCCAACTTTTTTGAGGTCCCTCCTAGGGCCAGTACTGATGCACACATTGAGGTCACTTCTGAGAAGCAGGGCTGACGCCAGCATAAAGTTACCCTAGGGCGCCGCAGCGGGGGTGGGTGGCCGCCAGTGGGGAGACAGCCAGTTTAAAAAAAAAAAAAGTGGCTGGTGGAGGCACTGGCTGGGGAGATCAGAAGATCTCCCCTCACCAGCCCCCTACATGGCCAGAGTGGAGGATCCTGGGAGGGGGCGGATTTCCAATGCCTTGTATCATTTCTACGAGCAGGATGCACAAGCAGCACTTACTGAGCTCTGTGTGTGTTTAACACACAGAGCTCATGCTGCCCTCGGCTCCCTCGTGAAGTAGACACCACTCTGCTTCACAGGGTGGGGGCGGGCCTCTCACCCGGTGCGGTCTGTCCCCTCTCAGGATCCATCAAATAAGAATGAGAAGGGGAGAAAACAGGCGACCAGGAGAGAACAGAGATGGGGGAGGGGGGGGGGAGAACAGAAATTGTGGGAGGAGGGGGGAGAGAACAGGGATGTGGTGGAAGGGGAGAAAATAGGAGGGGGAGAAAAGAGAGATGGGGTAAGGGGAAGAGAACATAGATGGGGGTAAGAAGGGGAGAAAACATAAATGGGGCAGAGAACAGAGATGGGGTAAGAGGGGGAGAGAACAGAGATGGGGTAAGAGGGGGAGAGAACAGAGATTGGGGTAGGAGGGGGAGAGAACAGAGATGGGGGAAAGAACAGAGGAGGATGGGGTGAGAACAGAGATGGGGGAGGAGGGGGAGAGCGAGAGGGAAATAGATATGGGGAGGGGAAGGAGGGAAGAGATATGGGGCGAGGAAGGATAGATAAGAGATATGGGGAGAGGGGGAGTCATGGGATTGTGGCCTCTACTTGTGGACCTGGAACATAGAATTTCCATCATTGCTAGTTCTAAATCTGCCTTCCTATAGTCCGCAGCGGCATGGTTAGAGATAGTCCATTTAGAATAAAGTGTTGGCAGTAGTATGTTTTTTTTTATAAAGTCCTACAAGTATAGCTTAAACCTATCTACATATGTTCTTTTTTAGAAACCTGAAAAAGCTATTTTCAACATTCAAGAAGAAGTTCCAAATATGACAAATGTTTTTTTCCAGTTATTACTTAATATAAGGAAGTACCACCACTGCAATGCAATTCATTAGCCTAAAATTACACTAGTATTAACAGCCAAATTTGCCAACATCCTAATGCTTCTATCTTACTAGTGGCAAAGACTTGTTTATCTGGATATTTCAAATTGGTTGGTCAGCACAGATGGGAATTTGTTGGGTCTTACCCAGACCCAGAGGCTCTGCTGATTGCTTACTAAGCTTTATCTTTTAGAGGTGAGGAAGTGGTTGTTAGCTGTGCTTGTTTCAAGTACATCTTCACCAATTTTCAAGTGGTCCCATATGCTTCCAGGTCAGCACTGTCTAGTTTTTATGAGGGCTGTCAATGGCCCCCATAGGTTTTGGTGGATTTCCTCTGGATGTAGATTAAGCAGAACTATAACTAGGAGATCTCTTTCCACACAGTACTTTGGCTACACTTTAAAAGAAAACAACAGGGTACTTAGATATGGACAATAATTAAATCACTTCTTGGCTATGAAAATGCCTGTGTCTTAGTCTGACGTGTGAGCTGTAAAATAAACTTTTTTTTTTACTTTGTAATTAGTTTTCAGTTATAAAAATAATTATAGCCTGACACACAAGTCTACACCTCTCATCTTCTAAGGAACATTGTTCCATTAACAGGTGGTGCAGGAGTCTAATTTTCAATAGCAGAGATAGAACTTTAAGTGCTTTGTTTAGTTACACCTGGACATGAATGCAAACCCACACTTTGGATCTCTCTATTTCAATGCATAATGTTTCACCTGTGAACCTGACATTGGTAAAACCAAAATAAACTTAATAAAAGTCAGAAATAAAACACAAGCAATTGTTTAATTAATGTAGCACCTGCCAAAAAAAAAAAAAACACGACTGAGAATACACGTTAGCATGTTGCAACTGATTTTAAACAATTTGAAAAAGTATATTTACATTTAGGGGGCTATCCCCTTAAAGGTTAGTTGAGGTGAGATGAACATTTCACCTCACCGATTTATCTATACATTGTGCAGGGACAAACCTGGTGACTTTGCCCCACTAAGCAAACTCACCAGGGCTGCTCCGAGACTACCAAAGGGATTTCTCGAATCCGCTTGAAAATTGGCCAATGTCATGTGGCCAAATTTTGTGCCTCTGGAGTTTGACGTCTGAAATGTCCTTGAAATAAGCCAAAGTCCTCCCTATAGAAGTCAATGGGAGAACTTTGACTATTGTGACGATATATCATAATGTATATATCTATATATATATATATATATATATATATATATATATATATATATATATATATATATATATATATATATATATATACATATATATATACGTGGCCATTCCCTAACTTTTATTGGGGTTACTAAGTGGAGTATGTATATAATAATAAATGCTATTATGGCATGTTACAGCTATTACCATGCAATGAAAACTTGATTTGTAATGGTTTTTTTAATTATATTACATTATAAACATATTACTATTTTATTATTTTTAGAAAATTTTATTTTGAATTAAATTTTAATTTTGTTTGTACTTTGGACATTTTGGGAGGATTTTTGCTATTTTCGCAATAGCTGAAGTCCTCCAATTGAAGTCAGCGGGAGGACTTCCTCATTTATATAATAGCCAAGGTCATCCCGAACAGAAGTCCTACCCATAGACTTCGAAAGGGAGGAATTCGGCTATTTTCTGTAAGGACTATTCTAGGGCCATTTGGGCAGCCAAACTCCGGAGGTGTTCGACTGCCAAAATTTCTGTTGGCACGAAAATCAGCTGGATCACATTGGCTGATTTTTGTGCTGATTAGAGAGATGACTTTGGTGTTCTCTGAGTATCCAGAATTTAACGGCTACTCAGATCACAGAGTCCGAAACCGAGTCAAACCTCCGAAAGAACAAGTAGACAATGAACAAATCATTTTTGTTCATAACTCACTTGCTCTTTCATTCAAGTTCACATTCATTTTTGGATGAATGGATGAAAGAGACCTTTTTTTACTCAAGTCTACTGCATACCCTGCATATCATAAAGCTAGCATTGTCCACAAATATGACAATGAACTACTGCAGTCCTGTCACCAGATCTCAAGTGAACAGACCCTATGTGAAATGAATTGGAACATGGTATTCTGAGTAGAAATCCACCACCAGCCACCTTGACGCAAACGTGGGAAGCAATGGACTCAGGAGTAGTCACCAACATATTTCATGGTGGACATTTACTGACTCTTTACTGACCTTGCCACAGACACTAGTGTCCATAAATGGACACCTTCGCTATCACTGGACAACATATGGGCAAACATCCCTGTAGCGCACTAACACCTTGCAGAAGTCATACTCTATAGAACTTTGGCTGTTTTAAAGGGTTTGTTAGTTTAATTCACTATACACAATACACTGAACACTCACTGTTGATCAGTGCTTTACAAATTCATGGAACAGTTATGTTGTTTTGCCCCTTAGGATTTTATTCAAAGACATGATTTATTTAATAGGATTAGGCACCAGCATGCAAATGTGGTCTAACTACTTGCAATATTAATATAAATAAACACTAATGTAATTGTTTTATGGAAAGGTTTTAAAGTATTAAGTGAAAAGTCAGTGATCTAGAAAGTCATATAGCTATACATACATATATATATATAAATATATATATATATATATAAATAAATATATTTATTTTTATAGTTTTTTTATTTATATATATATAGATATTTTTTTATTATTATTAACTGCTTTGAATGATGGTATTACAGAGAAATGGTTATGGGGTGGCCGAACATTAGCCAGTTTAACTGTTTGGTCTTACATGAACATTTTTTATTTCCCTATTTAAATGTAAGCACTTCAATTTCAATTCTGGTAAAAAAAATTTTTTTATCAAAGCAGATGTTATAAGTGGCATGGGTAAAGGTATTTGATAAACAAGTGGAAGACTGTATGGCTGTAAGTCTACAGAGTTTATACTCAATGTATTGTGAAAACTGTGAAGAACCAATGTGGAGGCAATGGGGAGGGTTTAAGAAGTGTTGTCCATGTAATACAATGGCAGCCAAGGGAGACCACATAGCTTTGCAAGAGTCAAAAATAGACTGCTGGAATATATACTTATTTAGGGATAACTGTCAGTGGGTCTTAATTTCTTAAAATAATATTCCTTCTGCAGCTCCAAATTTCACAGATTCCGTGACGAAGACCTTTGGTTGACTTTAGGAAATGAATCCAATGAGCAGTGGATTAATATACTATACAGTTCTTTACTACTATAAAATGTGTTTATAATACTGCTCCTACAACAACATTAACATCCATTAAGGTTTGAAAACCTAATGGAAATCAATTAAATTAGTGGGCATTTCAAGTGCTGAGTTTGCTTTCGCCTTTTATTGGTAGCGGAAGTTGACATGACAGATTACTGTTAGTTGTACAGCCTTCCACTGGGCTGTACCTTGGTTGGTCAAGAAGAGCAAAATAAGGAATTAATAGAGACTGGATCAGCTGAGCCGCGACAGAGAGATAATGGAGTAAATCAGGTGTTCATGGAGTAAATCATGTGTTTCATTACATATGTCTATCCACTGTCAGGCTATACCTCTAATTAGCTTCTCTCTGTGTCATCCAGTCGATATACTTCTCACATGCAGTAAGCATCCCATGTATAATAGGTGTATTCTGCAGATAAACGAAAAACCTGTACTCTGCTCCTTCCTTTATTTTTGTGAAATGATCACTATACACAACAGTCAAATCATTGTTTTTCCATTAAATACATATATTAGATCAATTGATTTTGATTCATACCCAATCTCACATGGCATTTTTGAGAACATTCCTGTCTCTGTTCCTTTGCTTATCACTTTTAAAGAGGGACAATATCCTTGATTAAATATTTTACTAACACAGAAGGCAACCTTTGTGTGGTTAAAAAGGCGTCTAAGCACTATTCGGACACAATTCACGTTTTTTGTGACAATGACTTCCAGGCTGCCATGTCACAAGGATGATTCTTCACAACCTGGCAGCACTGACTGGTGTACGGCGTCCGTGGAACCCAACACACCTTCGCAGGGGATTAGATGATCATCTCGGAAGGAAATTGGCACCCAAAATGTTGGCTTCCAATTTGGCTCTAATGGCTGGAATTCAGGCTGATTCGAGATCACTGAATTAAAGGGCTATTCAGATCATCAAAATGATCCAATATAGTGATTTCCAATAAAAATATATTTAAAAAAAAAAATTATCCAATATAGGATGAAATTCAGAGCTCTCAATTTCATAAAGAAATTTGGAGGTACCCAAATGAAGCCCTTAGTGTGTGGCTGTGCAGCATTCGGGGATCAAGGTTGAGCATGCGCGCACACACCCCAATCCACATCTACAGTTATAGTTCTTATCACAAACAGATCAAAGCTGGGAATGAAAATTACAATTATTTTTTTTAGTTTAAATATTAATTATCTTATTATTAAGTTTATACAGGCAATATACACCGATCAGCCACAATATTATGACCACCTGCCTAATATTGTGCTGCCACAACAGCACAAAGCCATTGAGGTACGGACTCCACTAGACCTCTGAAGGTGTGCTGTGGTATCTGACACCAAGATGTTAGCAGAAGAAACCTTTAAGTTCTGTAAGTTCTGAGCTGGGGCCTCTATCGATCGGAATTGTTTGTTCAGCACATCCCACAGATGCTCGATTGGATTGAGATCCAGGGAATTTGGAGTCAACACTTGAACTGGTTGTTGTGTTCCTCAAACTATTTCTGAACTATTTTTGTTTTGTGGCAGGGTGCATTAACCTGATTAAAGAAGCCAATGCCATCAAGGAATACTGTTGCCATGAAAGGGTATATTGTCTGCAACAATGCTAAGGTAGCTGGTACATGTCTAAGTACCATCCACTTTAATGGCAGGACCCAAGGTTTCCCAGAAGAATATTCATCACACTGCTGGCTTGCCACCTGTCAATCATCATAATATTATGGGTGATCGCTGTATATCCAGGTTAGTTTAAAGAAAACAGTAGCAATTCAGAACGTGTAGTTTAGATGGATGCTTATAATGTGTGCAAAACTGAAAAAAATCCTTAGAGTGGTTCTGTAAAACGTATTTTCAAGCATGCACCTATTACCTAATGCTATGTCTTTATATGTTTTGTAACCACTTTTCTAGCTGCCAAAATAAGGCTTCCAAATACACGCTTATAAATTGGATATTAATTAAAATACAAGGGACACCGTATACTTTAGTTTTCTTATGTTAAATTGATTAATGTTATGAACTTTTAAGTGATGACGTCTCTTTAAGCTCACCTCTAAGGCATATTTTACCTAATACTCAGTTTTAACCATATTTTGGTAATTTGTATTCAGTTGTGTTTCTGATTTCATTTTCGAGTATTTGTATTACAGAGGGTAATCTATAGTCCAGTAATCCCTAGCCAGGGAACTGCCTTTCTGAATGCTTTTATCACTGCAATAAAAATGTAAATGAGTGTTTCAGTTGTAATACCCAACCGGCTCTATCTCATAGAGCAAAAACAAGTCTATAAATAGAAATAGCTTTGGAAATATTACAGCAGTGGGTCTGAAGCACTTACAGTCTTACTAAGGGAATCTACGAGGCAGGTTTTACAGCATGATTAAAAAATGGGGATAGCCAAAGTGTATTTTACGGAATTAAATCCGCTCACAACAGTTGTTTATGGGTTATAGTTCAGCTTCCGCTACTTTAATACCAAAAGCCTGGACAGAGCTTAAGAAATGCAGTAACAAAGAATGTGATCCTATATAAAAATAAATTCTTATTATGATTTCATTTATAAAGTGTCTTCATATACCACAGGGCTGTACAACAGAGTAACCAAAACATACCAATTATATGAGAGGTAACAAACTAGACATAAACTAATTATGAAGTAGGTCCTGAGCAAACATACTCGCAGTCTTAAATCAAACTTATCTAGCCTGATAATAAAAACCTTGGATTTATTTGTTCTTCAAAAAAGCTTTGTGTACAATCAAGGCATCCTATATCTAAAGAAATACTTGTCCGAAGTGTGTAAGGTCCTTTTTCGTTTCTAAATGGGCCTGGGAGATCGCACGTATATATTTGTTAGATTTAGTGTGTGAATGACAGGGGGAGATGGCAATTGACAGCAATTGACAGCACAGTCTGTCATCCGAAATACATGCTGTGTGGTACTCTTTTATATAAGGGTAATTTACAGCCGATAATTGTTTTAACCCTATAACATGCAAGCTGGTACTGCTTTCTTTTGTAGGCTGAAGTGAAGCAACTGAGAATTACTTCCCCACAAACCACAATACACTGATAACACCTAGAGTTATTTTGTTAGTTCCAATTTACTAATCAACTCTCTCATAAATAAAACCTATATTAAACGCACTGTCTATCTGAGCTGTAGGTGACTTAACCCACCCCAGCTTCTTTCAATACAATCACACTGCAGCTCACAATAGAGTGAATACCCTGCTCTACTTAATCAGCAAACTACAATCAACACTGACCTTCTGGTGTCATTACCAGCTCCTCCTCTCTTCAGCCTTTTACTCCCTCATCCATGAAACCTCTCCTAACCCTGGCAAGAAACAAAATCAGCATTTGCCACAGACCCCGCCTGCTTCGTACTACCAACACCAAATGCAATACTGACAAACTTATATCTATCCCCTGCTATAATCACCCACTCTTCAGTTGTGCACTGCTAAATGCACGCTCTGTATGCAACAAGCTTACAGCTATACATGATCTATTTATTTCTCACTCCTTTAAACTCCTTGCACTTACTGAAACCTGGCTTACCTCATCTGACACGGTCTCTCCTGCTGCTCTCTCTTATGGTGACCTACGCTTCAGCCACACCCCGAGACCTGGGGACAAAAAGGGTGGAGGTGCTGGCATCCTCCCATCTACAAACTGCTCCTTCCAGCCACTACCCTCAGCCCCTTCCCTTTCATTTTCATCATTCGAAGTTCACGCTATTCATCTTTTCTTCCCTTTATCCCTTCGTGTTGCCTTTGTCTATCGGCCCCCGGGGCCTGCTTCCCAGTTTTTTGACAACTTCTCTGCGTGGCTCCCCAACTTTCTTGCCACTGATGTACCATGTCTCATGTCTCATCCTGGGAGACTTTAACATTCCACTTGACCTAACCAATTCTCCTGCTACTTCAAAACTCCTTTCCCTCACCTCTACCTTTGGCCTCTCCCAGTGGACCAACTTTCCAACCCACACTGGGTTGGTCACTCACTAGACCTAGTATTCACTAAATCTTGTGCCATCTCTAACTTTTCCCATTCACCTTTCCCCCTGTCTGACCACCACCTTCTTACCTTCTATCCCACTATACCTCAGTCGACTACTGCGTGTTCCCCCCCAGCCGAATTCAAAAGACTGCTATCTAACTCCACCGTCCCGCTTCTTACCACTGCTCTTCAAACCTCCCTCCCCTCCTTAGAATCAACCTCATGTCCAGAGAAAGCAGCTAACTCTTATAACAGTATCCTCAGCCCTTGACAACATTGCCCCTGTTGTTGCCAAACGTGCCCGCAGACCCAACCAACAACCGTGGCACACTGAGCAAACACGATACCTCCAAAAATGTGCTTGCACGTCTGAGCGGCATTTTAGGAAATCACGTTGCAAGGAGGATTTCCTTCATTACAAATTCATGCTGTGCTCCTACAACTCTGCTCTCGCTCAGTCCAAGCAACACTACTTCTCTACCTTAATATCCACCCACTCATCGAATCCCAAACGTCTATTCTCAACATTAATGCTCTCCTCTGCCCTCCTGCTCCTCGCCCTGCTCCGCTCTTACGGCCCAAGACCTTGCCTCTCACTTCAAGAATAAAATCGACGCTATCAGGAGTAACTTCACCTCCCGTGACTTGCTTCAACTACCTCCTGCCTCGTTCCCATCCCCCAAACCCACTCTGAATATCTTCTCCCCTGTAGCTGAGAAAGAGGTTGACGATCTGCTCTCCTCCTCGAAATCTACTACTTGTGCGCTTGATCCCATCCCATCTCACCTTGTATCCTCTCTTTCCCCTCTACTTTGTCCAACTCTAACCCATCTCATCAACCTCTCTCTGTCCTCTGGAATAGTACCGTCAACCTTTAAGCAAGCCCAAATCGTACCTGTATTGAAAAAATCTTCCCTCGACCCTACTCTTCCGTCTAACTACCGTCCTATATCCCTTCTCCCCTTCGTGTCCAAGTTGCTGGAGAAAACGGTGCACTCGCGACTGACAGACTTTCTGACTCTAACCTACTTGACCCTTTTCAATCTGGCTTTAGACCCTTACACTCTACTGAAACAGCCCTTACTAGAGTATCAAATGACCTCCTTGCTGCCAAATCTAAAGGCCACTTCTCGGTGATGATCCTCTTAGATCTCTCTGCTGCCTTTGACACCGTTGACCACCGCCTCCTTCTGAATACATTATCCTCGCTTGGCTTAAGTGGTGTGGCACTCTCTTGGATCGAGTCGTACTTATCTGAGCGCTCCTATTCAGTGTTGTTTGCTGGAGCGACATCGTCACCTGTTTCACTCTCTGTTGGTGTTCCACAAGGATCGGTCCTTGGCCCGCTGTTGTTTTCCCTCTACACTACCTCTCTGGGAGAACTCATCCGCTCTTTTGGCTTTCACTACCACTTGTACGCGGATGATACTCAGCTCTACCTCTCCTCCCCTGACCTCACTCCCTATCTAGTGTCACGAGTAGCTGACTGTTTGTCAGCCATCTCCGCTTGGATGTCTGATCGCTACCTGAAACTTAACCTCTCCAAAACAGTACTCATTATCTTCCCTCCCTCAACCGCTGTCCCTACACCTGGGTTCACGGTCAACGTTGGTAATACTACGATCGTACCGGCTGACCGTGTTCGATGTCTTGGGGTCACTTTTGACTCTGCTCTTTCCTTCCTTCCTCAAATCCAGTCCTTGGCCAGATCCTGTCGGCTGCACCTAAGGAACATTGCACGCATTCGTCCGTTCCTCAGAGAAGAGACCGCCAAAATTCTAGGTCACTCGCTTGTGATCTCTCGCCTGGACTACTGTAACGGTCTTCTGACTGGACTACCTCTGGTTCGTCTGGCTCCCCTACAGTCTATCCAAAATGCGGCTGCCAGACTCATCTTTCTTGCACGTCGGTCTGATTCGGCGGCTCCTCTCTGCAACGCCCTCCACTGGCTTCCCGTCTGCTCGAGGATAAAATTTAAAATTCTGTCATTAACCTACAAAGCCCTCCACTCCTCTGCTCCTATGTACATTTCCTCCCTTGTTAACCGCTACTTCCCTACACGACCTTTGCGCTCCTCATAGGGGTTAACACTCTCTACTAATCTCATCACCACTTCTCACTCGCGTCTCCAAGATTTCGCCAGAGCTGCCCCCTCTCTCTGGAACTCCCTTCCCCGGAGCATCCAGCTCTCTCCCTCGTTTTCAAACTTTAAAAAGTCCCTCAAAACTCATCTCTTTAGAGAGTCTTACTACCCAACCTAGCTGGAACACACACTCCCTCTTTGACCTATCCCACCTAATGCCTCCCATCCACTCTACTGTTACTACAACTTCAATCCCTCTGACCTCTTCAATCCCTTAATTGTGTCATGGACCCCATTCCCTCTAGATTGTAAGCTTACGAGCAGGGTTCTCTACCTCATGTACCAGTCTGTACTAGTTTGTCTAAATTAGTATGTAGTTCCTTTCTTTGCTCTGTACCAAGCGCTTCGAGAATTGGTGGCGCTGTACAAATAAATGTTTATGTAATGTAAAAAAAGCAACTGAATAATATTTTGGTACTTTTTCGTCAATCCAAAATGTTTTAACATGGAAACGGAATACAGCACTTGGTGTCAGAAATACTTTCTTTTTTATTTTATGAATTTGAACAAACAAAACACTTGTATTAAAGGAGATTTTTTTGCAGAGATCACTGAGTGATATTATGAACTACTTCCCTGCTCAGTAAGTCAGAGATCTGTGTAGTGGTTCATGCAGATCTCTAATCATGGACAATGATACCATAATCAGTCGTGTGCAGTTTCTTTCTCCCTCTTTCTGTCTCTCTTTTCCTCATCCTTTCTCTGTAGTGTCTAGTAAATAAAGAGTGAACTGCAGGGAATAGAGACATTTTAACGAAAAGGACAAATAAACTTTTTTTTGACACAATAATTTACTTAAGTGAACTTATTTATTTTGGAGGGGACTTACTTATTACTTTATTTAATTCATAGAGTCGCCGGCAACTACTAGGGACGCTATGAATGTTACATACGAATTGCATTGATGACAATTGTATCGGCAATGGAATAGGGAAGATGCCTGACTGGTGAACTGTGAACACACACGCGCGTTTTCTATAGTGGCTTCTTCCACCGCAGAATCATTGGGGGGGGGGGGAGAATGGTTCCCATTGATTCTACGTTATCCTAAAAGCCACAAACGCGCGTACACAATTCACTGTCGGGCATCTAACAGAATTGCATTCCCGACACAGGCTGTGTAAGAAATGCCACATTCGGCCCCTTGGTTCATTTGTGTCGGCAACACAACTGAGCCAAAGGGTCAGGAAATCATGTATAAAGTTCAACTTAGTTAATTATTGACTCAATAGGATAACACTGTGTCAAAAAAATAGTTTAGTTGTCAACATGTGAATAGGAAAAAGTCTCCCATTCGTCTGCAATTCTCTTTTTATTGAGTAGACAGCTTAATATATATTTACATAGATATTTTTCTATACCATAAACCTGGAAGAGACAAGCTCTAAAATCCTATTTTCTTATCTCTGATAACAGAGCACACCATTTTTGGATTTAAATTCATTCCATCAAGTGAATAGTGTTGCCAGCTCTTTTGTGCCATAAGAAAACAATACGACTTCCATTCTGTGGGTTCTCAGTGACAGAAACAAAGCTAGATTTGTTGTGTAAATATTAGTTGAAACAGCTTAAAAGAACAGCCTGGTGACTTTAAATGTATCATGCCAGGTTACATCGGCCCAAATCATTGCATTTATATAATATTGCATTCAGTTTTCTATCCTGTCTTCTTTAGTGGCTTCAGGCCAATTTATTAGCAAGAAATGACTCTGCTTACAATTCTTTAATTGGAAATATCAGAGTTAGCATCTGCAATATTGATAATATTTTTCTAAAATGAATAAAATGTCATATAATACTCGAACAGCATGTATGGTGCAGAACATTCAACATTTTGAGCCAAGCCACATTAAAAAAAAACATAAATATAGGCGATTAAATTTACATTGTAAGAAAACAATATTTAATGTAATATTAATTTATTACATGTCATATCATTACTTCAACAAGTGCTGTAGGTCTGAAGTAGTAGCAAGAAGCTTTTAAGACTTCATTAACCTTGAATTTCCCCATTTGTTAATTTTGTCAACTTAAAAATTTGCGTCATAGTTTTTGTCAACTGCATGTTTTCAGTGATGAAAAATAAACAATAACTAAATAAATACTAAGTTACTAGAGATAAAAATGATGAAAATTCATTGCAATTTTTGTCAACTGATGAAAACGTGACAAAAATGTTAGAGAGGGACTATTGCATTTACTTATTTGGACTTCTAGTTCTGGTTCCCTTGGATCTCTGCAAAAACCTAGTGCCCTGATTCTATTGGCAGCTGGATTGGCTGAGACACAGCATCCCTGTGAATGTCTGCCACCTGGAACAATGCCCTGCAAACCACAGAAGAATAGGATACTCCCATAGTTGATAACATTGGCCATGTTTCCAGGGACACATATTTGTTCCACATGCTGCAGAAAAGAGCATGCAAACTGCAGCCCGGGAGTATGTAGGATGGATATATGCACAGACACAATCCAATTAATTAATCAGGGTGGAGATCTCATAGAACCTACCATGATTAATTAATTGGATTCTGTCTGTGCGTATATCCATCCTACATACTGTCGGGCTGCACTTTGCATGCTCTTTCTTTAGCATGTGGAACAAATCTGTGTCCCTGGAAACATGGCCGATGTTGGCAACTATGTAATCCTCTATTGGATTTGCCTGATACTGTCACGTGAGTGTTTCTGTTCCCATCTCCCTAGCAAGTTAACTTAACACTTTGTAATAGCCTTCTCAGACCTGTTCCCTCCCTCACTGGTGGAGATTTAGTCGACTAAAACCTACTGGAGATTTAGTTGACTAAAACTTGCTTTCATGGAATGTGTAGATAACATCTTAGTGTCATGTGTTAAGGTTAATGATGTATGGGTTGCATTTGGAGGCAAAATTGGCATTTAGCAGCAAAATTGGTTACAAAGACAGCTAAACTCAATAATGTTTCATTAAAGACAATTTCCAAGATGACACCTGTATGGGAATCTGAAGAGAATACCTGATTTTCAAAATTCAACAGTTGGCAAAACTGTATTCCCTAGTATTGTATGATGTGCAAAGCAGAAGAGGTATAGATATTGTGCTCAGATCACAGCAGAAGACAAAACAAACACTGTAAGACAGGAACTCCATAGGCCTGTCTATTGCAGTCAAGTTGGACTTGGTGGTCCCCTGTAGTTTTAGTTACTTCAGATAACTGTTAGCATGTTTTGTTTATCTAGACAGCTTTAGTTTATTTGTCCTCCATTGCGTTAAGGTTGTAAAAAATAACATTAAGATAATATGGATGCACCATGCATTTATGTACTGCATTGTCAATGTTTTGCTGTTAACTCTTTTCAAGAGTATACATTGATGTAATTCATGTAGATAAATCATATTGGAAATCTTACACTGTGTATTTTAGCTTAGAAAGCATATACCCAATGTGCCTTTAAATGAGGTGAGATATTCCCATACTATTTTGCTCAAGCTATTCTTCAATAAGTGCTAGTCTACTTAGAAAGAGATAAGGAAGCAACCCAGCCTTCTGTAACTAGATCTTATGTGCAAAGGTTGAGCAATGTTTTATTATAGAGACTACTATGGTTATAAAGGTTTCCATAATGTGTACATTTTTGAGCTTCTGGTGGAGGGTTTTTACAGTTTATCCAATAACGGAGAATCAAAATATGTTCTCCTTTTAAAAGGTATTGACTCTGGAATTCTAGAGTTGAGCAGATTTGATAGATATCTCACCAGCTGAGAAACATATTCAATAACCAGCTTAGAAAGCTAGTCCACAATTGTTTCAGCACTTTGTTTTCTTGTACTCCAATGGTATTTTTAGTCAAAAAGAATACTGACTAAAATATATTTTGGATTGTGCTGCTAGTGTGTACTTTTCAAAAGATGTTTCTCTTTTTTTTTTGAAGTCTTATGAAAGACTTTAAGGCTGATATGTCACTGGGGTCAGTTTAGTGGCAGCTCAGAGAGCTTGTCCTCTCTGTCATTGGTGTATGCTCATGTCTGTCAAGTTTCACATAACCAATAGCTGCAAGACCAGCATCTTATCCTAGCTACTCATGCATTTGTGATATTGTATATATCGACTGACACACCAGTTACTGCATCCATGTCTCAAGTGGCATTATACACTATTAAGCCTATATTTACTTCATTAAGTTGTTATCACAAACACTTTAGCAGGAAACAAAATAATATTCAATGTCTTTCTTGTCAAATATGGCTGCCTATTTGGTTCACCATTTCCCTACGACAGATTTTTCATATGTCGAATTTTTAGGAGCTTTTTACAGTTAAAATATTCTCTGCTTGGGCTCAGATCGTATTTTATTTTTTTATTTTTTTTAAAACTGCAAGCTGCCTAACTTCAAGGCTATTGTATGTTCATGCAGAATAGGTAATGCATTAGTAATGGTGGGTGATTCATCTGAGAGGAGTTCAAGAATTGAGCTTATCTGCATGCACATTCACAGCTCTTTCACTGAGATGAATTTGAAGGCAGCTATGCATTGCAGAGGGATACTATGGATACTTGAGCAAATTTTCTTTAGATAGGCTTTTAACAGCGTTAACCAGTATGCCAGCACTTATAATGTAGTCTTATAAAAAAAAAAGGTTTGCTTCATTGAACAGATATTTGAAAAGTTATTATTTTTATTATGTTCCTTCACTAAAAATGTTATTTCCAAAAAATCTTACAACTACAAAATAGCATGTATTAACATACATTACATGAATAATTCCAGAAAATCAGTTTCCGTTTATTAATCACTATAGACTTAAAATAAGTTATTCCACATACTTGAATTGCAGATATTTAATTTACCTAGGTATTGTGTGCTTATCTAACAATAGTGTTCATTATCAGACTATGCTGACTACAAATATAGTAAAGAATGCATTTTAAAGATGACAATTAAATAAGCATATGCATTAATGGCTCCCAGTGATCATCTGATGATAATATTTCCTATTTTGGGCAGTCTGAGCAGTCAATATGTGAATCAGTGCTAACAGTAAATATTAAATAAATATGTGCTCTCCCCACCTAAGGGGATCTAAGATCATATACCATACTCCCAACATTCCAAAGTGCAAAAGAGGGCCATTTTCATTTTGGGTGTGGCTGAAGGTGTGTCTATAGGCGGGGCATTACCGCAACCTTTTTTTAGTGACTTTATGGCCAATAGATAGCTTCTTATGTAATTTATTAACTCGTTTAGAATAAGAATAACATATTTTACTTACACAAATTAACCCCTTAGTGACAAGACCTTTTGAGTCTGTCTTTCCCTTGGTGACAAGGGCTGATCTGACATTTCTGGGGTGTTTGTGTTTATCATCATAAGAAGGGCTTTCATTAGATACTATTATGTTCATCATATCATATAATTTACTACAAAAAAAATCATAAAATAAATTCAAAATTTCACCTAACAAATAGTTTACACAAATACAAGCATTAAAAAAGACCCCATTTAAATAGTTTCTAAATTTTGTCCCGAGTTCAGAAATATACTTATCGCCATGTTTTTATGCAGTTTTTGTGAGTTATAGGGCAAAAAACAGTGATCTTTTGACCCCAACGCAAACCCTAAATTTAACCCGAACCCATTAATCCCAACTCTAACCCATATGCTAGCCCTTAATATATTTGAATTTTAATATAATTGTAACCCTATGCCTTATGCTAACCCTAATTTAATTGTAACCCTAACAAACATTCTAACCCTAGATTTTAGCTAATTGTCTTTTTTTTTTTTTTTTGCAATATTGCTGACTGCTTCTAGGGGCAGACAGAAAAAAGTGAAATTTTTTTACTTCCGAAGCTCTACCCACAAGAGGGCACAGCCATATTGCAGGAGCATGCTGCTCCTGCAATATCTCACCCACGATCACTCCGTGGAGCAATTGTCGGTGCCCCAGAACCGAGATTTTGGTGCTGCCTATTGCCTCGACATTGAGGCAATAAAGCAGCACTGTCAGAGTGGTTTTCGTGATCGTTGATCGCGAAAACCGCTCTTTCAACCGCAGGAACATGTCAGGCACGTCCATTGTCGGCAACAGAGCTGCTGGCTGGGCATGCATGACACCTCCATTGTCACAAAGGTGTTAATATATAAAACCACTTACTGCCATTTAAATACACTTTATTATGTTTTATTGCTCTGGAGCTCTTTGGTACATTTATACAAACCAGAAATATGGGACCATAGAGGATAAAAAGGGACAGTGGGTTTTGGGGACAAAATAGGGATACTTGGGAGGTATGCTAAAATTAAGAATTGAAGGATGAAGATGCAAAGTTATGTGGAGGGAAAATGTAAACAACAAAGATGTTTGAGTCTCCGACAGTCAAGCAGAGCTTACCTTCTAACCTTTCCCTTTGGCAAAATGGGACACCAGGATGCTGGGGTTAGGAGAGAAATGTCAGCACTACCACATTCTCCAATGTCATAAACACCAAAGCATGACAATTTGGACCGCAGGATAGAAGTCCGCCTTAGCGGAGGACTACTTTAGAAATACATGGGTTTAAAGAATGATTTTGTACTATTACTATTATCCATGCGTCTCAATGCAGACACATGTGTTGTCAACTCACATGTATATGCCATCGTTGCAACATGCAGAAGGTGATATCACCATTGCACATGCCCAGTGCTTCTCCAACTATAGCTCTGTAGTTCTGAGCATAAGGCTGTAAGCTTTCAAGAGTGGAGCCCTCTAACTCTTCTGTATATGACTATATTATACAGTGATAACATTTATACAGATCAACTTAAAAAAACAATTTGAGTTCAGTTGAATTGGCCATTCCTCCCTTTGGTAGACTTATGATTAGCTAAAGAAAGGGGGATGGGGATAGAAACTGAGGACAAGGATCCTGGATTGTCCCTTTAATTTTATTACATATTATGATCACAATTATAAGTATATTATCCAAAGATAGTAAAAATAGAAAGGGTCATTGCCAAAGAAGTAATTTTTTATAGTTGTTTCAGGAGAACCAACACAAAGGTCTACTTTTTTTGTTCCACAATTATAAGTACCGTATTTATCGGCGTATAACACGCACTTTTTCTCCCTGAAAATAGGGAGAAAATGATGTGTGCGTGTTATACGCCGAAAAAAAAAAAAATCTAAAACTTACCTCGTTCCTGCTCTGTCCCCCGGTGCTCTGAAGCTGCGTGGCTGTGAGGGAAGCGTTGTGAGCTTCCCTCCAGCCGCGCGGTCAATAAAGTGTTTTTTTTAAAACAAACTTTATTGACCGCGCGGCTGAAGGGAAGCTCACAACGCTTCCCTCACAGCCACGCAGCTTCAGAGCACCGGGGGACAGAGCAGGAACGAGGTAAGTACTGGGGTCTGGGGAAGGGGGGGGAGGAGGGTGGCATAACGAGCATACTAAGGGGCAATATCCTGGCATATTGGGGGCATATTAAATGGCATATTGGGGGCAATATCCTGGCATAATAAATGGCATATTGGGGGCAATATCCTGCATATTAAATGGCATATTGGGGCAATATCTGGCATATTAAAATGGCATATTGGGGGCAATATCCTGCATATTAAATGGCATATTGGGGCAATATCTGGCATATTAAAATGGCATATTGGGGGCAATATCCTGCATATTGGGGGCATATTAAATGGCATATTGGGGGCAATATCCTGGCATAATAAATGGCATATTGGGGGCAATATCCTGCATATTAAATGGCATATTGGGGCAATATCTGGCATATTAAAATGGCATATTGGGGGCAATATCCTGCATATTAAATGGCATATTGGGGCAATATCTGGCATATTAAAATGGCATATTGGGGGCAATATCCTGCATATTGGGGGCATATTAAATGGCATATTGGGGGCAATATCCTGGCATAATAAATGGCATATTGGGGGCAATATCCTGCATATTAAATGGCATATTGGGGCAATATCTGGCATATTAAAATGGCATATTGGGGGTAATATCCTGCATATTAAATGGCATATTGGGGGCAATATCTGGCATATTAAAATGGCATATTAGGGGCAATATCCTGCATATTAAATGGCATATTGGGGGCAATATCCTGCATATTAAATGGCATATTGGGGGCAATATCCTGGCATATTAAAATGGCATATTGGGCTTCAAAGTTCTTAATTTAAGTTCTTAAGTTTTTTTTCCTGAAATTTCATTCTTAAAATTAGGTGCGTGTTATACGCCGGCGCGTGTTATACGCCGGCGCGTGTTATACGCCGATAAATACGGTATATTATCCAAAGCTAGTAAAAATAGAAAGGGTCATTGCCAAAGAAGTAATTTTCTATAGTTGTTTCAGGAGAACCAACACAAAGGTCTACTTTTTTTGTTCCACCCAAAAAAGAAAAAGAAAAAGCAACCAGTAGCTGAAAATAAAATTAAAATAAATCAGCAATTTGGATGGCCCTGTGTTATGATCAGCGGGATAATTTAACATATCATGACAACAGTTTGTGGCCAACTAAAAGATGGATTTTCAGTTTCAATACTTCAAGTGAAAGTTAGGTTAGATTTTTTTAGCTTATTTGTGATGCAAAGAGATTGACAAGCAAATGTTGTATCAGAGATTTATTTAAGATGAAGTTCACATTAGCTTGATTGATGGACACTCAAGAGAATTGTACAGTGTCACATGATACATATCTTATCATTTCTTACTACCTGGTTAATCAGTGTGTTGGAAACCAATTAATAAAACAACAAATGCTGCTGCTCTGGCCATTGCTTCAAAAAAAGTAACTTTAATTTAATACTATGTTAAATTTGTTGGCTTATTATCTTGCACTGTTCTTTTTATACATTTTGTGTACACTATCTTAATTCAGACTCCCCCAGGATTCGGGTCAAAACATCCACTGTATCCATTTACACAGCTACATGACTGGGTATCTTCACTGTGCTCCAACTGTGCCCCTCCAGTTGTTGATGACATCACCTATTACCCAGGCATCCAACTGTGGCCCTCCAGCTGTTTCTGAACTACAACTACAATAATGCTGTGTCATTCTAGAAAGCTAAGGGGGAATTATGGGATTTGTAGTTCAGCAGCAGCTAGAGGGCCACAGTTGGGCATCTAGGACCTATTATAAAGGTTATACAGACTTAAGGCAATAGCAGATCAGATCATTTGTCTCACTAAGGTAAGATCATGTATAGCAGTAAGCTCTATGCCAGATAAGTCCTGCAGCCATAGTTACCCTATGGATGATCATCAAAGAAGGAGGCCTTCTGCCCTAAGACAGGAGGACAAAACACTGTGCAGGAGGTCAAGAAGAACAGAGATCAGATGAGAGAGATTCCCCTGCTTCTGACAAGGTATGCAATGGGAAGAGGAAGAATCCAAAAAATTGAGACCACATTTCTTTTTTTTTATTTTACAGATTTTGACTATATTCCCAATGATGCTCCGCAGCTGCAAGTTAAGCATCATAGAGTATATCATTAAATGTATTATCATTTAAACATGCCTTTTGGTAGCATGTAAGGGTTTTCATATAAAATGTTTAATATTTACCATTGCAAAGTGTTTGTCCCCACAGAACATACCACAGAGTCACTTTGCCCCACAAAACTACCCCTAAAGAAAATGCCACAGTGTCACTTTGAGTCACAGGATATGTTATTTTGCCACACAGAACATGCCACAGCCACTTTGCCATTAACATATGCAACAGCGAGTTTGCCCTTAAAATATACAGTTTATCCTTTAAAAATGCGACAGTTTGCCCATTAAAATATGCCACTGTTAGTTTGCTCATTAAAAATGTGTCAGGTTGTCCATTAATATGCCACAGCTGGTTTGCCCATAAATATGCCACTGTTAGTTTGCCCATTAATATCCACAGCCAGTTTGCTCATTAGTATGCCTCTGTTGTCCATTATTATGCCACTGACAGTTTCCCATTAATATGCCACTGCCAGTTTGCCCACATATGCCACTGTTATTTTGTCGATTATTATGCCACTGTTATTTTGGCTATTAATATGCCACTGCCAGTTTGTCCATTAATATGCCAAAGCCAGTTTGCCAATTAATATGTCACAGCTAGTTTGCCCATTAATATGCCACTGTTAGTTTGTCCATTAATATGCCACAGCCAGTTTGCCGATTAATATGGCACAGTTAGTTTACCCATTAAAATGCCACTGTTAGTTTGTCCATTAATATGCTACATCCAGTTTGCCCATTAATATGTCACAGATAGTTTGCCCATTAATATGCCACTGTTAGTTTGTCCATTAATATGCCATAGTTTTCACATTATCATGTGTCCCCAGCCAAGGGCCCCATAGAAATATTAGGAGGGAAATTGCTGTCATATCCGGCACAAATGACAAAAAGCCAGGACCGTATCCCCGACTACTGGCTGCTGCCCTAGCGTGACTGTCTACATGTGGGTCCCCCATGAATGACTGGGCCTGGGGCAGCTGCCCCATTTGCCCTGCGTTAAAGATGGCCCAGCACTTCTTTCAGTATCTGTGCTTTATCTACTGCTCATTTTTAGGGTGATTGTAAACTACTTAAATGTTAAATGGGAATAGCAATTGCAGGACCATGTAAGACAATCAATCAGCATTTCTCAAAGAGTTACTGTGTCAAGGTCTTTCACTGTAACAAATGTCAAAGCACTATCCTACTGCCTTGCTGTATTTGATGTTTCATCCATCCCCAGATAAAGAGGATTTATTATGCTCTTTAACACCAATGATAAATGTAGGCCGTGTAGATTTTTACGGCTATTAAGGGCATTTATCAGGGCCTCCTGCCAGACAACGTATATATGGAAACAGCCTTGATATTCTTTAGGGTTTGGCATATACATAAGAGCTAATGGCAAGGAAACCTATTTTACAGAAATATAGCAACCTGTGATGACTGAGCCACAGCCAGGTATCTCTGATATATTATAATATGAGAATAGCTTGAGTGGCTGCTTTTGGGAAAGAGGCTAATGAGGTTTGGCTAATTGATCTTTTTTTTTTTGATAAATCATCATGGGAACTTGGTCCCCAGTTACTAAACCTTCTCACAAGTTATCATTGCATTATCAACGGGGGAAGAAAAAGCAATGGTTTTAGGTTGGAAGTCCCAAACTTCAATCAGACAATGATCCCTATCAGTCGTTTTGCATAAACAATAACCATGTACAGAAGATCATTTTGAGGATAGGACAATTGTGGAACATAGAAGCAATGCTAAATTAAAGGACAACTATGGCAACAATGTACATTATGCTTAGTTGAAAGATTGTTTATCTGTTAAGTAGAAACTATTTAATGAAAGAATACAAATAATGTATCAAACCAAGACCTCTCAGTATGCCCCTTATAACTATCTATCAGTGGGATTACATGCTATTCAAAATGTTAGGGCTGCATATTGTATTATTATTTGTATTATATTTCATGAAAGCATTTCCATTTAGAATGGTAGACTGGTTAGGGATTGGGTTCCAAAACAAGTAGTTGAGGAGCCAACTTGTAAGGCTGCCATATTATATTTAGTGTTAACAATGGAGATTTGGTATCAAATATTGCTGTAGGTGAAAGTTTAGGATCTAGTGATCAACAGTAGATGTGGTTTAATAGAAGAACAGTGACTGAGTCACACCACACAAAAACAAAAGTTTGGGATTAAAAAAAAAAGACTTTAAAAAAAAATTAGATTAAGTGAAAATGAGTCATTATCAGGCTGGAGATTTAGTCGACTACAGCTAGACTAACACAACCAGATGGATAAATATGATTTAACTAAAATGGCATTTTAGTCAAAAGACTATGACTAAAACTTTTGCTGTCAAAATTAACATTCAAACTGGAATTATAATTTGTACGCCTACATTGTATTTATAGTGAATAGAGCATATATAAATGTGGGTGCTAGGACCTCTAATACAATACAATCTATACTCACCAACAGTGGGTACATCAGCCCTTTCTTTCCATGAATAACAACCAAACTGACCCTAACAATATGTTGCAGAAAGAAATAGCTTCATCAGCAAATGATCATAAATAAATGACATCTCTCTTTCTATGTATAGCAGGATAATTCAATTATGTTCATAGAATAAACCTCAGTGTGAGCTCTGATTCCTAAAATCAATGTGAAAATTTACTGATATACATGAAAAGCGATACATCTTCAATATGAGATGAAACTGAATAGCAGACTCATTCATTTTATATTTTCATACCACAACAAAGTAACTAAAGAATAAAAAAATATTTTATTAATGAATAGCAAAAAATAATAATGTAATAAAATACTAATGAATACATAATTAGCTTATTCAAAAGAAGAATAACTACTCAATATACTGTGATTATTAAAAGGAACATGATAATATCTTAGTTCGTTTTTCCCCAAATACCCCAACCAGTATGATTTATATCATAAAGTAATTTTATCTTGCTATTCAGCTCATGTAAGTACAGTTTTACAGGATAAGACATACACAAGTAAATGTCCCTTAAGTCTCAACCTAAAGGAACGGAATACTTATGTCTACCCATATGTTGCTAAATCCTGTATTATTTACTAGAATAGTCGCTGTTAAACACGCCCGAGCTCAATTAAGCCTCCCTTTGCTTGGAAACAATCACTCACTCATGTTTGTTCAATTTGCTTAGCAATAATAAATAATCAGGTCTGTCTATTGATTTGTATGCAGATGTTTTTGTTAAGTGAGCCAAGCAGGAATGTGTCATTATGCTTTCATAATAACACTACTGTTCGTTTCAACTTATCTAGTGTCCAATTAGTCTCTTAGAATGTTATAAACAATATTGTGTACGGAAGGTGATTCGCTCCATTGCTTTCTCCCTACAGATTCCACTGAGAATGTTATCCTTACTGCATTGGCAACTTAACTTGCTTTACAATATCACTGAATCCACCTTACATTTCAGATCTCTGCTAAAATGGAGAGGTTAGATTTGCATTTTTAGGATATACTCAATATAGCAAAAGAAAAACAGGCAGTTCAGGACATCAGCTTCAAAAATAGAAAAATACTTTATTGAAAAAGTCAAAATATGTGAAAATCGTCACCGTGCACAAAACTCAGCCCTACATAGGGCACAGGATACGCCTGACGCGTTTCGTGCCGTTAGGGTACTTAGTCCCACTCAATATAGACTAATCTGGTCCGAAAATGGAGCCAGATCGTCCAAACCCTGTGAAATTCATGAAATCATGTTTTTCAACTACTCGCTATCGTATAGTTTGGAACAAAATTGGCCGTTTGAGACATTCTGGACCCAAAACATGGGAAGCGTTTGACCAGAGAAACTTCACCATGAAAAGCATAGGATTTCGGCTATTCAATATCACCCCTGCTCCAATATGGGAGATATGAACAACATTTTCCCATAGGCAATACTTAAATTTGCTTCCTATGAGCCCTAATATAATGTTTGATACCAATATCTATAATTACAATATTTGCTTAAAAGATTAACCGTGTTAAGCAGTAAAACACATGTGCAGCACATACAACAAATAGTAATCACAGTGAATGGTAGGGAGGGACTACCCATTTAGACTGATTCCATTTGGTGGAAATTAAGGAATGAGGTGTGGATTTAGATTACTTGGAAGATCAGGAAGGTTCTAAAGATTTAGACAAGATATTTTTAAGGAATAGATAAAAACAAAAAATAGAATTATTGATGAATAAAAATTAAACATCAAACAAATATATAAACAGACATAGAGGACAGATGTAGGTATTTAAATAAGTGTTTACACAGCGAGTATTAAAATGAGCTATGTTAGCATCCTAAGCTGGATGATGGGATAGGTCTATATCCACCTTTATTCAAAAATTCTGCATTTTATATGGTTTAGTGATATTCTTAAAAGGCTACTTCATAATAAATCAGGAGACATACTGCAAATAAATTCATCTCCCAATTAGACTGTGAGATATTTTTCCCTTATTTCACATTTAACAGGTGAGAAAATGTAAGGAGAGCAGTATTATTCTGCAGGCTAGTTACTTGTCACACTGCCTTGTGTAGTCTAAGAGCAGTGTTACTACAACAGTGTTACTATAACGGCTAGCTGTCAATCATTAACTACAAAGGCATTTGTAAGGGGAATAAAAAGTGATTCAGTGTTGCCAACAGTTTCAATATTGTTGCTGCTAGCTGCAGACTCCGCTTAGATCTCCTTACTTCACATTAATCAAGTACATATATATATATATATTTATAATTAATTAGAATTGCAATGATTTCCAGCCGTTCGCATCTGTAATATGGTTTGTTAAACACACTCATGTAGCTGTGAGTCTCCTGCCGGCATACTCGTGTTCCCATTTAGCAAAAATACCAGGTAATTCATAGTCCATCATCCATTATTGATCTAAAATCTATGATGAGAAAGTGAAAGAAAATAGAGTATCAAGCCACTGCAGCTGATGCTCGATATATCCTATACTCCTGCCCCTGTGTAGATGGTGTAGCCTCAAGCCTCAGGCAGTATTCTCCACACAGAACCAACAGTGGCGCTGACTGAGTTTTGCCTCACTTGATCAACTTTCTAACTGTGTGACGCACTCGCGTCAAGTATGCTTAAACCTGATTGGTGAAGCAAAGCATTTGTTCAGAACATAGTAGAAATATGATCTGATTAATGATTAATTGAGAATTCATGAATCCATATTATTCATGGGGGGAAGGAGTTTTTCAAAGAATAATGTCTAAGTAATTTATAAATATTCACTGATCTTTAGTCATGTATAGTGACTATTTCAAAAGTAAATGACATGTCATTAAGCACTACTCTGCTCAGTATGGCTACAGCAACAAACAGTCTTGCCAAAGGGACCCGCCAATAACTATGCCTTAAGAGGAATTGCTCCACAAAATAATTTTGTTGTGATGAAGGCTCTGGACTTACAGACACATGTCTTACAGCAAGGGAAGAAAGTGTCTGAAAAAGGCAAATAAACTGTCCCTAGAGGCCCTTTCTTCACCACCACCACGCATTAACTGCATCCACACTGAAAAAATCCAGGTGTATATGTGCGCTCCTGTGCCAGTGTACACAATCCTATAAAGTGCAAAGCATAAATAAGGTTCAAAACTTGAAAAAAGGGCATATGGTTATATAAAGTACACACAATATAATATATAATATGAGACTTATCAAAAATAGGAAACAGTCCAGAAACAAGTTAATAGAAGGGAAAGTCTTCTTTAAATAAAAACAATTATATGCTTTCTCTTTGTCTTTTTTTGTTTGTTATAAAAACGGGCTTCACTGACAAATAAACAAAACAAAATAAGCTCCACTTTATATAAAAGTACAGAGCGTTAAAACAGCAAAAAGAAATGATGGATTCAACTCTTTGTGCACTTTTTACGGAGGTGTAGACAGAAATAATGTATCTGCATATATCACTATGTCCATCAGGTGGTTGGAGTGATACAGGCATGTTGGAGCGTAGTGACAATTTGGGTGTTCTCTAACACCAAAATGATCAGACCCTTTTGTGTTTTGTTTTACGTATGCAGTTCCACAAATGATCAGAAGGGTCTGAACTAAAATACCTACATATTCAAATACATACATTTAAAGGCTAGATAACTTGTGTGCTTCCACGGCATCTCAGTTGGTGTCTTACAACTTCAGTTTTGCAATACCCTTTAATTACTCTTCCTACCGCTGCTGCAAAATTTATCGCAACTATATAAATAGATGACAGAAGAGCTTCTAGACAGCCAAATCATACGGATCTCATGAATAAAAGAAAACATTGGCTGTAAATATGACTTCTTTCAGTCTTTCCATCCAAAAATAAACAAAGCAGACTGTTTCTGTAAATTAGATGTAAAATATAATTTAAATAATAATACATTTTTCATCCACCCAGTGCAGGCCTTACTGCAATGAAAGAAGAATATTCTTCACTGACTCCTTTCATGTGAGTTAATGTACAGTAAAATAATCTGGTTGGTTGGACCAGAAATCCCTTACATCTCCTGCACAATTTGACAGGTATTTATGTTTGTTGTAGAATTTATTATTTCTAACTAACTTCCCTTTTACTGATCATGCATTGTAAAGTTAACTATAGTGGTGTAGATCCCCTGGCAATATTTATTTATTTATTTATGTCTGTTTAAAGGTATACTTGGCTGTTGTTCATTCCTGTCTTCTACTAGGTTTAGATTATGTAATATGGCAACTCCTTTTTTAAGGTGCTATCAGTTTTGGCAACTGTGTGTTGCAGGTATGTTTTAATTGAGTTTGGGTGCTATAAATACAGTGTTGACATTCTACTGGTAGTACTAGTTAAATTAATACTATTTATGTTGCCCACCACATACAACTGCGATAAATTGAATTTTGAGTACGAAAGAAATACGGTATATTATTTATAGTATTTAAAGTCAGCAATTTAAGAAAAGGAACGCACATACAATGTCTAATTAAGGGTAGGCACCAATAGTACTCATGGTGGACATTTACGGGGGTCTGTGGTGGACAATTTATTGATGTTCTATGGTGCTCCACAAACATTTGCTTGGACACTTTGTCTATACTGGGAGTTTTGTTTAATCTATAACTCAAGGTCTTGACAAATCTTGGGAGTATGTATTATGTGCACATTGAAGAGTCAGTCACATTGAAGAGGCACTTGTTAGCACCTAGAATGTGTTGGACAACCTATACCAAACATTGTTTGGCAGAGGCACAATATCCTTCTTACAAATGTTCATGATTAAAAAAAGGTGTTACACATAAAAAATTGCTCATCTCATCTTATCTCTCAAATTATTCCAAAGCCATATTTAACTTCCTCCATAATTTTCTCTCACAAGCAACCCACCACATGACTGGTTATCATACCAACCATTAAGTAGACTGATCCCACAACCCAATAAACACAGGATACCTATTAGCCTCTCTTCAATGTGTTAGAAGCAGTCATGGGTTGAGGGTCTGAACTTACAGTTGGTGATATGATGCTATAATAGTAGTGTATAGTGCAGGAAACGATGGACAAGAGTGCACTTCCAATCCTCCGGCAGTACTATGGGAATGAGCCCTGTTACTTCCAGCACAACAATGCTCCATGTCCTACAGCAAAGGTCATGTAAAACTAGTTTGAGGTCAATGAAGTTGAAAATCCCAACTGGCTTACCCAGAGCCCAAATTCCAATTCCATTGAACATCTTCGGAATGAATTCGAACTTTAGATTAGGCAATTGATGTGGGTGCAAATGAAGGCAATAGAAATAAATATTGGCTTAAAAACAATGTTAAGTCTGCAGGTAACAGCAGTATTTTTTTTATTAAAAAGTGACAACCCTAATCACCTTATATTGAAGCAAATACACTATATTCTTTAAAGTTTTAATAAACATAAGCATTAAGGCTGGTATCTCTTTAACTTTTTCTTTTGAATCAATATGTATATATACTTATCTTGAACTGCCGGTGGTTAAAGTACTTCTTTTACAGCACTGAAAAATATTTTGTACCTTTAAATATAGAGAATGCCAATTTGCCATTTTAGAATAATATGTAACTTTTAACCCCAGCAATACATCAAATGTCTCTCTAGCAAATTAAGAAAGCATGTCAATGACACAACCAAATCAGAGGACTTTGGTGCAGATGGATGATTTGACAACAAACCTTGATTTATTGAGATACTCTGTAATCAGTGATAAGAGGAAAATAATACCTAAATGGAAAAAAATATGAATGTTGCATAATTAGCTTTATTCACTATCTGACTCCTGTCACCATCCCTCCTGGGTGCATTTGCAATTTTACTTACTTGATTAAAAACAGAAATGTTCGGTCACTGAGGGCAGCCACCTTGCTTTCATGGTAAATTAAAGATTACGTAGTTTGAATGTTATACAGTCTTGAATTACATTCTTTATAGTCCTGTTTCTAAATTAAAATGGCTTACCAAAGTATCTTTCTTTTTTTATAAATATATTACTCAGCATAACAGAAAAGTGGGTGTAACCAGCGCTGTATTCAAAAGCTCACAGCAGCACTTAGGTAGTGTGTCCCTAAACCACACAGAAATACAGTATAAACAAAAACAAAGAACATATAGTGCGCTATAGTGCAAAACTGTGGTATTATAGCACCTTGGGGGATATAATTATCAGTGATCTCTTTTAGAGATATAGATATGTCTTCTAAAAATAGGGAGATTCTCTGTCCCCCTTAAGGGGATGCACTTACAAACTGCCAAAGAAAGTCAGGCACTTCAAAGGGTTTCCTGTTGTAGTGGAGCTTCAGGGGTACTTTTTTTCTCTCAAATAAAAGCAACAGAAGGCACCAGGTCAGCAGTGAAAACAATACAGATTTTAATAAAAATAATAACTGCTTACATGGAGGATCTTGATATCACTTTAGGGTGGGCGCCACACGACTGATGTGATGGGGATCCTTCCAGCAGGTACAGGTAAATATTATTACATTTGAAACAAAAAAATGTACATAAATATAAAAAGGAATGTAGCAGGTAGAGTCCAGATCGCTACGCGTTTCACTCCTCATGAGCTTCGACCAGGCGTCTGGACTCCCTGCTTTCAAATGGCACTTTTATTGTCGTTTTCCGGGTTCTTGCCCCGGAAACCGACAATAAAAGTCGTGTGGCGCCCACCCTAAAGTGATATCAAGATCCTCCATGTAAGCAGTTATTATTTTTATTAAAATCTGTATTGTTTTCACTGCTGACCTGGTGCCTTCTGTTGCTTTTCTTTGAGAGAAAAAAAGTACCCCTGAAGCTCCACTACAACAGGAAACCCTTTGAAGTGCCTGACTTTCTTTGGCAGTTTGTAAGTGCATCCCCTTAAGGGGGACAGAGAATCTCCCTATTTTTGGAAGACATATCTATATCTCTAAAAGAGATCACTGATAATTATATCCACCAAGGTGCTATAATACCACAGTTTTGCACTATAGCGCACTATATGTTCTTTGTTTTTGTTGATATTACTCAGCATGTCTGGTCACCAAGTACTAATTAACCAAATACTGGACATTTCAATTAATACATTTTGGTCAGGCCATAATTATTTTCTATTCATACATTTAGGCAATTAGGTAGTTACTACATTTATTTAGAAATTATTGAATAATATTTACTTGCATACTTTACATTAATCTTGATAAATCTGACCATCTTTAAAAAAAAATCCTGTCAGTAATTGTTTAACAATACTTATTAGAGATTGGAACACTGCTAAAAAAAAGATGCCAGGTGATTAACATTGTTTACAGCAAAATAAATAGTGAATCAATATATTATAACACATATTTTTATTATTTCTCGTTATCTTTATTAACCCCTTCGTGACCTTATGACGAGTTAACTCGTCATAAGAGCCACAGCATTAGCGGCCTTATGACGAGTTTACTCGTCATGCAGTATAGCTGACGGTGCATGCCTTGCGCACCGCCAATCAGTCTGAAATGGGTTCAGGACTATGCCTTGCACCCGAAGCAAAGCTCCTGGACCCGATAAGCAGATTTACGGCCATGTGATTGCGGTGATCACCGCGATAACATGCAAATTAGATGGCTGCCTCTAATTCACTCCCTTTGTTCACGTACTTATAATGAAGCACAGAGAGTGACAAATAAAGAAAATTATACATTTCGTGTAAAAATTAAAAAATTAACTGTGAATTCTGACAGCCTGTGTGACTGGGGTTCTTGGAGGGGCCTGAGGGCCGAACACCTCCCTATAGATTATGGGCCTTGGCTTATGTGATGTAACTCTATACTTTAAAATTGTTAGTTAGTCATATTCTGTTAGTATATTGGTTTATGTATAATATATAATTATGTGCATAGACCATTCTGAAGGATTACAATGTGTCAGTGACAATAATTGATAGTTTACTCCAACATCCATTGTTCTGTGTTAACTGGATTTACTGTTAAACAGATTATGTTGTGTACATTATGTTTCTTACTGTGTGTTTTGTAATTAGGTCGACTCACTGTATGGTAATTCCTATTTGGTTTGCAGTCTGAAATTATAATGTATTCCTAGCCCCAGTTAGTTGGAGAACTATGCTTAGTACCATCCCCCCATTTTATACTAATGTTTGTGATGTCATGTTTATGTATTTTTATTTTATTTTTAAGTCTGTGTTGTTTCACAATTAAAGTGGTTGTTCATTCTTGCTCTACCTAAATGCTAGTGGTCTCCTGTCTGCTATTTGGGTACAACGATCATGGGTCCAGGAAAGACTTGCTGGGTGAATGCTGAGCTTTAATCGGGGGCTAAGGAGGTGATTTCCTACAACGGGCAGAGGGTCTATTACATCCGGTAGACGGTCCATTACATGAACCCTTTGATTGCTGGTTACAGTTTGTTAAATAAATGTCATTGTAATATATTTATTTAATTACATTTAACCCCTGCATGCCTGTTCCATAATTCTTATGGATCTGACATTGCACTCTTCAGAGTTTTTTTCTGGCTCTTTTGTTAAGGGGGCTTTTGGAACCAATATTTTTCTTTTTTATTAGTTAGTTAATTAGTTGAGATAAGTGGGTTAGTGTGGCACTAGTTGTGCAGCATATTATTGGGAGAATAATGGGGGAAAAGGGTTTCCATAGCTTTTAGAAGGTTTCAGGCATCCTCCATTGACATGAAGGCAGAGCATGCCTAGACTCTGGAAGATCTTTGTTTACAATACATAATTTTTCATTATCTAAACCCTGACAGAAAACAATTAATGACCAGGTAAGAGATGCAGGTTTATCTTCACTCTCTGAATGGCTACAAAGGAAGCACTATTATAATTAGCAATTTTCACAGTAATCACCTGGGATTAAATGTAACTTAATTCCACGCTGTATAGTGTATAGAGATACACTCCAGTGCACGCAGTTATTTTACTTTTGAGCACTTATTTTAAGCTTTTACAAATATATCCACTCCGGACCCCTAGAGCTTTACCTTGAGCTTTTCGATTCTCTGAGAAAATGCAGACTTCATCATTTGGATTATGGGAACTGAGCCGACTAAGCCTCTACTTCGAGACAGGTGATGTTATTTTGTCATGTGACACAGTAAGGCTGTTTTCATCTCGATGAATCTAACATCTCAATTCAATAATTAATCTTCTTGAGGGAGCAGAGTCCACACACTGTTTGGCTTAACGATCAGCTCAAGGATCCAACTGTTTATTTCAATATATGACAGATTTCGGTTTCCGACTGACTGCCGTGAGTTGCATTTATTTGGTGTGTGTACATGCAGAAAGCTCAACCGCCTTCTTAGCATCAAAATATATATCTCAAACCAAGTACAAGTCTCTGCTTTAAACACCTTAATTTGTCCTTCTCTGTGCATCGATAGAGCACGTCTGAATAAGTAGAGTGCTAGAAAAATAAGGGAATTCACTAAAACTGAACTGACAAATGAACAGCTTTTTTTCAGTCATTAATAGCTGAGTTTGAAAACAATTCTCCAATTTTATCAATTCACGGGGGAGCCGCGATGAGCTGTTTAACACAGGACGTACTATGCCGTCCTAACGACTTTAAGGCACTTAAAGTCAGGAAGGCATAGTACGTCCTACCGTCAGGAAGGGGTTAAGTACATGGATATTGAGGCACAGAAGGTGATCATTGTTGATCATGATTCATGTGAACTCCTTGCATAAAAGCACTGTATATTGAAGGTTTTGTTGTAAAATCTGACTTTTCTTATATTTGTAGCTATATGTTCATTAATGCCTAGGCTACTTGATAAATTTTACATGATCTCTAACTCACCATACCTTATGTTGTGTGTGTTTCTCATACTATACAAACCTCACAAGCAGAATGTTAGTAAATATAAAAAAAAATAAAAAATTTGATTAGTTGAGAAAAAACATTTTCATCTTGGTGATCAACCACATTATTAACTCCTTAACTTTAAATGGTGCTTGATTTTGTGTTCCTGCAGATACCCAGTGTTTAGAGACACTGTGAGTCTGTGCCGAAACATCAAGAGACCTCTCAGTGAGGTGTGCCTGAACCCGGCGTTGTTAAATGTATCAGGCCTTGTCAGACTGAAAAAGGTGATCCCACTGCAGTCGTCGAAAATGGGATCCAAAGCACAGCTCATTGCAGAGTCCATGATGAGCTGCAGAGCAAAGGATGTACAATGTCTTTTTAAGGGCATTTGAGCACTGCATAGAACGTCCTTATGCGTGAACTGTTTAATACCTGTATGTAATAGGTAACTACATCAGCAGCAAAACCTGACTATGGACACATCCCTTCTTATACCCTTATTTCCTTTGTGTAATAATTCTATGTGTAGTCCCTAACAATATATGTATCAAAACATATTCATCAATGGCAGATTTGAGGCATAAACTGTGTGTTAGGAAAGTCATTAAAATGACCTAGATGTGAGGCCTGCAATAAGTCAACCTACAGTTACCTGATCATTTTCCAATACCAATCAACAATACCTTGGTTACATTGTATATGTCTTCACTGCAGCTAATAGGCATCAATGTCCAGTATAACATTTATCAAGACTTATTGCTGCAATTAGCTTATTTGGTTTCATAGATAGCTAGGACCTTAAAGGGACACAGTTACCTAAATGTTATTTATACAGAGATTATTTATATATTGCATTAGCAGAATTTCATGCAAATGTATAAATTAAGGGAACATTTTGTTTTGAGTGTGACTGTGGTTCCTCGTGTTTATGACATCAACTGTGGCTTCATATGCAAATTGACTACTTTTCAAGGGAAAATATGTAAGTTACAAATCAGGCCACAATGTGATGTCATCAGCAGGAGACATCGCAGGCACATTTTAAACAAACTTTTCTAATAATTTATGCAAACACAGTCTGTAGATCATGTTGTGGAGGTTGCCAGGGATGCCATTGTACTGTACATCATTCTGAATTTTATTCCTGTGGCGCACTGTGATAGACTCAAACACTGTACAATATTCTGAATTTTATTACTGTGGCACACTGTGATAGACTCAAACACTATACAATATTTTGAATTGTATTCCTGTGGCGCACTGTGATAGACTCAAACACTGTACATTATTCTGAATTGTATTCCTGTGGAGCACCGTGGTAGTCTCAAACACTGTGCATTATTCTGAATTGCATTCCTGTGGAGCACCGTGGTAGTCTCAAACAATGTGCATTATTCTGAATTGTATTCCTGTGGAGCACCGTGGTAGACTCAAACACTGTGCATTATTCTGAATTTCATTGCTGTGGAGCTCTGAGATACAAATGATACTGAGTACTAAAGTATCTGCATTTATTTAGGGCAAGTCTGAGTCCAGTTTTTCAGTTTCCTTTGTTGCAAAAAAAGAACTCCTTGAAGGAAACAGAAAACTGGACTCAGACTTGCCCTAAATAAATGCAGATACTGTATTACTCAGTTGCAGACATTGCAATCAAGAAGGCATTGTATTTAGGAGGCATTCTCCACCTTCTGCTCAGAGGTCAGCCTTACGCGTTTCATCCTCACAGGACTTAATCGTAGGTCTGAGATACACACATGACACACTGCACACTATAAAGAGTTTTATTGCCATGGAGCTATTGCCATTTTATTGCCATGGATTATTGCCATCGCACACAGTACATTTTTCTTAATTGTATTGCTCTGGAGCTCTGTGACACACAGATCACACATTGCACATTTTGTGAGTTGATTACCGTCATGTTCTGTAATACACACATTACACATATTTATGGCTGCAGCAAGAGAGAAATAAGCATGTTGTTAGGTGTTTTTTGAAGGGGAAAAAAATCAATAACACATGTAATAAAATAACTTGTTATTTGGGACCAAATAAACCCTGGCCCATTCTGTTTATGTTCCATCACCACAGTAAATTGCTGTCAAACTGACATGGAATAGATAGTGTTTCCTACTTTGTGGGTATTGCCATGATAGATGTAGGAGTTCATCACTAAAGGCTCCCTGAAGTAACCCAGGTGCCAAAATGCCAACTGCTGATATAACAGAAGAAAAGAACTTGACGCCAGGAGAGCTCCCACTGGCTATTGCTAGTTCTAAAAATACTGTCATTTGTGTCGCCTCATTTATTTCTGTAGCTTACACAGAATTCTTTTGGTGTTGCCCTTTCTCGCATATTAGGCTGGCTCCTAACTTATCTATCCAGCTCTTTTGTAACTATTTGTTAAATATATAATGTATTTATTATTTTCAATTACAAACAACATACAACAGAGATAGGTAATAGACAGATAAGATTTACAATAATGTAAAAGAAAAAACAACACGCAAGAAAGAAAAAAAAAGAAAAAAAACAAGAGAGGAAAACGAGAGAGTAACTATTAAATTATCATTCTCTTTATTCTATATATTTAACTACTTTGGGGGGCATATAACATTCAGACTAGGCATACATCCATTCATACTACATTCCGTCCTTGGGGTTCCTGAGGGGGGGCGGCGGTTCGGGAGGTCATTCTTGATCCGTTAATTCTGCCCAGGGTGACCATATTTCCTCATATTGGGCCCTCTGAGTCATGTTTATAAAGATTGCTTTTTCCATATATCTCTGATAGTTGATCTGTGTTACTATATCTGTCCAACCTGGGCCTTGGGATGATTTCCAACATTTTGCAATGCAGAGTTTAATGGCCGACAGTATATGTATTATCAGGGACCTAACAGATGATTTGGGGGAGGGTATGTCTACGTGAAATAGAAACGTTTGTGGTGATAACTCTATTTTTGTGTGAGTTAATTTTTCAATTGTTTCTTCCAATTTATGCTTAACTGGTCCGAGTTTGTCACAGAGCCACCAAATGTGTGCTTGGGTGCCTATCTCTTCCTCGCATCTCCAACATAAGTTTGAGTGTGAGTGTTGAAATTTGGCTGTCCTTTCTGGTACCAGATACCATCTGTGTAAAACTTTGAGGTAGGTTTCTTGCAAGTTAATTCGTGTAAGGCCCTTCTTGTGTTTCTGAAGGCGTGTTCCCACTTTTCCAGAGGGATTTCAAACTTTAGTTCTTTTTCCCATTTCTCAACTCCTCCAAGTTTACCCTTATTCTCCAAAATATGTAAATTCCTATTAATTTTTGAGATTATTTTGGTATAGTTTTTAATTTGGAAAATACCAGCAAGGTTATTTTGATCAGTAGAGTATCTGCTATTAGTTAGATTTTGTATCTTGAGATAAGTCAGGAATTCGCTATTGTCAATACCGTATTTTTCCTTTAGACTGTTAAATGTGATTAGTTCTGTATTAACATAAAGATCTCCCAGTTTTTTTTATTGAGGCTTGGTTCCATGAGTTGTAATTAATATTCTCTAAATACATTTCTAGGGCTTTCAAGGGGGTGTCTGCTATAAAGAGTTTTTCTGCCTCATATTTCTTCCTTAGTTTCCCGAGTGTCTGATACAATCCCTTAATAAGTCTATTATCTATTTTTAATTTTTTTGAATATTGGTTTATCTACCCAAATAAAATGTAATGGATTTCTTTGTCCCAATATACTTTTTTCATATTTGTACCAGGCACAGGTATTGGAGGTTTTAAATTTCCAAGACAGCAGATGTGACAGCATAATTGCGTCATGTGTGCTGCATACATCTGGAAAGGAGTTACCCCCTTCTTTCAAGTTATATGTTAGATTCCTGACAGAGATCCTGGATTTCTTCAGGCCCCATACAAATTTATAAAATAAATTATGATACTCTTTCAGTATACTTCTGGATATCGGAATTGTAATGGTTCTCATCAGGTATTCTAGTTTGGGCATTAAGTATGATCTAATTGCGTTAATTTTACCCAGCATTGAGAGATGAAGATTTTTCCATCTTGTGATTATGGTCTTTAATTCACCCAGTAGGAAATCATAGTTAATACGTGTGATGTGATCCCATGAGATACTGAGTT
This sequence comes from Pelodytes ibericus, assembly GCA_036172795.1. Classification (NCBI taxonomy): domain Eukaryota; kingdom Metazoa; phylum Chordata; class Amphibia; order Anura; family Pelodytidae; genus Pelodytes; species Pelodytes ibericus. Next base: position 78,999,281 of record CM069861.1, on the reverse strand, counting down.
TTACACCCAAATATGTAACTTCTTTTTTCCCCCATTTAAATTCAAATTTTTTTTGAGCTTTATTAGTTCCTCTTCTTTTATGTTCTTGTGTATAATTTGAGTTTTTTTTATATTAATTTTATACCCCGAATACCTCCCAAATTCTAGGATCAGGTCCATAGCTGCAGGTAGTGATTTTTGTGGGTAAGAGAGGGTAAGTATGATGTCATCAGCATACAGGGTGAGTTTTAGCTCATCCCCTGCCAGTTTAACTCCCGTTACCAGATCCGACTGTCTGATGTATGCTGCTAGTGGTTCTATTGATAGAACGTACAGAATAGGGGCCAGGGGGCATCCCTGTCTGGTCCCACTCCTGATGTCAAACCACTCCGATCTGAAGCCATTTCCCACCACCCTTGCTGAGGGGATTGTATACATACTCAAAATCGACCTCAGGATTGGGCCTTCGAATCCGTACGCGGACTATTTGTAACTATTTGTAACTATTTGATATCCCCAAACATTTAGTTAAAAAAAGAAAAAGAAAAGAAAACTGTTTAAAATCTCATTTTAAGCTAATAGCATATTTTTAGGATTTTTATTAAAGGGCAACTCTTAACAAAATGTTTAATTGACAGATTGCATCAAGCATTAATGATTTGATGTAATAATACAAATAAAGTACCATATTGACCCCTCTGCTTGTTTTGCAATATCTGGGGTGGACATGTTGTTTAGAATCTTGAGTCATAGCTTCCTTCATCTTACTCAAAATGTCATCACTCTGAGCTATACTGAGAAGAGAGTGCTCAAAAGGCATTTTATTAATTTCTATTTAAAATGTCTACACTTGATGCCATCTTTCAATTTACCACAATGTTTTTGTTTTATTTTCTGTCTTATTTCTGTCTTTTAAATGCACAGAACAAAATAAACACAAAGAAGAAGATTATCGGTTTTTTTGTTTGTTTTTTCATTATAGTAAATATTATGTATGAGTCACTATGATACAAATTATTGTCTATTATGATTTTTTTCCTAGGGAGATGCTGCTTTCCATAGCACTGGGACAGGTTTTATCACTTCTAATATGTGGCATCAGACTCACCAGTAAATACTTATCAGAGGAGTTCCATGCCAACACACCCCTCTTCCAGAGTTTCCTTAATTACATCCTTCTATTCTTGGTTTACACAACTACTTTGGCCGTAAGGCAAGGTAAGTCACAGTCTGTTTTTTTTCTAAATGAATTGTTTGAATGCTGCTAGCACACAGCCTTAATTGGGGCTGTCTGTCAGACACATGCAGAGTTCTACAATGTTACCTGTAAACAACAGCATTATGTTAATGGGGCAGATTCTTAGAATATTTTCATATTTGATTCAGGAATCTAACTTTTAGTATGTCATACTGAGGAAGGAAAAATGTCAAATGATAATGTAGGTAGGTTAAGAAAGAGAGGGGGCTTCTGGGTAGACGTCATTGAAAACTATTGTTGGGTTCCACTCAAATATAGTTTGTAATACTATCTATACCAGATCCTTCTGTTCTGTTACCAGTCTTTAAAATTGAGCAATTTAGTTGTGCTTTTGTGTGTTGCATCCTGCCTTCTTAATGTTTTCCACATAAACTTGAGTATAAATAATTTAAAAAAAATTAGAGCCCTACGCATATGCAAGAGTAATTTGTTGAGCAGCACAGTATAAATGCATAACATAGAAATTGTGATATAGGGTAAATCAGGTCAGCGTGCATGCACACACATATACATGAAGCAGGAACATGCATGTGTATGCTCCCTATGTCTTATCTATGGTGGCCCTCTGTCTGTCCAGAAAAATAATTTCCATTTCCATGTGTGTTTGAAAAACCCAAAAGTACTCTGCTTATGCACAAATTGCAAAATTTTAAATTAAAGGGTGTAGATATTAGGAGTGAAAAAAATATATCACACAGATACTAATACACCTTGTTCTCTATCCATTTTCATCAGTACCCTAAATTCTTCATCTCAGTTTTGGTATTTTTTATACAGGAAGAGAACGGTTATAATGGTTAGACTCACAGCAAACCTGACGCTTAAGATTGGCATTGGAGTACTGTCTATCATTTTGGAACTTTTATGGAATTTTCTATCATTCTACCATTTTGTATCTTTTATGGAAGATTGTATCAGTTTAGCATTATGTATCTTTTATGAAAGATTGTAATGAATCCTTCAGCCTAATTAAATCTCAGCCCGGGCAGACTGAGAATCCGAAAACAAAAAGGAAGCTTCTGGTTAACTTTGTCACCCAAGCGGAAGCCTCTTTGTACCAGTTATACAATGGCTGATTTAGGGAATCCATAACTGCTGATTTGAAATAAAAGAAATAAATGTGTCCCAGAGGACTGCCACTGGCTCCATAAATTAAAATAACCAGTGGGAATTTGAAAATCAGCCATTGTATAACTGGTACAAAGAGGCTACATATACATTTTGTGATGATTTTCAGGGAAATCAGTCTAGGGGACTGATTTCCCTGAAAATCATCCCAAAATGTATATAGGGTTGCCACCCGGCCGGTAATTTACCGGCACAGCCAGTATTTAGGGCCTTCAGGCTGGGGCCGGTATATTAGATATACCGGCCCCGGCAAAGCCCGGTATTTTCCTTCCCCAGACCCCAGTACTTACCTCCTTGCTGCTGTCTCCCGGTGCAGGTCCGTGGCTGTAAGGGAAGCGTTGTGCGCTCCCCTCCAGCCGTGTGGATCAATAAAGTTTGTTTAAACTTTTTTTTTCAACAAACTTTATTGATCCGCGCGGCACAGCGCTTCCCTCACAGCCATGGACCTGCACCGGGAGACAGCAGCAAGGAGGTAAGTACTGGGCTCTGGGGAAGGAGGGGAGGAGATTGGCATAACGAGCATATTGAGTGGCTAAATCCTGGCATATTTATTGGCATAACCCTGGAATATTGAGTGGCATAACCCTGGAATATTGAGTGGCATAACCTTGGCATAGTAATTGGCATAACCCTGGCATATTAATTGGCATAGCCCTGGCATATTGAGTGGCATAACCCTGGCATATTAATTGTCATAACCCTGGCATATTAATTGGAAAAATCCTGGCATATTGAGTGGCATAACCCTGGCATATTAATTGGCATAACCCTGGCATATTAATTGGCATAACCCTAGGATATTGAGTGGCATAACCCTGGCATATTAATTGGCATAACCCTGGCATATTAATTGGGAAAATCCTGGCATATTAATTGGCATAACCCTGGCATATTAATTGGAAAAATACTAGCATATTAATTGGCAAAGTCCTGGCATATTAATTGGCATAACCCTGTCATATTAATTGGCAAAATCCTGGAATATTAATTGGCATAGCCCTGTCATATTTATTGGCAAAATCCTGGCATAATAATTGGCATAACCCTGGCATATTAATTGGCAAAATACTGGCATATTAATTGGCATAACCCTGGCATATTAATTGGCATAACCCTGGAATATTGAGTGGCATAACCCTGGAATATTGAGTGGCATAACCTTGGCATAGTAATTGGCATAACCCTGGCATATTAATTGGCATAGCCCTGGCATATTGAGTGGCATAACCCTGGCATATTAATTGTCATAACCCTGGCATATTAATTGGAAAAATCCTGGCATATTGAGTGGCATAACCCTGGCATATAAATTGGCATAACCCTGGCATATTAATTGGCATAACCCTAGGATATTTAGTGGCATAACCCTGGCATATTAATTGGCATAACCCTGGCATATTAATTGGGAACATCCTGGCATATTAATTGGCATAACCCTGGCATATTAATTGGAAAAATACTGGCATATTAATTGGCAAAGTCCTGGCATATTAATTGGCATAACCCTGTCATATTAATTGGCAAAATCCTGGAATATTAATTGGCATAGCCCTGTCATATTTATTGGCAAAATCCTGGCATAATAATTGGCATAACCCTGGCATATTAATTGGCAAAATCCTGGCATATTAATTGGCAAAATCCTGGCATATTAATTGGCATAATCCTGGCATATTAATTGGCAAAATCCTGGCATATTAAATGGCTATTAAACGCTATTGAGGGGCAAAATCCTGGCATATTGAGGGGCTAAATCCTGGCATATTGAGGGGAAAAATATTGGCATATTAAATGGCAAAATAATGGCATACTGAGGGGCAAAATACTGGCTTATTACATGGCAAAACAATGGCATATTGAATGGCTAAATCCTGGCATACTGAGTGGCAAAATACTGACTTATTGAGTGGCAAAATACTGACTTATTGAGTGGCAAAATATTACTGGCATATTGACCAACTGCTCCCAACCACCCTTCATATTACATTAGACCGGGATAACATGCTTGTGAGGGTAGGTTGGGCGGGTGGGAAATATTGTCGGAGAGGTAGGGGAAGTTTGTGAGAGAGAGAGTGAGAGTGACAGTCTGTGAGAGAGTGGGTAAAAGTCTGTTTGAGCAAGAGAGACAGTCTGTGTGTGAGCAACTGCTTGTCTTTGTGTGTGATAGACAACTTGTCTGTGTGTGTGATAGACAGCATGTGTGTGCGAGAAAGCGTATTTGCGAGTGTGAGAGACAGCTTGTGTGTGTATATGATATATAAATATATATATATATATATATACACACACACACGCTTCTCACTGGCATGATATACAAATAATAAATATCATTTCAGTGATAATCCGCCCCCTTTGTGGCTCCACCCCTCATGGCCCCTCCCTCTTGTAGCTCCGCCCACACATGGCAGGTATTTTTAGGAGGAAAAGGTGGCAACCCTAAATGTATACAAAATAGCTGAATTTTCAGAAAGCTACTATCATTTAGTTATGTTATTTAAAAGGATTTCCAGGATTCTTTGGGTGGCGGCCAAGGCCAAGGACATTTTGCAATACAAGCATGAAAGACCTTTGCATGCGATCCTGTGTGATGGCAGAATGACAGACACATATAAAGGACAACTGAAGCAGAAAATCAAGCTGTGTTTAATTAAAGGATTAAAGTGTAGGCATTTTACATAGAAATGATTTAATGAAAGAATACATATAAAGAATCTTATTGCTCCATCTTTACATCATAAAGCTCCACCAGGAGGCAGACATTTTGTTTAGACTCTTTGGTCAGATGGGTCAGATCTTCCTTTATCTGAACCACGGTCAGTGACAATCCAAGATCCTAAACAAGATGTCTGCCCCCTGAAAGAACGATATGGAGTAAAGAAGGCTCAATAAGGAAGTTTATTTGTATTCTTTCATTAAATAATTTCTTTATAAATCATTTACACTTAATACAATCTTTCAATTAAGCATAAGTTAATGTTTTGCTACAGTTTTCCTTTAAGTAAGGTTTTCAGGATCTCCTCACATTCACTGGCATAGCTGAATCTGTACACTAGAAAAAAATAAAGATAATGATGTTAATCTCGCGTGAACAGATCCTGGTAACCTAGCACTGATGGTGATACAAAAAGATCTGCTTTGAGAAACTTGACATAGGGCAGAACACATAAAAATATTTTAAGGTAAAGACTGAAAACACATGGGAATAGTACAAGACACACAAACGAGAAAATACATAGCCAGAGCACTTACATGAATTGTTGAGCTGTGCAGGTCAAACACATGGAACTACTGTACCAGATTAAATCCCAGCCATAATGCCTAGACTACATCCTTTATGATTAAAGGAAGTAGAAAGCCAACGAGGTGTGAGACGGATCATATCCAAACAATACAGCTGAATGCAGTTCTTGTTTTATAATATATTTGCAGCAGCTGTTTTTTTTCTCTTCTGATAAATATCCACACTGAAGATAAATGGCTTACAACATCCTGAATTTAAAGCGTGGATTTTATATCCAGATAAGTGGTATATGAGATCTGGATGAATCAGTAGATCTAGTTTATCTAGATTAAACATTTGATGCTGTACCACAAATTACACATGCCTCCCGTACCTTATCTATTCACATGATGGGCAATGGAGTATATATAACAAGCTGAATGATAGGCTAGTAACGGAGCATCTCAGAATATTCTGTGCTAGGTCCTATTATTATTAATGTGCCTATTAGTTATGATAATTTGTCAGCAAGTAATAGGTTGCCATTTCCAAGACATTGTCTAATTAGAACAGGAAAAATATTTCTGTTTTCCTTTTAAAGTGCATTAATCATGTTTGTGGGAAGTCTTACTTACTTGTCTTACGTGTCACATGGGTAATAAAGCAATAGTTTATATATTTATGTTTTCACATTGTTAGTCACAAACGGTTGTGCAGACACTTAAGCATATTGTGTAAATGAAAAGTAAATAATAGACACATACAGTGCATTTTTCTATGATAAAATAATAAGTGCATGAAGAGGATTAAGTGATATTGGGTCTACCATTACATTTGTATTATGCTCACTCACCTGGTTGGTTAGTTAGATTTCATGTAGGGCAACTTAAAAAGACACTGTCAGCCTTATACTGTCACTGTAGGGAATATAAAATGATGAAACATGATCTATACATTGTGTTACCAAAATTGGATGCAAATATATAAAATATGATAAATGTATGTTTTAAAAGTATCTTTGGTGTACATTATTGTTCTCTCCATATCCCATGCATATGGGATTTCACCGAGCACTTGACAATATACTCTTTTGCTGTGTTTTTGTGCCCTCTCTTTTCTCTTTTTTGTCCGTCTTATAAATCTTATCTTTTCTTTATCGGTTTTGTAACCCTTTTTGCTTATTGTGATGTGTTCATCCTACCTCCTCTTTCAGCGGCGGATCCAGAGACTGATCTCTGGAGGGGCACTGCCCATGTCTGTCTGTCTTTTCTTTTCCCCCTATGTCCATCTGTTGTTTTCCTATCCCCATATCTGTCTGTCTCTCTTTTCTTCCTTCCCATGTCTGTTGTCTCTCTCCTCTCCCCCCTCATGTCTGTCTCTCTCCTTTCCACAATCATATTTGTCTCTCTCCTTTCCCTTCCCATGTTTGTCTGTTTCCTCTCCCTTCTCATGCCTGTCTCTCTCCTATTCTCCATTGTATGTCTCTCTCCTTTGTCTGTCTCTCTCCTCTCCCTTCCCATGTCTGTATTTTTGCTCTCCTTTCCCATGTCTGTCTCTGTCCTACCTCCCATTGTATTTCTCTCTCCCTTCCGTGTCTGCCTCTCTCCTCTCCATTCCCATGTATGTCTCTCTGCCCCTTCCCTGTGTATATCTCTCTCCTCTCCCCCCATGTTTGTCTCTCTCCCTCCTCTCCCATGTCTGTTTTCTCCCCTCCATTCCCCCCACTATTTACCTGAAGCAGCGTGGCATGGTTCACTGAGGAGCCATGGGCAGCATCAGCTCCGTGTGTTAAACACACTGAGTGCTCAGTCAGCTCTTCACACGCTCCTTGTGCATAGGGATAACTCAGTGCATCGTATTCACGATGCTCTGAAACATCACTATGCACACAGCGCACAAGATATCACTGACTGAGCCCTGAGCTGATGCTGCCTGCGGCTACCCAGTTAACCACACTGTGGTGCTTCACAGGGTTGTGGTCCACCCCGTACTGCACCAGAACACCACTGCTACCAGCACGGCTATGGCTCTTCTTGGGTGTGGGAAATTGCCCCGTTGCCCACCTCCCCATAGCCGCCATTGTCCACTTTTTAGCTTTTTTTTGTACTCCTTCATCCCTGTGAAATGCTTCATTCTAATTCATATGTTTTAGATGATCATTTGTGCTAAAAAAGTGGGAAAGACTCGCATTAATACTAGACTACAACATGTCAAGTGACATGTTTATAGCAACCTGCTACTGAAACTAGGCCATCCTTGTAGTCCAGAATACATACATTTGTGCTGGGGTATTATGCCAAAGCATGCTAGCAGCGGGAGTAGGCACTATCATTGTTCATATTAGACATTTATTGGACCTTGCCCTGGACACTTTTCTTATCCCTGGCTAGCAGAAGTCCAGCCTTAATGCAGCGTTACCTACTCAGAAGCCTGTAACAAACTTGGAACTTGATATCAACTACTTCCCAAGCCATTCTCTAATGGGTTGCTAAACAAAGCAGAATATACTGTAAAAAGAGGAAATCATATTGGCACATTAGCTTTTTGACCCTAATTATTAAAAATTAGTATTATAAGGAGAATACTGCATAATATGCAAATTTTAGTAATATGCAGTCTGCCTTATCATCTTCCTTTGTATAGAGATGCAGACAACTACAATGCTGCTTTAAAAACACAATGTCATGCTGCCATAATGAAATAAATTGCCCTGTTAAACAGCAGTAACAAAAAAAATCACTATGCCCACTCACTTTGTGATAGTCTTGTTGCTCAGTCTCATAGCCAAGAGAATGGGAGAGATTCACTAGAACTGAACCTACAAATTAACTGCAAAAAAAGGCAATAAAGGACAACTTAAATGACATTATTTTTAATTGAAATATTGCATAACAGGACATAACAATCACTGTTGCGATCAGGCCCACCAGCCTAGGGGGCACCCACAACCACTTGTGTCTGCCTCTTTAAAATACTCTAGCTGCAGCAATACCCAGTTAATGGCATGGAGTGTGTAGAAATCATCTGATCATCTGATCTCTCTTACAATCTCTACCTGCATGCTGTGTGACTGATTCAGTGTGCAGAAAATTATATCACATAGACTTCTTGTATGCTGAATCAGTCTTCATACAGCACAAAGGGAGAGAGAGAGACACAATCCTTCTGTATGTAAGTGGTGTGGCACAGTACGGACAAGTTGTTTGGGGGTGAACATAACACTTCCAAGTAGTATGTGGGAAGTGCACTGACAAGTTGTATGGGTTAAATATAGCACTGACCAGCTATTTGGGAGCAAACTTGTCACAGTCAAACTATGTGGGGATGACACTGACAATCTGTTTGAGGGCAAGGGTGACACTGACAAACTGTTTGGGGGTAAATATCGCAATTACAAGGTGTTTGGGGACAGCATTGGCACTGACAATCTGTTTGGGGGCAAATATGACACTGACAAGCTGTTTTTAGGATAAAGATATCACTGCCATGCTAGGTGGGGGCAAAGTTGGCACTAACAAATTATTTGGAGACACATATGTCACTGTAAAGATATTTTTGGACACATATGGTGCTGACAAGCTTTTGGGGGGCAGAAATGACACCGAAAAGTTGTTTTGGGACAAAAATGGCCCTGGCGAGTAGTTTGGTGTGAAAGTTGACACTGGCGAGCTTTTGGGGGCAAAGCTGTATGGGGACATAATTGGCACTGAGAAGCTGTTTGTGGGCAAAGATGGTACTGGGAAGCTATTTTGAGGCAAAGCTGGCACTGGGGAAGTGGATGGCATGTTGCTGGGTAAAGTCAGGGACTCCGGGCAGTTTTCACACCAGGGTACTCTGGTTACACCCCTGCATCAAGTACACGTTAATCCTGACCCAATCTGTCATTCTCAGCATTAAAGGGCACAGCAAGGTACTTTATTTGTATTCTTTCATCAAAAACATTTCTATATAAAAGGCCTACCTTTGGTGCAGGGGCATAACTATAAACCACAGGGCCCCTGTGCAAAAACTGCCCCGGGACCCTCGACTTCGCCAAGCAACATGCATGATGCAATCTTTCAGTTAAACATAACTGACTTTTTTTTGCTGATTGGTAAAGTTGGAAAAACTTGCCTATCTTTTCAACTCTGTTATGCCTTGTTTTTGGATTTTCACTTGTCAGTTCACTTTTAAGGGTCTACTCAATAAAGAGAGAATTAGAGGGAATTAAGATAAGAAGTTAACTTTTTAGGCCAATGTAGCCAAGTATGAAGACTTCTCCAATGCAGCAGAATGGGAGAATTTTTTTACGTTTGAAATTCTTGTATCAATTCCCTGCAGTTCTCTCTTTATTGAGTAGACTCTTTAGTAAATAGCTATTTATCGGGTCTATTCGCCAAAATTTAAGAATAGTTCTAGAAGGTTGACTTTGGAAGTCGACTTTCATTTTCCAGCACCCGAGTTTGACTAAAAAAAATTCGAATTTTCACAAATGAAAGTAATGGGAGGCGAAATGATCAAAGCTGTTTTTGAGGCTAAGTCAAACTCGGGTGCCAAATTTTACTTAGTCTCAAAAATAGCTTCAATCATTTCGCCTCCCATTACTTTCAATGTGGAAGATTCAAACCTGTTTTTTTCTAAGCCATATTTGGCTTAGTCGACCTCCTCAAGCTATTCTTGAATTGTAGTGAATAGACCCATATGTCTTCAGGTAATTGTCTGTACCTCTGAAAGATACATTGCCTCTTTATGGATGTGTCCCCACTGACCCCAATACATTTATCTGGCAATGCAGTGCCACCCAGAAGATTGCTCCTTTAAATCTGCCTGAAGATAAATTAATATAACTGTCAGGTACAGGCAAAGGAACATGTCAGTTTTGTTTGGAATTTATAGCAGTTAATTTCATAAAGCAGGCAAAATAGTTACAAAATAGGTTTTGTAATAGCAACAGCACTATGCTTAATGCACTGTCTACTCCAATACAAGCATATAGATTCCAGTTAAAGTCACATCAAAGCTTCTGTCTACTTTGTGACATGCGCCAGTAATTGACTCCACTGGTCAATATGTTCAGTTCACTTTATTAGCTAATGCATGTAGAAAGATGGAAAAACATCAGTGTAAATTTAAGAGAGAGTGGGTATTGCAACTGTATATAGTCTATAACAACTATGCAGTGGAAGCTTCATGGAATGAGTTTCCATGGCCAAGCAGCTGTACATCAAGTACAATGCAGAGCGTCGCATCGAGTTGTGTAAAGCACACCATCACTGGACTCTGGAGCAGTGGAAGCATGTTCTTTAAAGTGATGAATTGCGCTTCACTAGTTGGCAGATGCCAGTAAAACGGACTGGGCCGTACTGGGAATAAAAACCAGCCCTGGATCTAATATTATACCAGCACCATAGCATTGAGTCATTATACCAGCCCAATAGCATTGAGTCATTATACTAGCTCCATCGAATTGCAAATTTATTTTCTTGATCATAAAAGGGCAAGCCATGCATTTTAAAGCACAGGAACGGGGCTGTTTTAATGTTTCAGCACAGGGCCGGCATCATCAATTGTGGGACTCATTTACAGAACAAATGTTTGTGGCCTCCACCTACCCAAATCCATTTCAGCTGCAGTACCTTGTCTATTGCCCCCATATCCTTTGCCATAGCATCACCTGGTGCACCCAGGACATGCCCCAGCACGCACATTGCACACCCAGGACTTACCTCGAGCAGCACCCACTTTTTATCCACAGGACATGCCCCAGCAACACATTGCACACCCAGGACATGCCCTTCACCCACATAGCACACACCAGATATGCCCCATCACCAACATTGCACACCCAGGACATGCCCCAGCACCCATACTGCACACCCAGGACTTACCGCAGCTAGCACACACAGTTGTTCTCCAGCTCCCTGGTGTCTAGTGGTAGGCAGCTGGATGTATGTGAGCTACCCAGGTGATAAATATCCTACTATGCTTCCTCTTGTCCCCACAGAGAGGCTGATGAGGGGTGATCTTTTGATCTCCTGGAAAGTTCATTTTTTTAAAGGGGCCCTCCGGGTCCTTGATAGGTGTATCACCTGTCAGCCCCTGATGGTGGCCCTGCACCAGCATAACATGACATTTTGGAAAATGCTATGCATCCAACTTTGTGGGAACAATTTAAGGAAGGCCCTTTTCTATTCCATCATGACTGTGCCTCAGTGCACCACGCAAGGTCCATAATGACATGGTTCGATGTGTTTGGTGTGGAAAACTTGACTGGTCACAGAACCCTGACCTCAACTCCACTGAACACCTTTGAAATTAACTGTAATGGAGATTGTGAGCCATGCGTTCTAGTCTAACATCAGTAACTGATCTCACAAATTCTCTACTGGGCAAAGATTCCCACAGAAACACTCCAAAATATTGTCAAAGCCTTTCCCAGAAGAGTGAAAGCTATTATAGCTGCAAAGGGGGGAACAACTACATTAGAATGCAATACCATAAAAGTCTCTGTTGCTGTAATTGGGGTCAGGTGTCCCAATACTTTTGTCCATATAGTGTATTTAGATTCATTTTGGGGGCACACTACATTGCATGTCCCCGGAAGATTAAGCGACAGACTTCCCAGTACACATACCAAGTGCCTGGAGCTCTAGTGTAATGCTAGGGGAGACCAGAGTACGAAGGCAACTATGCCATAGAATCCCAGATCCATAGCTACAAAAGTACTTACTCTTAATTATATGTGTGCATAGATCAATTTATATGGCGTATTTCCAACATTTTCATTGCTGTCTAAGAGGAAACTGACATACAGCAATCAGAGACCAAAGCATATGTGCTATTACCATCCAATCCCCTATCAGGGGAAGGCACCAACATTGTTCCTGGTGGGTGTTTGCTGGACTTTGTGAGGGTCAATTTAATGAGGTTCTGTGGACCTTCATAGACCTCTCCACAAACATTGTCCCAATATGGGCACTTTGCCTATCCCTGTCCCCTGTATTTTATAAATGGATAAAAGTAAACTTAGTTTTGTTAAAGGGGATAAAACCAAGATGTTTTATTCCTATGGTGGTGATTATATTATCACCTGTGTAGTATTCCTTTAGTACAGAGATGGCTAAACTTGGCACTTATGTTTAGTACAGTGATGGCTAACTTTGGCTTAAAGCCAATGTGTGGCTTGTGGGCCAAGTTCAGCCCCATCTGACCGAAAAATATGACCTGACTTATTTAAATGTTCCAACCACCTTCAATAACGGGCATAGTCCATAGTCCTCTTGTGGGTAGAGCGTCGGAAATAAAAAAAAAATCACTTCCGTCACTCTAATGTTACTTGACTGCCCCTAGAGGCAGTCAGCAACATTGCAATCAAAAAATACTTAATTAGCTAAAATCTAGGGTTAGGGTTAGATAGTTGTTAACCATAAGCGAAGCAAAGCTACACAATAGAGAAAGCCGGGGGTAACCCGAAATAATGAAATTTAAACAAAGAGAACATATAAAAGAACAAATTTTATTTTCAATATATATTAAAAGGTGAAAAATCACCGTAAATAGTTGAAAAATAGGGGGACAGTGAAAGGGTAAACCGGCAAGAGGTTATACCAGATATGTACCCAAATTAATACTAATAGATACAAAGGATATATTAAATCATATATCAATAGATACAAAGGATATATTAAATCATATATCACAAAGAAAACCAAAAACACACACATACAAAAGGAATAAAAAATAAATATAAATAGTGCTAAAGGACAAAAAATATATATATGAAAAAAATGAAAAATAATAATAATAATAGAGCCCTATATTATAGCCTGTCTGTAAACAAGATACAGCCTGGGAGATATATATATGATTCCAGAGTAGTCCAACATAAAATAGATGATGAAAAGAGGAATAATAGTAGGGGTGGAGTAAAATGGAGGTCCCTAGTCTCAAATTCAAGTAATTCCTATCTAATGATAATAAGCTTAAATAGCGGGGATAGCAGAAGATGAGAGAAAGAACAGCACAGGCTGCAAACTGGCGACAGGTAGGTAATCAAAAAAGATATTGAAAGGGCTAAATGTCAGCACACAAAATAACAAAAGAAAAAAGAGAAGCCCGACGTGCGTTTCGCCGTGGCGGCTTCGTCAGGGGCATAAGCAGAACTAAACAGAGAGGAAGTTTAAATAGTGGCGCTGCAAAATAGGCTAAAGAGAGATAGCCTATAGGAGATCAGTAGGTGTGTCGAGATAGCCAATCGGAGATCAGTGGGTGTATCCTAACTGTCAATTGGCTTTAGACCGGAGGCGTGTCCGCCCGTCACAGAGAGGGAGGGAAGGGGTGGGAGGGGCTACACGGAACTACACTGACAGAAAAACGTTTATTTTTTTTGTTTTTTTTTCATATATATATTTTTTGTCCTTTAGCACTATTTATATTTATTTTTTATTCCTTTTGTATGTGTGTGTTTTTGGTTTTCTTTGTGATATATGATTTAATATATCCTTTGTATCTATTGATATATGATTTAATATATCCTTTGTATCTATTAGTATTAATTTGGGTACATATCTGGTATAACCTCTTGCCGGTTTACCCTTTCACTGTCCCCCTATTTTTCAACTATTTATGGTGATTTTTCACCTTTTAATATATATTGAAAATAAAATTTGTTCTTTTATATGTTCTCTTTGTTTAAATTTCATTATTTCGGGTTACCCCCGGCTTTCTCTATTGTGTAGCTTTGCTTCGCTTATGGTTTTTGTCTCCGAGGTTTTAATACCTACAATTTAGCTACTGGCTGTAAAATATACATACCACTATGGATAAATACTAATATATTATTACTAGCATCAGCCTTTACATGTGTATCCCACTATTTATTACTTATTGATCCCATCTATGTGTGTATACACACACACACATATCTATTGTTTGTGAATACATTTCTTTTTCTGCATATACATATACACTTTTTCTTTCTAAGAACTAAACTCTATTTGGAGTATTATATATATGTGTATATATAAATATATATATTCTTCACTTTATCTATACAAAACTTAGTATGGCTGACTTTCTAGCAGGAGTGGTCAACCCAGATATCTGGTCCTCTGAGATCTCACAAGTTTTTTCAACACTCCCTTTAGACATCCCTACCACAAACGATACAAAAGATATAAATTCCTCATTTAAAGAAATCCAGAAATTGTATCAGAAACAAATTAAAGCATGGTGGGAGGTCTCCAGCCTTCAATCTTACCTCCAGTTTAATATATCCTTTGTATCTATTGATATATGATTTAATATATCCTTTGTATCTATTAGTATTAATTTGGGTACATATCTGGTATAACCTCTTGCCGGTTTACCCTTTCACTGTCCCCCTATTTTTCAACTATTTATGGTGATTTTTCACCTTTTAATATATATTGAAAATAAAATTTGTTCTTTTATATGTTCTCTTTGTTTAAATTAGATAGTTGTTACAATTAAATAAGGGTTAGCATAAGAGATAGGGTTACAGTTAAATTAAAATTAGAATATATTAAGGGTTAGCATAAAGGTTAGAGTTTGGGTTAAATTTGGGGTTAGGGTTAAATTTAGGGTTCAGGTTAGGGTCAAAAGGTCACTGTAGGAAAAAAAAAAACACTATTCTTGGTTTTTGCCCTATAACAAACAATTGCAGAAAAACATGGAAACAAGCATATTTCTGAACTCGGGACACAATTTCAAAACTATTTAGATGGGGTCTTTTTTATGATTGTATTTGTGTAAATTATTTTTTAGGTCAAAGTTAGAAAAAGTTGTTTTTTATTTTTTCATCACATTTTATGATTTTTTGGTAGTAAATTATAACATATGTTGAACATAATGGTATCTATTGAAAGCCCTTCTTATGACGATAAAAACAACATATAATTTGTGTGGGTACAGTATGTGAGAAAGAAGAAAATTACAGCTAAACACAAACACCCCAGAAATGTTAAAATAGCCCTTGTCTCCAAGGGAAAGACAAGGTACAAGAAGCTTAAGTACAGAACATGGCTACACATTTGGACATGTACCAACATCTCTCCACTCTGTGCTGACATACTGGGATTAAAATAAAAATATGCACCTATATTCACTAACTTGCGAATATACTTCTTATCTAAAGGCCAATTCTAAGTCTATCTAGAAATCACTCACTCACCAAACCCACTGCAAAGCTTCAAACATTAAAAATAAACTAATACTCCTGGCATAAAAAAATCATATTATTTTATTGATGATATCGGTACTACTAATATGTTAATAATCCACAGCTCTACTACTCTTATATTTCTTCTCCTTCAATTACTGTATTAGCTATATAATACAAAATGTAATGAAAAAAGACAAATAAAAAAACTGTTGCTCTATAAATAATATAATAATTATGTGTAGCATTGTTTTTTACTGTGTTGCCAACTTATTGGTTGCTTTTATTCAAAGACCTCAGTAAGTTGACTAAACTTTCCCCTTTTCTGGGGAGAAAACAAAATAGATACTTTTTAGGATTCCCACAGAGAAAATGAGACGACAACCTGTGGTCTTTCAAACATTGTTATACCCCTAGTCCTAAAATAAATCTGAATATAAATGTAATCTATTTGCGCTGATCCTCAGTATCATTAGTAAAAAAAATTGAGTGTCCATTTGATGTTTTGATGCCACTCTGTGGTTGCCAGACCAAACCGAAATATACGGTAGTACCACATTCCACTCTACACATTAAGAGGATAATGTGATGCAGCAATTGAGAGTTTTACTAATCAAACCACATAACATTCTGCAGTGAAATGCCAGCTCCTTGATAATACGAAGTGTGGCATCTGTTCTAAGCAGTACCAGCACATAGAATGCCGTTTCTCAATTAACTCGGTGTGAGCTTTTCACAGCCAGTAAAATGTCCGCTATTTAATTCAGGCAAACATGCTTCATTTCCACTCCAAAAATACAAAGCAAATTAAATTTGCCATAATGTGTTTATTTGTTTGTTTCATTATTTTTCGTTAGGTCTCCATTGGTTCTATCCAGTATATTTAAGGTGCTCTCCACTTATAGACACATCTTTTAATATTGTTTGTTTGCAGTGATAACTATGCAGAGATCACATCAGAAGAGATCCACGCTGTTACTACACAATAGAGCAGAATCATATAGTGCAGTCTTTGGAGATTCAGTATAGATTTGCTACTGAATTCAATAGCAAGGAAAGAAAAGGTTTCAGTGTTAATGATTTAAAGAACAGTCTTCAAAGCATTAGCAGATTAAACCTTCATTTCTGTTTATTTGACATGTAGAGACAATCTTTTTATTTGCAAACCACATTGTTCTAATGTATATATCTATTTTATTCCATTCTAAAGCTGCAATTATTTTTTATTTTTGTGCAATTACAATGTTTTTAGGAAATTATATATTACTGGCTTTACAATTATCAGAAGAAAATTACATGAACAAATAAACAAACAAAAATCTCAGAGGACATGGTATTCACTCTCCCAGAGAACAATAGTACGAATTCCTGGCAAATAAAAGAGTACATTCAGATTTTACAGCAATGGGGTAGATTCTATGCTGGCTGTGAAGGCTGGTGTTCTGACAAATTTCTCGAGTGAATTCTACTGCACAGGCGCAGTAGAATTCACTCATCGTGCACCACAGCGCATGCGCACAAAGTTACAGCTGTCATTCAGCCGTAACTTTGTCAGAAGAGCGCATTCGCGAGGGACACACGCCACATCACGCCCCCTTCGGATCAGCTGCGTTGACAGGTAAAGTATAAGCATATTACTTATTATTGTCACTTATCAGCGTAGCAATAACTGTATAGTTGGTAAAACTTCTATCAGTGACATGCTACGCCAGTAAGTGGAAATCACACACGGCGGACAGAGGGGGACACACGGGGGGGGGGCTGCCTCATCTTGATGGGAGTTGTGATCACCTCCTTAGGCTCC
This sequence comes from Pelodytes ibericus, assembly GCA_036172795.1. Classification (NCBI taxonomy): domain Eukaryota; kingdom Metazoa; phylum Chordata; class Amphibia; order Anura; family Pelodytidae; genus Pelodytes; species Pelodytes ibericus. Next base: position 78,981,733 of record CM069861.1, on the reverse strand, counting down.
CGTGTGTCCCCCTCTGCCCCCCGTGTGTGACTTCCACTTACTAGCGTAGCATGTCACTGATAGCGGTTTTACCAACTATACAGTGATCGCTATGCTAATAAGTGACAATAATAAGTAATAATAATAAGTAATACGCTTATACTTTACCTTGTCAACGCAGCTGATCCGAAGGGGGCGTGAGGTGGCGTGTGTCCCTCCCACATGCGCTCTTCTGGCAAAGTTACTGCTGAAAAGTGCGCATGCGCGGTGGTGCGCGATGAGTGAATTCTACTGTGCCTGTGCAGTAAAATTCACTCGAGAAATTTGTCAGAACACTGGCTAAAGTTTGAACACCGCATGTTGTTCCTGAATGAATAAAGCACGATTCAACTGCAGAGTGAACCGCATTTAAATGTGTTAAAGTACTTTTATTGTGGTAAGGTGTTTAGCGTAAAACAATGTTATTCCTGATTGCTCCATTAAATATATTCTAGGGGTCTGGGGGTGTGACCTCTGCTGACCTCATTTAATAAAAAAAAAATGAATATTGCCCCCCAGGGTCACAGGCTGGCATTATGTCTGTGACCCTGATTTTTCAAATTAATGGTGCAAGCAGAGGTTGCTGACCCCAGGGGGACCAATTATTCAATTTTTTTGAAGGGTCAAGGTGGGTAACATTGGGGGAGCACTAAAATGGTTAAAATATGTTTTCTATGTGACGATGCAATGATCTTCTTGTGGTATCCAGTATTATTAATTGACTCCACTATTTTAGTCAGAGGCATCTGGATACCCTGTGTACACCCAACTTTGACAGGCCTAATAACAGAAAAGAAGGCTGCCAATGATGGCAATAAGGTGGGTGAAAATAGCAATAAATAATATAAAGGCTGCAAATATAAAGAAATGGGCAGAACGTTTGTAAGATGCCTACAAAATTGTTAAATTAAAAAAAAAAAAAAAAACTATTTTGACCTTTGCAGCTAAGTTAGTTAAGCAAGATACACCCCTGCTCTCTTATTGGCTCCTGTGTTTCACTAGTGGGCAGGACTAGGTGGCTGTATACAACCTTTTCTTACCTGTCTTCCAACACAAAGAGAGGAGATTGACCTGATCAAACCGGATCATAACCCCACCCCTTGTGATGTAATAGTTACATTACCCTCCCATTCAATGCAAGTCTATGTTCAGAATTCAGACTGCATTCTGTGTCACCAGCCCCAAAGTGAGATACTAGTGCTGTAAAGTCACGGGGGTGGGGGTGGGGGGGGGGGCTTTGGGGTGGCACCCAAAAACACTATATTTAAAAAATGGCGGCACCAAGTCCCACTTGTTTAGTAAAATATTTCATAAAATAAACAAAAAACAAAATACATATCTGAAATCAACAATGCAAAAATAAAAACAAACAAACCCTTTTTTGGTGAGAGTGTCCCTATAAATACAAGAGAATCTCTCAATATACCTTTTCCTGGTTAAATACCGTGTGTTATTATAGCATTCTACTTACTCCCCTTCCACAATATGTGTTGTATTTTAAGACAGAATGAGAATCCTCTCAGAAATGTCCAGTTTATATCCTCAACTATAAAAAAAACAGGATTTCTAGTCAAATAAGACTGAAATGCTCCGCTTAGTGATGCATACATCAAAGTTAATTAATTGATCGCCTGCTAATTAGACAAATATTACAATTCTGGCAGGAGAGAAATCCTTGAGGACTGAGCTGTACAACCCAGGGCTAAGTACATATGTAAATGGAAAATACTAGTTTGCTTTGGCTCATACACCACCTTTTGTGTGCCAGAGGGGAACCCAAGGCATTTAATTTATATTCTAGAAGAAATTATTTTCTTCTTTACTGAGATGAGATCTGAGATTCACAAATACTGCACTGAGGATGTAAATAAGAACATTGGTAATTTGAACAAATATGCTTGACGGTTAAGAGAAACCTCTAAGCTGAACTCATTTCTAACAAGAATTTGAAGCACGCAGAAATGTTGAAATTCATATTACCGTATTTGCTCAATTATAAGACGACCCTGATTATAAGACGAACCCCCAAACTTTGGATATTCCTTTAGGAAAAAAACTAAAAGCCTGAATATAAGACTACCCTATAGGAAAAAAGTTAAACTTGTATATATTCACATGTAATTTGCTTTTTTAATAAAAAATGATATCAAAAAAATGCATTTGTTTTTATTTCCTTTTATGTGCCAATTCTGCCTCTCTTTCCCTTGCCCCCAGCTTTGTCTCTCTCCCCTTCCCTTTGATTCCCCCCTCTCCTCTGTCTCTCCCCCCCCTTGTTTCTCTCTGCCCCCCCTCCCTTGTAGCTCTCTTCCCCCCTCCCTTCCCTTGTTGCTCTGTCTCCCCCCCCCCCCTCCCTCCCCCTGTCTCTGTCTCTGTCTCTGCCCCCCTCCCTCCCTCTGTCTCTGCCCCCCTCCCTCCCCCTGTCTCTGCCCCCCTCCCTCCCCCTGTCTCTGCCCCCCTCCCTCCTCCTGTCTCTGCCCCCTCCCTCCCCTGTCTCTCTTCCCCCTCCCTCCCCCTCACCTGGAAGTCGATCCCTGGTGGCTAGTGGGGGCAGCCGGGGGATGTCTGCACGATACGTGCAGACATCCTCCATGCTGACCGACACGGCACTCTATTATGACAGCTGGTCCGTCATAATAGTCTGCCGTGTCGGGCAGCATGGAGGATGTCTGCATGTATCGTGCAGACATCCCCCAGCTGCCCGATTTACCCTGGTGCCTAGTGGGGCAGCAGAGGATGTCTGCGCGATGAGCGCAGACCTCCACTGCTGCCGCCCGGCACGCTCGCCGGGACTTCTGTGACGAAAGCGGAAGTACCCGGCTTCTTCACAGAAGCCCCGGCGGTCGTGCCGGGCGGAAGCAGGGGAGTCTGCGCTCATCCAGGTCCCCTTCAGCTCTGCTGGGGACCTGGATCCATGTCTTATAATCTGACCTCAATTTGAGGTCAGATTATAAGAAGACCTCGATTATAAGACGAGGGGTAGTTTTCAGAAAAAAATTTCTGAAAAAAAACTTGTCTTATAATCCAGCAAATACGGTAGTTATGGATTTAGTTCACATATTAGTTACGGATTAGTTAACATATTAGTTACGCCTTAGTTAACATATTAGTTATGGCTTAAGTTAACGTATTCGTTATGGATTGGTTAACATATTAGTTATCGATTAGTTAATATATTAGTTACGCCTTAGTTAACATATAAGGTACGGATTAGTTAATATATTAGTTATGGATTGGTTAACATATTGGTTACTGATTAGTTAATATATTAGTTATGGATTAGTTAACCAATTAGTTACGGATTAGTTAACCTATTAGTTACGGATTAGTTAACATATTAGTTACGCCTTACTTAACATATTAGTTATTGATTTAGATAACATGTTAGTTACGGATTCGTTTACAAATGAGTTATGCCTTAGTTAACGTATTAGTTACGGATTAGTTAACATATTGGTTATGGATTAGTTTGCATATTAGTTGTGGATTAGTTAAGATATTAGTTATGCCTTAGTTAACATATTAGTTACGGATTAGTTAACATATTAGTTATGGATTAGTTTGCATATTAGTTGTGGATTAGTTAAAATATTAGCTATGGATTTAGTTAACATATTAGTTATGGAATAGATAACATATGAGTTACAGATTAGTTAAAATATTAGTTATGGATTTGTTAACAGTTCCTGTTATTTGAATGTTTAACATTTTTGCTGTCGTCATTTCTTAAAAAATATATATGTACCGGCCACGCTGTTGCCTCCAGAGACTTAATATTGGCATCAATCCAATGTATTACCGGCTGGTTGGTGAAATACTGGGTGGGTGGTAATGCTAGCGTATAAGTTAATGGTATAAAATCTGTTTAGTGCACATGAATACATTCTGAGAATGCGTTTTCTGTGTATTTAACAGTAATACGGTGAAAAGAGGTGCATTGACACTGTATGCTGAGGCCATAGATCTTTCCCCTCATTTTGGTTCCCGGTTACCTGTTTAAATGGGTTAATTAGGTGTGGTATAAAGAACTTGCGCTTGCTATTCATTTCAGATATCTGTTACAAATGTGTGTAAGTAATGTTTTGCTATGTTTATATAGTGTTTATAATTAAGGTTACCTTGACACGGAGTGGGCTAATTCAGCAAGGCCTTTTTAGAGCACCAAAAACCTCATAGTTATATGAATAAATATATATTAAAGTAAGGTTTAATATTGAGGTCTGCAAATTCTTTATTTATTAAATATGTGCCCTAGCAGCTATGAGCATGCATAAATTATCCTTGTTTATTATATCAAATATTTCATTAAGAGCAGTATGCTGGTAATATACTGTTATTATTGGTCCAATTACCCATCTATAAGCACATCTGCGGTTCTGCCAATTAGAGGACTACATCTGTGCACCCCCAAAGTACATTAAGCATACAACAACAGGCTACATTGTATGAAAATAAACAACCAATCTGAAGGAAATGATCCTCACCATCACAATTCTTATCTTTACCATAAAACTAATTTCATTTTCATTTTTGGATGAAGTATTTTAATTATAAATTAGATAAAGTGGATTTTAAAATGGTCATTTTCCTTTGCATAGAACATAAATAGTTTAATACAGAAGAATGCGTGAACTTTCTAGCTGTGATAAAAGCAATTATCCTGTCAGAAGCATATAAAAGTTATATATTGCTCTGCTCAGCAAAACATGCTCTTTTCTTGGAATGGTAGCAATAGCTTTTTACATATGGCCATAATCATGGCAGCCTAATGTATTGCTTTGCTACAAGCGAGGAAGTGGACTGAAAAACAGGAGGCTTACCCAAGCATTCAAAACATGGAGATGTGATTAACTAGTCTACTCACAAGTAAAAAAAAAAAAAAAAGGAATATACCTGAAGTTTCTGCATTTTCCCACACACCAAGTGAGTTGCTAAGAGTATTAGAAGGAAATGTTTGGGATAATGCAATAGGAAAATTATCACTATTGGTACAACTATATAAGTAAATCAAGCAGCTGCTTAGGGCCTCACAGCACTTAACTGAGGGGAGACAGATATAGAGGCAGGCAAATAACTAACAGGGCCCTGCTAGCCGTTTAATGGGGCAGCTGCCCCAGACGGCACTTTGCTGCTCAGTGCAGCAGTTTTTTCCTATCTTTTTTGATATATAGACCTCTCAACTCTCCTGATTGGCTGAGAGTTCATAAGCCTCCCGTGATTGGCTGAGACCTCCTTCAGTGTGTATGTATGTCAGTGTGAGTGAGAGTGTGTGTATGTATGTCAGTGTGAGTGAGAGTGTGTTTGTATGTCAGTGAGAGTGAGAGTGTGTGTATGTCAGTGTGAGTGAGAGTGTGTGGTATGTCAGTGTGAGTGAGTGTGTGTATGTCAGTGTGAGTGAGTGTGTATGTATGTCAGTGTGAGTGAGTGTGTGTGTATGTCAGTGTGAGTGAGTGTGTGTGTGTGTGTGAGAGTGTGTGTATGTCAGTGTGAGTGACAGACTGTATATGTGTGTGATGGAGTGTGTGGGGTTAACTTCTGTGACACTGCCTAGATCTTTCTAGGCACCCAAGGGGTTAAGTCCTCTGACACTGCCTAGATCTTTCTAGCCACCCAAGGGGTTAACTCCTCTGACACTGCCTCTCTCTAACCACCAAAGGGGTTAACGCCTCTGACACTGCCTAGATCTGACTAGCGACCCAAGGGATTAATTCCTCTGACACTGCCTAGATATGTCTAGTGATCCAAGGGGTTATCTCCTCTGACACTGCCTAGATCTTTCTAGCCACCCAAGGGGTTAACTCCTCTGACACTGCCTAGATCTATCTAGCCACCCAAGGGGTTAACTCCTCTGACACTGCCTATATCTGTCTAGCCATCCAGGGATTAACTAATCTGACACTGCCTACATATGTCAAGCAATCCAGGGGTTAACTCATCTGACACTGACTATATCTGTCTGGATTTTGTTACAGGTCACTGGTCACATTATGTCCCCCCCCCCCCCCCCCCCCTTGATTGTTTATCAATTAATATGTGACATCCAGCGGATGCGGAGCCCAGGCTTTTAGTCACATATTAATTGATAAACTATCGGGGTGGCAGAATTTTTTTCAGTAAGGGGCCCTGAAATTTCTGATGGCAGCCCTGTGTAGACAGTCCCAAGGCCGGGATTTTTCTGAAGAAAAGGTGGCAACCCTAACCCATATTTACCGCTAGCTCCACCTGAACATGGCAGTTTTATCTGGAAGTACAGTCATAATGATGGAATATAGCATTTTGAAAATTTTGGTTTGTATCGCATAGCTACAGAGCAATAAAACTCACTATAAAGTGTGGTAACTTATAAGCTTATATGGATGTTCTATGCCGTCCTAACTCACATTTTCCAAACGACTATCAGAACAGTATAGCACATTCCTGGAAGAGCAGCTCATCTATACTCCGCATCCTGCTGAAGGGGTGCCCTCTGTCAGATGAGGCCACTGCACACTGCAATGAGTTGCACTCTGTCTGATGAGGCCACTTTGACTGGCATCAGTCTGACAGGCTAAATGGAACCAATGCTCAAAATAAGCACCTATATACATACACAAAATTGCGCCATGTCTGAACTTCCAGGTTCATGCATTCCTGCGTGATGTCACTTTGCATGGTCTCACGATATTTCCTCATGGACCCACAGGGTCATTCACAGCTAAACACAAACACCACAGAAGTGTTAAAACAGCCTTTGTCACGAAGGGTACACAGTGTTCAAAACAGCCCGGTCACAAACGGATTAATGCCTGATTTGTACAATTCACTTTTATTAAATAGCCACCAAAGGGTTAACCATGTCCCCATTAGTAAGGAAACTTGCTGTGTTCCTTGACTTTGATTTTCTAATTTTACTAATTCTGATAATGTATTCAGTTACTAGTGTAGTCTCACCTGCTTAATGACATATACACTTATATAAATGCCTATGCATATCTATGCTCTGTCTCCCTTCCCCATCATTCTATTTTTTTTTCTCCCTCTTAGTCTCTCACACTTTTCCTGCTTAATACTAGCTACTTATGTAATTTAATTTTATATTCTTCAGCATTGGCCTGATCAAGAGAAACAAAGAGAGAAAGTCTGTACCTTCTGGCCTTGCTTAGTGTGTCGCTGAGCTTACAAATTTAAGAATTTAAGTTGCAGGTCATCCCTTCAGTATCCAGTGCAATATTGGTGCTACATATAAATATTTTAAATGCTATATATTATTAATTGTAGACTGACCAGCCATTGGTACAGCATGTACACATTCTTTGTCCTTCACTTGTAAAAAATGAACATTCATCAAATCATATCTAATATAATAGTTCTGAGAGAATGATAGTCACAAGCAAACTTTGATGCTGATCCACTTGCTGAAGAGGCTCTCATACTAGGTTTTAAAAATAGCAATGTTACTTTTAAGATAAAAACACTAATTCCTTTTTACAGTCTTTATGGAATGTACAATGGAGCTTTTGGTTGGGAGGACAAATCTTCCTACCACGATGCAGCGCTAATATGGCACACCTCTAAGTGGTTTATGGAGGAGAATAGTCAGGAAGAATGGTACATAATTCAATCTAAGCTAATCAATATCCCTGACCTCAGTCTAATGCTCTCACTTAACAAGAAGGTAGAAGGTATACTAAAACAGAGATATAAGGGAAACCTAATTCTTTATAGCTTACTTTCTTTTTGGAGCAATCTCAAGAAGAAACTGGGATTTAATCATATCTCCTTTCCAGAATCCTTACTTGATTTCTTTGACTGGAACATTCCTAATATAAAGCTGGCCAAGTGGGCCAGATTTGGTCTAACTAAATACTCTCAATTGTGGGGGGAAAAATAATTAAAACCTTTCTGTACTTTGGCTAAAGAATACTCGTTACCGCCAGGAGAGGTCTTTACTTATCTTAGAGTGAGAGGATATATTCTGTCTGAAACGAGAGATCATAATACGGGAACTATGGCCCTATTGGCTACTTTGAAAGGGGATACCCCAGTTAAAAAAAATAGTCAAAAGCCGAATCTTTTCCCTTGAGGACACAGACAAACCTAAAGCTTTGATATAATGGGAGGTAGATATTGGGCACGAAATTAACCTTGCAGACTGGTTAAAACCCATGTCACATCTAAGAAAGTCAATTCATTGCCTTAATCTGTTGGAACTATTTTTTAAGATCATGTATAGATGGTATATGACCCCAGATAAAATAGGTAAGATGTATCCAGACGCTCCAAACTTATGACATATGGTATGAATTTAATGGATGCCCTAGGAATAAAAATAAACAAAGAATATAAAACATATATTATTTACCTCCACTGGCCTATACTGACACCCATATATAAATATCTATCCAAACATATCCTGATTGCGGCTAAAATGTTAATTGCCCGTAACTGGAGATCCCCAAATATACCAACTTGGGAAAATATCAGAAATCAGATAGAGTACCAACTTCAGATGGAGATTGACTTAATAGTAGGGAAAAAAAGCAACCTGCCTAAAGAGTCATATAATAAATGGAAGACTGATATTTGAGGAGAGTAATTAATCCCATCTAGCATCCCTGATTAAGCACACCATCCATAGTCACCATTAGGTAGATCAATTCCCTGGGTGAAGACAGACTAACTATAACAACAGCTACTCTGGGTCTTCTCCCTCCCCTCCCCTTTCCATATTCTGTGATAAATGAAAATAGCTATTAGTACCCATCCATAGATGTACTAAGACACTCTTGGTAACTGAATAAGATAAAGCAAGCTTAGTTGTGTAATATTGTTTTGTCATGTTATTGTCTACAGTTTGTCTATTGTACCCATTTTTTGGAGTTTAAGAAAATCTATAAATAAAAGATTTTTTTTAAAAAAGGGAGGACAATCTTTTTTTTTGCTTTTGTAAAGTACATATACACTGACTAGCATCCCTTAGGATACAATTAGTAGTAACAGAGTCTTGTTATTACTGGGGCACAATTCTGCAACTTCACCTACATGTTTATACAAGCTGGCCTTGCTTTAATGTGTGGTCAAGTTACATGTCATTTCTACAGTGTGCAATTGATTCTACATCTTAAAGGTATATTATATTAATGTAAGTTTAGCTCTTGACTGTGTCACAGTTGAGGCCATGAAACAAGGTTGACCTTTGTTGACTGGCCAGCCATCAGTTGTAGCAGGAACAAATGATGGGGCACATTGGCATTATTGTGGGTTTTGTGTTTGTAATCTCCAAATCATATGTAGAATAACTTTATAGAATCATAGTTAAAAGCAAAATGGGGGTCCGTAATTTGAAACTGAGGTAACAAGTAAACTGCTTGAATAGTAACCAGTAAAATGGGTTGGCTGGCAAAAATGGGAAGATTGGATACTAATTTGGTTCACACAGTTGGTTACAGATATGATCACTAATTCTACATCTGATAGTGTGCCATTAGGCGAAATGCGTTTTTTTGGGGGGACTTTTCAAACTTTCTACACTTGTCTATGTTTTATAATGAACATTTGTTATTTGTGTTGCATTCAAACATTTTCAAAATAGCCAAAGTCCTCCCACAGGCTTCTATTTCTGTAGTAGCTGAGGCCCTCCCCATAACAGTCCACCATTTCGGCTGCCAAAATGTCACCATGAAAAATCGACCACATTACACTGGCTGATTTTCGTGCTAATTCAAGATTACTTTGCTGGTTTGTGAGAAGCCCAAATTTAAGGGCTACTTGGATCACCAGTGACCCTATTGGGTCCAAAACTCGGAGCTTTGATTTTCTCAAAAAGAACGCAGCTTCCTGAGTTGACTTAAAATGAAGTTCAGCACAATTCCATTAGTCTGAATGGATTCTCAAATTGAAAATAATGGACAAACTTCTTCAGAAACCACTTGTATCAAAGCACAACACACAAGTCATGTATAACCTGGTCTCTTACATACTGTTAGACATACTGTTATGGGCTGCAACCTTGTGGGAGTCAGAAGTTCCAATTTAAAGTGTTGTATGATGTCCAACAAATATGAGGTCATTTTACCCTGTAGCACAAAAACTGTTCCCTGACGATGTTTCCATATTCCAGAATGATATGCTAGGGATTTCATGAACACAAAGGATGAAGTCTTCTAATTAAGAGACCCAAACATCCTTCAAGGACCACTCCAAACCTTTATTCTTGCATAATGAAAATGTGTTTATTAAAATGTTATATATGTATTCTAAATATGTTTCACTTGCTCAAAAACCTCATGTTTGAAACCTCTGCTGATCCTCTGAGCTCTGGGAGGGAAAAAAGCATGACTTAAAGTGTTTAAAAAAAAAAGCATGAAACTATATTTAAAACACATGCACACATATGTGGTCTAGGAGCCCGTAAAGACCACTTATCTGAACACTTCTTCCACCATGTGTACATCTATGGCAGTCAGATCTGACCATTATTTGCACAAAACTATATAACTTTAGATACTCATCTACAAAATATTGAATGTATGTTTGATCCAAGTAATTAACCATTCCTTTAAGAACTACCTTGATTAATTACCTAATCTCCCTTTGAACACATTTGAATTATCTAGAGCAATTGTTGGGAGTTAGTGTAACACAGTAAGGATAAGACATGAGGTACTAGGACTGTACTACAGATTTAGCAAAAAAGTAACGCAGCAAACCAATAGCCTCTGATTACAAGGTGCATGTACCACAACACAGCTCTGTTGTTTATATAATAGTATGAGATATGTATTCCTGTTACTTTAAACCCATGCTCCATGTCATAACGTTCCTTCGGAATGTGATGGAATAATGCTGCTTTCTGACATTGGTGGCAGTATATTAATAGCAAGATTTGTGATTCATAGCTGGTATCAAGAAGAAATATTTAATTATTACCATAGGTGAGTTAAGCCTTTTGCCAAAATAACAGTAAATGCAGTATATATTATGTATGTAAATGATCTACAGGCTCAGTTTTATAATGTATTCGCAATTATTACTAACATATTATTTTCAGTTTAAAGTAGCTACTGCAAGGGACATCTGAGAGAGATAAGATGGATAAGATGAGTGTGTTGAGTCACAACAACAGTGACTCAACCAGATCTATGGACTTGATCATGATTATCATTCTTAATAATTCATATACATTCTTAGTTTTCTTTTTGGGGTTTCGCAAATTATTAATATGAGCTGAAAAGAACATGTGTGGGATAAGAAAGCGGGAAAAGTAAGTTGATAATGTGGTGAGGTTGTGAATTAAAAATGAACAAATTAAACTGAAAAGGAGAGAGAGGGAAATTAGAGGAACCTGTGATGAAAGAAGGGTTCAAAAGAATTCATGGATGAGGGTGAGGAAAAGTGGAGCTAGAGAAGAAGCATTCAATGAATGAGAGGCAAGATATGGAAGGAATGGTAAAGTGAGCCTGAATTCGCTGTGTTGTGGCAAGGATCTTAAATTTGAAAGAATCACCAAAACTTAGCAAGACTTACAGGCTTGATAACCATTAGCAAACATGAGCCACTTTTCTGTCACTTTTGTATGGTACTGGTAGGGCTGCCTTTCTTTGGTGCAAATCGTGGTTTCTGCTGTGGCAAATTATAAAATTGTACATATATAGCTTAGGTTTCCATACACAATTCAGTCTGTTCCTCTGCACATTTGTATGCAAATTTTCCAATAAGGCACAGTAGACTTTTTCCAAACACACTTAGTTACAGTTGTAAGCGTTCTGCCTGGTTTTGTCCTTGCTTCTATTACCTATGCTTCACCCATGTCCTATATATTTCCTATAGACACAAATCTTTTCTTCTTATACAAATCCAGTGTAACGGTCCGTCTACCCGACGTAATAGACCCTCTGTCCGTTGTGGGAAATCACCTCCTTAGCCCCCCCGATTACAGCTCAGCATTCACCCAGCAAGTCTTTCCTGGACCCTTGCTCTTTGTACCCAAATAGCAGACAGGAAACTACTAGCAGTTAGGCACAGCAAGAAGAACAACTATGTTTATTTGTGGAACAACCATGGGTGTAGGAAGCGGGGGGGATGGGGGGGACGGATCCCCCCCAGGAAAAAATGTGGGGGGGACAGGTAGGGTGAAATCCCCCCCAGCATACTCAGGGCCGTCTTTAACGCGGGGCAAACGGGGCAGCTGCCCTGGGCCCAGTTACTCCTGGGGGGCCCCAAGGCAGCTGTCCCGTGGGCCCCCAGCCCCTGCTTGCCGCGTTCACAGCGCATTGCGCTTGTGAACGCTTTTTTCCGGCAAGCCGCATCCGATGGATGCGACGACCGTAAAAAAATAAAAACTGACGCCGGATGTGACGTCGTGTCACATCCGGTGACTGTTTCCCTCCTCCGTGCAAGAGGGAAGACTGCACGGAGGAGACATCCGGCGGGGGACACGGAGCAGGTTCATGTAAGTACTTGGGAAGGGGGGGGGGGTGGCTTGGCGGGGGGCTGACTGGCACAGTATTACAGGCATCTGACTGGCACACTATTACTGGGCTCTGACTGGCACAATATTACAGGCATCTGACTGGCACAATATTACAGGCATCTGACTGGCACAATATTCCTGTGCTCTGACTGGCATAATATTACAGGCATCTGACTGGCACAATATTACAGGCATCTGACTGGCATAATATTACAGGCATCTGACTGGCCCAATATTACAGGCATCTGACTGGCATAATATTACAGGCATCTGACTGGCACAATATTCCTGGGCTCTGACTGGCACAATATTACAGGCATCTGACTGGCACAATATTACAGGCATCTGACTGGCATAATATTACAGGCATCTGACTGGCACAATATTCCTGGGCTCTGACTAGCATAATATTACAGGCATCTGACTGGCACACTATTACAGGCATCTGACTGGCATAATATTACAGGCATCTGACTGGAACAATATTACAGGCATCTGACTGGCATAATATTACAGGCATCTGACTGGCACAATATTACAGGCATCTGACTGGCACAATATTCCTGGGCTCTGACTGGCACAATATTCCTGGGCTCTGACTGGCACAATATTACTGGGCTCTGAATGGCACTATTACAGGCATCTGACTGGCACAATATTACTGGGCTCTGAATGGTACAATATTACTGGGCTCTGAATGGCACAATATTACTGGGCTCTGACTGGCACAATAATACTGCGCTCTGAATGGCACAATATTACTGGCAGCTGACTGGCACAATAATACTACGCTCTGAATGGCACAATATTACTGGCAGCTGACTGGCACAATATTCCTGGGCTCTGACTGGCACAATATTACAGGCATCTGACTGGCATAATATTACAGGCATCTGACTGGCATAATATTACAGGCATCTGACTGGCACAATATTCCTGGGCTCTGACTGGCATAATATTACAGGCATCTGACTGGCACACTATTACAGGCATCTGACTGGCACAATATTACAGGCATCTGACTGGCATAATATTACAGGCATCTGACTGGCACAATATTACAGGCATCTGACTGGCACAATATTCCTGGGCTCTGACTGGCACAATATTCCTGGTATCTGACTGGCACAATATTCCTGGGCTCTGACTGGCACAATATTACTGGGCTCTGAATGGCACTATTACAGGCATCTGACTGGCACAATATTACTGGGCTCTGAATGGTACAATATTACTGGGCTCTGAATGGCACAATATTACTGGGCTCTGACTGGCACAATAATACTGCGCTCTGAATGGCACAATATTACTGGCATCTGAAAGGCACAATATTACTGGCATCTGAATGACACAACAATTATGGCATATGTGTGTGTGTGGGGGGGGTAACATCGCGATGGATGGCGGGATTGCATGCAGGCGAGGGGGCAGGGTCCAGGGGGCCCAAGCAAATGCTTGCCCAGTGTCCAATCACTATTAAAGACGGCCCTAAGCATACTTGCCAACCCGGGACAGTCCCGCAATGTTTTCGATCCTGGGACTGTCCCGGGAGAACCAGCTCTGCAGCGATCACGGTCACCTGATCACGTGACTTCATCGCACAACGTCATGTGATCATGCGCACGGCTTGTGCGCGTCCTCCACAAGTCACACAGCCCCACACTGGGAGAAAAAAAAAAAACCCTGGTAAATGAATGTGGGCAAAAAAAAAAAACCCTGGCAAATGAATGTGGGCAAAAAAAAAAACCCTGGCAAATGAATGTGGGCAAAAAAAAAAAAAAACCCTGGCAAATGAATGTGGGCAAAAAAAAACCCTGGCAAATGAATGTGGGCAAAAAAAACCCTGACAAATGAATTTGGGCAAAAAAAAACACTGGCAAATAAATGTGGGCAAAATAAAACTGACAAATGAATGGGCAAAATAATGTAATTAATAAGTAATGATGGTCTATGCCTTTGTAAGAGGCACAGACAAACCTGGAACGGAAATGCCCACCTTCCCTGCAATGAGATATAGCTTTGATCCCTGCTATTGATCTACATTTTTTTAAAATGTATTTTTTAAGATAAAAAAAACTGCTCACTTGAATGTGTGTATGTATGAGTGTATGTGACAGACTGTGTGTATGTATGAGTATATGTGATAGACTGTATGTATGTATGAGTGTATGTGACAGACTATGGATGTATGTATGTATGAGTGTATGTGACAGACTATGTATGTATGTATGTATGTATGTATGTATGTATGTATGTATGAGTGTGTGTGTGACAGACTGTATGAGGGAGTGTGACAGACTGTATGAGTGTGTGTGACTGACTGTGTGAGTTTGTGTGTATATGTGACTGACTATGAGTGTGTGTGTCTGAGACAGACTGTATGTATGAGTGTATGTGAAAGACCATGTATGAGTGTGTGTGTCTATGTGACTGACTCTGAGTGTATGTGTCTATGTTACAGACTGTATCTATGAGTGTGTGTCTGACAGACTGCATGAATGTATGAGTGTGTGTCTGCGACAGACTGTATGTATGTATGTATGTATGTATGAGTGTGTCTGTGAACGACTGTATGTATGAGTGTGTGTGTGTGTCTGACAGACTGTATGAATGTGTGAGTGTGTGCCTGGCAGACTGTATGTATGTATGTATGAGTGTGTGTCTATGTGACAGTATGTATAAGTGTGACAGGCTGTATGTATGAGTATATGTGTCTATGTGACTGACTGTATATGACTGCATGTGATTGTGTGTATGTGCTGTTGTCTGGTTCCTAGATTTTTTTCCTGGCTCCTAAAACTTAGTTAAGGTTGTCAAGCCCTGGTATAAATGTTACTAGTTATATACATATATTTGGGGTCCACCTTAAGCTTTTGGAAATGCTGGAAATATTTAATATTTTACAGTTTTTTAAACAAATGTAATGTTTGTTTTCTGAGAGGGTAGTGGATGCATGGAATAGTCTTCCAGTAGAAGTGGTAGAGGTTAATACAGTAAATGAGTTTAAGCATGCATGGGATAGGTATACGGCTATCCTAGATATAAGATAAGGTCAGGGACTAATGAAAGTATTACATTACTGAGAGGGTAGTGGATGCATGGAATAGTCTTCCAGTAGAAGTGGTAGAGGTTAATGCAGTGATGGAGTTTAAGCATGCATGGGATAGGTATAAGGCTATCCTAGATATAAGATAAGGCCAGGGACCAATGAAAGTATTACTATACTGAGAGGGTAGTGGATGCATGGAATAGCCTTCCAGTAGAAGTGGTAGAGGTTAATACAGTGAAGGAGTTTAAGCATGCATGGGATAGGTATAAGGCTATCCTAGATATAAGATAAGGTCAGGGACTAATGAAAGTATTACTTTACTGAGAGGGTAGTGGATACATGGAATGGCATTCCAGCAGAAGAGGTAGGTTCATACTGATGTATGTTTTTGGTGTACACACAGCTCGCTGACTATATTTCATGTAACAGTGATAAAATGCACCTGCCTGATGTGGATGTTGTGCTGTGAATGTATCTGTTGTATACCATGGATCCTGGTAATGTTGGTGGGAACTTGGTGATATAATATACACTGTGACAAGCTTTATTTTTACTGCTGCTATACCCGGCGAGCAAAAATGATGTCCCCCCAGATTTTTTGGGGTTCCTACACCCATGGCAACAACACAGACTTATATACACATAAACATGACATCACAGCATTAGTAATCCAGATAGAAATAACCATGAGTAAACCTAATTACAATACACACAGTAAGACACATAATCAACACAATATAATCAGTTTAACAGAAGGACATACAATGGGGAAATCCTGCCTCACACCTTTCAGGATACAAAGGTCCACTGGCGCCCTCAAAGTGTGTACCCTAATACTAATATATTGACAGACAGGGTCCATAGTCCACAGGGAGTCTTCTGGCTGCCAGGCCCCTCCAAGAACCCTTCACAGTGGATCTTCAAATCCATTTTGTGACATCCAGTTTTAAAATAGACCGACTAGTGAAAATTTTCATAGCCCTACCACTGCAAAGACCGTGTTGTATAGATACTCACTTTGGGTCTCTGGTAACTGCTTGAGGCCTGCAGGTCTTGATTCCAGCACCTCCAAGCTCTTACCCAGAAGTTCCACCAGTGGGTTCTCTGTAGCACATTCAGAGTCCATGGTCTTTAACATGCTGGATGGAACTCTGCTCATGTGCGTTGCACATTTCTTCATCCTCTGCTATCCTCTCTGGTATTTTTTCCTAATTAAACAATCATTTGTTTTTCATACCCTTTTCATTTATTTGATATTATCATCTACTTCATCTACTTCTAATTCTCCTACTCAGATCTCATCTTGATTTTGACTATTCCTGTATTCCGTCTGGCCCGAGACTATATTTAAAACACACGCACACATATGTGGCCTAGGAGCCCGTAAAGACCACTTATCTGAACACTTCTTCCACCATGTGTACATCTATGGCAGTCAGATCTGACAATTTTTTGCACAAAACTATATAACTTTAGATACTGACCTACAAAATATTGAATGTATGTTTGACCCAAGTAATTAACCATTCCTTTAAGAACTACCTTGATTACCGTATTTGCTCGAATATAAGACGAGGTTTTTTTCAGAGCAAATGCTCTGAAAAATCCCCCTCGTCTTACATTCGAGGTCTTCTTATAATCTGACCTCAAATTGAGGTCAGATTATAAGACATGGATCCAGGTCCCCAGCAGAGCTGCAGGGGACCTGGATCCCCCTCTCTAACAGCAGGGGATGTCTTTTCCCTGGTGGCTAGTGGGGCAGCAGAGGATGTCTGCGTGATGAGCGCAGACTCCCCTGCTTCTGCCCGGCACGACCGCCGGGGCTTCTATGAAGAAGCCGGGTACTTCCGGCTACGTCACAGAAGTCCCGGCGAGCGTGCCGGGCGGCAGCAGGGGAGGTCTGCGTTCATCACGCAGACATCCTCTGCTGCCCCACTAGCCACCAGGGACTATACGTGCAGACATCGTCCATGCTGCCCGACACCTCCATCTATTATGACGGACCAGCTGTCCTTCATAATAGACGGAGGTGTCGGGCAGCATGGAGGATGTCTGCACGTATCGTGCAGACATCACCCAGCTACCCCCACTAGCCACCAGGGAAAGGGGGGGGGGAGAGGATGGAGATAGAGAGAGGGGGGGAGTTAGAGAGAGAGGGGGGGGGGAGATAGAGAGAGAGAGGGGGGGGGGGAGATAGAGAGAGAGAGGGGGAGATAGAGAGAGAGAGAGAGGGGGGAGATAGAGAGAGAGAGAGAGGGGGAGATAGAGAGAGAGAGGGGGGAGAGAGAGAGAGAGAGAGAAGATAGAGAGAGAGAGGGGGGGGGAGATAGAGAGAGAGAGGGGAGAGAGAGAGAGAGAGGGGGGAGATAGAGAGAGAGAGAGGGGGGGAGATAGAGAGAGAGAGAGAGACTAGGGGAGGGAGGGGGGAGATAGAGAGAGATACTACGCTGGGGGGGAGAGAGGCTGCAAGGAAATAAAAACAAGAAATGCATTTGTATAATATCAATTTTTTATTACATATTAAAAAGCAATTTACATATATACAAGTTAAACTTTTTTTTTCCTATAGGGTAGTCTTATATTCAGGCTTTTAGTTTTTTTCCTAAAGGAATATACAAAGTTTGGGGGGTCGTCTTATAATCAGGGTCGTCTTATAATCGAGCAAATACGGTAATTCCTAGATTTTACTAATAAATTATGACGTAAAGTCATATGCAAGTATTATGCTTATCTCTTTCTTTATTTTCCCTCAGCAGCAAAGAATGCATAAAAAAATGAAAACACATTCCATAACTTGGTACCCTCCCCTCCCCTATAAAGTCCATAATCATAACAACCACTTCCTCTTTTTTTGTGAGAAAAAACAGTACTCTCAACAACTATTACAGGCATCTGACTGGCACAATATTACTGGGCTCTGAATGGTACAATATTACTGGGCTCTGAATGGCACAATATTACTGGGCTCTGACTGGCACAATAATACTGCGCTCTGAATGGCACAATATTACTGGCAGCTGACTGGCACAATATTCCTGGGCTCTGACTGGCACAATATTACAGGCATCTGACTGGCATAATATTACAGGCATCTGAATGGCATAATATTACAGGCATCTGACTGGCACAATATTCCTGGGCTCTGACTGGCATAATATTACAGGCATCTGACTGGCACACTATTACAGGCATCTGACTGGCATAATATTACAGGCATCTGACTGGCACAATATTACAGGCATCTGACTGGCATAATATTACAGGCATCTGACTGGCACAATATTACAGGCATCTGACTGGCACAATATTCCTGGGCTCTGACTGGCACAATATTCCTGGTATCTGACTGGCACAATATTCCTGGGCTCTGACTGGCACAATATTACTGGGCTCTGAATGGCACTATTACAGGCATCTGACTGGCACAATATTACTGGGCTCTGAATGGTACAATATTACTGGGCTCTGAATGGCACAATATTACTGGGCTCTGACTGGCACAATAATACTGCGCTCTGAATGGCACAATATTACTGGCATCTGAAAGGCACAATATTACTGGCATCTGAATGACACAACAATTATGGCATATGTGTGTGTGTGGGGGGGGGGGTAACATCGCGATGGCAGTGTCCAGGGGGCCCAAGCAAATGCTTGCCCAGGGTCCAATCACTATTAAAGACGGCCCTGAGCATACTTGCCAACCCGGGACAGTCCTGCAATGTTTTCGATCCTGGGACTGTCCCGGGAGAACCAGCTCTGCAGCGATCACGGTCACCTGATCACGTGACTTCATCGTACAACGTCATGTGATCATGCGCACGGCTTGTGCGCGTCCTCCACAAGTCACACAGCCCCACACTGGGAGGAACGAGGTAGGAACAGTGACTGTGTCACTGCCAATAATGTACCGTTTTTCTTTTTATCATGGCAGCTTCGGAATGTGATTGATTATTGCAGCTCTTAGGGGCATTTAAAAAATGTCTCTTAGAGCTGCAATAATCAATGAATTCCGAAGCTGGCATAATAACATGTCTCTTAAATCTGCCAATGACTTCTACTAATGATGAGATGATCAAAAAATGAGGGCAAAAAAAACCCCTGGCAAATGAATGTGGGCAACAAAAAACCTGGCAAATGAATGTGGGCAAAAAAAAAAAAACCTGGTAAATGAATGTGGGCAAAAAAAAAAAACCCTGGCAAATGAATGTGGGCAAAAAAAAAAAAAACCCTGGCAAATGAATGTGGGCAAAAAAAAAACCCTGGCAAATGAATGTGGGCAAAAAAAAAACCCTGGCAAATGAATGTGGGCAAAAAAAACCCTGACAAATGAATTTGGGCAAAAAAAAACACTGGCAAATAAATGTGGGCAAAATAAAACTGACAAATGAATGGGCAAAATAATGTAATTAATAAGTAATGATGGTCTATGCCTTTGTAAGAGGCACAGACAAACCTGGAACGGAAATGCCCACCTTCCCTGCAATGAGATATAGCTTTGATCCCTGCTATTGATTTACATTTTTTTAAAATGTATTTTTTAAGATAAAAAAAACTGCTCACTTGAATGTGTGTATGTATGAGTGTATGTGACAGACTGTGTGTATGTATGAGTATATGTGATAGACTGTATGTATGTATGAGTGTATGTGACAGACTATGGATGTATGTATGTATGAGTGTATGTGACAGACTATGTATGTATGTATGTATGTATGTATGTATGAGTGTGTGTGTGACAGACTGTATGAGGGAGTGTGACAGACTGTATGAGTGTGTGTGACTGACTGTGTGAGTTTGTGTGTCTGTGACTGACTGTATGAGTTTGTGTGTCTGTGACTGACTGTATGAGTTTGTGTGTATATGTGACTGACTATGAGTGTGTGTGTCTGTGACAGACTGTATGTATGAGTGTATGTGAAAGACCATGTATGAGTGTGTGTGTCTATGTGACTGACTCTGAGTGTATGTGTCTATGTTACAGACTGTATCTATGAGTGTGTGTCTGACAGACTGCATGAATGTATGAGTGTGTGTCTGCGACAGACTGTATGTATGTATGTATGTATGTATGTATGAGTGTGTCTGTGAACGACTGTATGTATGAGTGTGTGTGTCTGACAGACTGTATGAATGTGTGAGTGTGTGCCTGGCAGACTGTATGTATGTATGTATGAGTGTATGTCTATGTGACAGTATGTATAAGTGTGACAGGCTGTATGTATGAGTATATGTGTCTATGTGACTGACTGTATATGACTGCATGTGATTGTGTGTATGTGCTGTTGTCTGGTTCCTAGATTTTTTTCCTGGCTCCTAAAACTTAGTTAAGGTTGTCAAGCCCTGGTATAAATGTTACTAGTTATATACATATATTTGGGGTCCACCTTAAGCTTTTGGAAATGCTGGAAATATTTAATATTTTACAGTTTATTTTCTGGTCAGAAATGTAATGTTTGTTTGCTGAGAGGGTAGTGGATGCATGGAATAGTCTTCCAGTAGAAGTGGTAGAGGTTAATACAGTAAATGAGTTTAAGCATGCATGGGATAGGTATAAGGCTATCCTAGATATAAGATAAGGTCAGGGACTAATGAAAGTATTACATTACTGAGAGGGTAGTGGATGCATGGAATAGTCTTCCAGTAGAAGTGGTAGAGGTTAATGCAGTGATGGAGTTTAAGCATGCATGGGATAGGTATAAGGCTATCCTAGATATAAGATAAGGCCAGGGACTAATGAAAGTATTACTATACTGAGAGGGTAGTGGATGCATGGAATAGCCTTCCAGTAGAAGTGGTAGAGGTTAATACAGTGAAGGAGTTTAAGCATGCATGGGATAGGTATAAGGCTATCCTAGATATAAGATAAGGTCAGGGACTAATGAAAGTATTACTTTACTGAGAGGGTAGTGGATACATGGAATGGCATTCCATCAGAAGCGGTAGGTTCATACTGATGTATGTTTTTTGTGTACACACAGCTCGCTGACTATATTTCATGTAACAGTGATAAAATGCACCTGCCTGATGTGGATGTTGTGCTGTGAATGTATCTGTTGTATACCATGGATCCTGGTAATGTTGGTGGGAACTTGGTGATATAATATACACTGTGACAAGCTTTATTTTTACTGCTGCTATATTACATTCGAGGTCTTCTTATAATCTGACCTCAAATTGAGGTCAGATTATAAGACATTGATCCAGGTCCCCAGCAGAGCTGCAGGGGACCTGGATCCCCCTCTCTAACAGCAGGGGATGTCTGCGCGACGAGCGCAGACTCCCCTGCTTCTGCCCGGCACGACCGCCGGGGCTTCTATGAAGAAGCCGGGTACTTCCGGCTACGTCACTGAAGTCCCGGCGAGCGTGCCGGGCGGCAGCAGGGGAGGTCTGCGTTCATCGCGCAGACATCCTCTGCTGCCCCACTAGCCACCAGGGAAAAGCGGGCAGCTGGGGGATGTCTACACTATACGTGCAGACATCGTCCATGCTGCCCGACACCTCCATCAATTATGACGGACCAGCTGTCCGTCATAATAGACGGAGGTGTCGGGCAGCATGGAGGATGTCTGCACGTATCGTGCAGACATCACCCAGCTACCCCCACTAGCCACCAGGGAAAGGGGGGGGAAAGAGGATGGAGATAGAGAGAGGGGGGGAGATAGAGATAGAGAGGGGGGGGAGATAGAGAGAGAGAGGGGGGGGAGATAGAGAGAGAGAGGGGGAGATAGAGAGAGAGAGGGGGGAGATAGAGAGAGAGAGGGGGGGAGATAGAGAGAGAGAGGGGGGGAGATAGAGAGAGAGAGGGGGTAGAGAGAGAGAGAGGAGATAGAGAGAGAGAGAGAGGGGGGAGATAGAGAGAGAGAGGGGGGAGAGAGAGAGAGAGAGAGAGGGGGGGAGATAGAGAGAGAGAGGGGGGGGGAGATAGAGAGAGAGAGAGGGGGGGGGGGAGATAGAGAGAGAGAGATAGACTAGGGGAGGGAGGGGGGAGATAGAGAGAGATACTACGCTGGGGGGGGAGAGAGGCTGCAAGGAAATAAAAACAAGAAATGCATTTGTATAATATCAATTTTTTATTACATATTAAAAATCAATTTACATTTATACAAGTTAAACTTTTTTTTTCCTATAGGGTAGTCTTATATTCAGGCTTTTAGTTTTTTTCCTAAAGGAATATACAAAGTTTGGGGGGTCGTCTTATAATCAGGGTCGTCTTATAATCGAGCAAATACGGTAATTCCTAGATTTTACTAATAAATTATGACGTAAAGTCATATGCAAGTATTATGCTTATCTCTTTCTTTATTTTCCCTCAGCAGCAAAGAATGCATAAAAAAAATGTAACCAATGAAAACACATTCCATAACTTGGTACCCTCCCCTCCCCTATAAAGTCCATAATCATAACAACCACTTCCTCTTTTTTTGTGAGAAAAAACAGTACTCTCAACAATAAACATCCGAAACAAAAAACTAAGTCCAAGATCATCCAACGAAATGTTCATCCTGGAGCAACAACAGTGTAGCTACATCCGAAAGGGAAACGATAATCCAGCATTCGGGCAATAGTACCGAATCATCAGGCTAAAGGAAAAAAGGAAAAAGACATGCGGTAAAATCATATCATAGAGTAGCAAAGCCAACAGAAGTTGGAATCAAGATAACTAAAAGATATGTATCAATGTTATTAAAAAGACATAATCAGAATATCAAATAGGCATAACAATTCAATATAATGTAATATACCTATGTAGAAAATCAGTCCTTAAACAAGGGAGGGAAAACAATTTAATAGTAAATCACAACCTTAAATTGGGAGGGAATAATACTCGCCTCCGCGTCTTTATAAATCATGACTTTACGTCATAATTTATTAGTAAAATCTAGGAATTTATAAATACACGGAGGCTCATATCATGCTAGTTTAAAGCTGAGCGATCACAGAATCAGAAAAATGAGATGGGGCTCTGAAATAAAACTCCCGAAATGTAGATTCACGGGACCAATCAGCCGCTTTCAATAGATCCTCTAACCGACATCCTAAAGCAAAAGCCTTGGAGGCCATAGCACCTCTTGTAGAATGCGGGCCAAAAATCGAAGTATCAACACCAACAGAATGGAGAACCCACTTGATGTTCAAAAAGTAATAAGATCACATTCACATCCCACAGTGAAGAGTAACGGAGTACAGGAGGTCTGGCCAAATGTATTCCTTTGAGGAGACGACATACTAACAATTGTTTTCCTGCGGAAAAACCACCAAAGCCTGAATGTCCAGCCGATATAGCTGAACGATAAACATTAATGGTTCTGTATGCCCGTCTATTCTCGTATAACAGAGTGAGGAAACAAAGTATATGACTTACAGGTGCCGAAACGGGATCGGCGTGGTGTTCCATGCACCAACTAGCCCACATGTCCCAGGCACGTCTGTATGATTGTCTGGTACCTGGTGCCCAGGCTCCTTCCAGTAATGCCAAAGTCGAGCATGGAACTCCAGGGATGAACCAGGGACCCCGGAGACCAGCCAGGCTAGAAACCGAAGCTGACCTGTGGCCAATAATGGGTGAGGAGAGCCTTGCAAGTTGGTGATGAGGTTCCATCAGGATGGGAGAAGTCGTGGCATGTCTAAGGATAGTTCCAGCAGAGTGGGGAACCACGGTTGGGAGTCCCACCAGGGAGTCACCAGGACCAGAGATGCGTCGCTGCGACGCAGGTGAATTAACCTTGCGAGAAATCAGGCAGAATGGAGGGAAAGCGTAGTGTCTGGATGACTGCCATGTCTGGAGAAAGCCATCCGACGCCAACGCTTCTGGGTCTGGTCTCCAGCTGTAAAACTTCGGCAGCTGGGTATTGAGGCGTGATGCAAAAAGATCGATGTCCAAAGGACCCCACAGGTTTTCTAGTTGGTGAAAAATGCGTGGATGTAATCTCCAATCGCTGGAATCTGCGAGGTGACGTGAGTTCCAATCCGCATCCATATTGGACAATCCTGGGATATGTTCTGCCTTCACCGAGATGTTGTGTGCCAGGCAGAATTTCCAGAACTCTGTCGCTTGATGGGATAGACTCAGAGATTTCGTGCCATCCAGCTGGTTTATGTATCGAACCGCTGAGGTGTTGTCCAGTTGTAGCAGGATGGAACAATTGCGGGAGTTTGCGGCGAAACTCCAAATCGCAAATTCTCCTGCGAGGAGTTCCAAACAATTGATGTGAAGAGCTTTCTCGTCTCAAGACCAATGACCACCTGTGGAGATAGGACCGCATTGCGCTCCCCAGCCGAGTAAGCTGGCATCTGACTCCACGATAAGATCTGGTACCATACCGAAAATGGCCCTGCCGTTCCAGTCATCTATGTGAGTCAACCACAATGATAGTTCTTCCCTTGCGTTGTAATCGATTGGAATCGAATGATCGTATGTCAGACCAGTCCGTAGGGACCGTATCTTCAGTTGTTGAAGGGCCCTGTAGTGAAGAGGACCTGGGAATATTGTCTGGATGGAGGCCGCCAATAAGCCTATGACTCGAGCCAACTGTCGAATAGTGATCTGAGGTAGACATAAAACTTTCTTGATCTCTTTTCGAATGGATTTCACTTTGGACTTTGGTAGGTGTAAACACCCGTGGATCGAATTGATGTCGAATCCCAGAAATTCCATCGACTGAGATGGGGACAGACAAGACTTTTCCCAGTTGATCAGGAATCCTAGTGCTTGAAGGATGTCCACCGTCCAGGATAGGTGCAGTTGAAGTGTCGACTTGTCTTGCGACATAAGCAACAAGTCGTCCAAATAAATAATCAGTCGTACGCCTTTCCTGCGTAGAAAACTCATCACGGGTTTCAACAACTTCGTGAAACACCATGGGGCTGATGAGAGTCCGAATGGGAGACAGGTGAACTGCCATATTTGGTGATTCCACCGAAACCTGAGATAGCGTTGATGGGCAACAGCTATAGGTACCGTCAGGTAAGCGTCCTGAAGGTCCAGCTTCACCATCCAATCTCCTAGGAGGAGTAGGTCTCGTAAACAATGAATGCCTTCCATTTTGAAGTGTTGGTAAACAACGAAGGCATTTAGTGGGCGCAGATTGATAACTGGGCGAATACCACCTCCCTTTTTGGGGACCAGAAACAGGTTGCTGAGGAACCCTTCGGAATCTGGAGGTACTGCAGTGATGGCACCTTTTGAGAAGAGGTTTGAAACCTCTTGTGAGACCAATACGTGATCTTGTGGCGAAAAAAGGATCGAATGGTGTGGAATCGACTGAACCGGAAGGGTCACAAAGTCGATGAGATACCCTGACACTGTCTGTAGCACCCAAGGGTCCGAGGTAATGGCGGACCATTGGTGTTGAAATAGGCATAATCTGCCACCTGCTTTTACATGGGAAGAAAATTGTGTTAGTGAGTGGCTTACCATAAGGGCGTCTTGATTGATAAGAGCCTCTGGCGCCACGGTTCTGCCAGGGTCTGCTTCTCTGCGGGAAGAACGCAGTGATGCAGGTCTGTGTTCCACAAAGGAAGAACTGGTTGATGTAGGGCCTCTGGATCCGCAAAATGGACCTCTGGATCCACGGCCGGGCAGACGGCCCCTGAATCTGCCGGCCCCGCCAAAAAACTTATTTTGGAAGACCCTTTTCATGTTGGATTGGGCCTTATCCAGTGCTGTGAATGTATGTACAAAGGAGCCCAGTTCTTTTACAAAATTGTCGCCAAAAAGTAGACCTTTGGCCTGTGGACCAGGTTCTGTGACTGCCATATTGACAAGCTTAGGCTCTATTTTAAGCAGTATTGCTTTTCGTCTTTCTGTGGCTATAGCCGTGTTGGCATTACCAATCAGGCAAATTACACGTTGGATCCAACCTTTAATGGTAGGGAGGTCCACCGAGGTATCATTGGACAGGCCGGTCTCGACCAGTTCAAAGATTTTTGCACACAAAATATCTAAAACTTTGTCCTGACAGACCCTGAGAGGAAAATTGAGACCCTTTTTGGCTTTCCAGCCAGATTTTCCCAGGAACTGGGCAATTTTTGGGTCCACCTCAGGCGTATCACAAGCCAAATCAGGTACAGTGGGTCGAAGACATTCAGCTCGCAGTTTATTACGAGTGAGTTTGTCCAGTGGTTTACGGACCCTTGCAGCGATATATTTCGCAATATGATCTGCAGGAAACCATTCCGCAGAGCGGGGGTGCTGCAGGTTATCAGGGTCGAACAGTGGTTCGCCCTGCGGATCTAAAAGAGTTGCGGTGTCTGTAGGGACAGGCAATGTGACCAGGCCTACCTCAGCGCTGTTATCTGGGATATCTTCCTCAGAAGGGATATCAGTGTCTGGTTCATCAGACTCATCAGAGACCTCCTCTGCAAATGACTCCGAGCTGGAGGAATCTAGCGCGGCTTTTGCCGCTTTCCAATTACGTACCGATTTAGCCCGGTATTGGGCTCTTTTTCGTGGTGTGACCACGGCCTCTGTGGCAGGCGTAGCCATGCCCATCTTAAGTTTTTTGGAGGTTATAGGCTGAGTATGGTGTGTCTTACAAGAAGCCTTACGGCCTGGGCCAGTAGTCATTGTCCTCTTACCCGTGGGTTAGGACACGTTTTGGGTCACAGGGGCATTAGTATTCATAAGGGCTGAAGATATAGACTGTGCTATGTTAGCAGACATAAGCCCCATAGCCGATTGTATGGCTTGAGTGACTGATCTGGACATCGTGGAGTCCAATAAGGCATGGAATTCTTCAGAGTTAATTATCTCTGAGGAGGGATTTTCTTCTCCCAGCACATCAGCATCATGCTGAGTCATAGTAATTCTAGGGGAATGGGACCCTCCAGATAATTGTTTCTCCATAATAAAATATATAATCTAGCAGTGCTCACTGAACAGTACAGGGAATAGAGCAGAAAAAAAAATAGGAGCAGAAAAAACCTTTAATACTGTGCAGAGAAAACGGCAGGAGATCTCACAGAAAACGCTGATAGGAGCTGCAGCAATCACATAATGAAGGTAGTGTAACGATATAGAAGAGAAACTACCTAAAATGGCGTCCATGGAGGAAAACCGGCGGGCTACGCCAAGATGGCCGCCATCGGGCGCGTGTAGGAGCTGTGCTCGTGTGTGGGCACCGAAGAAATGGCCACTGTGAGGAGCAGAGTGTGCGCAAAATGGAAGTTAGTGCTGAACTACAATAAAATGGCCGCCGCGTGCGTACTGCGCATGCGCGACGGCTCATACAGGGTAGGGCTACACCAAGATGGCCGCCGCAATGGACATAAAGCATGTAAATAGCGGGAAGCAGCGGGCAGATCGAAAAAACGGGTAGGGGAAGGATATATTACCACAGAAAAAACAATAAATATTTGGCAATGAGAAATGAAATGGGGAGAGGAGGGGACACAACCGACCCCAGGGGTAAGAACAATAAAATACACCAGTAAATTATGCTAAAGCAAAGAGCACTTTAAATCATAACAAACCAGTAATAACACATATTAAATATGAATAATAATTAATTCAAAATAATTAATATTAAGCAATCAATACAAATAAGAAAACATGTTAAGTTAAACTCAATATAAGGAGAGCAAAAAACATGTACTTATCTGAGGGAGCAGCAAAGAAAGAGGAAGTGGTTGTTATGATTATGGACTTTATAGGGGAGGGGAGGGTACCAAGTTATGGAATGTGTTTTCATTGGTTACATTTTTTTTATGCATTCTTTGCTGCTGAGGGAAAATAAAGAAAGAGATAAGCATAATATGAGCCTCCGTGTCTTTATAAATTACCTAATCTCCCTTTAGACACATTTGAATTATCTAGAGCAATTGTTGGTAGTTAGTGTAACACAGTAAGGATAAGACATGAGGTACTAGGACTGTACTACAGATTTAGCAAAAAAGTAACGCAGCAAACCAATAGCCTCTGATTACAAGGTGCATGTACCACAACACAGCTCTGTTGTTTATATAATAGTATGAAATATGTATTCCTGTTACTTTAAAACCATGCTCACTGTCATAATGTTCCTTCAGAATGTGATGGAATAATGCTGCTTTCTGACATTGGTGGCAGTATATTAATAGCAAGATTTGTGATTCATAGCTGGTATCAAGAAGAAATATTTAATTATTACCATAGGTGAGTTAAGCCTTTTGCCAAAATAACAGTAAATGCAGTATATATTATGTATGTAAATGATCTACAGGCTCATTTGTTTTTCATACCTTTTTCATTTATTTGATATTATTCTCTACTTCATCTACTACTAATTCTCCTACTCAGATCTCAGCTTGATTTTGACTATTCCTGTATTCTGTCTGGCCCGAGACAGTCCATCTCCCGACTTCATTTTCATCTATTCGGAGCCTGTTTTGTTTCCTTATTCTATTGGTCCAGCCTACTCCGGATTTGCATTTTGCGTCTTCCCTTGTTTCCTGGTTGTGTGTGGTGCTGCACAAGTCACCAGCAATTGTTATCCTGGGCTCAACCTTTGAATACAAGAGTGTCAGGGTGTTCTGCTTCCTGGCATCTATCAATTTAGTCTGCACCGTGCTTTCAACTCCTCCATCCTCTCAGCATAGTTGCCAAGTCCCGGCAACTATGCAAATGTCCCGCGTATATTGCGATCGCGGGACAGTCCGCGGGTCACAGCTTTTTTTTTTTTTTTAAATCTTCTTCAGCCGGAAATGACAGCTAGTCATATCCGGCTAATGTACTTCCCTCCTCCGTGCAGGAGGGAAGGTTGCAACACGGAGGACCCGACGGGGACCAACAGGTGAGTACTGGGGAAGGGGGTGGAGGGAGGGTGACATTAATGTGCAGAATAACCCTGGCAAATGATGGATAATTTACCCTGGCAAATGATGGATAAATTGACCCTGGCAAATTATGTTTGAATAAACCCTGGCAAATGATGTATGAATTAACCCTGGCAAATGATAGATAAATTAACCCTGGCAAATGATGGATAAATTAACCCTGGCAAATTATGTATGAATAAACCCTGGCAAATGATGGATAAATTAACCCTGGCAAATGACGTTTGAATTAACCCTTGCAAATTATGTATGAATTAACCCTGGCAAATGATGGATAAATTAACCCTGGCAAATGATGGATAAATTAACCCTGGAAAATGATGGATAAGTTAACCCTGGCAAATGATGTAAAATTAACCCTGGCAAATTATGTAAACATTTACCCTGGCAAATGATGTTTGAATTAACCCTGGCAAATGATGTAAAATTAACCCTGGCAAATGATGTAAAATTAACCCTGGCAAATGATGTATCAATTAATCCTGGCAAATGATGTATGAATTAACCCTAGCAAATGATGTATGAATTAACCCTGGCAAATGATGGATAAATTAACCCTGGCAAATGATGGATAAATTAACCCTGGCATATGATGTAAAAATTAACCCTGGCAAATGATGTATGAATTAACCCTGGCAAATGATGTAAAATTAACCCTGGCAAATTATGTAAAATTAACCCTGGCAAATGATGTATGAATTAACCCTGGCAAATGATGTATGAATTAACCCTGGCAAATGATGTATGAATTAACCCTGGCAAATGATGGAAAAATTAACCCTGGCAAATGATGGATAAATTAACCCTGGCATATGATGGATAAATTAACCCTGGCAAATGATGTATGAATTAACCCTGGCAAATGATAGATACATTAACCCTGGCAAATGATGGATAAATTAACCCTGGCAAATTATGTTTGAATTAACCCTTGCAAATTATGTATGAATTAACCCTTGCAAATGATGTATGAATTAACCCAGGCAAATGATGTATGAATTAACCCTGGCAAATGATGGCTAATGATAATTAACAAGTAGTGATGGTCTGTGCGGAACGGAAATGCCCCCCTTCCCTGCAATGAGATATAGCAGCAGGGAGGGGGGACATATTGACTGTATGTGTGTGTGTATGTATGAGAGTATGTGACAGACTGTATGTATGTGACAGACTGTATGTGTGTGTGTGACAGACTGTATGTGTGTGTGTGACAGACTATGTATGTATGAGTGTATGTGATAGACTATGTATGAGTGGGTGTGTCTATGTGACAGATTGTATGTATGTATGTATCTATGTGACAGACTGTATGGGTGTGTGTGTCTATGTGACTGACTCTGAGTGTATGTGTCTATGTTATGAGTGTGTGTCTATGTGACAGACTGTATGTATGAGTGTGTGTCTATGTGACAGACTGTATGTATGAGTGTGTGTCTGTGACAGACTGTATGTATGTATGAGTGTGTGTCTGTGACAGACTGTATGTGTGTGTGTCTGTGACAGACTGTATGTATGTATGAGTGTGTGTCTGTGACAGACTGTATGAATGAGTGTGTGTCTATGTGACAGACTGTATGGATGTATGTATGTATGAGTGTGTGTCTGTGACAGACTGTATGTATGTATGTATGAGTGTGTGTCTGTGACAGACTGTATGTATGTATGTATGAGTGTGTCTCTGTGACAGACTGTATGTATGAGTGTGGATCTGACACTGTATGAGTGTGTGTCTATGTGACAGACTGTATGTATGAGTGTATGTGACAGACTGTACGTACGTACGTACGTACGTACGTACGTACGTACGTACGTACGTACGTACGTACGTACATACTAGTGTATGTGACAGACTGCATGTATGTATGAGTGTATGTGACAGACTATGTATGCATGTACGAGTGTATGTGACAGACTGTTTGTATGGATGTATGAGTGTGTGTGTCTATGTGACTGACTGCATGTATGAGTGTGTATGTGTGTCTGTATATGACTGCATGTGATTGTGTGTATGTGCTGTTGTCTGGCTCCTAGATTTTTTTACTGGCTCCTAAAATTCAGTTAAGTTTGTCAAGCCCTGGCATAAATGCAACTAGTTATATACATATATTTGGGGTCTACCTCAAGCTTTTGAAAAGGCTGGAAATATTTAATATTTTACAGGTTTTGTTTTGTGATTATAAACATAATATTTTTTTGCTGCGAGGGTGGTGGGTACATGGAATAGCCTTCCAGTAGAAGTGGTAGAGGTTAATACAGCAAAGGAGTTTAAGCATGCATGGCACAGGTATAAGTTTATCCTAGATATTAGGCCAGGGATTATTGAAAATATGACTTTACTGATAGGGTAGTGGATACATGGAATGCCCTTCCAACAGAAGTGGTAGAGGTTAATACAGTGAAGGAGTTTAAGCACGCGTGGGATAGGTATAAGGTTATCCTAGATCAGCAGTGGCGAACCTATGGCACGAGTGCCACAACTGGCACAGTGAGCCCTCAGTTGTGTCACGCGGCCAGTTTCAGCTGTCACTGCTTGTTTGCTCTGTCCAAGAGGAGCAGGCATCAGTGGTTAAAAGATGGGTGCCACCGGTCATCTGCTTCTTCTCCAGATAATCGGTTTCATGCGCGCTATCTGTAGATCATCTGGAAAAGAAGGAGATGACCAACAGCGCCCGTCTTTTAACCACTGATACCTTCTCCTCTCGGACTGAGAAGATAAACGGTCAGATCTGAACCTGGCTGTGTGTGTGAATATGACTGTATGTATGAGTTTAGGTGTGAGTATGAGTATAAGTGTGTATTTGTGCGAGTGTGTGTATGTGTGAGTATGAGGATAAGTGTGTGTTTTGTGTGAGTATGAGTATAAGTGTGCGTGCGTGTATGCTGTGTTGGCACTTTGAGGTCTTCAAATCGGTTTTGGACAAAAATTCAGCACTCGGGCCCAAAAACTTTCACCATCACTGTCCTAGATATTAGGCCAGGGACTAATGAAAGTATTCCTTTACTGATAGGGTAGTGGATACATTGAATGGTCTTCCAGGAGAAGTGGTAGGTTCATACTGATGTATGTTTTATGGTGTACACACAGCTCTCTGACTGAAGCAGATCTGCACCAGGTCTTACTATATTTCATGTAAAGGTGATAATATCCATATGTCTGATGTAGATGTTGTGCTGTGAATGTATCTGTTGTATACCAAGGATGCATGGTAATGCTGGTGGCAACTTGGTGATATAATCTACACTGTGACAATCAGGAGTGGAGTGGGTGGAGCTTTGGGCAGTAGGTGTGGTCAATCTTAGTAAGTAATTGGAAGCTGAGCTGCAAAGTGTCCCTGGAAATTTTTTTCAAATGTTGGCAACTATGTCTCAGTGTTACAATGTTCCTTGTGTTATATAAATGCAAAGCTCATGCACATTTTTCTTTGTCAGCAGTTAAAAAAATCAGTCATCAATACTTCAATTCTGCAACTAACACATATATTTTGGGGTACTTTTATGTTTCACTTATCTGTATTTGTTTACTTTTGCTCTGTTCTGTATTCTGTATGTGTTTTATCTGTGTCTTATGGTGCAAGTGCTTGTTTAGATGCAGACATGTGGTATGTTGTGTATGAAGTAAGAACCATTCCCCGTTTATGGGCCTCTAACAGTGCTTATGATTACTTTAAAATGCACATCAAGTAATGCTGGTTCCACCCAAGGGTACCTATACATTCCTGGCACGTCTTATCTGTGCTCATGTGGAGATTTGAAAGATGGTTCCAAGATGATAACTGTGTTGCCGGAGGGAGATAAGTCCCATTTCACAAATAATTATGTTTTACATGTAATTAGGGTACAATTCAGAAGATTATGGTTTATCTTGACAGTTGTGTCTGTCATTAAAAACATGGAACCATAATGAAACAACATAGCACATGCAGTAAATAAAATTATTTTACTTATGTTTAATTTCAAAAGCAAGCAATTGAAAAAAAAATGTCAACCTTTTATGGAGTTCATGTGGTTTTGTGTGTTAAAAGAGACATTTAGATCAAAGGGGGATCTTTTAGTTCAACAAATAAAAAGAAAAACTGCTTGAATCTTAAAGGGTTTAAATTATTTATTGAGAATACTGGGTAGAACTATTAAATAAAACAATGGTAACACACTAGGCAATTCATGTTTAAAATATTTTCCAAAACTAATCTAAATTATTCACAGTACCCAAAATGTTTCTCAAAATATATTAAGCCTTCGAGTGATCCAGCTTCTCTAAACAGGAAAGGACCACTTCTATATCGTTAAGATAGATTTAACAGGGCAGTGCTCCCAGGGCCGGTGCAAGGATTTTCGTCTACACAGGCGAAGGTGCATTTTGGTGCCCCCCTCCTCTGACCTGCCACGCCTCCCACACAACCAATCCTCCATACATTTTATTTATATAAAAGTGTAATAGATAGTGTGGAAAATAAATACATCTAAATATTCAACTTGCATGCTCTAAATTTGTCACACATTGAAACACTTAAACACAAAGACACCCTTGCAGACACACACCCTTACACAGACACAGTGACACATTTACACACACACACACCCTTACACAGACACAGTGACACACTTACACACACACCCTTACACAGACACAGTGATACACTTACACACCCTTAGACAGACACAGTGACACACTTACACACACACGCACACCCTTACACAGATAACGTGACACACTTACACACACACACACACACACACACACACACACACACACACACACACACCCTTACACAGACACAGTGATACACTTACACACCCTTAGACAGACACAGTGACACACTTACACACACACACACACACACACACACACCCTTACACAGACACAGTGATACACTTACACACCCTTAGACAGACACAGTGACACACTTACACACACAAACCCTTACACAGACACAGTGACACATTTACACACACACACCCTTACACAGACATGGTGATACACTTACACACCCTTAGACAGACACAGTTACACACTTACACACACACACACACACACACACACACACACCTACCCTTACACAGACACAGTGACACATTTACACACACACCCTTACACAGAAAGTGACACACTTACACACACCCTTACCACTTACACACACAGTGACACCAATACACACATAACCTGAGACACATTATTTTGCCCCTCAATATGCCAGTATTTAGCCACTAAATATGCCATTATTTTGCCCCACAATATGCCATTCTTGTGTACAGTTATTTTTGTATTGTTATACTCTGAGAGAGTTCCGGTACTATAAGAGCTATGGATACATGTATGGACAATCAGCTGCTATTAAAACAAAAAAATAACAGGGATGAGCTTCTGATTACTTTGCACCTCTCTCCACCAAAAATAAGTGAATATTTCAGTTGCAACTTAAATTAACTGTGTATAATCAGTTTAACAAAATGTGAAAAAAAGACAAAATGTGCACAGTGAAAAGCAAATAAACTAAAATAACTTTTATATTTGTGTAGAAATAGGTTGGAATGGTACCCAAGAGATGAAAAGCACATGAGGGATATACTGCACATATAGATTCTTTATGCCAGTCCACATCAGTTATAGGTATGCATTAATAGTACAACATTTCTAACACAAAACAAAAGACAAATGATCAAGTAACACCCTTTTAATAATAACATTTATGTTCCACACTCAGTAAACTCATATTTGATGGCTCCAGAACATTGAGCAAACACAATGACCATCTGTTGAACAACTGGACCTTCGAATAGATACAATTCCACTTGATGAAACTCAGCTGCATCTTTCGCATCCAGTCATGTACAGTGCTTCTGGGGGTGAAGTAATCATTTCTTCTACAGATGCCAGGGTGCTCCAAAACACTGCCCAACACATTTCATCTTACTAGGGAAATATTGTGTATATTTCCTCATTGGAAGTACAGTCTTAATATGTTTTATTTATGCGGCAGAGTTCCATAAGCAATATATAACATTATCATATTATCGGTTTTGAAGAGACTGAATGCAAGAATATTTAAAACAAAAAAGTCTACATATTAATAAAAAATAATGCAGTAAAGCCAGAGACACCACACACCAATCAGTATTGCCTGCCATGGAGCTACAGCATAGTTTCCCTTTAAATTATTATCACAGCATTAAAGGGACACTAAGCGTTATTTTTCACTTCACTAATAGAAGCACAAGTGAAATTTTAGTTGTTCCTAATGTGAGGATAAACTGGTATGTACTTTTGATAGTACACGCCAATTTATCCTCTGACCTACGCTTCCATAGGAAGCGGGCGACCCGATCTCTCTGCGACCCTCGTTTTTGCATTGAATAAGCAGATGGGGCCCTTAACTAGGTCCCCCCAGTTGATCCCATGCAAAAACGGGGGTCATTTGCTCCGCTAGCAATGAGTAGGGTTGCCATCTGGCCGGTATTTTACCGGCAGGCCGGTAAAAATTTGACTTAATGCCAATGTTAAGTCTATGGAGGCAGTAACATAGCCGGTATTTTTTTTTAAGAAAAGGTGGCAACCCTAGCAGTGAGAGACCCTCACATTCAGCAGTCAGAGCGGGGCGAGCCCCCACTTTCATTGGCTGTGTGCGGACAACCAGGAACTGCTGTGTCTCGCATGTGAGACACAGCAGATAGTAAACCCGCGTGTATCTATTAAGATACACGTCGGGTTTACTTAAAAGTCCCGGGACATGTTTTGTTTAACCCTTGCTTCTGTCAAGGAAGCATTGGTTAACCAAGATTTAATGTTCCTTTAATGATAGGTTCCATATACCTAACATGGAATTAATTTCATGGGTCTGTCAAACAGATGATTTTTAGAGAGATGCTTTCCCACGTGATCTCTGCTTAGTATTTCATGAAACAAAATCCACAGCTTCCTATTTCATTTTTATTCACAAGATTTAGATTAAACACCTTTTGAGGTGCCGTGGCTGTGCTGAAACATTTGTCATTTCATTTAATTGGAAACCGTGAAACTGAATATGTGCAGCAGCTCTGGAAAGTTCTGATGAGTTCTAAGACTATGAATGATATTACTGTGTATTGATATTGTATATTAAAAATGTATAAATATGTGTCTTGTAAAAATGCTGTGGTTACAGAACCTGTTAAACATGAGGATACATACAAATCTTCAATGCAGCATGTGAATGGTAAAGATGATTCTGCATACATTGCCTATTCACTAATGCAGATATGAGTCTTATGAGGAACAAGATGGCAAAGGTTGCCAGAGTGCATAGAAGACCCAGCTCACAGCAGGGGCATACCTATTATATTTGGCACCAGGCCAGATCCAACATGTGGCACCTCACAATATCCCAAACTAGCTTGATTTATGTCCCCACTGGCTCACAGAATCCATCTTTAAATCCTCATTATCTGTGACTGTAAACAATTAAATATCATCTATACGCTGGGGTCATGTACAATATGAAGATCATTAAAACATGAACATGGAGCAATGTAATTATTTGAGATTAATGTTAACATTTTGTGTATCTGTTTGATTTTATTTAGTGTGCATTTTTTGGTTATGTATTGATTTTTGAAAAAATAATCTGTATTCTGCATGTGAAAATTACGCCAGTTTGTAGCAAGTCCAAAATGAAAATGTACAGCACAAACCCAAATATACTCATTTTTATTTATATACTTGTTTATCAAAGATTCAATTTTTTATTTGAAATCTGCTCATATTTACTGGTGTTAAATAATTAGCACATTGCAAAAGTAACAAAGAGTAACACTTGTTTTGCATATAAAATATATTTGCATTTATTTGCACATGCTTTCCATTGTGCTATGAGAACTACAAACAAAAGTGTGAACAGTGGAGAACAAGTTCTAAAGGTAAGTATTATAAAACTGAGAGTGGTTGATACTTATTTTATCTTAAAGTGACAGCTTTTGCATTCATTAATTACTTTAATTTTCTATTTAATGTTGATAAACCTCATAGACTATGTTACATCATACCTTTTATCTAATACCTGACCTCCGTTTTCCAAACACTTTCTGCAGCATCAGATTGCCCCCACATCACTTTCCACACCAACATATTTGCCCAACATCGGCTCCTACAGCACTGGATTGCTTTCCACACAGTGGTGTATTTTGGCATTGTGTTGCGTGAAGCAGACTAAATTCAGGAACATTGCAGAACCAGGACATTCCCCAGCACCCCAGTACATGCCCAATCACCCACTTTGCACATAACCCAAACTGCACACCCAGGACATGCCCCAGCAGCCACACTGTACACCCAGGAGTTGCCCCAGCACCGACATTACAGACCTAGAACATACCCTAGCACCGCAGGACATACAACCACACTGCATACCCATGGCATGCCCCATCACCCACACTGCACACCTATGACTTACTCCAGCACCTCAGGACATGTCCCATCACCCACATTGCTCACCCTGGACTTACTCCAGCAGTTTAGGACATGCCCAATCACCCACGTTGCAGACCTATGACTTACCCCAGCCAGCATCCACAGTTTCCCGGTGTCTAGTCGCAGGTGGCAGGGTGTTCCCATACTGCCTTTTGCACTCCTTGCACTTGCAGGTCACGTATCACCGGTGACCTGACATCAGGCTCACGCTGGAAGCGAGAGATGCAGCACGGGAACATGTCTGTTTGTCTTGGCAGTGCAAGTACCCCATGCTGTCTGCTGGCTGGCACAGGGTTGGTGAGGGAATATCTTCTGAGTTCCCCAGTCAGTGTCTCTGGCGGATAGATTTTTACATTTTTTTATCCACCCCTCCAGGCAGACAAGGCAAATGCTGGCGTAAGCTAAATACAGCGCTGCTTCCACGGCATTCACTTTCCTCATTTACTTACCTGGTGCAGCATGCAGCTTCCCCATTACTGAGGGCTGTGTCAGACACTGGGGACAGCATGTAGGGAATGGGTGTGATAATCTCTCCTCTCTTACAGGCATACGGCTATCCTTGATATACCGTATTTGCTCGAATATAAGACAAGGTTTTTTTCAGAGCATTAAATATCAAATATTTAAATATCATTAAATATCAAAAATACCCCTCGTCTTATATTCGAGGTCGTCTTATAATCTGACCTCAAATCGAGGTCAGGTTATAAGACTGGGATCCAGGTCCCCCGCAGAGCTGCAGGGGACCTGGATCCCCCTCTCTAACAGTAGGGGGATGTGTGCGCGATGAGCGCAGACTCCTCCTGCTGCCGCCCAGCTTCATCATAAAATTCCCGGCGGAAGTGTCGGGCAGCAGCGGAGGATGTCTGCGCGTATCGTGCAGACATCCTCCGCTGCCTCCACTACTCACCAGGAGAATCGGGCAGCCGGGGGATGTATGCACAATAGTGCAGACATCCTCCATGCTGCCCGACACTGCCGTCTATTATGACGGACCGGCTGTCCATAATAATAGACAAAGTGTCGGGCAGCATGGAGGATGTCTGCGCGTATCGTGCAGACATCCCCTGGCTGCCCCCACTAGCCACCAAGGAGCAAAGAAACAGGTGAGGGGGGGGGGAGAGAAAGACGAGGGGGGGCAGAGAAAGACAAGGGGAGGGAGGCAGAGAAAGACAAAGGGAGGGGGGCAGAGAAAGACAAAGGGAGGAGGGCAGAGAAAGACAAGGGGAGGAGGGCAGAGAAATACAAGGGGAGGGGGAAGAGAAAGACAAAGGGAGGGGGCAGAGAAAGACAAAGGGAGGGGGCAGAGAAAGATGAGGGGGCAGAGAAAGACAAGGGGAGGGAGGGGGAGAAAAAGACAAGGAGGAGAGAGAGAGAAAAGTTTGGGGGGAGGGAGACAACGCAGGGGGGTTGGAGAGAGAGGCAGCATTGGCACAAGAAATACAAGAAATGCATTTGTTTAATATAATTTTTATTGAATATTAAAAAGTAATTTACATGTTAATATATACAAGTTAAACTTTTTTCCTATAGGGTAGTCTTATATTCAGGCTTTTAGTTTTTTTTCCTAAAGGAATATCCAAAGTTTGGGGGGGTCATCTTATAATCAGGGTGGTCTTATATTCGAGCAAATGCGGTAATATAAGGCCGGGGCCTAATAAAAGTATTTAGAAAATTGGGCAGACTTGATGGGCCAAATGGTTCTATCTGCCGGCACATTCTATGTTTCTATGTAAATAAGCAACCGTATATAACAGAATGCAAACATGTACTTGGGCTATGTTAACCTGTGTCTAATCAATGTATTGATAAAGAGCAGTCATATTCTGCAGCATTTTACTTACAGCAAACAAAGCAGACAAACAGGGGCCAAAGTTTACACAGTGGAATAAAATGTGAGAATGGCCCTGTTCTGTAGCACAAAATTTTACAAGAAAGGTTTTCATAACATAAACTATTTCCCTAACCGACATGTCTGTTCAGTAATTGTATAAAGTTAAGTTCCCAGATGTCAGTCACAAGCTGAAGCTGTCAAAGGAGCAAAGAAATTCCCTGAACAGATTCTGTAAAGCTGCATTATTTCATCCCACTCATACCTGA
This sequence comes from Pelodytes ibericus, assembly GCA_036172795.1. Classification (NCBI taxonomy): domain Eukaryota; kingdom Metazoa; phylum Chordata; class Amphibia; order Anura; family Pelodytidae; genus Pelodytes; species Pelodytes ibericus. The sequence goes on along the minus strand of CM069861.1, from coordinate 78,941,863 downwards.
CTTTTTCACAAATGAGAAGGATATGTGACACATGTCAAACCAATTCACAAAAGAAAAGCACTGGGTACATTGTTGTACATCCTTGACTGGGTCAAACATTCTTACATATCCAATGAATAAGAGCTCTGATGTTTGCAACATTTAAAGTGGCTCTATCACCTGAATGTTTCTTTATTAACCCAGTTTAATCAATATCACTCAAATATTTATTTATTTTCCTCTAATTAAAGGATTTGTGATATCACCCTTTTTTAGTGTGCTTTAGAGGTAGCCATTTTGTAATTGTTTCCTTACATAAATTTTAAGTTTAAAAGCTCATCTCTTCTTCCAACTCCCGCCTGCAAGATTTTGCCTGAGATGCCCCCTCTCTCTGAAACTTCCAGCTCTCTCCCTCTTTCACAAAATTCAAAAAGTCTCTCTAAACTCTGCAAGGAAGCTTACTCGACTATAAAGTTTTAGTTAACCTCTAGCTAATCTCACACGCTCTCACTGTCCTCAAACGCTGTTAGGCACTCATCTAGCTAGAACACACATAACCAATCTCTGGTCAAACCATCTAGCTCCAACCTCCAACCACCCCTGCACTGTACTACCATCACATCCCTTGACCTCTTCACTTCCTTATGTGTCTCTTGTCCGTCACTCCTTCTAGATAGTAAATTTGCAAGCAGGGCTCTCTATGTAGCAGTCTCTTCTTATTCCTCTAATTTTGTATATAGGGGCTAACACTAGCACTATTACTATTGTAACTAGCACTATGTAAATTATTGGCACTATAAATAAATGTTAATGTAATGTATCAACAACATAGTACTATTAGGATTTTTCAGTGTGGAGGGAGCCATCTTGGATGTTGAATTGCATCACTATTTTTTTTTTCTCTTTTCCTTTTTTATTCTGTAAACAAAACATTACATTACGAACATAAAAAAAAACAGAAAAAGAAAAAAACAAAACTTACATAACAAAATACAATACACGCTGTGTGTGTGGGGGGGGGGGGGGGGTGGACAGAGATTCCTTTAGGTGCATTTTCTTTTCTTTTTGAAGAGGAAGGTTCTGAGCTTTGATGAGCTTATTCACATATAAAGTGTGCTTGAACCGTGGAGGCTCATATCATTGTTCCTTCATTTTCTCTCTTCTCTATTCCTGTTCCTTCTTCAACCCTCCTGTTCGTTTCTTTCCCATCCTCTCTTTCCCACCCCTTCTCCCTCATTCTCTCTCTCTCTTAACCCTCCACAGTTCAAGACACATACCTGGATGTGGGGTCGGTTCTTAACTGGGACACGGTAAGGTTTGAATTCAGGGGTCAACATAGTATAAAGCAGTCCATGGGGCCCATCTTTGTCCAAATTTTATATACTCACATTTCTTACATTTCCCCTTTCCATATTATATTGATATAAAATTTGGCTAGTCACTTGTTCCCAAGTGATTTCTTTTGTTTGTTTCCAATTTCTTGATATTACCATCTTAGTGGCCATTAGAATGTGAATTAAGTAAACACACCAAGTGTTTTATGTTGAAATTTATACTTTTTTCCTGAATATGAAAAATGGCAAATGCCATTGAAGTAGCAATGGGAACTTTAGTAATTTTCTTTATTTCATTAAAGACTTTTTTCCATAGATGTGTTTTCCTGCCCATATGTATGACTAAAATAATCTCTGAACCCTGCATAGTTTGACTTTCGAAATTGGCAGCGGGAGCATCCTAAAAAGATATATCCAGCGGGGGCCGTATGTATGACTTTAGCACGTTTAGTCTCCCCATCCAGGATATTTCTAAGTTACTCCATTTTTTTATTAGTTTATTAGCTGTGCCATGATACTTTGTATCGTAGTTTGTCCTAATCATATCGGATGTCAAAAGAGAGATTCTGATTCCAAGGAAATCAAACCCCTCATTTGTCCAGTCAAACGGGTATTGATCTGGTGTTTTCATCTATATTTATCATCAATGCATGAGATTTATTAATATTTAATTTGTAATTTGCCACACTGGAATAGGATTCTATTTTCGTCTAAAAAAAAATGTAAGGATTTTTCTGGATCGCTAATTGTTACTACTATATCATCCGCATAAAGACACAGCTTATACTCAGTTTTCCCTATTGTTATCCCTTTAATACTTGTGTTATGTCTTATGCTATGTGCGAAGGGCTCCAAAGTCAGTATATATAGCAGAGCCAAAGGGCTGGTACCGTTGCTAATTTTAAACCAATCGGACACTATACCCCAGGGCTTGACAAATTTAATTAGATTTTAGCAGCCAGCAAAAAGATTTAGGAGTCAGATAATCACGCAAGCATACCCGCAATTCATAAACACACACGCCTACTTTACATATACACAAACAACTCACACACACCTAATTTACATATACACAAATATACAAACACCTCACACACACCTACTTTACATATACCCATATATACAAACACCTCACGCACACCTGCTTTACATATACCCATATATACAAACACCTCACACACACCTACTTTAAAAATACCCATATATACAAACAACTCACACACACCTACTTTACATATACACAAATATACAAACACCTCACACACCCTTCTACTTTACATATACCCAAATATACAAAAACCTCACACACACCTACTTTACATATACAAACACCTCACACACACCTACTTTACATATACACATATATACACATATATACAAACACACACCCACCTAACACAGACTTTTCTTGTTTTCTTCTTAATGTGTCCCCCCTCCCTGCTGCTTTACCTCACTGCAGGGGAGGGCGACATTCGTGCTCCAGCCGAACTGCCTGCTGAGTGCCAGGATGCCACGTGACGACACCCGGCACTCAGACGCGCGTTGCGCGAGGGGGCGGAGCTTGCAGTCTGTGCGGATGGCAGAGACTTTAACCCTCGCGCTCCGAAAAAATAAAAATAAAAAAATAGGATTGGCAGCGGCAAGGGGACCACGAGGCTGACGGCACCCAGGCGCCAGGTATAATTTCCTGGCCGCCATGGCGACCTGGCGCCTGGGGTTTGTCGAGCCCTGCTATACCTGGTCCCACGGTTTTTGACGTAGGGACTGTGTATAGTGCCCCCACGGCCTTTCTTATATGTCCCCTGAAACCAAATCTGTCCAACACTCGGTCCATAAATCCCCAGCTGACCCTGTCAAATGCTTTTTCGGCGTCGAGAGACAGGGCCAGCTGGGGAGTCCCGCTCTTCACTGCATGTTCGACCAGGCTAATCAGTCTTCTATTATTTTCAATATAGCGTTTTTTTACAAGCCCTATCTGGTCCCTGTGGATTAAACTAGGGATTACCTGTTTGAAGCGATTAGCTAAAATAGCAGAGTAAATTTCTAAATCACTATTAATCAGTGAAATTGGTCTGTAGTTAGAAGTATCTGATTCATCTTTATCCGGTTTAGGAATGGGGGAAATTGAAATCCCTCCATCCTTATTTTATTATACATTTGTGTTAAAAAAAACTCACTAATTTAATATTAGTAAGAAAATGTTGTGTAAAAAAGGTTATTATATCCGTCAGGGCCAGGTGCCTTGTTTTTTTTAAATCGCAGTATTACTTCCATTACCTCCTGCGTAGTGACAGGGGAGCTAAGAGCTTCCAGTTATTCTTTCGTTAATATGGGAAGATCCAGCTCCCTTAAATATTGATCAGCCTGGTTGCCCATTGTTTCTTGAACAGGCAGGTTATACAACCATTGAACTCCTTACCTATGTCTTCTGGGGATATTTTTGTATTTCCCTTTACTATGATTTTTTTATTCTTGTCCTGGCTTTTTGATCTTTCAATTTGTTGGAAAGTATCTTTTCAGTTCTGTTTCCTTTTTGATACCATATTTGTTTTAATCTTTGGAGAGTATTACTTGCTTTTGCCAGGACCTGTGTATTTATTTTTTTAGTGACAGACAGAATTTGTAATGTTATTTCTTGTGAGGGAGATAGCTTATTTAATTTTTGCAAGCGATTAAGTTCTATATAGAGTTGACAAGGTGGAAGGCCTTGCTGTCTTTTCAATTTTGTTCCCAATTTTATCAAATGGCCTCTCATAACACTTTTAAATGCGCACCACACGTTTGTTTCCGTGAGGTGTTCATCTACATTTTCTTTGAAGTAACAATCAATCACATTCTCCAGATATTCAACGTTCTTCTTAGGTTTAATAACTCTATCATTCAATCTCCAAGCTGTTTTTTATTTATATTATTTTATGTCAGTTCTAATTGGACTATAGAGTGGTTTGTCCATGCTAGATCCGTGATCTTAATTTTTTTACATTTATGGAGTGCGTCTGGACGAGTCAGTAGATAAGCTAGTCTCGAGTAAGACATGAGGATGCGAGAAAAAAGTATATTCCCTCTCATTAGGGTGGAAAGTTCTCCATATATCGTATAGATTGTTCTTTCCCAGAACATTTTGAAATCTTACTGCATTAGTTCTGATAGATTTATCTAATCTTTGTCCTTTTGGAACCTTCTTATCCACTGACTCGTCCAGTACACAGTTGAAGTCACCTCCCATTATGAATGTTTCCTGGACAAAACCTTCTAATTTCTCCATAAATCCCTGATATATTTTAGAGGCAATCTATTTGGCACATGAATATTTAAGAATGTATAGATTTGATCATTCAGTTTACACACTAAAAATATATATCTACTCCCGCCATCTATTTTTCTGTACAATTCTTCATATTTAACGTTTTTTTAAATTATAATAGATGTTCCACTTTTTTTTATTTGAAATATGAATGAATAATCCTCGGAAAATGTTTGTTTTGAATTAGCGATTTTTCTGAGTTCAAATGGGTTTCCTGAATAAATCCTATATCTATATGTTGATCATACAGATATTTAATTAACACCTGTCTTTTTTGTGGAGAGTTTAATCCCTGAACATTCAATGATATTAAGTTCAACATTTAATGGACTTTGTATTCTCACCCTCCCGGATCTCCCTTAACCACCACATCTGTGCCACCCCCAAAGGCCGTCATTACATACACATAAATTATACAAAAAACACAAAAGAACCTTATCAAGGTTTAAATTGACTGGAGGGATCCATCCCCAATAGGATCCTCCAAGTCCCGCCTGAACATGTTCGCTTCCCCTTACCCTTTTGCAAACACTAGTTGGCTCTCTTCTAGGAGAGCGATTGGGGAAAGAAGTGTGTAGTGGGCCAAAAAAAAATAAAAACCCACATAATTCAGATTAAAAATTATAAAGAATATCATTCTCTGTTTTCCTTCCTTATTTCGGGTGTGGGGCTGAGGGGTTTGGGTATATTGCTCTAATTTCTTTACGTTAAGATTATAATTAATCATCTTTCTTCCATCTCTTCTATCCCCTCTTTATCTTTGTGTCAATTTATTAATTATATATAGTGCTCGTGTTAACTCTTAAGTTTTCTTATATCTTTTGTGATTATAAAAAACTGTTGTGACTATAAAAATGTGTAATGTCCTATAATTGGGTGTTATTACTTTTTCCTTTCTTTTGCCTTCCTTCCTCATTGCTCCACCCTCTCCCATTTCCTTTCTTCTTCTTCCTTTCTTTTTACTTTCCATGTGTATTTTTATATATTTACAAATATGTTCCATTTTTCCTTCATTAATGTTTAATTTAAATTTACTATTATTGAACTGTGTAAAAAAGTATATCTATTCTACCTATTCAGTGTCATCTCCATTCTCCTCCCCTCCCTCCTCCCCAAACCCATTAGCATATACCAATCCACACAACAACCACAACATCAAGAGAAGAAAAAAAATATAGACCAGCAATTTGTAGCAAATATAATTCTCTATTTAACTACTTTATTTCGGTTGGAGGGGTGCGGGGATGGATATTTGATTATGATTTTTCTATGTTAGAATCATATTTATTGATCTTATCTTCAATCTCTCCTGTCTCCTCTTTGTCTTTATGCCTTTTATTATATATCTATAGTGCTCGTGGTAAAATCCTGTGTTTCTTCTTCTCTTTTTCTATTTCTCTCCCAAAAATGCTACTATGCTATTGTTGTGGAAATATATAGTATCATATATGTAAATTTATTTTCTCCTTCCCCTTTCTTCTCCTCAACCCTATGTAAATTTATGTATTTAAAGATTTAAAGATGTGTATCATTTTTTTTATTAATTAATGTTTTAACTTTTTATCTCTCTTTTTATTTTCCTTTCCTCTCCTCTCACTCCCAAATAGCCCTGTAAAGACAGTCTACTTATTCAGTATCACCTCCATTCCCCCTCCCTCCATCCTCCCCGTAATCATTCGCATATAGCAAACGATGGCACAAAAAAAAAAAGTGTTAAGTTCCTTTTTCTTTATCTTAGGTTGTTTATAGTTCATGTAATCTTCCTAGGGGATCCTAGTTGGTAACCAACCCTTTTCTTTTATCCAATTCTACACTTTGTCTACACTATTAAAGGGAATTCTTGAAAATTCATGGAATATTATAATATTAGCAAGGGAACCCCATACATACTTCACATTTTGTTTTCTCAGTACTCCTGTCACTTCGGAAAATGATTGTCTAAAGAGTCTTGTTCTTTTGGACAAGTCTGCAAAACATTGTAGATGTCTAAATTTCTTGGGCAGCTTTTCGCTGTTCCTAAAGGCATTTGAGTATAGGGTTCTTTGTTTATAAGAATGAAATCTCACTATTGTGTCTCGTGGTAAATCCTGAGCAATGCCTTTTGGTTTAATTAGTCTATACACTCTTTCAAAAATGTATTCTGTTTCTGCAGGTTTTATATTAAGGTTTTCACAAAGTTCCAAAAGATAGGCTTCAAGTTTGTCCGCTGGAATATCTTCAGTAATACCTCGAATTCTCAGATTAGTTCGCCTGTCATAGTCTTCTGATGTTGCGACTACTATTTCAAGTTCTTTAATTTTTTCATGTAGAATTCCGATTTGTGTGTCTGTACTTTGTTGCTTCTTTTGAACCTCTATTATAGTTAACTCGTTCTGATCAATTCTCCTTCCTTGCAGTTTCACCTCACTTGTGATCTCTCTAATGGAGATTTTAATTTCCTTTTTAAATATCATAAATTGTGTGAGAGATTTTTTTTAAGGTATCGACCGTAAGCACCTGTTATTCAGAATCACCTGATGTATCCAACTGTGTGTTAGCCTGCGCATCTTCTCCTTGAAGCATTGATGCTTCCAAGTCCTGTGATTGATCCATATTAGGATTTTTTTTTTTTGAGATGCAGGTGAAAATAAAGAGGCTATTTTATTTACATTATCTTTCTTTTGTTCCTGGTTTTTTTAATTCTCTCTTCCTTTGCTGCTGCTTAATGTCTCCTTTCTTTGTGTTTGCCATTCCCTTTTTTATTATTCTAGGGATTTCTCTTTTTTTCAAGGGGGATGGTATTGACAGGGCAGTTATAGCTTTTTGTTGTATTGCCAACTTCTCTCTTTTCCCTTTTTTTTCCTCTTCCTTTTCCCTTCCTTCCTTCCTTCCTTCCTTCCTTCCTTCCTTCCTTCCTTCCTCCTTTCTCTTTCTCGCTCCCCAATAGCCCCCTTTTTAATTAGTAGGTCTATACAGTCCTTAGGTGTTTTTGATTTTTTTTTTTATGGCAGTCTATTTACAATTATTTACACATGTCGTCCCTCACTTTTTCATGTAGGGACCAATTCCATAAATCCTTTTAGGTGGCAAATATATATTGTCTGGGGCCAACCCTTTATTATGAATTCGTGCACTCTTTCCTTTCTCTTTTTTTCCCTTTTTCCTTCCCCCCTTTGTGCTTAAAGAAAGTGCCGGTATATAAGATAAATAGTATCAGTAAGAATGAGATGCACTTATCTTTCCGTCGAGTTGACAGATATTCGGCCGTATGGCGAAAAGTTGTTAGCTTCCAAGTATATAACACCGGCTTGTGAGACCTTTTATGGAATCGTTGTTTTTCTTCCGTTCCTTATGAAGAAGCAGCCCCCTTTTCGGAACGCAGCTCCGACTCTCAGAATCTGGAATAGCTTTTCTTCAGATCTTTGCGACGAAACAGACCACCTTTTGGTACGCATCTCCGTCTTGTAGAATCTGAAGTTTATCAGCGGTTCCATTTTTCTTTCTCAATATCTGTACCAGGGAAAGCTTCCCATTCGGGACACAGCTCCGGTGGTTTCTTGGAAGAGGTTAGTGACTCTATATCTCGTTCATTTTACTTTTCTTTTCTTTTTCTCCTTTTCTGCCTTCTCCTCCGATATCCAATACTCTTTACTGGGACCCACGTTAGCCTTTCAGGAACGAAGCACTGTGCATGGCCCGCTCACACTTCCCCCATCACAAGCTCCGCCTTAGCGTGTTACGTCATTTCCGTCTGCATCACTATTTTAAAACTTAGAATTTTACTGTAGAAAGGAATGCTACCAACTAGAACCTGGGATTTCATGTAATAATAATGTATATGGGAGGTAGAGGGAGAGAGACAGCCAGACAAGAAGGTTTGTTGGAGCAAGATAGACAAGGGGGGGATGAGAGAGAGAGACAGACAAAGGTGGACATGGTGGAAGAGAGACATATAAGATGGCCATCTAGCGAGACAGATCAAACATACGTGCCACCTTGTGTGAGTATCAGGTATACTTAGAGAAGCTATGTGGCGCCATGTGCATGTCTCTGGAAAACTGTAATTAATTATTAAGGATTCAGCTTAAAGGAAATTGGGTTGGGGTGGATGGGTGTCAAAGATAGAATCCACCCCAGGTGCCAAATACATTAGGTACACCCCTTTATAGAAGCACAACTGAAAAAATGAGTGGCCCTACTATGAGGATAAACTGATGTGTACTTTTTAAGTACATGCCTTTTAAAGTACATGCTTGTACTCGGTCCCCTCTGTTGGTTGTACGTGGAAAAATGACAAATAGACACTCAGCCCCAATCAGACACATGGGAAAAGCCATGACATTGAATCACCGTGCGCCAGCATCTGATGAGCTCTGCCTGGAGGGGGGCTAAGGAACCATAGTCTGCGGGGAGGAGGCTAACAATCAGCCCCCTCCCGGAGCCCCAGTGACAGAGGGACTCTTACCATAATGTGGTATTTTATACTTTTTAGAATTAAAGTAATGGACCAATGTTTAGAGCTTCTAGCACACGTGCTATATATCTTGTTTATATTTGATAGCCCGTTATGTGTCATAGGAAGTATCAGAGCGACTGTGTCCTTATAGCCATATACTTCCTGTTCACCCTTGAAAGGCTTTGCTTTTTTCATCTTTTATACATCTACATTGTGGAAATTGTGGATCCTTCAGAAGTGTATCGACATATGTATGAATTTCCACTACACTGTTGTATCAGCACAGTCTAAAAATCATTCATTTCATAAGCAATGTGATTTCATTAAAGACTATATGAGAGCAACTTCATCATTTCTCATTTTGCTCCTTTTTATTTTAAATTGGCAAAGAGGCATAGTTTTGGATATGTTTGATATATTTTATATGAAAAAAATTGAGCATACAGATATCGACATGTCATAAAAATTGTATATAGTTTCAGATCTACACCTCATTATTTTCACTATTCTGGATTCATGGTATAAGAAGCTAAAGTTATTTTTAGAGATTCTAACTAGATTCTAAATAATTCTGCCAATTTCATCTAAAAACAAGTATTTTTTGCACCAGTTTTGGAAACTTGCTCGTCAATGGTGTTTAATGAAGACCCATAATACTACAACTCTTTTAGAGGTAAGGGACACTTACAAAATTACTATAACTTGTACTTAGTAGTGCTAACTGCTTATTTTCATTTAAGATAGTAGTCCGAGTGCAGATTCTGCACAAATTAGCATTTTATTAGCTATGTGAATAGAAAAGGTACTGCGATATTCTGAAGAAAGGAGATAACGACCATCGGATAACATTGTTGATATATAAAACCCCGTGGAAAAGGGGGGTTTAGCACTGTGGAAACAGTAAGATAAGGCATTATGTGGGAGCATAATACACAGCAAAACATACAAACTTAGAATACAATATGTTCTATTTTCTTTTAAGAAACTGTATTATTTTTCATTAACTTACTGAAGTAATAATGCATTGCTTGGTTTTAAAGTAAAGAGAGTCATACCACATCAGGCAATTAGTGAGGGCATGTGGCAGAAACGGAATAAAGTTCAATAATGGGTCATAAATTATATATACATTATTCCACAGGAAATCCTGCAGTCCCATTTAATAGGATTGTAAGTGCACTCAGAAAGACATCCTTGAGTGACTTATCTTCACTGGCAGTTTTACTTTTGCTTGATTAAATATAAATATAGTGGAAATCTAATAACAGTGGATTGATGTAGGCAAAAACTAATGATCACCAAAGGTAGGATAGCTGGAGACAGTAATAAAAAAAAAAACTCTATGTAGGAATGTTTCGATTTATTGCTTAAAGGACAACTGTAGGCAAAAAATGAACTCATATTTCATTAAAAGAGTGCATTAGAATTAGAAATGCTCTAATGAAACAAGACAAATAAAGTATCTTATTGAGCCCTCTTTGCACCATATAGTCAGGGGGCAGATATGCTGGGGGCTATATAAAAAACATGGCGCAATCGATAACATTTCTAAATACTGGATCTATCTGCATGTGGTCTATGTATAAATTGCACTGCTGTCAGATCTCGGGAGTATTTGATGGCTGCACCACTGTCATACGGCAAATCTCCGTCAAATGCTGTGTGGCAGAGGTTCTTCCCCATCACAGTAAAGTGCCGGGCTAAATAAAAAAAAGGCACATTTGCTGCTATACATTACAAATGACAGTGGTACTTTTTTCACTCCCCAACAATTTACAGGGTGGGAGTTTTATACACAACTCCCATTGTTCTTAATCTTGGGTCAAATCTTCCTTAATCTTGAATTAGATGAAGGAATATCTAATCTACATGACCCAATATTCTCTACAATATGTCTGCCATATGATAGGGTTATATGGAAAAAGGAAGGCTGTACCCTTGATGCAATCTTTTAATTAAATATAACTTTTTGGCACCAGTTGTCCTTTTATAGGTCAGCATGGTAAAGTAGACTTTATACACTTGTCAGTGTTGAGTATCCAATAAGACAGGGCTTGACAAATTTATCTGAGTTTTAGGAGCCAGCTAAAAAATCTAGGAGCACATAAACACAAACACACGCAGTCACATAGTCTGTCACATATACATACAGAATAAAGGATCCTTTATTCTGATTTGGAGGACTAGGGCAAAAGTCCTCTCCGTGCACCCTCCACTTCTGAACGCAAAACACCCCCCCACCCAAACATCCAGTCACACATACATACACACAAACACATCCAGTCAGACACATACATACACACAAACACATCCAGTCAGACACATATATACACACACAAACACATCCAGTCAGACACATACATACACACAAACACATCCAGTCAGACACATACATACACACAAACACATCCAGTCAGACACATACATACACACAAACACATCCAGTCAGACACATACATTCACACAAACACATCCAGTCAGACACATACATTCACAAAAACACATCCAGTCAGACACATACATACACACAAACACATCCAGTCAGACACATACATTCACACAAACACATCCAGTCAGACACATACATACACACAAACACATCCAGTCAGACACATACATACACACAAACACATCCAGTCAGACACATACATACACACAAACACATCCAGTCAGACACATACATACACACAAACACATCCAGTCAGACGCATATATACACACACACACACAAACACATCCAATCAGACACATATGTACACACACACACACAAACACATCCAATCAGACACATATGTACACACACACACACACAAACACATCCAGTCAGACACATATATACACACACACACAAAACGCATCCAGTCAGACACATATATACACACACAAAACACATCCAGTCAGACACATATATACACACACAAAACGCATCCAGTTACACACATATATACACACACAAAACGCATCCAGTCACACACATATATACACACACAAAACGCATCCAGTCAGACACATATATACACACACAAAACGCATCCAGTTACACACATATATACACACACAAAACGCATCCAGTCACACACATATATACACACACAAAACGCATCCAGTCACACACATATATACACACACAAAACGCATCCAGTCACACACATATATACACACACAAAACGCATCCAGGCACACACATATACACACACACAAACACACCCAGGCACACACATATACACATCCAGGCACACACATATACAAACACATCCAGTCACACACATATATACACACACAAAACGCATCCAGTCACACACATATATACACACACAAAACGCATCCAGGCACACACATATACACACACACAAACACACCCAGGCACACACATATACACATCCAGGCACACACATATACAAACACATCCAGTCACACACACATATACACAAACACATCCAGTCACACACACACATATACACAAACACATCCAGGCGCACACACATATACACAAACACATCCAGGCACACACACATATACACAAACACATCCACGCAGACATACACAAGACAGCAGGGTGTTTTTTTTTGGTTGTCGTTTTTTTTAAGAGAAAAAAAAAAGTTCACCTATCAGTGTCCCCCCTCCCTGCGATTACACCTCAATGCAGAGAGGGGGGGGGGCGCGGTTTCCATTGCAGCCCGGTGGCTCAGAGCAGCTTCCCTGCTATGCTCCCCAGTACTGGATCAGCGCTAAAACGCGGTGCGCGAGGGGGCGGAGCAGGAAGTCTGTGCAGCCGGTGCACTCACTCTGCTCCCTCGCGCACCGCTGCTGAAATAGAAAAAAAAAAAACCCGATCCCATTGCTGAGGACACCTCGCGGGGCTCACGATACCTGGGCGCCAGGTCTGATTTCCTGGTCGCCATGGCGACCTGGCGCACGGGGTTTGTCGAGCCCTGCAATAAGATATTCATATTATCTGTTGAAAAGATCTTGGAATAGCAAGATCACAAAGATGACATAATTTGGTTGTAACTTCAAGCAAAGGTTGGTGAAGGTGAGATTTTATGCAGATAAATAACTTCCTAAAACGATGGAGAAGAGAAAAATATGTTTTAACAAGGTAATTTGGTCATTAACTTTTGCACCTTCTTGAATGATTGGGCACATTATTGATGACACTACAGGTCAAATCTATGATAAATGAACCATCAGTTTTAGGAACAAATTCTAACTCTCACTAGTCTGCTAATTATCCAACTCAGTTTGGGCAGCATACAGCTGTTCTCATTTAGCTTTACTGTATGCTGTTCATTAAACAGGTTGAGCATCCCTCCAAAAATCCATTATCCAAAATGATCCATTATAATAGTTTTGGAGTTTGCCATAAGTTGCAAATTCCACACACACCTGTCATAGTGCAAGTGCAGAACAGTTTATTCAGTGTCCAGTCCCCTTGAGTTGAAATATAGCCTTTCCATGTGTACTCAGATTCCCTCACACTCAAAAGGCTAATACAATGGCACGTGTGCAGACCTAACGTACCAACGGCAAGTTCCCAATGAGGCCTCACATCACAGCTACATCACAGTAAAATTGATGTATTTGCTCTATACAGTATTTGCATTGATACAACTGTATTTTATGAGTGCTGAGCGGTTTTAATATACCTTATTGGGGAAAATTATCTGAAATTACCCATTATCCAAAATACTTCTTGTCCCTAGCATTTTGGATAAGGATACTCAGTCTGTATACGATTCTGACTATCCTACTCTTTTATGTTTATTGATTTCTTGTACAACAGATGTGACATAATCAAGTACACCTGGTCCACCACAAAATGCTATGCTGGCTCTAAATTGTACATAAGGTGTAATCAGCAGTGAGTTACTATATAGTCAGAATACATTTAGGTTTATTTTATCTTTTAGCACAGGCATCAGTGCTATAACTATCATTCTGCTAGATCTAATTCCAAAGAGGGATTTTAAAATGTAATTATAATGCAAACTCTTTTTTATGCTGTGGATTTAGGGAATTGCAAGCTTAGGTTACTGTATGTGCTCTGTCAGTTCATATGTGTTGCTGGTGGGGCCTGAGGCTATCTGACTGTGTACCCTTCATTAGGTCGGAGGAATCCTGAGGCTTTGCCTCTAGCTTTCTCAAACCTACTAGCAGGGTCACCAGAAAAATTCAGCCAAAGCATGAGCTAGCTTATTGGAAAATCACAGAGTAGATTGGCAGTGAACCACGTTAAAAGGAAAGATATGTGCCGTATCCAAGCCATGAACCTGACAGTAATTCATATAATGGTCCGGTTGGGCTATAAAGACTCTGATGTTTCTTCAAGTACTATCATTAGGCAGTATGGCAATATATATAATGTATTAATAGATCATTAAACACTAATTAGGTAACATAATTGTTATTTAATACTCATAACTTGCACCTTTCATGGGCACTGTTCTTTGCTACATTTTGTATGCTACAACTGCCTCGGGCCTACTGGAAGTGATGTTTTTTAAGGACTTGTATTTTATTTGCACTATTTATCTTGAAAGTTATTTTCTATTTCTGTAGTAAAACATTTTAATACCTTTACACAATAAGTGTGCTCCGTTCTTAATTTTGGAGCATATTTCTGTTGTCTGGACCAGTTATTGGTTTGGTGAACTAACTAGGCTAGTGACTGTATACACTAGGGTGGACTGACAATTCATGTGGCCCCCAGGCAAGAGATTTGCATGGGGCCCCCTTGTGCCCACCCCATGTATCGCCCACGTGCAATCCCTGCCCTCCAAATGTGACAGCCTGCCCCCTTCTTCCCAATATGATCCCCATATTTGCCAATCTGCCTCCAAACTTTTCAGAATGACCCCCAGGTTTACCAGTCAGACCTCCAGACTTGCCAATATGACCCCTTCTTCCCAATCACCCCCCCCCCCCTAATGTGTCAATGTGACCCGCACACTTCTCAATCAGACCCCATGTTCCCAATCAGACTCCAAAATCAGCCCCCTCCACCCCAATCTGACCCCAGATTTACCAATCCACCCCAAACATGCCAATCAGCCCCTTCTTCCCAATCTGCCCCCAATATTTGCCAATCTGACCCTTTCTTCCCAGTATGAGCCCCAGAATGTGCCAATTCAACCTCGAGACTTACCAATCTGACCCCCACTTCCCAATTTGCCCCTCCAATGTGCCAATCTGCTTTCTCTTCCCAATCTGACCACCACACTTCCCAATCCCACCACATCTTCCCAATCACACCCACACTTAAAAATGTTCCCCTTTCTCCCAATCTGCCCCACATTACCCAATGTGACCCCCCCACACTACCAATTCTCACCCCTAGACTTGCCAATCTGCCCCTTCTTCCAAATCTGCCCCACACTAGCCAATGTGACCCCACACTAGCCAATGTGACCCCCAGATTTACAAATTTGCCCCTTCTTCGCAATCTGACCCCCAAACATGCCAATAAGCCCCTTCTTCCCAATCTGACCCCAATATTTGCCAATCTGACCCTTTCTTCCCAGTATGAGCCCCAGAATTTGCCAATCCGACCTCCAGACTTGCCAATCTGACTCCCACTTCCCAATTTGCCCCCCAAATGTGCCAGTCTGTTTTCTCTTCGTAATCTGACCCATACACTTCCCAATCTCACCCCATCTTCCTAATCAGACCCCCAGACTTAAAAATCTGCTTCTTTCTCCAAATTTGCCCCCAAACATTCCAATCTGCCCCAGATTACCCAATGTGACCCCCACACTACCGATTCTCACCCCCAGGCTTGCCAATCTGCCCCTTTCGTCCCAGTATGACCCCCATATTTACCAATCTGCCCCCTTATTCCCAGTATGACCCCCATATTTGCCAATCTTCCCCCAAATGTGCCAATCGGACTCCCAGACTTCCCAATCAGACTCCCACACTACCCAATGTGACCCCCCAATCTGATGCCCCCACATCCCAATCTGACACCCCCCACTACCCAGTCAGACTCTCCCACTACCCATTCAGACCCCCCCTTGCCAGACACCCCCACTACCCAATCAGACCACCCCTGCCAATCAGACACCCCCCTTGATAATCAGACCCCCTACCAATCAGCATTGATGACGACTTACCTTATCTTTGTGCTGAGCTCCTCCATCGCCATCATTGCAGGGGTAGCGGGGTCACATGACATCATTGCATGACGCCATGTGATGCACACAGGTCTGTGTGAGCTACCGCTCACATTAGCCTGCATTACGGAGCCCTGTCACATGTGTCTGCTCCCATGATTTCACAGTTCGGCAGCGGGTCCCCCCACTGACCCGGGCCCTCGGGCAGTACCCAAGTGCCCGTATGGTCAGTCCGCCCCTGGTATACACTTAACCTATTCCAGGGGACTACACCATCACCATAGTTTTGTTTATTACTTCTTTGTACATGGTTTAAGCCCTGTCTTTGTGTATGATGTTATTAAAAAGCATATCTTTATATTCTCAACGAGTGAGAGAGATAGCAGCTTTGCCTTGAGATTGGGCAGTGACACTCTCTGCTTTTGTTTAACATTTGCCAAGTTCTGCCGTAAACATTGTGTTGGAAAGCATCCATTATGTCAGACCTAGAGCAGGTGCTTGTTATTTCCCCAGCAGAATCTCATTAGATTTAACACTGCACCACTAAGCCAAACAGCTCTCATCTCTGCCAGTGTGAGGTGACCATCTGCAGTCTAATGCTTTACATGTATACTACCTGGTCATGTTGTTTCAGAATCTTGGAATTTGTTGATGATATATATAAAGTTACCTGTAAACTCCTTATAACCTTTAACCAACGTACCACTATTTTCAACAGGTACGTTATGGAAAAGTCCTCTCCATATATAGTTGCACCTACAGATCACTACTAAGGATTTATGCAGTCAATATGCAATTTCTTCATAATTCAGGAGGCACAAAAGACACATATTAAACACATGTTTTTATATGCATGCATTTGCTTGCAATTATGATAACAGAATCTAGATAATGTTGATAATTTGTTATTCTCTATATTTATACTATAAATCATTTGATACTGCCCCATTGACTTAGAGGACCATGGTAGGGTTAATTACATTGAAAATATAAATGGAAGCAATATGCGTGGTGTTGGTTCAACTATTACTTTAAGGAAAGCATGATTAATGTATATACTTTTAATTGATTCTGTTGCTGTTTCTTAACTTTGTAAGTGCCAGAGGAGAAGTGGTGGTCATGCTTCTCTGGTTAAATGAATAGTTCTCCTTTTCTCACTTGTTTAAAAAAAAAAAATGCTATTATTTGTATGTGGTTTTTTTCTAGCAATGCCTCTGGTTTAAATCTATTGTTTTATAGTCCCATGGTGTTATTTTATAATCATTTTTTCTTTCATGCTGGGTTTTGACCAGAAAGAAAGTTTGTATCCGAACAAGTCTGGGACTCATGGGATCATTTGCTTGCAATTCTGCTAACTCAATACAAAGATTGTTTTTTTTTTATGCTCTACATTCACATTACAAACAATATTTCTTTCTGTCTGAGAAGCAGTGACTCCAAAATGTTACCTAAACTTTGCCTACTTCAGCAAACACACAATGTGGCAGTGGCACTTTGTTAATAGCGGTAAAAAATAGATTGAGGCCAATGTTAAGTGTATAGAGACAATAGAATGGACAGTATTTTTGAAGAAAAGTGCTAAATTGCTAAAAGGTCATCAAGAGTGCTGTTTCAGTGTTGATGTTGAGACCTAGGTATTATTAATTTCAGAGAAATACAAAATAACCCATGTGCTTCTTAGTCTACACAAAATCCATAATGGAAACCATTGCCAACAAAAACAAGTGTATATATTCATGGTGTGTAAAAATTACCTTATTAAAATATATGTCCAACATATAAGTTTGTAAACCAAATTTCACATCATATCAAGAGGGAGAAGGTAGGTAATAAAATAACTAAAGAAGGTAGGCAAAAATGAGAAGAATTGTTTTATTAGGCAGTTGTGTTCGTTGTTTTTTTTGTTTTATTCTTTTTTTTAAATAAATGTACTTCTATATTATTTTGTACTAATGTTGTGTATGTTTGATATCTAGGTCTCAGATGTACTAATTGCTGTATATGTTATCTATGTTCTTAGTGGAGATTTGTAAAAACTCAATAAAAATTGATATATAAAAAAGAAAATGAAAAGCACTTTGTAAACTGATCACATAGTTTCTGTATCAGAAAGCAGTAATTGTTATGTTCTAAGATAAATATAGAAAGCTGAACCAGTGTTATTTACAGTTATTATCTATTTGTACAAATATTACATTTTAGCTGACATAGATCTGTCTGTCTTCTAAAGGTAATTCTGTACCTTCTACAGGTAATCAGACCCATGTGAGTTTGAACTCTGTGTTGTCTTTTCCTACTGCACAAAGGCATAACCGTATTTCTGTCCTTTGTGGGTGGTTACTTATAACAAGAAATTAGCTTTGAGCAAAAATATGAAATCATTATTATAAAATCTAAATTATGCCAGAATCAGGTCTTCATAAAAACAAAGTAATGGCAATGGACATAGAAAAACAATGTAAAATTATTAACATGCCACTGGAGTCCTACACAGCCTGTATAGGTTGTTGAATAAATTCTACCTCTGACAATGTCAAACACAGTATCTTCTAAATTCTCAAACATCTTCTCTTGACGATATAGTACTAATAATTGAATGAAGTTCGGTCAATTTTCTGCTACAAACTTGAAGCTATGAATGCTGGGATATCATTGGCATGACATCATTAGTGGCAGGCAAACTCCACTGTATCACCCACTGTAACTCCATTCCATGAATAATCAATTTTGAAATAAAAAAATATGCAAATTAATTTTTATTTCTGAATAAAAATGCTGTGGAATGCACACAGTTCAAAATGACAGCAATAGCAAAGAGCACTTCCACAAAATCAGAAGTTCCCGATGCACATGGCAGCCATCAACACTGTACTGAAACAGTATACATACAAACTTCTTCACAGTAAAGAAACATTGTGAATGAAATGTACTGCTAAAAAGGAAGTATCGTGTTAAGGTTATAAGTAATGCATTATTATTATTTTAGTGCAGGTCTCTATTTAGGAACTAGATGGGCCCTTTCAGGAACTATGTGTACAAACAAATAACAGATACGAGGATACACATGGTATAAAATGATATTGTCGTATACCATTTGAGTCTGTACCGACAATACAAATGCCTTATGAATAGCATGTGACTCCTGAGGTTTACCAATAATTGTGTGGCTTAAAGCAATGAATGTCATGGTTGTAGATTAATTGATGTGGATGTTGGCATTACTAAATGTGCAAACCTTCTTGTTGGCCTTTAATGTCCAATTGGTGGCATGAGCATCGTGAATTTTTGTGTGGCCCCTAAAGCACATATGGAAATAGATAAGTGGCAGTCCCAAAATCACACAGAATAATAGTAAATAAAGTGTTGCGCAAAAAATGATACTTATCGTTTTAAATTTGCAAAGGTGAATATATATTCAGTATACATGAAAAAAGAAGAAAGACAAAAAAATATGTGTGAACCTTAAAAAAATATATATCAAAGTAATACATGGTAAAGTGACCCTAGTGGAATTAAACTCACATTTACCAGAGCCTTAAAGAACCGACTTTGGTTTAAAGCGCTTTGTGGGGTTTAAATCCCTCTGTGGATCCTCTTGACTTAAAAATGATAAGAGCCAGAAGTGATTCCAATGGTGGATATGTGGAGAGAGAGGAACAATATATTGCAGCATGTAATATAAAGACACTTTATTGGCCCCCAAATGCTGAGGCTTAAAAATGCTGAGCATAAAAAACAGGTATAACAGTCAGAACAGCAAGGGTAGACTTGCGATGCAGCTGTATCGAAGGTGTCCACTGTGCTTCTCGGCTCCTCAGAGTATATTGATGTTTGGTAGTGAAAGACGCCTGACTTCTCAAGAGCTGTTCTCAAAATCCTCCGTCTGGTTCACGCGTTTCGGTGCCCCTGGAAGAAGGCACTTAGCCGAAACGCGTTGTGCGTCACTTAGGCAAAAAGCTGGGGTAATTTCAGAGTTTTTTGAATATCCTCCTTATGCATTTCGCCTTAAGGCCTAATCTGTGGCAAATTACAGAGATAAAAAGGAAGTAACAGACTAAGTAATGTGAACAGAGACAGATCGATACATGAGGTAAAGAGAACCCTGCTTCTAAGTTTATAATCCATAGGCCAAATATTCAATACATAATGAAATGCCTGATTTAATCCTCTGTAAAAAAAAAATAAAAAAAACTTAAATTATTTGGTCATCGGTTAATATTTCAGTACAGACAAAATTATTTTAAATGTACACATAAAATTTGAAATTTAAATAGACCAAATAATGTTGTGGTACAAAATTCTTTTAATCTTTCCAATATTTAAATTTTTTTGCGCTAAAAATTTAGCAAGCTTTCTTGAAGCGATAAGTGGGTAACATCAAGTAAAATAACTATTTTGGACAGTGTGTTTTTGCATCTTTCCTATATTTGCAAATCAACTCGATGTTGCCAAAAGGACCCCAAACCGTGTGATACATGCTTAAAGGAATTAGATTATTCCTGTCAGAACAAAACACATCACTTTACTGCCATCTTTTTTCCCACTTTTTAATGTTTTTTTTTCAATATGCATTCAAACGTTATGTTTTCAGACAGGTTTGTTGACAGGCTGTGTAGATGGTGGGAATGGAGTGATGGATCTCTAAAATGGAAAGGGTGACCTTTTTTAAAATTTGATTACTGCAAAAAAGTAGTTGCAGGCAACTGGATTATGGTGCATATTTCTGGTATAATATCTTATTTAATCATACTGAATTGTGCTAACCCCAGCTGCAATGTGTTTTTTTTTAATAAGTGGTATTTATTTTAGGTGAAACACTTTTTTCCACCAATCTGTGCTGGAAGGACTCTGTCAACCTAAACATTGCTTATACTGTATTGTAAAGAATAAAAAAGATGAAAAGTTATCAATACATTGGGTTAGCAAAATTGCAAGCAAATTAACAAAGTAAGAGAAATATATATTTTAAATATGTCTGCGGTGTCTCCCCTTGTGGCTTGATATGCAAATTAAAATTTCCCATTAAATAATAGTACAATTGCATGTCAAGTCACTGGGGATGCCATAAACAGGAGACGACACAGAAATGTTGAAAACTTATTTTTCTCTAAAAGGGACACTACCACTTACATAAGATGTAACTAGATAATCTCGTTATTTAAAACAAACACATATATAAATCATATACCACTGTATTTTTTTTATATGATTGAATTAATTGCATATAAAAGGAAAAATAAAATTAGGTGTTTATCTCCAGCATCCATTTTGAGAATATTTCCCCTGAAACGACATCATCCAAAATCTTCCAGACAGTCTCACTTTACCACTGTGGCCAAAGCCTGCATGATGATGTCATAAAATACTCCCTGCTCTCTTACTGGCTCCTGTGTGTCATAGTGGGCAGGACTAGGTGGCTTTGTACAACTTTTTTTTACCTGCTTTCTAACACAAAGCGAGGAGTATAACCTGATCAAACAGGATCATAACTCTGCCCCCTTGTGATGTAATAGTTACATTGCCCTCCCATTCGATGCAAGTCTTTTTTATCAGAATTCTGACTTATAGACTGCATTCTGTGTCCCAAGCCCCAAAGTGAGAAATTTGTGCTGTAAGGTCTCTGGGTGGCACCCAAAAACACTATATTTCACAAAATGGTGATGCCCAGTCACACTTGTTTAGTTACATATTTGATTAAATACAGTCACATAAGAAAAACAAAAGACATATCTGAAATCAAAAATACAAAATAAAAAAAGTAAAACCTTTTCATTCTTTGGTGGGTGTGTCCCTTTAAGTTATGTTTGCAATACCATACCATACATACCATACCATACCAGGACATGCACAAAAAGGATTATGCTAACATTTCTGTGGTGTTTGTGTTTAGCTCTAATTTTACTCTTTCTCACTGTACCCACACAGATAATATATTGTTATTTTCAGGACAAAAGGGTTTTCTTTAGATATCATTATTTAAGCATATCATATAATTTCGTGCAGACATCCTCCGGCTGCCCCCACTAGCCACCAGGGAGATATGGGCAGCCGGGGGATGTTTGCACATATCGTGCAGACTTCCCCCGGCTGCCCCCATTAGCCACCAGGGTGGCTACGTTGGGTGGAGTGAGGGGGGAGACAGACAACATTGGGGGGAGGGTGGGGGAGAGAGACAGACAACATTGGGGGGAGGGTGGGGGAGAGAGACAGACACCGTTGGGGGGAGCATTGGGTAAGTCTGGGGGGTAGGGGCAGCATTGGCACATAAAAGGTAAATAAACCTTTAAAAGGTAAATAAACAAGAAATTCATTTTTTTTATTAAATATGAAAAATAAATTTACATGTGAATATATACAAGTTAAACTTTTTTCCTATAGGGTAGTCTTATATTCAGGCTTTTAGTTTTTTACCTAAAGGAATATATAGTTTGGGGGGGTCATCTTATAATCAGGGTCGTCTTATATTCGAGCAAATACGGTATATATTTTTTTCATTCAAAACATTCTCGGGGGACCGGGGTAGGCTGCCCATACTGTAATTAATCTCTCCCTTCCCCAATATTGTTGTGGGGCATGGGGAGACTAAAGTAGTGTAAGCCAGTCACTGGCTTTGACAGATAAATACATCCAGTGACTGAGATTGGCTGTCACAGGGATTGGATAGAGGGGTTGAGGTACTCAGCCATGTCAGTTACAGCCCAATTGCAGTATGCCAGAGTATGCCTCAACGTTCTTTGTTGACAACTGCACTGCTTGCTGTGACATGCCTGGCACATCCTTTGTCTTCAAGGGGTAATGTTGTAATAGGAACCTATCCCAATCACTGTTGAAATTCTACTTGTTTCAAAACAAGCTAACATTCAAAAGGACACAAACCAGTAAGAAGAGGTCAGATGCATGCTGAATATTGCTGAACTAAAATTAGTAAAGAAAAAAAACTGCTGACCTAATGTATTATCGACATTTCACTAAAACTGAGCTGAAAAGCAGCGATAATACAAGAATACCAGTATCCATGGCAATCTCCATAGAACATCATAATGTGGTCACAAAGTGAAGATTATTGGTACCTGCTGCTGCTGACAAGTGAACTGCAAAAATCAGGCATTAATAGATGAGCTGAAACAATCCTCCAACTTGTCTAACTTTCCAATTCAACTATTAGCGCCTGATTTATGCAGGTCATTTAACTGTTCCATTATAGTGAATATCCTGTTTTAACATAATATGCATAATAAGTGTTTGGTATGATCTGCACATGATTATATTTTAGATGGCAGGGCTTTGTTTTATTGAATGAAAAGCAATTATTGTCACAAATGCTATTAAGATTCTCGTTTGTTTTTCAGGGGAAGAAAATTTATTGGCAATTTTGAAAAGGAGATGGTGGAAATATATGTTCCTAGGGATCATAGACATAGAAGCCACATACTTAGTGGTCAAAGCACATCAATATACAACTCTCATTAGCATACAGGTAAGTTTACCAACCTTTTCTTCAAATAACTGCTCTGCACTGTGTGTGTCTATATACAGGAAGAATCAAGACATTGTGCTGTGTGGGCCAAGAATTGAAGTGACAACTGGCACTGAGCGTTAGGGGAAGGAGCAGGACGTAGGAGTATGGAGGGGGACTAGATACCAAGTAAGATGAACAAGAACAGACTAATGAGGTAGGGAGCCTTGAAGCGGACACTCTAAAGGAAGCGGGGCACATGAGACACATTAGGGAGTGAAGAGGTGAAAAGTAAGGTGGTGGTAGTGCTAGTGATTTGGATCAAAGCAAACTTTGCTTTATTGTCTATCTACTCCTTCCAGATTGATCAACTAATGCGCTCTCCCCTAGAAGTAATTCACACCGGAGACAAAGTTTCTGATCAGTGAAAAACCTGAGGCAAACCTTTATTTCTCAGAGTGGGGGATTCCTTTTAAAGCAGGAATATGTCACAGTACAGTCATAGTTTAAAGATACAATATACGTTCAACAATTGGCTAACAGTTGGAGGGGTCTTCTTTAAGCCCACCCTACAGAATGTGATGTCATCTTTATAGAGTTCTCCCACCCACATTCCAGCTCCATCTTGGTTACACGATGGGAAGGGGAGTGAGTAGTTTACTGAACAAAAAGGGGCTCCAGGGGGAACAGTTACTGTTACTTTAACAGTGATTCTCCATTTTGATTCACGTGGCATGCAATAACTTGTACAAGAGAAAGTGGGAGGAGTTAGTACCGGAAGCTGGTCTTTATAAGAATGTGTTACATGAGACTTGCTCCTTAGCAGGGGGGAAGGGGTAGCTTGGATGGGAGGAGTTTCCATAGGAAGTAGTTTTAGCACATGTGTAAGAGATTAAACAGACAAAGGAATGCAATGCTTATACGTAAGCATCTGTAAGAAATTATGACCTTTTAGGGAAGTGTGCCAAATAAGACATAAACACAAATATATAATAGTAAAAGAGACATTTTGTCCATTACACTAGTTTTAGGAATGATTGGAGCTAGGTGGGTTTGGCTACAGATTAATTGTGTGCTTTCTGGCTGGATGAATTGTATGCTCCCTATGCACATATTTCACCCCTTGCGCTGTGCTTACTAGACATTTAGATGGTGTGTGTCCAGGGTTGCCACCTGGCTGGTATTGTACTGGCACAGCCAGTAAAAAATTGGCACCAGGCCAATGTTAAGTCTATGGAGACATTAACAAGACTGGTATTTTTTTGAAGAAAAGGTGGCAACCCTATGTGTGTCCACCTAGTGATTACTAGAGGGCAGTGCCCTAGGGGTAAAAAAAAGTGGAAAAAATGGTTGGCGCAATTTGCCACCCACCTTTAAGTGCCGCCTGGGGCAATGGCCCCGTCTCTCATCTATATACTAATAACATTCCAATTGTTTATTTTTATTTTTTCCAGCCTCAACGCTTAGAGTTCAGATACTACCCAAACATTTAATCTAATAACCACATTTCCACATACATTACATTTATTTTTATAGTATCAACAATTAAAACAGCACTGTATATGGCGCTTCAAGGGAAGTTACAGACTAAAGTAGTAGTGTATCTGACACCTGTTGGTGATTATTTAACGGATACACACTACACTTTATTTGTATATATTTGTATATTAGAACCCTCATGTGGACTATGCACATTTTGCCTCTCTGTTTTGGATGTATATTTGTCTCTCTGTCTCTTTCTGTAATACAATGTAAAACATGATATATTTACTACATTGGAAAGTTTACTACACCAATAGGTGTCAGATACACACAGAAAATGGAAATGATACTTATTTTTCTGGAAAGAGTGTATTTCAGATAATTCAGTGAATTCAAATGGTTGAACAGGTATATATAGGCATGAAATTCAAATAGGATTTAGCTATCCCCCAAAGGAATCATATTCATAGATCTATGAGCAAACAAGAATGCTCAAACGTTCAGGCATAGTTCAGAGGCCACAAAGAGTCAGGTGTAGACCTGATGTATTGAATCACCCGTCTGAACTGTCAGGCTTAATGGACACCACACAAGGCCAAAAGAAAAGACAAGAAATCACTCCAAAACGCATCCAAAGTGGCCCCAAAAATAGGTATCAAAGTGCAAATAACAGGTGGAGGGGGAAGTTGTACAAAATAATCACTTTAATAATTAGTAAAAACAATAAAAAAAAACAAAAAACATTGTCTTAGACCATGTAGTGGTTCCCAGTGAATCAGCACTACTTCCAGGTGGGCGCATGACCTGTTACGTCCAATTAGACTTCGTCTGATAAGGGTTCAACACTACTGATGGCAAAATAATGCAATTATTCCTATTGCTTTTATGTTTGTTCATGTTTGTTCATGTGCTGTGAATTTTCTACTTAGTTTAGAACATTTCCTATGTATTGATTTTTACCCATTCTTCAGTGACATTCTGTAACTTGTACAGATAAAGTAACCTTGCTTTCTTATTATAAATCAGATACCTCTTTCCTTGCCACTTTCAATGATAGTCAGAGAATATGGATACCTCGCCAGGATCAATTGTGTATGTTCTTTCCTTAGATACAAAAAATGGGGTTTTCGATAAATAAATGAAAGAAAACAGAAATAGAATTCTTTATTAATCTCTGTTGTAAGTAAAACACACAGAAACTAACTACAATTAAGGAAAGTCAATCTATATATTCCCCAAACACCTGCTTTTTTGACACTTGTATTTTGTTTTATTAACTAGCAATGTCACCTTTGAAAAATTAAGGCTACAGGTAAAATCAATCATTTGTATATTATTATAGTGCAAATATCCATTGCAGTGTTGAAAATGTAATCTGGATTCAAAACTTTCATTTAGCAGATACTTTTGTATTTATTATCATTATTTTCACATCTAATAATACTAACAACAGCTATTTTTGCTGCATCTCCATATAAACCTAAAAATGTTTGATATACTAAACATAATCCAAAAAACTTTCCCAAGTTTTGTACACACATTTCGAAAGTTTGAAATGGTGTTGACTAAGTTGAATATTCAGTAAAAATATCAAACCATGCTATAATTCAACAGCAGATAAGAACCTTTCAGTATGCACAATATGGTATGTAAGTGATGTACTCAGGGCCGGCCTTAGGGGTGTGCGACCTGTGCGAGCGCACAGGGCGCAACACCCCAGGGGGCGCCTGCCCGGCCGCTCAAAAAAAAAAAAACGTTTAAAAAAATAAAGCCGGTAGAGGATCAAAAGATTCCCCCCTCACCAGCCCTCTTCTCGGCATGCTCTGCTGGGTCCGGGGAGGGGGCGGAGCTAACCGGCTGAGCGTGGCTGAGCATGGGGAGCCGAGCAGCACTTTGCCCTTTCAGTGCACACTGGAGTCGATTTTACATTTTTCTTGGAGTCCAGGGGATGCTGTTTATGTAGATATATTGAGGAGACAGCATATGCCTTTTTTACTTTGTTCTCCTCTTTTCACATTGTGGGCAAGCACTAAGACCTATGTACTTTAACATGCCTTACTGGTAATATAGTCGACGTTAAGGTTATACTTCCCCTTTAAGTTTAAATACAAAATTACCAAACATAATTGATATATCAAATTGTTTATAGGAATAGCTTTTTTTAATATTTGTCTGAATTCAGAGACTAAGGCTTTAAAAGATATGTAGTCATTAACCTTCAGAAGCTTCCACTGAATAGTTAGCCTATTTTTTGCTGCATCATGGGATTGTTCCTTCAGCAGGTGGTAGTTCATACGCAAGTAATAATATCTCCTCTGGACGGTAGTTTTTATTCAGGGAATCTTGTAATAATTCTCCTGATTGTTACCTGGTTAACTGAAGTTGGATTGATTGATTTAAACAAGGCCAAAGTATTTGAATTTCTGCTTCAGGGAACCATGGTTAGGTCAGCTCTTCATACATCAGTAGTCCAAAATACAATTTATGAGATGCAGAAGTATGGAAGAATGGTTTTACCTAAACTAGATTTAATCAGTAAGCTATTTTATGTATCACTTTTACTTTTTTTCTTACATTAGTCCATTTAGACAGTTTCAGGCACAGCTAGATGGTTATAGTTTTATAGCGTCTCACATGTCCAAGAGCATGTAATATTCACATAAATGCATAGACTGCACTGCAATTCACTTGGCTGTAGGATTTAGTTTTCATTATTCCTCCTTTTCCTGTTTATTAGCTCAGCATCTAGGATTGCCAGCTTTTCTTCCATAAAATTGTTGCCATGCTACTGCCACCATAGACTTAACATTGGCTTTGAGACAATTTTTTTTACTGGCCTGCTGAGTGGCAACCCTATCCGCATCCTGTATAACAAGTGCTAAGGAAATATTCTAATAGTGCAGTTGTCATTTTTCTAAGTTCTCATCTCCCTATTAATTTATTATTTCCTCTTTGTTAATACTTATATGTGCAGAACGACGGAAAATAAGTGATTAAAGGTTTACTATTGTGAAAAATGATTCACTGACTAAACTTTAACCATGTATTGAGGAATGATGTTTTTGTCCCCAAAGGCACACATAGAAAAGAGCTTCAATTTTGTGTTCCTGGACCTGATCACACTCCCTGTGAGTCTCTGCTTGAAAACTGAAATGTCCGACGACATCACTAGTGAAGTTGCAATTCATGCCTACGCACTAAAGTTTGGGCATGCATCCATTTCTCTTAATGCAACAGACATTTGAGCATTAGTTACAATTAACCTGCCAGAGCAAAGGCATTTTATGTGACAGAGACGATCATGGTGCAGTTTCCTGCAGTGGGATCTTCAGCATATTGTGGTGAGAAGGGTCCATGCTGTTTGAAGGATGTCCTCAAGGTCGTTTGGGCCATGTATTTGAGAACAACATACAACATCCACCTGCATAAAGGTGTTAAGCACATTATATATTATTATCACCCCATATCACCCATCACTTGACCCCATCATCCCATTACATGACTCGATTACATTAGCCCATTACATGCCCCATCACCTCCATTGAATGCC
The DNA here is from genome assembly GCA_036172795.1 of Pelodytes ibericus. Taxonomy (NCBI): domain Eukaryota; kingdom Metazoa; phylum Chordata; class Amphibia; order Anura; family Pelodytidae; genus Pelodytes; species Pelodytes ibericus. Next base: position 78,913,211 of record CM069861.1, on the reverse strand, counting down.
TCCATTACCCCCATTACATATCCCCATCACCCCCATTACATTCCCCCATTACCCCTATTACATTCCCCCAGTGCCCCATTACATCCCCCATCACCTCCATTACATCCCCCCATCACCTCCATTACATCACCCCCATTTTATACTTATTTCATAAGTATAAACACCAGATTTCATACAATTGTTAAACATCATTCATGGATTTCTTGTGTCTAAACCGTTTGATAACTTTAATCAAAAAGAGTTCTTCTCAATTTGAAATAAATGCCTCACAATCTGAGTGCTGAGCATTGGAGTCTTTATTAGAATTAACCTGCTGCCTCATCCAATGAACCAATCAAATAGATCTTGGTAGAAGACTATTGAAGTTAAGACAAGATTTGAAGGACTTTTAGTCAAGAGGGCTCGCACTGACTTTTTTAAAAGTCGCAGGTCATAGGTGCCGGCACCCAAACAAAAAGGTGCCAAATGAGGAGAACTGATAGGAAATGTGCAGAGCCAAACATCACTTCTCGCCAAAGACAGACAGACTGATGCCAAACCCAGAGCATCTAGGTAAAAAGTGCCCTTGTATGTCAAAATGTGTCACTTTCCACATTAGATATGGCGTCATACTTTCATGATGAGCCTCACTTCCAGAATACCACCATTTGTGAATGTATTGAGTCCATTTTGCCTCAGCATGGGCATAGAACAGCCTCATAACTTTTGAAACATTGTTTAGGACAGATGGCAAATATGAACAGCTGGCAGGTTTGCTGGCACATAAGATTTTGAAGAATGTTATATTTTGTGGGCTAATTTTATTGTGATCTTGATGGATGGATTCCATCATTTCCACATCTGCATAAATTTTCACATCATTATACGTTGTATTTTACCACAAATTGTGACACTAAGGCAGGGCCGGTGCAAGGATTTTCGTCTACACAGGCGAAGGTGCATTTTGTTGCCCCCTTCTTCTGACCAGCCATGCCTCCCACACCATTAACCCTCCATACATATATATATAAAAAAGTATAATGTAAAAAATAAATACATCTAAATATTCAACTCGCATGCTCTAAATGTGTCACACATTGAAACCCTTAAGCACAAAGACACCCTTGCAGTCACACACAGAGACACACCACTTACACACACACCCTTACACAGACACAGTGACACAATTACACACACCCTTACACAGACACAGTGACACACTTACACACACAGAAAGTGACACACACACACACCCTTACACAGAAAGTGACACACTTACACACCCTTACACAGAAAGTGACACACTTACACACACCCTTACCACTTACACACACAGTGACACCAATACACATATAACCTGAGACACACTATTTTGCCACTCAATATGCCAGTATTTAGCCACTCAATATGCCAGTATTTTGCCCCTCAATATGCCATTTAATATGCCAGTATTTCCTCAATATGCCATTCTTTTGCCATTTAATATGCCAATATTTTGCACCTCAATATGCCATTTAATATGCCAGAATTTTGCCCCTCCAATATGCCATTTAACATGCCAGGATTTTGCCCCTCCAATATGCCATTTAATATGCCAACATTTTGCCCCTCAATATGCCATTTAATATCCCAGGATCTTGCCGCTCCAATATGCCATGATTTTGCCCCTCCAATATGCCATTTAATATGCCAGTATTTTGCCCCTCAATATTCCATTTAATATGCCAGTATTTCCCCTCAATATGCCATTCTTTTGCCATTTAATATGCCAATATTTTGCACCTCAATATGCCATTTAATATGCCAGAATTTTGCCCCTCCAATATGCCATTTAACATGCCAGGATTTTGCCCCTCCAATATGCCATTTAATATCCCAGGATCTTGCCCCTCCAATATGCCATGATTTTGCCCCTCAATATGCCATGATTTTGACCCTCCAATAGGCCATTTAATATGCCATGATTTTGCCCCTCCAATATGCCATTTAATATGCCAGCATTTTGCCCCTCAATATGCCATTTAATATGCCAGGATTTTGCCACTCAATATGCCAGGATGTTGCCCCTCAATATGCTATTTAATATCCCAGGATCTTGCCCCTCCAATATGCCATTTAATATTCCATGATTTTGCCCCTCAATATGCCACGATTTTGCCCCTCCAATATGCCATTTAATATGCCCGGATTTTGCCCCTCCAATATGCCAAGATTGTTCCACTCAATATGTCAGGATTGTGCCATTCAATATGCCCGGATTGTGCCACTCAATATGCCCGGACTTTGCCCCTCCAATATGCCCGGATTGTGCCCCTCCAATATGCCCAGATTGTGCCACTCAATATGCCCGGATTTTTCCCCCTCCTCCAGCCAGTACTTACCTTCTTCCTGCTCTGTCCCCGGTGCAGGTCCGTGGCTGTGAGGAAAGCGTTGTGCGTTCCCCTCCAGCCGATGCGGATACAATAAAGTTTGTTTTAAAAAAAAGTTAAAACAAACTTTATTGATCCGCGCGGCTGGAGGGGAGTGCACAAAACTTCCCTCACAGCCACGGACCTGCACCGGGGGACAGAGCAGGAAGAAGGTAAGTAAACGGGCCTGGGGGAGCGTGCGATTTTAAACCAAACAAGCATGGTCTCTGTGTACCAGTAAAATATATTGCTCTTTTTCATATTTTATTAAGAACTCAAACTAGAAGGTTTAATATCATTATTTTAAAATTATTGAGAAAACATTTTTATGTTGTCTAAAATGCGTGGGGGTTGATTTACTAAATTCTCAATGTCCAGCCAACCGTAAAAGCTTGTTTGATTCAGTTGTTGATAGACAGCTTATGTTTGAGACATTTAGTAAAAAAGGGAATTAGCCAATTAACAGCCAACGATCTAACTGTTGCCAAATGTCAAAAAAGCTGTAAATTCAGTGAACCAAAGAGAGTTAAAGAGACTCTGTCAGCCAGATAGTATCAACAGTGGATATGTTTTTCCATTTCAGTACCTAATTTCATATGGTGCCACAATTGGATCTCGTAAACAGGAGACAGCAGAGACACACTTACAGTAGTTAGAAAATCTGGTGACTCCACCATAACTTTTCAACAAGCCATTAAAGAGGAGTTTTTTTTTTTTTTTTTTTTTTTTAAGTGCTGTGTACATAAGCGTACAAAGGCCCATTATCAGCAACAATCACTCCTGTGTTCTAATGGTACATTGTGTTATTTAATCCAAGTTTATCATTTTAAGTCAACGTCTTGACTGTATTTCCTATTCAATATGCAACTCATTTGATGTATGTTTTCATGGGAAAAATTCCATTTCTAAGTGACCCCAAACTTTTGAATGGTAGTGTATAAAATGAAATATGCAAGTAATAGCTTGCTTTTATTATGTTCTGTACTAATGTCTAGAACATTGATGTCCAAAAGGTGAACCACAGGTCAGATGTGACCCTCATGGGATTCTGTTTCACCCCTAATTTAAGTTTCGTCACAAAAGCTTGCTTATTCCTAAATTAAATGCTTTATCAAACACAAATTATCATTTTCAAAAATTAGATATTAAAACTAAGAAAGTGCAATTATATTTGTATCTGTATACGGACAAATAATTTGCTATGTTGTTGGCATTTCACTGCCAGGTTTAAAATGGAGACAATAAAAAGATACTTGGGGATCGTAGCAGACAGGCTAATAAAACAGGCACTGCGTGATTCTTTCATCAATTGTAGGGCTAGCATGAACTCTGATAGCATAGTATATCATAATCGCCAATTACCTGTAGCACTCTACCCACTTTTATCACCTATCACCAGGGAAAGCAAGCTCTGGACTTAATAAGAAGCTTTGATGTCCAAGTGGAAAGTTTTGATTTGTATTATATTCTGGGTAATAAAAGATCTGTTTTGTTATACACTGTACTTTATATGTATTTAGAAAAGAGGAAAATGCAGGTCAAACTTTTTTTCATTATTTATGATTTTTTTTTATTGTGGAAACAATGTCACAGAGAATTAATTAAACAGTCAAGAAATCCCCAAAAAATGTTATGATGTAATTGTTCACCAATTAAATGCCTCAAAGAAATGTACCATACCAGCAAGAATTGCTTAAAGCAAATACAGTTATTTCTTTACAAAATAACTAGTTTTTTTTAGCAATGAGAAAAATCTTTCTTAAACACTGATGTCTAACAGTAATGCTTAAGCTGTTTTTGGACTTATTATTATGAATTATAGTTCATCAGCAGCTGGAGAGACACCGTTGGATTCCTGGGATCTTATGTGTTGATTTAATCAGAAACCTAAGGGGATTTAATAATGGAGAATCAGTGTAATGATAACATCTGGTGCTATGACGTTACCTCTAATAAAATGGACTTAGTGGGATCGCTTTTCAGGTGTTCCTTCCTAATCATGTATAATTTGTATTGATGGAACATGGCCTCATGTTCAATTACTAATTAACTTTTCCTAATTCAGATTGTAAAATATCTGAAGAATAATGAAAAGTACAGAGGTAAGGAAGCACAACTGTAGAACATTTAGACGGGTGTGCACTTCAGTTATATTAGTGTATTCACACTCTGTACAACTGTTAATTTCTTGTTCTCTGATTCCCACCCTAGCAAGCCAGATTTATATTATTGGTATCTCATTCTGCTTTGTGGATTGGTGTTAAAATATCATTCCAATCTCCAATCAAGTCAAAAAAGGATTTGACGAATGAATGCATATTAAAGATTAAATGGATTTTTTTTTTTTTTAAAGCCATCAGACATTTCCAGTGATCCTTATCGCTTGGATCATCTTATGTCACCAATTGGATCACTTGTTATTGCAACTTTTGGCTGACTTGTATAATTTATCTAACTTTTAAACTCTTTATTATCTTGTCCCTCTTTTCCCTCCCCTCCCTCCCCCCCATTTCCGCCCCCCCCCCCCTGTTTCCCATTTCTCCGTACTCCCGTATGCCCATTTTGCATATTGAGTAGTACTTATTTCCACATCTTCACATTGTAGGCTGATGTCCCCCCACTGGATCCCCTTGAGTTCGTGTCTATATAATCTTTAAATATGGGGGTTAACAGCACAGTAAGACAAAAAAAAAAAAATGAATGAAGAAGAAGAAAATGAAAAAAAAAAAAAAACACTATCGCAGCGACGCAGGCCCTGTGCTCCAGTTCTTTTATGAACCGATACCGCCTTCATTCAATAATACTATCCATTCCGCCCATTTAGAGTTCCTCTTTGCCTTAATACCAAATTGCCATTCTATTCCAGCTTCCATTGTTAATTGGTGTATTACTTGTTTTTTTACCGGGGTCCAAGTCGGGACAGACAGGGAGTTCCAATTCCTCGCTATCTCCAGCTTGGATGCCAGCAAACTATGCGTTATCAATTTTTCTCTATCTTTTGGCCATGGATGATCCATTAAGTGGAGTAGGTAGTTCTGTGGGCTCAGCAGTAAGTTTGTGTCACATAGTTTATTTATTTGGGAACCTATCATTTGCCAAAATAACTGGATAGGCGGGCAACTCCACCAAATGTGGAGAAAGTCACCCTTGTGGATACCACATCTCCAGCACAAGTCGGATCTCTGTGGGTATATCCTATTCAAGCGGGACGGGGTTAGGTACCACCTATTCATGATCTTGTAGTGTGTTTCTCTCAAGTTTAAACATCTAACTGATTTATACGTTTTAGCCAGTGAGTCATACCAATCTTTACCTGTTATGTCTAAATTTAGGTCTTTTTTCCACTTTTTGACAGATGGAGGCTCTAATACAGGGTCAGTTTCTTTTATGAGCAGGACAGTTCTAGAAATTAATTTAGGTTTACAGGGGGGTTCGGATGATTACAAGGGTTAGATTAAGGGGTGGGGGTAGATTTAGGGTTAGGGTCAATTTAGAGATGGGGTAAATTTACGGTTGGGGTAAAAAAGTCACTGTAGAAGAAAATTATTAGAAAACAAAAAAACACTAATATTGTTTATTGCCCTATTACTTGAAATAAAACATAGACAAACAAGGAAACATTGGTATTAATAAACTCAGGACAAATATAAGAAATATATAGACGGGGTCTTTTTTTACCATTTGTAATTGTGTAAAACAAAAAAATTAGGTAAAAGTTAGAAAAAGTGTTTTTTATGGCATATTTTCATCATATTTTAAATATATTTTTTTTATAGTAAATGATATCATATGATGAAAATAATAGTATCAAATGACTGAACACAAAGAAAGAAATTCACAGTTCAGTAAACGTATGACAAAAATAATGGAATTCTGGTCTTCAAGGCACATCAAATGCAACATAGCACTCGGTCACTAAGGGGTTAAACATGCATGGGATATTCAAGCCTTTTTCCCCTGCCAGATAAAATAGTTTATAGACTTTTGCACTAATTCTTTCCAAGCTGGTGGTATTTTACGTTGAATCATCCTAAATAAATAAGTCCACTTTGGTAACACATATGCCCTAGGGGTTTCCAATTTTTTAATTGCTTATTGGTATGTGTTAACAAAGGGAGAAAATGAGTTTCTACTATCTCTTTCGGATGAGAACATATCTTAATGCTTAGATAATTTATTGAGGCTTTTGCCCACATAAAACCGAATTTGTCTGATAAAAGAGACCTAGTACCTGACGGAATATTAATTGCTAAAGCCACTGTCTTTTGGATATTTAATTTATATCCTGAATGTTTTGAATATTGATTTATTTCCGACATTAATGCCTCCATTGAATCCTTAGGGTTCTGCAGAGTCAATAGTATATCGTCTGCATACAAGCTGATTTTATAGGAGGCTCTAGATGTTTCTAGTCCTACTATTTTTTGGTTTAGTCTAATAGCTATTGCCAGGATTTCTGCTGTTATTATATATAGCAATGGAGATAACGGGCAACCCTGACGGACTCCGTTATTTATTGCAAACCATTCAGATCTGAAGCCCTGACCCACGACTCTTGCCATTGGATCTTTATAAAGGAGCATAATCTCATTTAAGAATCTTCCCTCAATCCCGCAGGTCTGGAGAACATTTTCCATGAATGCCCAGCTGACCCTGTCAAAAGCCTTCTCCGCGTCTAATGACAGGGTCAGCATGGGCACCCCTGATCTACAGGCCATGTCCAAGGAATCTATCACTCTCCCAACACTGTCCGAGGAGTATCTCCCTGGTACAAAGCCCACTTGATCTTTATGAATAAATATTGATATAATTTGTTTGAGTCTATCGGCCAGAATCGATGAACAGATTTTTAGATCCACATTCAATAATGCAATAGGACGATAATGTGATGTTTTTTCTGGATCTTTATCCTGCTTGGATATCGGAATTATATGGGGCTGTGTTAGTTCATTAGGTATTTTATTATCTTCATGAAAGCTGTTTTGCATTGGTCAGGGCAGATTTTATTTTATCTTTTAGGACTTTATAAAACCAGTTATTAAAACCGTCTGGTCCCGGAGTCTTATTTTTTTTAAATTTACCTATTGCACTAAGTACTTATTTCTCTGTTAGAGGTTTGTTCGGCTTGTTTAATTGTTGCTCTGTGATCTTAGGGATCTTTAATTGAGCCACATAGTCTTGAATTTCCTTGGTTTTATTGGATGATGGTATATTGTATAATCCTTTGTAATATATCTGGAAGGCGGCCCCTATTCTATCTGGTAGAAGTAAGGTCTCAGTTCCTTCTTTAATTTTAGAGATTGTTCTAACCGCTGTTATTTGTTTTAATTTTTCTGTCATACCTTTATGTGCTCTGTTTCCCTGGTATTAAATGGATTTATTAGTTCCAGATTTAATGTTATTAGATTTTGGCAAGCCCTAACCACTACCCCTGTATAAAATAAACTAACGGACCTGCAAACGTATACATGCCTACACACTCAGCCAGATGGAATTAGTCATTTTTGTCAAGAAAATCATTCACAAATATTATTGATTTAAAATACCTGGCTCTACGCACAGACCATCTTATTCCAGTCACACAGGTTATTACAAAATATGTCTATGCAAAGAACGGATCGGTGTTTACAATTGTTAGGGGGATAAATACATTCAAGTTAAATATAGGTACAATAGGCACCTTCTCATTAAGTTACCTAAGATAACTACGTATGTGAGTACATTAGGCAGGAGCCTTACGCACTAATGAAACCATTTTTTTATTACTTATTTAATTCAATATGGCTTCACAAAATAGCAATTGGTAGCCTCAAATGTCCCATACAAATAATGGGGAGATTGAGGTTTTCATTTTGGTTCGACTGAACTCGGAATGAATTCACCAGCCAACATTTCCAGACAATTTTGGGTCATTTTATCAGCGCTGTATTTAGCACGAGGCAAACAAGGCAAGTAATGGGGTGATGGGGGCATGTAATGGGGTGATGGGGGCATGTAATGGGGTGATGGGGTCATGTAATGGAGATTATGGGGGCATGTAATGGGGTGTTGGGGGCATATAATGAGAGTGATGCTGGCATGTAATAGAGGTGATAGGGCATGTAATGGAGGTGATGGGGCATGTAATGGAGGTGATGGGGGGCATGTAATGGGGGTCATGATGGCATGTAATGGAGATGATGGGGGCATGTAATGGGGTGTTGGGGGCATGTAATGGGGGTGATGGGGGCATGTAATGGGGGTGATGGGGGCATGTAATGTGTATGCAATGGGGTGATGGGGGCATGTAATGGGGGTGATGGGGGCATGTAATGTGTATGCAATGGGGTAATGGGGGCTTGTAATGGGGGTGATGGGGCATTTAAAACACTACCACTTTGCATAAGATGTAACTAGATTACCTGTGCATTTAAAACAAAAACAAACATAAGAGATATGCCACTGGTTCTTTTTTTCTATGTTTGAATTAATTGAATATAAAAGTAAAAATAAAATTAGGTGTTTATCTCCAGCATCCATTTTGCGAATTTTACACATGATGTAACATTCTCCAAAATCTTCCAGCAAGTCTCACTTTGCAACTGTGGACAGAGCCTGCAAAATGATGTCATAAGATACACCCATGCTCTCTTACTGGTTCTGGTGTATCATGAGGGGCAGGACTAGGTTGCTGTGTACAACTTTTTTTTTTACCTGCCTTCCAACACAAAGAGAGGACATTGACTTGAACAAACAGGATCATAGCTCTGCCCCCTTGTGAGGTAATAGTTACATTACCTTCCCATTCAATGCAAGTCTATGATCAGAATTCTGAATTATAGACTGCATTCTGTGTCCCCAGCCTCAAGGTGAGGTACTGGTGCTGTAAAGTCACTGGGGAGGTGGCAACCAAAAACAGTATATTTCACAAAATGGCGGTGCTCAGTCACACTTGTTTAGTAAAATATTTCATAAAATAAACTCCCAAAAACAAAAGACATATCTGAAATCAAATGCCAAATAAAAAATAAATAAACCCTTTTAATTTTTTGGTGGGAATGTGTGTGCAATGTGGGTGATGGGGGCATGTGATGGAGGCATATAATGGGGTGATGAGGTATGTCCTGGATGTGCAATGTGGGTGATGGGGCATGTCCGGGATGTGCAACATGCGTGATGGGGCATGTCGTGGGTGTGCAAAGTGGTCATAGTTACCTGATTAGACCCCAATAATTTGCTTTGTTTTGTACAGGGTTATTACCACAATTACATGTTTTAAGGGAAACAATGTGCCTTTCTCATGTACCGTAATTTAAGAGCAGACATGACATTTGGCTTATAATTTTGAGGCAGACATTGCATCTGGCATGCAGTTTGGGGCTGACATGGCACCTGGTATGCATTTTAGGGTTTAATAATGTATATAATTTTGGGACAGACAGGCCACTGTATAAAGTAATTTGGGGACAGACAAATTACCTGGCATTGATAATTTGGGCCAGGTCAGCAAAAAATGGACTTGAGGCTAATGTTAGGTCATTGGAAAGAATAGTGTCACAACAATTGGTGTAGTGCATACCTGCATATAGATGGTAAGAGATGGTAAGACCTTTGTGATCTGAAAAGCTTTACAACTTGAGTGTTTCCTTTGAAGCTGGAACTGCCAGCAAGTCTATCTAGCAAAGGTCTGTATCCCCTCATAGATAGTAGGTTCTTTTGATATGCTAAGTGACTCTTACCAGTTAGAACTATTTTCCTGCAAAAGTCATCTCCCAAACATGCATTAATAATAACTCACAAATTATTAATCATGCCTCCGTTTGGGAATATTTAGACAGGGAAGAGTACACCCTACAAAATGAGTACAAATATGGCTGGTGCAACTTGAGCCATTTGGAAGTTATTGTGAAGTCTGTGGTATAGAGTCATGGGTAGCAAGTGTGACATATCTATGTGACATGCATGGGAGGGAAATTAGAAACAAGATTTCATATTTTGACTGGGGTAGTTACACCACACGTGGGGGAGGATACTTCTAGGTACACCTTCCCACCTCTGGGCCGGCTTGGAAACCTGAGTTGACCTGACAAGGTATAAATCTAATGATGGAACAATGTCCAGTGTGCTTACTAGGGGCCAAGATCTAATTTTGTGTAAGTTGCCATTATTTCCTTGCCGCAGTCACTCAGACAGAAAATACTGGTACTCCTCCCTCTAAGTGAATAGTTAGGTTTTCTGTTGATTTCTCCTTTTTATTTTTATCTGTTTTGGTGTAAATAATTTGTCATCTGTTTTATTTTATGTATGCACTGTGACTATTCTTTTGTTCATAATAAATATTCCTTTATTAAGTTCTGCCTTTGTCTGGTATTGAGACTCACGTTACCTGATTAGACCAATCGCATAGATATTGTGTTAAAGCATATTTTGTGGGTTTAGACTAATTTGCTTGGGGGACCCAGGCACCCCATTTATAAATTGTCTTGGTGGTGGCAGTGTTAGGACATTAGTTATATCAGTATAATTAAGTGTGGGTGGTGTTAAAGGGGGGGGGTATCATAATTTCAAGTCTAGGGCAGACAGCTAGTTAGTTTTAACCCTTGCACCACCATAACCCAGTCACATGCACTCTTGGAGTAGGGTGCATTCATGACAAATAGCATGGCTTTTTTTTTTTTTTAATAAAGGGGCAACCCTAATTAAGAAGGCAGAGGTACATACTAATGCAGAACTATCTGTAGGTTTTATCTAAATATGAACTTGTGTACCAGAATATCATGTAAGAGTGTATACCAGTGGCGTCGGGGGGGCGGGGGGGGCTACTGGGGCGGAAGCCCCGGCTCTCCCCTCTGTAGCCCCGGATGGAGACTCTGACCATGCCCCCTCATGCTAGGCCCCACCCCCTCGATCTCGGTCCACCCCATGCATGCTGCAATCTGGATGCTGGACAACACCAGACTCCATACCCTAACGCTCAACTCTGCCCCCTCAAGCTTTGAATGTGAGTCTGGCAGCGTTATGAGTGTGCACGTGTATGTATGTGAGTGGCAGAGTGTAAGTGGGTGTGAGTGGCAGAGTGTAAGTGGGTGTGTGTTTGGAAGACTGTGTGAGTGTAAGCGTGAGTGGCAGAGTTATGTGTGTGAGTGGCAGAGTGTGAGTGTTTGGAAGAGTGTAAGTGTGTGTGAGTGTAAGCATGAGCGGCAGAGTTATGAGTGTGCGTGTTTGTGTTTGAGAGTGGCAGTATGTGTGAGAGTATAAGTGTGAGCAGCAGAGTTATGAGTGTGTGTGTGTGTGTGTGTGTGAGTGTAAGCATGAGCAGCAGAGTTATGAGTATATGTGAGTGGCAAAGTGTGAATCCCTGTGAGATTACCTGTGAGAAAATATGTTTAATTACTATTATTCATATTGAATGTGATATTCAAATCTGAAACAATGCTATCATCTCATATTATTTTTATTTTCATGCTTGATTATCACATTCAATATGAATAATAGTGATTCATCTTTATATATAGTCTTTATATTGATGGCAATGAAAGTCCATACACGTGGCATTAAAAATCCCATGTACCTCTTTATAGTATTAAAACCATGTGCTGTTTTTCATTATATTTTGGGCTCATGAAAGATAAAATTGCAGTGAAGTGAGATGGGAATTTCAAAATTAAGGCTAAAGTAGCAGAGTTGGAAAAATTCTCCCATTCAGTTGAAATCCCATCTCAATTGCCTGCAAAAATATTTATGATGTGTGTGTGAGAGTTGCAGGTTTACACACGTGTCTGCGTGGCAGAATATCTGTGTGGGAAAGGCCATCTGTGTGTATAAGGGTGTCAGTGTAAGGTTGTCTGGATGTGTGTGTGTTTAAGGTTGTCTGGGTGTGTGTGTGTAAGAGAGTGTAAGGGTATCTATGAGGGGGGTGTAAGGATGGGTGTCTGTGTGGGCTGTGTGTGTGATATCCGCTATATTTTGGCATATTATGAGACTGTTGGTCTACTTTTTTTTCTCAAAGGCTGGTAAATGGTGTATGCAACGTACACAAAAGTTTGTATGCTCAGTTATTTTGGAATCATGGGAATTTGCTAACATACAAGTGTGTGTGATGTAAGTTGGTGTGTGTAAGTGGGATTGTGTGTCTCTGTGTGTAAGGGTGTGTGTATGTATGTGTAACTGTGCAAGTGTGTATGTGTGGCTGCCTGTGTATGTGTGTGTATTTGTGGCTGCGTATATATGTGTATAAGTGTAACTTCGAATAATATGAGTTTTTTTTGTGCTGTGGGTCTTATTGTGTATTGTGGTACAGTAATGTGCAGCATTAGTGTGTGATATACTCACACACTGCACATTACTGTGAGTTTTACTGCTGTTGAGACTGTGATACACTCACACACTGCACATTACTGTGAGTTTTATTGCTGTGGAGTCTGTTATAATCACACATTTGCACATTACTGTGAGTTTTATTGCTGTAGAGTCAGTCACAGACAGACACACACACATACAGATACAGACACACGCATATAATCGGTCACAGGCAGACATACAGTCAGTCACAGACAGACACACACACATATAGTCAGTAACAGACAGACAAACACATACAGTCAGTCACAGACACATACAGTCGATCACAGGCAGACATACACACAATCAGTCACACACACATGCAGTCAGTCATACACACACACACGCACGTCAGCAATTATGTTGTTGTTTACGATAAAAAAAAGTGCATCTATCAATATCTCCCCCTCCTGGCTGTTATACCTCATTCTATCCTGGTCTGTGCCCTGCTGTTGTTTCTAGCCCTGCTGAGCACACTCAGTGCTCGGACACTATAAGATTGTGCAGCCGGTGCACACACTGCTCCCTCGTGCTCCGCTGGACAAATAAAATGATCACAGCGGCGAGGGCATGCAGGGACAACAATAACCGGGCGTCAGGTATAATTTCCTGGTAATTGAAAGAAGGTCAAGGGCAAGTAGCTAAAAACTGCTGTCGGATGCCGGCGTGGGTTACTCCTCTCGGCGCTCCAGCCGAATATAGGATACAAAAAAACACGGGAGGGCTGCTCCCAGTCGCGGATAGAGGAGTCCCAGACGCTAGCAAAGAACTTCAGAACCAGGTGAGTATCCAGTTAAAATGTAGCCTACGCGTTTCGCGCCTAGCCTGGCGCTTCGTCAGGGACTTCAGCGCCAAGCTGGGCGCGAAACGCGTAGGCTACCAGTATCTTTTCCCTCACCGGGTGACCCTCTCACCCAGCTCCTCAACACTGTTTTTTAACTTTTGTCTTAATAAACAAACATTTTAACTGGATACTCACCTGGTTCTGAAGTTCTTTGCTAGTGTCTGGGACTCCTCTATCCGCGACTGGGAGCAGCCCTCCCGTGTTTTTTTGTATCCCATAATTTCCTGGTGCCCGGGATTTGTTGAGCCCTGATATATACCCATATATACCTATTGTTCATTGGCGTCAATTATATCAGTCTGTATGCCGACTAAGCATGTGAGCTTATTTACTCCACTTCTATCAAATCTATCACGGGCTCCAGCCCCGGATATGTTGGAGACCTAGCAACGCCCCTGGTGTATACCCACCGTTCCAATGTATTAAGTAGCAACTCACATCCTGTAATATTGAGGGCATTTAAGTAACCTGTGACTAGTAGTTGCTGTGCAAGGTGGACAGTGATCTGTGTTACATGCCTTACTAGCTCAGAACCTCCTGAAGTTAACGAGTTTAACCGACATAAAAGAAACATTGCACACATTTTTTGTCTTTTTTTTTTTTAATAATACAGATACACTTGACAGCAGATTTTGTGCAGGACTGACAGAATCTGCTGTTAATTGAACCTGGCTATTGATGTTGGTGGTTCTGTTCTCTGCTGCTAAGCCACAGCAGTAGGTAGCTAGCTTAGAAGCTAACTATCCTTAGGTTTCACATTTATCAGTCAATTAGCAGCTCACCTGCGGCCTATATTCTGTATTAACTGTCTATGTAAATTCAGTCACTTGATGTTATTCTTTTTCATGTCACTTGTGGTTTGCAGCATTCTCTCCTCATGCCATACGTGTTTTTTTTTCTCTCTTTGTGCTTTTCCCTGTTTGTTGTTATTTTTTCTTACATCTCTTGAGTTTATCCTGTCACTCCAAGTCCTTTTATTTTAAATAGGTTTGCTATTCCTATCATACATACTCCTTTTGCATTTTTTATTAGTTTTTTTTTTGTACCCATCATTTAATGTAAATTATCTTTCATTGAGCCTAAAAATTAACCAACAGTATCTTTCTGCCTTTCGTCCTCTTCGGCATTAGGAATATGTGACCTACTTCAAGACTGCATAGGAGTGTGATGGCAACCCTATGGCACTCCTGCCATCGATGGGCATCTAGGTGGCACTCAGAATATGGCAGATATATTTCCTGGCAACCAATCATATAGACCAAAGCAAACACTGTATAATAAGGTGGGGAACGGAGTTCTTTTAGCACATTAGATACCTATTTCAGTGGACGGAAAGCAGATTGAGGTAGGATCTACCGCTGATGAATTGAAGAATTAAAAACAAAAACTAGAAAGGAATACTGAAATGATAAGTGATAATAGAAATGGGAGCAGGAGCATGGAAATGACAGGGGCACTTTGAGTTGTTTTATCCAAAAGAGCTGGCACTCATTCTCAAATAACATACACCATAACTATCCTAGGCGAAAGCCTCTTCTTCTCTCATATAAAACAAAACAGAATACAACAGAAATACCACCACCCCCCCCCCCCCCCCCCCACTTCCTCCAAATGTCCAATCCAAAGCAGGCAGTCCAATTAGGCTAAAATCTTCCAGCTGTCATTGGACATTGTTGAGAGAGGGTAGTGGGGGTTTAGAATATTATCTGTATTACATTAATTGCCTTTTCGCTGCAGTCCCCTGAGGAAGTCAGCCTTTCCTGATGAAATGCGTAGGGTGCGAGTCCAGTGTGATCCAGTCCAGATATCCATTGAGAGTTCTATGTGTCTACAATCATTTTGTGCTATCTTTGCTCAAAGAGAACCTGTAGAGACACAAGCTTAGGGGAATCACCTACTAAACTGTATCATCCCCCTACAGTAAAAATGGGAATGGTCATATGGCTGTCACTTTAACACTGAAATACCTTGGCACTCCATTGTGACTCTTAGGGAGTCTGAACCTCAGTAAAAGTAATTAGAATAGTAATGGCATGTAGAGATTCACTCCAACATAATTTATTATGCAATAGGTGGCTCATACTCAACGTCCCCAGTGTCCCAGAGAATAACCAAAGTTATACAAACGTGCAGCTGGTTGACAGCCCTACTTTACATGTGCACTAATGTACTCTGAAAGCCACTTTCCCATGCATGCCACTCTCCCATGCTTGCTGCATCACCAGTTAGTCTTGTAGGGTGTATGCATTAAGCATGTACACTTTTTCCATGTTCAGATGTGCTTTACGTTATGCATGTTTCCTCATGCAACACATATGTTCGCTGTTTATCAGAATTGTATCTGCCCAGCATTTTTACCATTTAAAAAAAAATGGGGGACATGTTCATTGAATCCCCAATGTATATACACATTATGCTAACAATGTGCACCTGAGCATTGGACACTCCATTTCATCTCTGTGGCAGCTCTCTGAGTAGCTCCAAAGAGATGCTGGGGAAGCCCATAATGGAAAATAAAATGTATGCATATTTACCGTATATGGACAAAAAGTATTGGGACACACCACTTAATTATTAACTTCAGATGTTTCAATCAGTTTTCCACAGGTCTGTAAAATCAAGCACCTAGCCGTGCAGTCTGCAGTTACAAACATTTGTGGAAAAAATTAGTCATTCTGAAGAACTCAGTGAATTCAAGCGTGGTACTGTGATAGTATGCCACCTTTGCAATAAGGCAGTTGGTATTATTTGAAAGTGGAAGCATTTTGGAACAGCAGCAATTCCATGAAGCGGAAGACCAGAGCGGGGTCACAGAGTGCTGAGGCGCATGGTGCATAAAAATGGCCAATGCACTGCTGATTCCATAGCTAAAGAGTTTCAAACTTCCACTGGCATTAATATCAGCACAACAACTGTGAGGTGGGAGCTTCATGGAATGGGTTTCCATGGCCAAGCGGCTGCATGCAATACTCACATCACCAGGTACAATGCCAAGCTTCAGATTGAGTGGAGCAGTAGGAACATGTTCTGTGGAGTCTTCACTGTTTGGTAATCTGATGGGCGAGACTGAGTTTGGAGGATGCTGGGAGAACGTTGCCTGTCTGACTACACACGTTTGGTGAAGGAGGGATAATGGTATGGGGCTGTTTTTCAGGGGTTAGGCTAGGACTCTCACTACGAGTGAAGGGAAATCATAATGCTTCAGCATACCAAGACATTTTTTACAATGTTATACATCCAACATTGGTGGAACAGTTTGGGAAGGGCCCTTTTCTATTCAAGCATGACTGTGCCCCAGTGCACAAAGCAAGGTCCATAAAGAGCTGGTTGATTTGGTTTGGTATGGAAGAACTTTATTGGCTCACACAGAGCCCTTCCATCAACCCCATCGAACTCCTTTAGGATGAACTGGAATGGAGATTGTGAGTCAGACTTACTCCAACATCAGTGCCTGACCTCACAAATGCTCTACTGGATGAATGGGCAAAAATTCCCAAAGAAACACTCCAAGATCTTGTGGAAAGCCTTCCCAGAAGAGTGGAAGCTGTTATAGCTGCAAAGGGGGGACCAAGTATGTATTAATGTATTTAGAATGCGATGTCCTAAAAGTCCCTGTTGGGGTAATGGACAGGTCTCCCAATACTTTTGTCCATATGTGTATTTTTAAAGTGTCTATATTAATTACTTTATGAGTGATCCTTCAAGAGCAGATTTTTCTCAACACTGCACACCCTCCATTTAATATCCGTATAAATTTATTACATTGTGAATTGTGAAAATCTTTTAGCTATTGAGTAAAATGATACAAAATCTATATGTGAAATACGTATGTTTTTTCAGATGCTACAATTTTATTACCTTTTGCAAAATGCATTTCTCCTGTGCTTTTATTCCATGTCCTTCAATTGTTTAGCAGTATTTTTAATTCACTGCATTGTGCAGATCTTCTATCTGTAAAATTGCCATCCACTATTCCTTTTCATGGTCCTAATATGTATTTTTGCTATCTACTTTGATGTATCTTTTTTTAAGTGCTGTCACTTTTCAGTTTGTTGTCTGTGTGTACATAGAGACATCTGGTTCAGCTACTTACTTCTACATATACTCCTTTTCACTACACTATTACTTTAACCAGTGTTAGTTTAATTCACTTGTTGTACAATTAATTTTACTTATGTTGTCATAAAACAGATCACATATTTGTAATGCTGCATAAGAATGTGTTAACCTATTATTTTCTTACAAAACACAAAATGCACATCCAGTAAAATCTACAATGTAAAATATATTAAAGCTGTATATTCCTTTGCCTCTTTTTACAATAATAAGTAATGTCTGGTCGTTTGCGTCTCATAGCAATAGGACCAGAAGATGTTTTTTTTTAATAGATTCAAAGTGAGAATTGAAGCAGCATTGATTATTATTGATCGGCATGATTTACTGGCAAATCACTAGTGAGATGCACTGGGGGTATTCACTAAAGTGAAAGATAGGAAAGTTGGAGAGATGGGCAAGCTGGAGAATTTTTCCAACGCAACTATTAATGACTATTTCTTGCAGTTTGAAATTTCCAGCATCATTTTCCATACATCAACAAAAGCTTTCACTAGACAGAACACATAACGGAAAGAAAGCAAAGGATTAAAGATTTGTGTGTGTTTAGATGCACTCCAAGCCCCTCCACCCACTAGGCTTGGTGATTTGCACCAGGTGCATCATTCTGAGAGACTTTATATTGCACAATTAGGGGTGTGTTTTTGGCAGAGACTTGTCATGCACCAGTTGTGGAAGTATAAAAAGGGGATACTAGGATATCCTTAATAACCCCTTGAGAAAGGCTTATTAGGCTGAAATGTCAAGTGTTTGGTTCATCATCTTGGGCAGCTCATTGTTGTGCTCATACTTATGGATAAATATATTTATTTCATTTGCTTGCTACTTGTTTTAGTTATTGTATATTAGTTACTATCCTTGATATATTTTATATATAGTTTTATTTTATTTTAAATTTATTTTACATTTAATAAAGATGTCTTTTCATTTTGTGAGACCAGACCCTGTCCACAAGCAGTCACTGGAGAAAGTAAGAGTACTAATTAGTTACCTCTTTCCCCTTAAATCTGTGACATCTTCATAATGAAACATGAAAAAAAAAATGTTTTGCTTTGCATTACTCCCTCTTAGAAATAACTGCATTACAATAAGTATATATATATATATATATATATATATATATATATATATATATTTCCATATATTTATATATACACACACAAATACTCCTTGCTGGTATTTTGCTGAAAACAGTGGTATGAGGTTTTCCAAACTATAATACTCAACCTCTATGTACAGAATTAAAAATAAATATATTAGTGTAATGGCTGCACCATGCTAAGTGGGAGATAACAATGTGTGCTTGTGGAATTCAAAATTATTATTACCAATTATTTGCAACTGTGTCATCATATCAAGGGAAGCTACTTCACTGTAGGAGATAATGAGTTTTAAAGCTATTAGATCATTACTAGCTCATGCTACCACCTAGTGTTCTACCAGCGCTATGAGCTTATATTTATATCTCGACAAACATATGTTCCACTTGATGTGAAATTTCAGTCTCTTCAAGTGAACTGTGGTGAAGTGTCAACTGAATTATTATTATCAGTATGGCCAATCAGACCAGAGTAGCTGAAAAAAATAACAAAATACCGTGGTTAGTGAACGCATTGGACGCTGTAAGCGCTCCTTTGCCGCAGGATACATAAGCAGGCAACTGTGAGCAAACAAGCGCACCTCCTCTCCTCAATATACGTAGTTCACCAATAGTCCATAGGTAAAGTTACTTAAATCTTTATTGTAAACTCATTTCGTCGTGAGGCTTAATCTTATACAAATCACATAGTGTAAAGACTGCCCTTAAAAAGATGAAGAAGATGAAGAGAAAAACCCTAATCAATGATCATTGGGCAGGACTATTCTTAAAATCAAAAACATTTAATGGTTAAGCCCCAAATGACAAATATTTGTATCTCATTGACTTGTTCACAATGTAACAAAAAAATACTCCAAATTGCAAGAATATATAAAATTAATGCATGTGTACTACGTATTCACTTTACAGAGAAACAAGACTATCTATTTACATACTAAACACATTGCATCTGCGCAGGGCCGATCCTAGGGTCTCGGGCGCCTGGGTGCAGGTTTTCTTTTGGCGCCTAAAAGTGGGCGTGGTTATATTATTAACTCTTCCCCTTTAGACATGTCTGTTCCAGACGCCATTAGAGCACAAACTTTATTTTGATGTAAAGGACAAACACAAAAACTTTTATTTTAAATAAAGATATATATTTTGCCATAATACTGTGAAGTGGTTTTATTTATTTCTATGATGCTCAGCCAGCAACATGGGAGAGTTTTTGCTGGCTAGCAGAATGAGTTTTTACTACCGTTCCCATGATGCCCAACCAGCCAAAGTCTGGCTGAGCATCACTGGAAAAGAAGTATACAAGGAGCGATAAAAAATATTCCACCATGCCAGTCACTCACGTGTCTCTCTCTCCCCATGCCCCCATGTCTTTCTCTCTCTTTCCCCATACCCTCATGTCTGTCTCTAACTTCCTATACCCACATGTCTGTCTCTCTCTCCCCATACCCACATGTCTCTCTCTCTCTCCCCACTCATACCCAATGTCT
This sequence comes from Pelodytes ibericus, assembly GCA_036172795.1. NCBI lineage: Eukaryota > Metazoa > Chordata > Amphibia > Anura > Pelodytidae > Pelodytes > Pelodytes ibericus. The sequence continues at coordinate 78,892,964 of CM069861.1, read as the reverse complement.
GTCTCTCTCTCTCCACTCATACCCAATGTCTGTCTCTCTCTACAATCATACCCAATGTGCGTGTCTCTTTCTCTCTACAATCATACCCAATGTGCGTGTCTCTCTCTCTCTCTCTCTCTCTCTCTCCACTCATACCCAATGTGTGTCTCTCTCTATCTACTCATACCTAATGTCTGTCTCTCTCTCCTTTCCTGCCCCCATGTCTGTCTCTCTCTCTGTCTCCACTCCTGCCCCATATCAGGCACTATTTTATTTTTTAAACATAGGCTGCGCCGGCACAACGAGTGCGAACCAACTTAAATCTACGCATTCAGCGTAGATAACTCTCGTGGGTCTGTTTTATACATTGGCGCACACGCCGATTGCACCAGCGTGCGCCGTGTTTATACATGTCCCCCAATGTGTATATGTGATTATGTATGGGTGCACATACATAATTAAATACAGTCACATAATCACACAGTCATATGCAAGTATGCAGTTACACAGACACACATATATACAGTCACACACGCAGTCAGTCACATACACACAAACACACATATACAATCACATACACATAAATATACAGTCACACATGCAGTCAGTCACATACACATACATACAGCCAGAAACACACATATACAGTCACACATGCAGTCAGTCACATTCACATACATACACACACACACACACACACACACAGAAATGCTGTCGCCCTCCCTACTTAATTACCTTTATGTGCAGGGAGGAGGACGTTCTCGATGGCAGAGCCGCCACCAGGAATTTCAGGGCCCCTTATTGAACACATTTTCTGCTGCCCCCCCCCCCCCCCCCGACAATATCTCCCACTCGGCCCACCTACCCTCACAAGCATGTTATCCCGGTCTAGTGAAATATGGAGGGTGGTTGGGAGCAGTTGGTCAATATGCCATTCTTTTGCCATTTAATATGCTAGTATTTTGCCCCTCAATATGCCATTTAATATGCCAGGATTTTCCCCCTCAATGTGCCATTCTTTTCCCATTTAATATGCTAGTATTTTCCCCCTCAATATGCCATTTAATATGCCAGTATTTTTCCCCTCAATATGCCATTTAATATGCTGGTATTTTGTCCCTCAATATGCCATTTAATATGCCAGTATTTTGCCCCTCAATATGCCATTCTTTTGCCAATTAATATGCCAGTATTTTGCCCCTCAATATGCCAGGAATTTGCCAATTAATATGCCAGTTTTTTGCCCCTCAATATGCCAGGATTTTTCCCCTCAATATGCCAGGATTTAGCCCCTCAATATGTCAATTAATATGCCAGGATTTTGCCAATTAATATGCCAGGATTATGCCAATTAATATGCCAGGAATTTGCCAATTAATATGTCAGGGTTATGCTTATTAATATGCCAGGAATTTGCCAATTAATATGTCAGGGTTATGCCAATTAATATGTCAGGGTTATGCCAATTAATATGCCAAGAATTTGCCAATTAATATGTCAGGGTTATGCTAATTAATATGCCAGGAATTTGCCAATTAAAATGTCAGGGTTATGACAATTAATATGCCAGGAATTTGCCAATTAATATGTCAGGGTTATGCTAATTAATATCCCATGAATTTGCCAATTAATATGTCAGGGTTATGCCAATTAATTTGTCAGGGTTATTCCAATTAATATGCCAAGAATTTGCCAATTAATATGTCAGGGTTATGCTAATTAATATGCCAGGAATTTGCCAATTAAAATGTCAGGGTTATGGTAATTAATATGTCAGGGTTATGCAAATTAATATGCCAGGAATTTGCCAATTAATATGTCAGGGTTATGCTAATTAATATGCCACGATTTTGTCACTCAATATATTAGGATTATGCCAATTAATATGTCAGGATTTTGCCCCACAGTATGCTCGTTTGCCACCCTCCTCCTCCCCCCCTGCCCCAGTACTTACCTCTGCTCTGTCTCCCACCTGGCCCAGGACGCCTGCTTGATGGTGTCTGCAGAGGCTGACACCGGCATCTAGTTTCTTCTGTCGGATGTCAAGAAACTAGATGCCGGTGTCTGCCTCTGCTGACACCATCCTCCCTGCAGCCAATCAGAGCGCGACGGGGGCTGAGCTTGCACCCGTCGCACTGTGCTTGATGTGATAGGGAGGTGCGGTAACCACACTTTTAGGCGCCATTTAATATGCCGGTATTTTGCCCCTCAATATGCCATTTAATATGCCAGTATTTTGCCCCTCAATATGCCATTCTTTTGCCAATTAATATGCCAGTATTTTGCCCCTTAATATGCCAGGAATTTGCCAATTAATATGCCAGTATTTTGCCCCTCAATATGCCAGGATTTTTCCCCTCAATATGCCAGGATTTAGCCCCTCAATGTAAATAATATTACAGGAAGCTCTGTAAGTCTAATTCCTGTATACATATAAATAGTGGGGAACTTACATATGTTATAGAAAGAGACACCTACATATATTATTGTACAGATTGTACATATATGCATAGAAAACTTAATGCATCATAGAATATACAATAGAGAGAAAACAACAATTGATGAATTATGTATAGAAAGATAAAAAATGATGGTAAAGTAAATTAAATAAAATGCTATTAAATAAAAATACGTAAATGCATGGTACCTCAGAAATCAGTAGGGAGAAAAATGCAGGTAAGTAAATTAAATAAAATTACGTTAAATAGATATACGTATATACATGGTACCTCTGAAATAGCTAAACTGATAGTGGAAGCAGCAGAGAACACCAGGGGAGCCTCTGGTTTGTCGCAGTTGCAAGAAACGCTCAATTTCCACAGAGGTAGCCTAGTCTTGTTTGAGTGTAGTGTCAAAGAGGTCCTGCCCAAGAGTAGGTAATTCTTTCAACGGGACATCAGCTGGGATCCCACGTTCCCGTCGGCTGCAGGGCCTACTTCTGTTATCTTGCTCCTCAGCTTGCTGCTAGAGTGTATATACAGTATATTCTTGCCGTTGTACATATGCGTTCAAAGCGTCCACAGCTTCTCGGGTCCCTGAGGATTTCTCCTACAGTGAAAGGACCCGGTTGTCGATTTTTTAAAAATCTTGGCAAAGCTCCGAGATCCCTGCATGGAGCGGTTGGATTGCCTTCTCCGTTATAGCAGTTATATCAGCCTCAGTTGGCAGTGTTTGTAGTATTACTCGCCATTCATCCGGCAGGGTAATCGGCCTCAATTCAGAGTGTGATTTTGTTGGCGAGTCTAGGCCCATTTCGGAGCCGGCAGACATCTTTGTTTGGCCTAGAGATCGTCCTGGTGAAAAGGCTTAATTAAGAACATTGGAAGCCGGAGTTCAGCTTGTGTGTGACTTCCACCGTTGCCAGCAAGACAAGCGCCCCTCATATTTTTCTTATTGTGTGCATTTGATTGCAGTTTTCATAACACAATGTATAGATAATTTTCAGCATTTTTAAATCTCTGTGTTCACAGTACAAGTAATGTTTAGGTTGACAGTCCCTTTAAGAGAAAATAGTGGCTTCTCCAAGCTTGCTCCATATTTCAGCACCCTATCCCACTTTCTTTATGTAATGTGGAATATGCTGACGTAAAGTGCTGGAGCTAAAGCTGGTTTGTGGTAGATTTCTACAGATGCTAAGAGCTAGATGAAACAAAAAGTTGAGCACAACTACAGCCCGGAACATGTAATGGAATACATGTGTCCAAATGCACTTGCAGCCTGGAACAAAAGCTAAGAGCTAAGCAGGCAAGTTATAAAGTGTGCCTAGAATAAAGCGTCGGCCAATTTAATTCAATCTTAGATATTCTGCTTTTTATGGTTTCAGCTGAATCAAGGATTCAAGAAATAACACTAAATGCTATAAATATACTAAGAATAGCACTATGGCTTGTCAAAACACCATGAATTTCTTTGTAAGGTCTGTAAGGTTATTATTTTTTTATAAACTGAAAAATCAATAAAACCTCTATGGAAAAAAAAAAAAAACCTATCTTTAGAGCACTGTACCATGGAGCATGGAATATAAATGATCTCTGTCTGTCAGAGCCAATGCTGTAAGAAGTAAAAAAAAACTATGCATTTACTAGCCATTTGGCTAACACATTACATGTAGATGAAAAAAAAATGTTTAGTAAAATGGTTTATTTTAACATTATGATTAATCCATTGTTGTAAGGTAATTGAAGGCCCACGTAACCCCCACAGTGCTTAGTGAATATTATATTGCCTCCTATGTACCTTGTTACTTGTATAACAAGCACGGTAATATTACATACAATAGGGTACAGAATACTGGATATTATAAAACAGCTGTAGTGACTCCAGGGAAGCTAGATTGCAATGTAAGGCATAAAAATGAGTTGAAAATCAGATGATGAGTACAGCTCACATCTAGCACAGACCTGAAAAAGCTTAATGTATATAATGCATGAAGCAGTGGAGGAAGCAGATCTCAAATCAGACTGAAAGAATCAGAGTTTTCTAAGATAATCAGTCTCTGTACTAAGAAGAAGCAGATGAAATATAAATATAGAGAGAGAAGAAAGAGGCTCTGCATTTGCTATAAAACAACATACATTATGTAGAGGTTAAGGTAATAGTTTCAGAGACTGCTATCTAGTTAGGCAAGTTAGGCGGTCGCCTAAGGCCTCGCGGCCTTAACTCACCTAAATTCCCTCGAGGTAACTGGAGAGCTTAACACTGAATGTGTTAAGCCCCCTTTCACAATAACCTTCAGTGTTGGCACTTTAAGGGGCGGCATGCCGCCTTCCCTGCGATTCTGTTTTTTTTCTTTGCTCTTTGCGTGACGCCCTGCACTTCTCATGGACTGCACGCTATTAACTATGTGAAGAGCACCGCTCCGCCCCCACTGCCAGCAGCATAAGTGCCAGCACATGAGTCTGTGAGACCACTCTGAAGATTGGGAGCCTCTCCTTTTCCATGCCGGTTCCCTGACAGGTAGGGAGGGAGAGGGACATGTCAGTCTGGGTGAAAATGAAAATCTGTTTCCCTGCAGCCCTGATGCTCATTATGCAGATCTCAAACAATGGTCACAAAAAAAAAAAAAAAAAATCTGCTTGTGTGTGTGTGGAGTGTGTGCTGGCTGAGTGTGAGTGAGTGTGTGCTAAGTGAGTGAGTGTGTGCTATGTGAGTGAGAGTGTGCTGGTTGAGTGTGTTTGTGAGTTACTGTGTGCTGGCTGAGTGTGTGTGTGAGTTACTGTGTGTTGGCTGAGTGTGTCTGAGTGTTTTCTGGATGAGCGTGTCTGTGAATGGGTGTGTGCTGGGCGAGTGTGTGTGTGGCTTTGTTTTTGATTGAGTGTGACTGTGGGCACAATAATGTTTGAGGACAGATATGTCCCTGCCAAGCTATTTGGGAACAAAGATGGCAGTGGCATGTGTAAGGACAATGATAGCAGTGATTAGTTTTTTGGGGATATTGATGGGAGTGATAAGCAGTCTGTGCACTAATAAGATGTTTGGGAACAATGATGGTAGTGACAGGGTGTTTGAGAACAATGATGGCCCTGACGAGTTGTTTGGGTACATAGATGGCCCTGATGAACTGTTTGGGCACGTAGATGGTCCTGATGAACTTTTTGGGCAAGTAGATGGCCCTGATTAACTTTTTGGGCACTTAGATGGCCCTGATGAACTGTTTGAGGACATAGATGACCATGTGGGTGCTGCAATGTGATGTGTGTGTATCTGATGAGCAAATGAATGTGGTTATATGTTCTTGTGTATCTGATCAGATGTCTCCTAAATGTGAACACTAACAAATTTGTACACACTCATATGCTCACACTAGCACATACATACACACTCATATGCTCATCAGATACACACTAGTACATAAATACACACTAGTACATAAATACGCTCTCGTATGCTCAGTTGCACTCACTAGCACACACATACACACTTATATGCTGATCATTTGCACACACATACACACTCATATGCTGATCAGTTTCGCACACACTAGAACCCACATGCAGTGGTGTATCTTGATTTTGTGCTGCCCTAGGCAGACAAAATCCGGGCACCCCCCTACCCAAGCTGCACACCCACGTTACACACCTAAGACATGCCCCATCATTCAGACTCACATCAAGCTCACACTCCCATCACACTCAGTCACACACTCCTACTCCCATCACGCACACTCTGACTTCCATCACACTCAGTCACACACAGTCTCCCACCGCACACACTCTGACTCCCATCACACTCAGTCACACACAGTCTCCCATCACGCACACTCTGACTCCCATCACACTCAGTCACACACACTGTCTCCCATCACACACACTCTGACTCCCATCACACTCAGTCACTCACACACACATACACACTGTCTCCCATCAGCACTTACCTTTCCTTGGTGGCTAGTGGCAGGCAGCATGGTCCCTCAATGCTGCCTGTTCGGCTTCCCGGCGATTGTGCCGACAGGTCACCTGACCGGGCGCGCATATGACGTCAGCGCGCCCGTCACGTGACTGTCGGCACTTCCGTGTCGGCACACTGCACGGGGAGCCGAACAGGCAGCACGGAGGTTTCTCTGTGCTGCCTGTTCGGCTCCCCGTGCAGCCTGGCAGGCAGAGCGATGGTGAGGGGGGATCTTCCGATCCCTTCTCACCTCTGTCTCTGCCTGCAGGCGCGGTGGGGTTTTTTTTTTTTTAAAGGGCCGGATTTTTTTTTTTTTTACATTTTTTTTTTTTTTCCAGTGCTGGGGGGCCCCCCAAAATTTGCCGCCATAGGCATCCGCCTAGGATGCCTCGCGGTAAATACAGCACTGCCCACATGCACACACACATTCGTATACTGATCAGATGCCCACGCTACCACACACATAACTCATTTGTGGATCAGATCCACACACACAGTGTATTGTGTGCTAGTGTGTATCTGATCAGCATTTGAGCGTGCATGTGTGTGCTATACCAAGCACTTTTGATTATAGATATTTGTAGAATAATTATGAGACAAATAAAATTCAAGGAGCTGTTCATTTCTAATTGCTGGCATTTAGTGCTGGTTTTAAAATATGCTATTCATACAGTTTATTTTTATTATCACCTGCATATCTTTTTTTAATTATCATTGTCCATGAGGGCCTCATGTTCGAGTTTCGCCTAAGGCCTCACAAAGTCTAGAGCGTCTGTTGCCCATGGTAAGATAAGTGCACTATCATAAAGGATGCTGGAGCCTAACTTAAAGTTCAGTGGGTAGCACTATTATTATTAATTTCTTGAGAGTGATTTTGTGTTCCTGATCACTGACTGATTGGGAGTCAGGAACATTGAAGCAGTGTCACAGACTGCCGAAAGATGGCAAGTCCGTGCAATGTCAATTGTAACCCGGAAATTATAATCAGCGGGATTCTATTAAATGTAACTGGGCCTTACTTTGAACATAGACCGTGAGGCTAGATCCACATCACAGCTCATTAAGAGATGAGCTATTAAAAAATGGTGTTCCTTGTCATTTTGAAGGCATTTGAGTCCTGGATGTTAGAACGACAAAGAATGTCTGTATGTGGCAAATATTTAACAGATATTATAAAATATTATAATATAGAGAAAATGTCATTAAACCATAAAAAAATGATTATTAATGACTTTGGGTATCTGTAGTGTCACAATCTCTGAATGTATAACAGACAGGTGCACTTAATTATTGGTAACTTGTTTGTGTTCTGAACATGTCGTTTGTATGTCAAGGACATTTGTATTGTAAACAACTTCTTTTTTGTTTTCGTTGCAGTTACTAAATTGTTTTGTCTTCCCTGTGGTCATGTTACTGTCGTGGTTCTTCTTGCTGATACGATATAAAGTTTTGCACTTCATTGGAGCTGTGGCCTGTATCCTAGGCATTGGTTGCATGGCTGGAGCCAATGTTCTTATGGGACGACAACAAAGAGAAGGTGAGTCTTCAAACCATTACTCCAAGAAAATGGCTGACATGCTTGGTCAGATTACTATTACACTGATAGAAGTTGTTGAGACTGACATGTCAGTGGATAGTTCAGAGATCAAATGTAAAAATGTTTTACTATGTTTTTCTAATGGGAGCTGTACTAATTTGCTTTCATATAGACTTTTACCCAGGAGACAGTAAACTGATTGGTGATGTCCTAGTGCTTGGAGGTGCTACACTTTACGGCATTTCTAGTGTGTGCCAGGAGTACATTGTGAGGAACCTAAGCCGGATAGAGCTACTAGGGATGATTGGGCTTTTTGGATCCTTCTTCAGTGGAATACAGCTGTAAGTAATAAGAAAATACTTTAATATACTTTTCAGTTTTATTGCAGTATGCATAAGTATTAGTAGCTGAAACATTGAAGTGAACCAATTACTTTCCCAAATTCTACACTTCAGTTTATTTAACAATGTTTACATATTAAAATAACCAATATCTATGTATTTAGCAGATAACTATGTTTAGTAGAGATCTCACAGGGGGAGTGAGGAGCAAAGAAGTAGGTTGCTATGCAGGATGTACATCACATGATACGGTTTTTATATTAGCCGAGATAAACTGGTTCCGAGCATTTAAATCCAGTGGGTAGATTCAATGGCCCCCATTGATTAGCGCACCCGGGAATTCTAGACTGTGGCATGCCATTCCATCTGGAGCTACATGGGACGGTAAATATCCACTGCATTAAAGCATTGGAATTACGGCAAGGCAATAATGGCGCTTTACAAAATGTAATAACAGCAACCAGCCTCCGACTATCATCCCGAAAAAAAGAAAAAAAAATTGGTAGCCTCCCACTGGCAATATTAAAATGAATGTCATCCCTCATCCCTGCAGTCACTATAGCAAAATTAAATTATGTATTCAGTGGCACAGACTGGTGCATGCCTGTGGCCATCAATAAAATAAAAGTATTAACCCCATAGCCCCCTGACTTTACTCACAGGACCTCAGCACCCAGGTCTTACCCCAGCTTGCAGATTACACTCATAGGACTTACACCAGCACCTAGGACATATCCCGCCATGTAGATTGCACACACATGACTTGCCCCGTCACTCAGAACTTGCCCCAGGATTTACCAGAGCACTTAGATTGCACTACGGTTGGTGTCACCAGGTGAGGTAACTCAGGGTGTCACACCCCCTGGACTTCCTCCAATACCAAACCAAACAGATTCCTTAGTAATGCCAGTCAGATGGCCCATTAAATATGCCATACAGGAGCCCCACAATGTATGCCACATACAGGAGCCCCACAAATTCTGCCACACACAGGAGCCCATTAACTATGCCACACAAAGGAGCCCTATAACTAGGACACACACAAGAGCCCCATAAATTATGCCACACCAGAGTCCCTCGGGATGCCACTGCTGGGGACTAATAAAAGTATTTAGAAAATTGGGCAGACTAGATGGACCAAATGGTTCTTAATTAATATGCCACTGCCAATTTGCCCATTAATATGCCAAAACCAATTTGCCCATTAATATGCCAGTATTATTCTTCCATTAATATGCCAGTGTTAGTTCGTCTTATAATCTGACCTCAAATCGAGGTCATCATCTCGGACGCAAGCACCATGCATCACAAAAGAGTTAAGATCAAACATTTCCTTTTGTCTCTTGTTTCGAATAGACCCCCTACCTTCACAAACCTAGCTTGACCAGATGTCTCTAAACCCACTCCTTGTTTATGGCCCAAACACAGGATCTGTCCTAATTATAAACCCCTAACACACCTCTGTGCATTCCCACACATACACATTTGATATCCCATTAATTAAACAAACTCAAACTAAGGCCTGCAATTTTCCATAGTGTAACACTGGCATCTCACAGGGTATTTTTTATTGATTAGTAAATCGCAATGAGAAAATGTCAAGGTTGTTTTCTTTTTTCACTCTTGGTTATGCAAAAGGGTCAGGTAAATAAACTACATTTCTGCATTTAGTGATAAAATAGGATGTAGAAAGGAAGGACAATAAATAGCATGCTTACACTGGTCCTTTGTCAAACCTCTTTCCCAAGGGAGGAGAGAGGATGATAAAAGGACCTATCACACTATCACACTGGTGTCTATACGTACATGAAGAAATGGCTCTGTTTCGCTTATCTCTAAAAATACTTTGGGGAAATTTCTTTGAGCTGTCATGAGACTTATAGAAATGTACTTCTGTGGATTTAAGTTGTCAAAACAAGTGATCTCTTATAATTGTGTTTACTGCGATTATTTTTTTATTTAGACATAAACTGCTGACAGTTCACCAGTCTTGTAGATTTAAAGGAGGTGCAGGCTCCAAACCTAGTGTGCTAATGTCTGTGTTTTACCATAGACTCCCTAATATTGACTCATTTGGAGCCTTGGCATTTTTAATACTTGAACTTACAGAGCTTAGAAAACTATAGATATTACTTTAACTTAAATGTAATTGTATTTGATAAGTGGTTAAAGGTTTCCGCATTTTATTGCTCTTGAAACATAAGCTTAAGTAGCTTAACCTGGCACCATCGCTAGAGTCGTTAACTTTGCAAGTATTTCCATACTTTTTAAGTGTTTGATGTCAAAGGCAAGGATGTCTCAACATCGAAGAAGAAGTGGGTTGTGATATTCCTCCTGTGAAACACTATTTAATGTATTTGTAGAGTTAATGTCTAAATCCATTGGCAGCCAGAATCTCTAATAATATGTGGGAAATTTTGAAATCTAAAAAAAAATGTTTTATACAGTGAACGATCAGTAAAGTAAATCATGCTACTCTGCAGTGCTTAAAATGCACTGGGGTAGTTTTTCTGGTCTCCGTTATTTGTAACAGTGACGTTAGTGGGATTCAGTGCCTGCCACTAATACCATTATTACCATACCCATTAAAAAACTTGAACAATCTTAGTAGAAAGGGGAAATAATTCCTTCCAAATACAGCAGTTTGCCTACTTCTAAAAAACACTTTGTCAAATGACTATATTTCCAATGTAACAATGACTGATTTTAAAAGAGTTGTAATATAATGCTTTTAGCATAAGTAAATGCATTTACTAAAACTATCTGTATTTTTTTATTATTTTTTTTAGTAATCAAAGTGGCGTTAGCAGTAAATTAACAAGTATTGATGATTTATGCCATTAACGGGTGCGGTAATTTCATTAGCACACCAATTCCAAAAATAACCTCCATGCTTTCTATGGAGGATTCCCTGGGACAGACACTGAGGATCCAGGGCACCATAGATTGCCGCTGGAACATGGATACAGGTATATTCCTTCCCTACAGGGCACCCTTTGTGTGCCAAGGGGGTGTCCGGTGAGTTTTACTGCCCACACTCATTGCACTAAAGAGGGTGGAGTTTTTTTTATACAGATTTTGGCTGCAATTTTTGAACCCCCTACCTGGACAAGGTAGTGGTGGGGGGCTAGGTAAGGACTATATATGATTTATTTTATATATTTATTGCACCTGGGGCTTTTGGCCAATCACTAGAACAAGTTGGGGGTTAATGGTGGAGGAATAGTTTTATTTAAATTGGGCATGCGGCACAGCTCTGGCCCCAAGCCCAGGAGGCTGTTATTTTAATTTTATCTGGCCTAGGGGCATATCGCCACTGCTGCCCAGCTTGGGGGGAGATTTATATTTATTTTATCTGGGCTTGGGGCACTGACGTCCTCAGGGGGAATGGGCGCCTATGGAAAAAATGTGAAGAATTTAGAAAAGAATTTTGATAGGACTAAAAATATTTTTTATTCTCAGACCACAATGAAGTCATTACTGAACTTAGAGATCATTTTAAGAAGCCAAGACCAGAATGGAGAATGAACAATCTAATACTGACATACAAACAGAATATAAAACCGAGGCAATAGACTACTATTTCAAAGAAAATGGAGGGGGCGAAGTGAACACGATTACCACCTGGTGCACCTTCAAGAGTGTAATCCGGGGCCAGATGATAAAAATAGGCTCAATTGCTAAGAAAAATAGAACCCCTAATCTGCCATAGCTATAGATTAAATTAAATATACTGAATAAACAAATAAAGAGAAACCCACAAGAGAAATAACAATGGATATAGTGGACATAGAATCACAGATTAAGGACCAAATACCGTATTTGCTCGATTATAAGACAAGGTTTTTTTCAGAGCAAATGGAGGATGTCTGCAAGTATCGTGCAGACATCCCCCGGCTGCCCCCACTACCCACCAGGGATTGAAGTACAGGTAAGGGGGGGGGGGGGGACAGAGAGACAGGGGGAGGGAGGGGGGCAACACAGAGACAGGGGGAGGGAGGGGGGCAGAGAGCAAGGGGGAGGGGGGCAGAGAGACAGGGGGGACAGAGCAGGAAGGGGGGGGAGAGACAGAGGAAGGGGGGCAGAGAGAAACATGTGGGGGGAAGAGACAGGTGAGGGGGGAGTGGGGAGTGAGACAAAGCTGGGGGCAAGGGAAAGAGAGAGGCAGCATTGGCACATAAAAAGAAATAAACACAAGAAATGCATTTTTTTTAATATTATATTTTATTAAAAAAGCAATTTACATGTGAATATATACAAGTTTAACTTTTTTCCTATAGGGTAGTCTTATATTCAGGCTTTTAGTATTTTTCCTAAAGGAATATCCAAAGTTTGGGGGGTCGTCTTATAATCAGGGTCGTCTTATAATCGAGCAAATACGGTACTGGCAAAAATAAATAGGAAACTAGAATGTCTTAAGGTGAGATTCTACTATAAGGGGAACAGGGCTGACAAATTGCTTACAAATAGATGAAAAAAGAAAAACAGAAAAGATTTATAACGCAAATGCACTGTTATGATAAATTAGTTCTGAAACAGGAGCCACTTACATTTCACAGCCATGGGCATCCGCAGACATTTTTGCAGGGGGGAGGGGCATCATTTTACCGTCATCCTTTCTACGCCGCGCCTCTTTTTGACAAGTTATCATGAAGTGGAGGAGCTTTGTCATTATCAGTGAAGGCATGCAAAGGGTTGATAAACCCTGCACCAGATACAGATCCACAGCACCAGATATAAACCAACCACACTAGATATAGCCTCACTGCACCACATATAGATCCACTGTGCCAGATAAAGACCCACATCACCAGATATTAACCCACGGTACCAGCTAAAAACCCAATGCACAACATATAAACCACAGCACCAGATAAATATCCAGAGCTCTAGCTGAAACTCCACAGCAAACAGATAGAACAACATAGCAAAGATATAACCCCATAGCACCAGATACAACACTGCCCCCTCTGGATTTTTGCAATTCCCCTTTAAAAAAAAAAAATCTTTTTATTTTTTTTTTAATTTGTTTTTTAATTATTATTATTTTTACTCAGTGTGCAGCCTCTAGTTGTCCCTAGGGGACTGCACACCAGTTGCTGGGGTAGGAGGTGGCACCCAAAGCTGTTGCTCTCTGCAACTCTGCTTGCTGTAATACTGGTCTCCCATCCACATTGGTGCAGGTCTCTGCAGCTGTCAGTCATGCTGCATGGAGAGCCAATGACAGGGGTGCCCGGGGATATGAAGTTATAGCCCGCCCCTCAGCACTCCATGTGGCAGCATGACTGACAGAAGAGAGCCTGCAGTGCAACATCATGGAGGAAACAGGGGAAGATACTCAGAGACCATAGCTGAGCCTCTGTAACAGGTAGGAAGAGCTTATAATAGCTTTAAAAAACAAAACAGCCGAGGTACATGGTAGAGTGGGGCAAATCCAAGGAGGTCCCTCCCATTTCCCTGAGGTCTTCATTTGTCCAGTCTGAGCAGCTCCTCTGACCAGGCTCTGCTCACATCAAACTGGTGACAAGTGGATGGAGCAGAAAAGATAACGGACAATAAAATTATGTGATAGATGGCAGCAGATTGCAAACAAAATGGGATGACATGTGGCAGAAAAGATAATAGAGGATGAAAAGAGGTGATTGATTGGAACAGAATACAGACAAAATTGTGACATGGGGCAGAAAAGATAAAATGTAGGTGAAAAGGTCACTGACATGAAGGAATAAAACATATAAAAAAAAAAGGGGGAAAGAGATAAAGAAATGTCATGGATTTAGGAATTTGGGTGTTCAGGGAATCTGTTGCTTTGTGTTTATATGGTGTGCTATAGTGTTGTATCTGGTGCTGTGGAGTTATATTGTGTGCTATAGTGTTGTGTCTGGTGCTGTTGGGTTATATTGTGTGCTATAGTGTTGTATCTGTTGCTGTGGGGTTATATTGTGTGCTATAGTGTATCTGGTGCTGAGAGGTTATATTGTGTGCTATAGTGTTGTATCTGGTGCTGTGGGGTTATATTGTGTGCTATAGTGTTGTATCTGGTGCTGTGGGGTTATATTGTGTGCTATAGTGTTGTATCTGTTGCTGTGGGGTTATATTGTGTGCTATAGTGTTGTATCTGTTGCTGTATGCTTATATTGTGTGCTATAGTGTTGTATCTGGTGCTGTATGCTTATATTGTGTGCTATAGTGTTGGATCTGGTGCTGATAAGTTATATTGTGTGCTATAGTGTTGTATCTGGTGCTGAGGGGTTATATTGAGTGCTATAGTGTTGTATCTGGTGCTGAGAGGTTATATTGTGTGCTATATTGTTGTATCTGGTGCTGAGGGGTTATATTGTGTGCTATAGTGTTGTGTCTGGTGCTGTGGGGTTATATTGTGTGCTATAGTGTTGAATCTATTGCCGTATGCTTATATTGTGTGCTATAGTGTTGTATCTGGTGCTGAGGGGTTATATTGTGTGTGCTATAGTGTTGTGTCTGGTGCTGTTGGGTTCAGGGCCGGCCTTAAGTGTCCCGGCGCCCTGTGCAGGCTTGCCCCGTGGCGCCCCCCGTATGTATGTGTCCCTTTCCTCTTCCTTGCCATGTCTGTCTCTCTCTAACTCCCCCATACCTGTTTTCTCTCTCTCTCCCTCTGTTCTGTCTCTCTCCTCCCCCTCCTCTGTCTCTCTCCCCCCCCCTGTTCTGTCTCTCTCCCCCCCTCTGTTCTGTCTCTCCCCCCCCCCCTGTTCTGTGTCTCTCTCTCTCCCCCCTACCCCTGTTCTGTCTCTCTCCCCATGTTCTTTCTCTCTCTCCCCCTGTTCTGTGTCTCTCCCCCCTCCCTTTGCCTGCAAATGTTGATCCAAGGAGGGGGCGGAGCTTACTTGCTGAGCAGTGTTGCTCCGCCCCCACCCTGTGAAGCATATCAGCGTCTTCACGGGCAGCAAGAGAAAGTGCTGCTCGGCTCCCCATGCTTAATACAGGCTCCCCATGCTTAATGCACTTTCTCTTGCTGCCCGCGGATCCCCGTGAAACAGACGTTGCTCTGCTTCACAGGGTGGGGGCGGAGCTACACCCCTCAGCCGGTTTGCTCCGCCCCCTCGTCGGATCCAGCAGAGGGCTGGTGAGGGGGAATCTTTTAATCTCCCCAATCCAGTGCCTCTACAGACTCGCAGAGGTCGCACACCCCTAAGGTCGGCCCTGGTTGGGTTATATTGTGTGCTATAGTGTTGTGTCTGGTGCTGTTGGGTTATATTGTGTGCTATAGTGTTGTGTTTGGTGCTGTTCGGTTATATTGTGTGCTATAGTGTTGTATCTGGTGCTGTTGGGTTATATTGTGTGCTATAGTGTTGTATCTGGTGCTGTTGGGTTATATTGTGTGCTATAGTGTTGTATCTGGTGCTATGGGGCTATATCTTTGCTATGTTGTTCTATCTGTTGCTGTGGAGTTTCAGCTAGAGCTCTGGATATTTATCTGGTGTTGTGGGTCTATATCTGGCACAGTGGATCTATATTTGGTGCAGTGAAGCTATATCTAGTGTGGTTGGTTTATATTTGGTGCTGTGGATCTGTATCTGGTGCAGGGTTTATCAACCCTTTGCATGCCTTCACTGATAATGACAAAGCTCCTCCACTTCATGATAACTTGTCAAAAAGTGGCGCGGCGCAGAAAGGATGACGGTAAAATTATGCCCCCCCCCTGAAAAAATGTATGCGGATGCCCATGCACTATAGCACACAATATAACCCAACAGCACCAGATACAACACTATAGCACACAATATAACCCAACAGCACCAGACACAACACTATAGCCGGTAGAGGCACTGGATTGGGGAGATCAAAAGATCCCCCCTCACCAGCCCTCTGCTGGATCCGATGAGGGGGCGGAGCTAACGGGGGAGCCGCGGGCAGCAAGAGAAAGTGCTGCTCGGCTCTCCATGCTTGCATTAAGCATGGGGAGCCGAGCAGCACTTTCTCTTGCTGCCCGTGAAGCAGACGCGGCTCTGCTTCACAGGGTGGGGGCGGAGCTACACTGATCAGCCGTTTAGCTCCGCCCCCTCCTTGGATCAACATTTGCAGGCAAAGGGAGGGGGGAGAGAGACACAGAACAGGGGGAGGGGGGAGAGAGAGAAAGAACGGGGAGAGAGAGAGAGAGAGAGACAGAACAGGGGGAGGGGGAGAGAGAGACAGAACAGGGGGAGGGGGGAGAGAGAGACAGAACAGGGGGAGGGGGGAGAGAGAGACAGAACAGGGGGAGGGGGGAGAGAGAGACAGAACAGGGGAGGGGGGAGAGAGAGAGAGACAGAATAGGGGGGAAGAGAGACAGAACAGGGGGGGGGAGAGACAGAACAGATGGGGGGGAGAGAGAGACAGAACAGAGGGGGGAGAGAGACAGAACAGAGGGGGGGAGAGAGACAGAGGAGGGGGAGGAGAGAGACAGAACAGAGGGAGAGCGAGAGAAAACAGGTATGGGGGAGTTAGAGAGAGACAGGCATGGCAAGGAAGAGGAAAGGGACACATACATAGGGGGGTGAAAGACGGGGGGTGCCACGGGGCGCCGGGACACTTAAGGCCGGCCCTGAACCCAACGGCACCAGACACAACACTATAGCACACACAATATTACCCCTCAGCACCAGATACAACACTATAGCACACAATATAACCTCTCAGCACAAGATACAACACTATAGCACACAATATAACCCCTCAGCACCAGATACAACACTATAGCACACAATATAAGCATACGGCAACAGATACAACACTATAGCACACAATATAACCCCACAGCACCAGACACAACACTATAGCACACAATATAACCCCTCAGCACCAGATGCAACAATATAGCACACAATATAACCCCTCGGCACCAGATACAACACTATAGCACACAATATAACCCAACAGCACCAGACACAACACTAAAGCACACAATATAAGCATATGGCAACAGATACAACACTATAGCACACAATATAACCCCACAGCAACAGATACAACACTGTAGCACACAATATAACCCCACAGCACCAGATACAACACTTTAGCACACAATATAACCTCTCAGCACCAGATACAACACTATAGCACAGAATATAACCCAACAGCACCAGACACAACACTAAAGCACACAATATAACTCCACAGCACCAGATACAACACTATAGCACACAATATAAACACAAAGCAACAGATTCCCTAAACACCCAAATTCCTAAATCCATGACATTTCTTTATCTCTTTCCCCCTTTTTTATATGTTTTATTCCTCCATGTTTGCCATCTATTTCCCCATCATTTTATGTGTTTTATTCCTCCATGTCAGTGACCTCTTTTCACCGACATTTTATCTTTTCTGCCCATGTCACAATTTTGTCTGTATTCTGCTCCAATCAATCACTCCATTTCATCAATTTCATCCTCTATTATCTTTTCTGCCCCATGTCATCCCATTTTGTTTGCAATCTGCTTCCATCTATCACATCATTTTATCCTCCATTATCTTTTCTGCCCCATCCACTTGTCACCATGTTGATGTGAGCAGAGCCTGGTCAGAGGAGCTGCTCAGACTGGACAAATGGAGACCTCAGGGAAATGGGAGGGACCTTCTTGGATTTACCCCACTCTACCATGTACCTTGGCTTTGTTTTTTAAAGAGGCTCAGCTATGGTCTCTGAGTATCTTCCCCTGTTTCCTCCATGATGTTGCACTGCAGGCTCTCTTCTGTCAGTCATGCTGCCACATGGAGGGCTGAGGGGCGGGGCTATAACTTCATATCCCCGGGCACCCCCGTCATTGGCTCTCCATGCAGCATGACTGACAGCTGCAGAGACCTGCACCAATGTGGATGGGAGACCAGTATTACAGCAAGCAGAGTTGCAGAGAGCAACAGCTTTGGGTGCCACCTCCTACCCCAGCAACTGGTGTGCAGTCCCCTAGGGACAATTAGAGGCTGCACACTGAGTAAAAATAATAATAATAAAAAACAAATTTTTTAAAGGGGAATTGCAAAAATCCAGGGGGGGGGGGCCAAGCGCCCCCCCTTGCGGACGCCCATGTTAACAGCTATAGACCTATTTCCCTTTTAAATGTAGATATCAAAATATACGCGGGAGTTATTGCAAAAAGATTGAAAAAGATAATAACATCACTTATGCATCAGGACCAGGTGGGCTTTATCCCAGGGAGATCCTCCGCAAATAACATCAGGAGCGTTATTGACATATTAGATGAAAAAAGAAAAGAAAACGCCCTTTATGACCCATAGCCTTAGACGCCAAAAAAACATTTTCTCAGGTTAACTGGCAGTTTATGGAACGTACTCTGAAGGCTGGAAGCCCCGATCCTGAACTCAATATTAGCACTGTATTACTCCCCATCAGAAAAAGTCAAGGGTCCGGGAAATGTCTCCTCTGATTTTATGATAACAAACAGCACCCAACAAGGGTGTCCACTATCTCCTATTTTATACATCCTGACTCTGGAGCCCCTGGCAATGGCAATAATAAAGAATGTAAACATTAAAGGAATATTGAATGGAAGGATAAATGTTAAAATTAACATGTATGCGGACGATGTCCTAATCACATAAATACAATAGACAAGAATACACTGCGCCTATATGTGATAAGAGTGGCAGCACAAAAAACAACTAGTTTTTCACTTCTAGTTAAAAATTACATACTAAAAACGTGAATCAGTGCGCTTCTCCCCAACACTTAACACTTAGATTACCCTTTATATAGAGGCAGTCCTCTCCGTGTTATACAAAGGGGGGGGGGGGGGGGGGAATACAAAAAATATTATGGTGTAGTATATCAATACATGATAATGATTAAAAGTGATATATGAAATTCACTCACATATTACTGAGCAGTAATCTGCTCAGTATAGCTGGCAGAAGGGAGCCCCTCGTGGGGTCTTGGATCCGTTGGTATCCCAAAGCAGGCTCCAAAAAAAGTAGGTATGTCACCAGAAAGACAGGGGAGAGAGATATATCTTAAGTACAAACACTTTTATTGCACAAAGTAAAAAACATAAAATCTTACATTAAAAAAGGCAATTTCCAGCATAAAGTGCTTATCTTGTAGATAGAGTGCAGTGTTCCTCCTAATGTGCTCTCCTCCTACACACAATGCGTTTCGCCTTAAAAAGAGGCTTTTTTAAGTGCATTTGAAAAAGCCTCTTTTAAGGCGAAACGCGTTGGCCAAGATATACCAGGAACAAAGTAATGCCTGTTGGAGATGTGAACGAAATATAGTGGACTTGTTACATATATTTTGCCATAAATTATCTGAATATTGGAAAGAAACGTTTCAAAAAATAAACAATATATTTGGAACTAACATAAAGGGTAGCCCAGAAATTGCCTTGCTACATTTAAATCCACAGGGTATACCTAGAGATACCAAGCTGATTATCATCCATATCCTACTAGCTACAAAACAAATAATCACTAGAAATTGCAGATCGAAAGATCGAGTGAGAATCTGTTAAATCCCAAGCAATCGTCCAATGCAAAATGGAAAGAGGGATTACTTCGCAATATACGTTATCAAGTGGGAATTATGGTAGATGGTCAGGCTAGATAGGAAAACTTAACTCAGAAAACTGAACTATAATAAGGAAGTCATGTTTTTACACGCTCTTCTTTGTCTATGTAATGTAATGTTAGTTGTTATTAACTATGATACAAAAATGATAAGTCTCACAAAATAGCCAATTTGCTGTAAAGGAAGACTACCACTAGGGGGTAACCCTAAATAATAAAACAGAGTTTAAATAGACGTAGGTGGCGTCTGGGAATTAAAACATAACTTATTTAGATTAAATAAAAACGAGTAAAATAGAAAGCGGTGTACATAAAGACAAACAAGTGAGAAAACGTGAAAAATAAAATCAGACTTGCATACCCTTATTGATAGTTTATATAACTGTGTATGAAATTTTTTTAAATTATTAGATCAGGAAGCAAGTTCAGTGATCAAAAAAGATATAGGTAGTAGCTATATAATTCTGTCTATATCAGACAGTAATAGTAATAAAAAAGAAAATGATCACTGAATAAAGGTCCTAAAGTACTACTGCCTGTAATATTAGCACTGTGTAAAGGTAATATACATAGTATGTAGATAAGGTAATGAAATAATTACACCCCAGGTTAGGAAAAAATAGCCCACTGTTTCTTTAAATGTTAAATCTATTATGAAATAAGGAAATAACTGACCATGCACCTCCAGGGTCAGTTATTTCCTTATTTCATAATAGATTTAACATTTAAAGAAACAGTGGGCTATTTTTTCCTAACCTGGGGTGTAATTATTTCATTACCTTATCTACATACTATGTATATTACCTTTACACAGTGCTAATATTACAGGCAGTAGTACTTTAGGACCTTTATTGAGTGATCATTTTCTTTTTTATTACTATTACTGTCTGATATAGACAGAATTATGTAGCTACTACCTATATATTTTTTGATCACTGAACTTGCTTCCTGATCTAATAATTTAAAAAAATGTCATACACAGTTATATAAACTATCAATAAGGGTATGCAAGTCTGATTTTATTTTTCACGTTTTCTCACTTGTTTGTCTTTATGTACACCGCTTTCTATTTAACTAGTTTTTATTTAATCTAAATAAAAGTTATGTTTTAATTCCCAGACGCAACCTACGTCTATTTAAACCTTGTTATTAACTATACTATGTTTTTTTTTATGGAAAGTCGAGGTTGTTGTTAGTAGTCCAGAAGGAGGCCACAATGTGGAGAGTCCTCCCCTGGAATATGTATAATATGTATGAAATGTCCTTTTCTAATTGTGTAAAAAATGTAAAAAAAAAAAAAAGAAATATATCATGTTCATGAATATTGTGCCAGCCCGTGGCCCCATGGGGCCAATTATTTATTTTATATTGGGCCCATGGGCATTGTGGCTCCATGGGGCCAATAATTCCTGAAAAGGCGGGGCAGAGGTAGAGCTCGGTGGAACAGCCACCGAAAATTGTGGCTGTCCAACACAAAGTGGGAAAGTTGAGAGGCATGTTATTACCATACTGACACTGAGTATCTCTGTATAATGTATATTATGTACGTCTGTATTGTAAGATGTCCATTGAATTTGTCTATAAACAAAGAATTAAAAATATGTAAATAAATAAACCTTTTAATAATATTTCTCATTAAAATACCCTGGTTTTCCCAAATTTACATAAATGTTAAAATATTTTACCGCACTAGTATTACCATGTCTTTATAGTTGGAGTAATTAAGCACTGAGCTTTTGACCAAGGATATTTTATGTATGTCCTGCAAGTATTTTCATTTCTACCCAATATTATAGCCTTTATGGGGGTTACATAAAGAAGAGAGGTTTGAGTTGGTACGTGAGATCAAGCTCATTCTTGTCCATATCACCAAGATTATTGATGTGGCCGTGTCAAAAGATGAGACATGAACAATGGCATCTTTACATGCTACACTAGCTTCAGTTTTTCTTCTTAACAAAACCTAATAGAGTGAAATTAGTTTAACACACCTCTTGAAAAGTTATAATCTGATCGTTTAAAAAATGAAACCCCATTTACCGAGCACCAGTTGAAAAGAGTGAATATATATAATAAAAACATGTAGTGAAAAGTGTTTCTAAAATACTGACATTTCTACAGCTTAGCAACTTGCTCATAAGAGTTCTTATAATGATAGAAAATGAAATAATGATTGAAGAGTCATTAAGTTTTAGAAACATCATAAACACATATTGATTACAGTCTTGTTGACTGCAAAATGTCAGGAAGCCATATGACTAACAAATATATTATTCTGGTATTGAATGTGCCTTCAATATAAAATGAATTGTTTGGAGTGTAAACTAATAACACATGATTGCGTGCTACAAGATAATGACATAAACTTCTTGAATAATTTCCCAGCCCATATATTTCACACCTATTTCTAGTCATCATTTTGTACCATTATCTCTTTTTGTGCATAATTATAAAATCATTGATTTTCTACACAGACATTATTAGAGTAAACTCTGTCTTAATCTGCTGGATTGTTACCCTTGGTGATGATTCACCTGCTAAAATACCTAATTTAAATCCTTGATTAAATTAGTTTAAAATTAGAAAACATATCAGCAATGTATTGAATTCATCATTGAAAGGATTTAATCCTTCCTTAAAGGTACATACCAAACAAAACATGTCAGGTTTCCTTCAAGTCTTTTAAGCCAAGTAATGCTGACAATATGACTCCCAGGACATGCCCTCAAACATCCTGCCAGTGGGGCGTGTTGGGATGTATGTGTAATGTATTTTAATAATGCAAGCATTTCTTTTTAAAAATAAAGCAAGTAATGAAAGTAATTGGGACTGAAGGGGGAGACATGATGAAAAAGACCAAAAGGAAACCTGACTTTCTTCTGAATGGCTGCTTGGTCTTGTACCATATGGGTCCTAGAAGAAGTAAAATGAGGCATGTTTCATAAGGTTTACATATCTAGCTGAACTTTTCCAAATATACTTTTTTTTATGTAAACTGAATTGAACTGAAGCATTAGTCTGATTAAATTGATTTTTTTAGCACTTGATTCATTTTCTTTATTCAGCTTGACATGTTGCAAAGAACAGATAATAAAAAGCATGTTTTTCCTTTCAGAGCGATAATGGAACACAAGGAGTTGTTAAAGGTTCCTTGGGATTGGCAAATAGGTAAGGTATATTAAGATTATGTCAAATATAATACTTCACTTAACAATGAACAGAACGAATAAAGGGAGACTTCAAAGATATTGCAATCTGTCACAACCATAACATTTCTTAAATTAGCTCTCCACCTACTCGTTTATTTAACATTTATAGCACTATTATTTTAGGCACTGAGCAGCTTTATCAGGAGATCAATGTGCCAGGAAAATACATAATTCAGTTGCTTTTAGGTCCAAAGGAACATTTAGACCATTAACCAAGTTGACTGTAAAAGCTTAATACAGACAGAGTATAATTCTTAGGAAATACAATAAGAATATTAGGAATAACATATACAGATTATAATGTGCATAATATTAAAATCCATACTGTAAGTCTGGCATGTGATCCTTTGCCCTGGTAATCTAAGCACAATGACAAATCTGAATAGATTGTTTAACAGGTTGTTTCAAATAAAGCAGAGAATTTGGTCTGACCCCTGTGTGCTCCAAGGGAAATCCACTTTCCACTAAAACCATGCACAAGCAGTGTGAACTGTGGTGAACTGACAAGAGAATTGCACAAGTTTACACTCAGAAACAGTTAGTATAACTATACATTAGGTAGAATGTCTGTATAAAGCTCCCAATATCTGTGTAAACTCTCCCCAACATAATGCACAAGGCCCATCTTGTGAATGTGCATGATGACATCTTCCTTTTGGAGTCTGTGAAATGCTGGTAACCATGACATTGTGAGTGCTTTAGCATCTTAAAACCACAGATGTTCTATTTAATTGATTAGAAAAATGCACTGCTAGCCACATAAACATATAACATTGAATATATGTATGCAATTTTTTTTAAGAGTACAGTTTAATGCCTGTTGTTTGCTACAAACAAATGGTACACTTGTTCTTTAATAGCAGAGTCGGGATATCAGGGAAGCTGGGAACCTTTTCCAACTCATCTATTTTGGCCTGACCTTTGCAATTCCCTTGTCTGAATAAACCTAATTCACAGTGAGCTGACTCCAAAAGTAAAAAATTATTGGCTTTAAAGGACTCACATAAACACATCACAAACATTGTTTACACTGTGAATGCATTATGGAAAATGACATATATATTGTATTAGCAGAATTGCAGGCAAATGCCTTAATTAGCAGAAACGTGTCTAGGAGTCTCTTGCTTTTCTTCTTTTATAGTCTCTTTATTGGTTTAGAAAGTTTTGTTTCAAAAATACTAATAGACAAATACACAAGCAATCATTAGGAAGAGCAAATCCAATTAAAATAACAAAAGGAATAAAAAATATATAACTATAAAGAGTCATCCATACTCTCTCATACAAAATATACACATTTAAATCACAAAATCATCTTCTCATAACACGCTTCATTCATAACAAGTCCTGAGGGTGCTGTTGAGCAGGATGATTGGAGCCAAGCTCTCTATCTGAAGAGAAAATCAATATATTGAGTGGGTCTTCAGGAACTCTTTTAATTTGGTCTGCAGATGGTACTCGACTCCAAAGTAAACACAGGTTTATTAGTATTAATTCTGACATATGTTGGTGCTGCTCCATGAATTGGGCTCTATTGTCCATATTTTGGTGGGACTGTGTCTTATTAAACAACAGCTCTTTCTGACTTGCTACTTGACCTATTTTATTTTCAGGGACCCTTATCTCCACAGATATTTCTATTCCACCTCTTTAATGTTAACATTAGGTGTGAACAAATTGATCTGGAAGTACATGGCAATAAGGTTCACTTACAAACTGAAACAATTAAGAGCAGACTGTATCCTATGATCAAAATATTAAAACATTAATGATAATGCTTAATTCATACATTAAAATAATATGATTTACATTATTGGTAAACTGAACTCAGATCATAGTTGTAGTAGTGGCATCTACTATACAGTGTAATATTTACTATACAATGTAATACCATCCATATCCAGTTTAAGCACTGTCTTTCAAACATGGTGTGTAACTAAGAAACAGTTAATAAGGGATGTTCTTAAAACATATGGACACAGCCAATAAATTCTGACATGGAAGGGGAGAGACCCCCTCATTTCCTACATGTAGGGCAGCATCCTTACCCACCCTTCTGTCACTAAGACATAAAGAAGTCTGTGGAAAGGTTTGAGATAATGAAGAGAAACACACTTGTACGAAGATACCTTGAAATATGCAACAATCACCTCTATATGAAATTCAGCTTAGTATCACTGTCTCTAAATGTCAGTAATAAATGGAGTGAGAAATCTCAAGGACAGCTGTTTCATCTTGCTGCATTGATCATCTGCTTAGTGCCAGAGACAAGAACAATCAAAATAAAAGTTGATTATCCAATGAGTACGAAAACAAATGATTACATGATTATAGATCAAACAAAACTGAGAACACTGGCTTATGAAATGAACTATACACTAGACATTGATGCTACAGTAGAACAATGTCACATGGGTTGAAGAATATCACATGTATTATACCCAGGCAGGAAAGTCACAATTAACAACGGGCAATGTATTATGAATCCTCTTGACTGGGCACAGATAGAGTCATTTCTGCTTTTGTGTTGTCACTGACAAACATGCCCCCTTCTAAGTCTATCAGGTGTTTAGCAGTTAAAACATAGGGATAAAAAAAGAGGAAGAAAATAGGAAAAGAGAGATACAATTCGGATTCGGGGATGATTGTTGCATTACAGATATTTAAATTCTACTATTCTGAGCAGGAAATTTGAAATGAAACATTAAAACAAAATTATTATTTTTTAAATGGGGGGGGGGGGGTTTAAGGGCTAGTAGCCCTGGTGTGGCCCAACCTAATAATAAACGGTGCTGGGAACTGGCTAAATGGCTCCCAGCCCCCCTAAAATAGATTGGGGGATAGGGCTACTTTCCTTGGCCCCCATAAAATATAATATTACACCCCAGGGTGTGGGGACTTGGCAAATGACCCCAGACCCCATAAATAAAAATATATGCCCATCATGGGTCAGCGGGCAGCCCGTGAACCCTAACTAAAATAAAATATTTGCCTCTGTGGGGTCTGGGGATGAACCCGATAATAAAAACTAATTTAGCTATACATTGTGCTGGGACAAACCTGATGAGTTCCCCTGTTAAGTGAACTCATCAGGTTTGTTCTTACACAATGTATAGCTGAATTGGTGAGATGAAATGCTCATCTCAACTCACCTGCCATTCACTTCAACTCACCTGCTACTGACCTCAACAAACCTTTTAGTTAATAGCCCCATATCACATCATTCTAAAAATAAAATTAGACTCCCTTTTAACCCCTTCCCAATGCAAGGATGTACTATGCCTTCATGATTTTACAGTGCCTAAAAGACGGTAGGATGGCATAGTACGTCCAGCATTAAACAGCTCATTGCGCTTGTGATCGTTGGCCAGGAATAAATCATGACATTTTTGTGCTAGCGTCGTCTGGGACGCAAGTACCATGCGTCACAAAGGGGTTAACTATGGTGAAAACAATTTTTTCAAACTGTTTGGATTAATAGCTTCAGGGCTTTTGTGGTTGCCTTGTTAAAAAAAAAAAAAAGGATTAGGTGACCAAATCACACTTCTTTCATGCAAGTCTGATCAAGCACACCTTAACATCTCAAAAATCTGAGATCGCGACTTCTACGTCCCATGGTTTTACATCCACTATATCCACTGTTGAAGAGAAATTGTATACACAGTTATTTTTGTGTTTTAAGTCTATATGTTGTGTTTTTTGTATTCGAAGCAGTGGGATTACTGTGTAATAATTTTGCTATTGTGTTGACACACTGAGATAGCAAGCCCTTATTCTTTTGCTAAAGCACAATTCTTCTGTTAATTTTGGATTAGCCAGATCAAGAAGGGTTTTCTAACAGATACAAATGATGGCCTGCCTTTTTAACATGTCTATATGTAGAAAACTCTTTACCAAGCAGAGGTCTGACCTAAAGGGCCTCCTTCATCTAACCTTGTGAATATAGAAAATCCAATTTGTTTTAACTCTTTATGGGATCACCATGTGGCTCTATGTGCGAATTACCCATTTTCAATTGAATGTAGTTCATTTGCATATAAAGCCACTATTTATTTATATCATAAATAGAAAACTCCACAGACTCATTTAAAACATATTATTATTTTAATTTATGCATGTAGTTGGAATTCTGCTAACACAATGTAGAGATCATGTTTGATATTTTTGTTTCTTCATTTCTAATATAATCAAGGTTTAGGTGACAAAGTCCCTTTAGTCCAGACACTCATTTCCAGTATTACATTGCAAGGATGGTGTGAAAATAAAAAGGACATGTAAGAATGATGTATACAAAAGTAAAAATGTATTGCCCAAGGCCTGTTTCTAAAGCATTTACCCAGAAGAATGTCATTCTAATATCAAAATCTGCTAACCTATAGCTATAAAGACCTTCTGCAGCAAATTTCCATTTGACCATTTGTAAACCTAATTAATGCACCCTTTGCTCAATAATGGCATCCTTATATGTAAATATTTTACCACACAATACCACAATTTTACCACAATAGGTGGCAGTTATCAGAGCACCCGCAGGACTTGAAAAGTCATTTATTTTATTCATGGGGCTATGAGGCTGGTGAACACAGCCATCATAGGCAACGTCATGTTTGGAAAGTGCCCAGTGGAATGCAAACCATAATGGTAACATTTTATTCATCTAAGTAAAGATGAACGCACGTCTGGCTGACACTTACATGACATCATCACAGGAAGTCTGTGCCTACATTCAGTGTTGGCAAAAGATACTCTAATTTGCAGGTTCACCACAGTGCCATTGCAGTAAATACCACTGGTAAACTATACCTATATTTTAATCATGTTTTATAATATTTGATACCCACATGTTTTTTTTTTCTGCAGACCTCCTTGTCAGAACAGGCTGTAACATATAAATGTTATCATTGCAAGAGTGCACTTGTAGCTTTAAGCCTTTCTGTATTAAACATTGTTTAGGCTGTGAATGTAGAGAATAAAACATGATGGAAAACTATACATTGTGTTAGCAGACTTGACAGCAAATGCATACATTAAGAGAAATGTATGTGTTACATGTGTCTGTGGTGTTTATGACATCACCTTCTAGCTTGATTTGTAAGTTACACATTTCTTATTGAAACAAGTAATAACACCACAAACACATTTAAAATAAATATTCTGTTGATGTATGCATTTGTTTGCAGTTATTCTTTTATTATCTAATTTCACATTATAAACCATGTTTATGTTATTTGCTATATTCTGATTTGCAGTCATGACTTATTTTAATAAACTTGAGTATTTGAGTCTCAGGCCCATTATAGTTACACAGTTATAACATGCTTTCAAATATGATTGTGTTACAAAAAGACATGCATATGTTTAGAAGAGGTGCAGCAATGTCTAAATAAAATATTGAAGTTAACACAATACACCAGTTTTTTGCTATGATTCAAGCTATAGCTGTTTTGCTGTTGTTTCTCTGCAGGATTGCTGTATGTAGGTTATACTGCTTGCATGTTTGGCCTCTACAGTTTCATGCCTGTGGTGATTAAGAAAACCAGTGCAACAGCAATCAACCTATCAACACTAACTGCAGAACTCTACACTTTTTTCTGTGGGCTGTTTTTGTTTCATTATAAGGTGAGTTAATAAAGAACATATTCCTTTATTAATGTTTTTGTTTATTTGGATCTGAAAAATAATTGTATCTTCTTTGTTCATTCCATTTCAGTGTAATATGGAAAATTGGATTTTAACACTTGTTTATAACATTATACCACTGGCAAAAACAGGCAGTGTTGTTACATTGTACAGTTAACCGCAGTGTTTTCTGTCCTGCAGTGTATTCCTGAGTTTCCTATACTGGTTACTCGGAGGCATATGGAATAGACAAAATAGAGTAGTTTAAGGAATGCGCTTTTGGTTTTAGTAATGCTATTTTATTTTTTCATGTTTTATTTTCTTTCTGCATATTATTTTATTGACATGCTTGAAAAATCAATAAAATATTTGACTAAAAACAGTGCTTTGTATTTACAAAACCAATGAAAAAAATGTTTGTATTTTTCATTCCAGGCATTGTCAAGGGTTGGTGCACTGTTATAATAAGATAATATTATTTTCTCCACTAACAAAAATCTGTATGAAAGGGAATTGCTAATGCTGGCAATTCACTTCACTCAAAATGCTGTTGGCTGTTTTATTTATTTTTATAATAAGTATATAATAATAAGTATCTATAATAAGTGCTACTTATTAAGCAGTACTAAGGAGAACATATGTAGTTATTAGCAAAGGCTTCCAGTATAAAATTGTGATAAGATGATGCTTAGAAAATAAATTGGAAAATTTATAAAACTATATAAGTATATAAATAAACCTAATATTGTGTATTTTTATTTTAACAAACCAATTCACTCTGTAATATTTGTTTTACCAATATATTAATGACTTTATGGTGGTGGTATTAAGCTGACACTGCACTATAGAAGTAACCACACTTTAAGGTACCACAGTAGCCAATAAATTAACATGCTTAATGGATACATTTGCATCAAGAGTAGATGTTTTAAGTAGAAATGCGTTAATGAAAGAATACAAACAAATTTTTTGGCTTTGTGTAGCTCTGTCAGGGGGCAGACATGTTCTTTAGAATCTTGGGTCAGGAATGTAATTGGCTCAGGCGGGTGAGCGTGATGACGTAACGTTGCGTCGAGGGCGTGGGGGCGTGTTGAGAATCCGCAGAAGAGAGACTGACTAACGCGGAGGGGGAAAAATAAAGAAGAAAAAAAAAGGAAAATCGACTGCTGCACCGATTTCTGGACTGAAAGCCCGGTAAAGACCCTTTTGGTGATTTCTCCAGTTTGGAGCGTAAAAGCAGCGGTAGCTGCAGGGCTCCTTGTGGCAAGACGTTGCAGGGGAAGGAGGCGAAGAAGAAGCGGGAGAGCACTGACTCGGCGCCTGATATCGGACACCGCCTCCGGACGCCACAAACTCTAACCTTGTTGCCATCAGTGTGTACACCCACAGCAATTCTCCCAAAAATACCCACGGAGAAGAGGAGACGGGAGTGCTAGCGTCGGACAGATGGTGGCCTGCCTGAGTGAGTACCTTGTTTCCTCCATTTCATATACTTAAAAACCTGCAAAGCTAACCTGAGGAGGGAGGGAGCTTGTGGTGGAGGCGGTGGAAAGACTGTGGAGAGAAGCACCACAAGGCAGGCAACGCAAATTTAGCAATTAGAGCCTAACCTAGTTTAAACTAGTGCCACTTCTGTAAACCCCAAAACGGGTACTACCCCAGTGCAGTGCATAACTATCTCAGTGCACAAGATGGCGCCTAAAAGTGAAAAAGCTGAAAAATTGAAAAATCCTGGGAAAGTAAATAAACATCAGGCAATTAACGCCTATTACTCACCCAAATCCCATACAAACGTTGCAGCAGCATTAGATGAGACTACCCCAGATCTTTCCCCAAATGCAAGTATTGCAGACGCATCAGGATACCTAACTCAAACAAGTTTCACAGAGGCTCTGGATACATTATACACCAGAATTAAAACAGATATGGATAGAAACTTAAAAGAATATAAGGAAGAGATTACACAACTAAAAGAAACATCACTCACGCACTCTAAAGATATTGAACAACTCCAGCATAGCATCAAGGAGCTACAGAACCAAGTGGTCTCCAATAACCTCACACTTGATAAGATGACCCTGAAATTAGCGGATATTGAGGATAGATCCCGACGTAAAAACATTAAAATCCGGGGTATCCCTGAAGACATCGGGGACTTGGATGCATACCTAGAAGAACTGCTACAAACATATATTGATCCTGCTATACTTGGTATATTTCCAATCCAGAGGGCTCATAGACTGCCGAACCCATTACACATTATGCAGTCCAAACTCCCCAGAGATGTAATAGTGTGTTTTAACAACCCCCGGATAAAAGACATCTTTGTTAAGGAACTAAGAAACAACCCCTCAAAGGCTGCAAAGTTTTCTACACTGTCTACATTTGCGGACTTATCAATGACAACGAGAATAGCAAGAAGGAAATTTGCCGAAGCTACAACACTTCTACGTAAAAATGACATATCCTATTCTTGGGGTTTTCCAACAAAGCTTCGAATTAAATTTGAAGATAAAATTTATATATGTATGGATAACCAACAGGCCACAGACAAATTGAGACTCTGGGGTCTGTTGAAACCGTAGTTTCACCACTGTTATATAATGTTATATATTGTTGATGTTGATAACGGAAGGGAGTACGAAAGAACGGGCAAGGGAAAAATGTATACACTTGTCCGAAATTAACAAGATAACATGCCCATTTGATCCCTGTAGTTACTATTGGAGAGTGGAGGATTTTTTTTTCTTTTGGGACTAGACATATCGATATTGAAGATTCCAGAATATGAGTGTGGTACACGGAATAGGGGAATCTAGACCACTAAATTGATAACTAAGAAGATACAACACTAAAATATAAGTCCTCATACACTTAGAAATTGAACACTTTTTGACTACACGATTTGAATCGGGACAGGGACCAATTAGTTAAGTTCCATATTAGAGATGGAAATTTTTTTTTGTTTTTTTTGTTAAGTTATTGAAGATTTCAAACACGATTGCGATATACGGTCTCAACCGGGATAGGGGAATCTAGATCACTACACTGATAATGAAGAAGATATAACACAATATAAGTCTTCATACACCTAGAAATTGAAGAACTTTACACTTTTTTGATTACACGACTTGAATTGGGATAGGGACCAATTAGTTAAGTTCTGTATTGGAGATGGGGGGGAGGGGGGAGGAGGGGGAAGGGGAATTTTTTTTTTGTGAATTGGCAAACATAATAATATTAGACAGAGAAGAATCAGCGTAGGACTATGCTGGCCATATAAGGACTGTGGGAGGGGGGGGGTGGGCTGGGGTGGGGACGGGAGATGGGGGGGTACTGCGTTGATAATACCTGAGACTAATGAGATACCCGCAGAATTGCTGGGAGTTTGGATTTGACTTATAAATGATTATGCTGGTCTGTGGGGTTGATTATGCGGATCGTATGGAGGCTCGGATCTACAGCGGGTGGGACTAAGTCTGGTCCCAAGGTCGGGAAACCCCTGTATAGTGGGGAGAGGGGGGGCTCCCGGGGGAGGGGGGGGTGCTCACCTGGTCAGATAAAGCATCACTGGAACCGAGATACCCAATTGGCATCTGCATGGTCAACACCACCGACCATTTGTTAAGTCCATAGGACCGGTTATGTATAAGATATGTCGAATTAAACATCACTGAATGTGGAATACGCGGACTTGGTCCTGGGTGGGGATTTTCCCCCTCCCCCCCTTTTCTTCCCGCCCCCTCTACCCACCCCCCCTTTTTTTTTTTTTTTCTTTCTCCCCTCTGGCCTTTGCTCCCCCACCTCTCCATATGGGACTGATCTTAGACCTTACTCTCCTTCAACAGTCCTTTTATACTGAGGACGTTACTCAGGTTAAACATGCACAACAAAAATATAGAACAATTATGGTTGAGTTGAACTCCTTTTGTCTTCTCAACACGCCCCCATCCCGAGCCAGGGTGACAGACCCAGAGATTTTTGTTTTTCTTTGGATTCTGTTCAGCCATTAACAGCTGGGAGACATGGCTGATTATCTGAGTGAATGGATGATATGTATGAAGAGGGAATGTGTAGGAAAGGGAGTGAGGCCGGACCGGGGGGGGGGCTGGGGGAGGGGAGGGGGGGCCGAGGGGATTGGACCGTGGGGTCGGTTAGGTTGGCGACGATTAACGCGCGGGGTCTTAATTCACCTTATAAGAGGTCCTATTTGTATGACTTACTTGAGAGAGAGGCACTGGATGCGATTCTCATTCAAGAAACACACTGGAGACAGGGCATGGAATCATTATGGAAATATACCAAATACCCGCATATTTATGCCTCTTCTCTTGTAACGAAAAAAAAAAGGGGAGTGGCAATCATTGTAGCTGCCAAAAACAAATTTGAATACTTGCATCACGAATCTGACCAAGAGGGAAGACGATTAATCTTGGCCTGTTGGATTGATGATGTAACCTATTCATTGATGAGTCTCTACGCTCCCTCAGGCGGGATTGTTGCCTTTATGGACATGGCTATGGAGGAAGCGGGGAGACTCTCACAGGGGCTGTTGATCATAGGGGGAGACATGAATTCTCTGGGAGACCCGGATATGGATCGAAAGGCAATAGGCAAACCTAAGCATGAAGCCCGATTGGCATCAAAAGCCAGGTCATTCTCTGGTAGTCTATCTGGCCATAATCTATATGACGTGTGGAGGACCCAACACCCCGAGGAGAGAGACTATACTTTTTTCTCGGGGGTGGATGCCTCCTACTCACGCATTGACTACTTTCTTATGTTGGGCCCTACACTGGAAAGATGTGTGGACTCTAAAGTGAGGAACATTACATGGTCGGACCATGCACCAGTTTTTATTCATATTAGAGATAGTTCAGGGTATACGAAACGCAATAAATGGAGACTGAATAATTCAATCTTGGCCTCCAAGGATAATAAACAAGATCTCCTCAACCAAGCAAAATCCTTTTTGGAATACAATGACAATCAACAAGTATCAGAAACAACTTTATGGTGTACAATGAAGAGCTTCTTGCGCGGCCATTTGATAAAGAAGGGTTCCTGGGCTAAAAAACAAAGGGGAAAGAATCTAGCAGAACTATTTGCTCTTCTGGCTAGGGTGGAGAGGCAAAACAAACACTCACCCGACAGGAGGAACATTCAAGAAATTCAGGAGTTGCAACATTTGATTAGGAAAGGGTTAAAGCTTAAGGCAGATAAAGCAATGCTAAGATTGAAAAGCTCCTGGTACTACAGCAATGACAGGGTAGGGAAAGAACTCACAAAGAAATTAAAATATATTACACAACACGCCAGAATAAATAAAATAGTATACGAGAATAAAACACATCTGTCCCCCCAAGCTATTGCTGCAGCATTTAGAGCATATTATGAATCCCTATATAACCTCCCGAAACCAAAGGCAGGGACAACAAAAATGGCACAATTTTTAGCCACCTTCCACAATTAAAAGAAGACAATCTGACTAAGTTAAATGAACGTATAACAGAATCTGAAATTACTGAAATTATTAAAGGGATGGCCAGCAATAAAGCACCGGGTCCCGATGGCTACCCCGCTTTGTTCTTCCAAATACTAGAACCAGTTATATCTCCTATTTTGGCTAGAGTCTTTAATTCCATCGGAGACAACCATGGGTTTCCAGATGAGATGATGGAGGCCAGCATATCCCCAATTCCGAAACCAGGGAAGGACCCCACCGTGGTAATTAACTATAGACCAATCTCGTTAATCAATTTAGACATTAAAATCTATTCTAAAATATTGGCAAAAAGGTTGAAAGGGGTCCTCCCTGATCTCATTGGCAGAGATCAGGCGGGTTTTATGCTCATGAGATCAGGGGAGGACAACACCCGCAGAATTATTAACATTTTGGACATAATACATCAAAGGAAAACTCCCTCAGCTATACTGGCACTGGATGCGGAAAAAGCATTTAATAGAGTGGACTGGACATTTATGACCTACACTCTACAGGCATTTGGAATAACCGGTATCATGCTAGATCGGATCTTGGCACTGTACGTAAACCCAAGGGCGAAAATAGCTGGTCCTTCCCTGGACTCGGAATATTTCACGGTTCAGAATGGAACGAGGCAGGGATGCCCACTGGCCCCCCTTCTCTATATCCTAACGATGGAACCATTCGAAAGAATATGTTCGAAGATCACAACTAATCCAGGGTATAGAGATAGGACGCCAAACTCATAAAATCATATTATACGCTGATGACGTCCTTCTCACCCTGGCTCAACCAGAAGCTGCAATCCCGGCCCTCCTGGAAGCAATTGACTTATACGGATCCTTTTCCAATTATAAAATAAACTTACTTAAGACCCAATGTATAACGTTGTACTTAACTTTGTCCCAACAGCAAGCCTTAAAACGTCTAGGGCTTGGTATGGATAGAGCAAGATCAATAGACTATTTGGGAATAAAAATTAGTCCTAAAATAGAAGAGATTGGTCCCTTGAATCATTCATCAATCTTGGCCACTGTAAAAAGGTTGGTAAAACAATGGACAAAACTAGAAGTATCCTGGTTGGGCCGAGTTAGTATACTGAAAGCATATTTAATCCCCAAAATTCTTTACGTTTTAAGAACAATACCATTCAGGATTCACCCGGACACACTAAGGGAAATGGAATTGGTTTTTTCAAAGTTTGTCTGGTCAGCCAGAAAACCCAGAGTCCCCAACAGAATACTTAGACACGGTCTAGATCAAGACGGCTTGGGATACCCCGATCTTGATAATCTTGTCAATGCCTCCCAGTTGGCCCATATCCTGGCCTGGAATCAACCAGAGAGGAAGAAAACTGGGTGGTACGATATTGAAAGAGTAGGCTGTAATAATACAGACCCGGTGCTTTTATGTTGGCTAACACCTAAATACTATAAATTGTGCAACCAGACACCTGGGAAAACATGATAACCCTCAAAATAACAAATAAAATGATCTCCAGACTTTTAAGACTACTAGAATCTAGTAGAACAATTGAGAAATCTAAAGCTGTCCTTTGCTGGGAGGCAGATATCAATGCAAACTTTCCAATCTAGGTATGGTTCAAAAACTGGACTAACATCAGAAAGATAGTACACTATCAATTTGCATGAACAATTTTTTAAATTGATGCATCGCTGGTACCTGGTCCCCACTAGGCTGGCTAAATACCAGCAACCTTCCAACAACAAGTGCTGGAGATGTCTAACAGATATAGGGACCCACTTACACATGTGGTGGACTTGTAATAAACTGGACCATCTCAAAAGGAAAATATCAGACCTGTTTTCCATAATCTATGGCCACAACTTTGAACTCAAACCCCAAACATTTCTATTTCATTTTGAACTCCCCATTCCGGATAAAAATGTAAACATTCTGAGCACGCATATCCTACTGGCCTGCAAACTGTGTATAGAAAGGCACTGGAAAGATGCGGACCCCCCATTATGGTCGGAGATCAAAATACAGATTGAATATCAAGCCAACTCAGAGAAATATTTTTCGGCACGGGATGAGATCTCATTAGATAAATACAAAAAGATATGGAGTCTCTGGACAGAAACTCTCTCTAGAGAGGGGGATCCTCCCCACCTACCTTAAGAACTTACCTCACTGTTGGACCCCGTGGGTGGTCATCGCCTCCAAGCGCCGGGCTTCTTGGTTCAGCTCCTCGGCCTGGGGACCGTCCCCTCCCTCCATGCCCCCGTCCCTCCTGGCTTGGCCCACAGAAGTGAATGATTTATGTATGATGGTTGAAAGGATGTGGTGAGAATGATATGTAGCCAAACCGGTATAAAAGAGCACGGAGACGGTACTAATCTAAAATATTCAGAAGGTAATACTAGACATCACCTCCCCCCCTTATTCTTTGTCCCCCCCTCCTGCCTGCCCCCCCCTCTTTTTCTTTCCTATCCTTCCCCCTCCCTATCCTTTTTACCCTCCACCTCCCCTGTTAAATATAAAAGTAGCTACCTGAAAAACAGGATACACACTTGTTATATTGATCTGAAACAATATGCAACATTTTAGTTTACTTGGAACCAGGTGTTTGTATCAGTATACCTAATTTGTGCTCAAATATTACAAACTGGAATGTAAAAAGTTAAAAACTTAATAAAGATTCAAATATTAAAAAAAAAAAAAATTCTAAATATCTGTCCACATCCCGAAAAAGCTGTATGGAGCAAAGATGGCTTAGTGAGGTGCTTTGTATTCGTACATTAAAGAATTTCTATTTAAAATGTCTGTACTTGATGCAATCGTTCAAAATTCAGAATAGCATTTTATGTGTGTGCCTAGCTTGTGTATTGGGAAGTTTAGTGCAGTAATAAATGTAAAATGTAATCTAAATATACGCTCCTTTTATCCACTGCAGTCCACAGATTTAATGGTGTAGCACCCCAGTGCTATAGGCTCCACAAACAGATGTAAAAAAAAAGAAAAAAAACCAAGCACAGTGATAACTTGGCATTCAAAACAATATATTCTTTATTTGCAGAAAAAATATATGGACATTTCAGTCTACCCTAGACCCATTATACAAAATGCTGAAATGTAGAAAACTGTTACTCGCTAACAAGCTCAGGTCAAAGTCATGCTGCAGATGTCTGACACAAAGGGCCTCCTTCGCCTAATCACTGTTTATACCGTGAATGTAGAGAATAAGAAAATAAGAAGAAAAGATATTTGAAAATGTGCCTGTGATGCCTCCTGTTTATGGAATGCACCATATATATATAATTCATTGTGGTGCATTCATCATCCTACTTTCCCATCCAGCCCATGTATGAAAATTCCATATTAAAAGCATGTATATCAATCTCAAAATGTAATTTAAGTAAAAATGTTGCTCTCTTAATTAATCATTGAAGCCAATAAACCTGAGTGTATATAGATATTTAGACCAATTATAAAGCTTAATATAATTATAAGCAGGGGCGTTGCTAGGTCTTCGGATGATCTGGGGCTAGAGCCCAGATGAGCTCGGTCACACACAGGGGCGTACCTAGAGCATTTGGCACCCGGGGCGGACCCTGAGTGTTGCACCCCCCACCCCCCCCCCACAATAAAAATGTAAGAAAACACCCACAAATTTTTCAGTGTTTGAAAATTGTACTATTATAGATACCAGGAATATTGTGCCAGTCAGAACCCAAGAATATTGTGCCAGTCAGAACCCAGTAATATTGTGCCAGTCAGAACCCAGTAATATTGTGCCAGTCAGAACCCAGTAATATTGTGCCAGTCAGAACCCAGTAATATTGTGCCAGTCAGAACCCAGTAATATTGTGCCAATCATAGCCCAGTAATATTGTGCCAATCATAGCCCAGTAATATTGTGCCAATCAGAACCCAGTAAAACACACACACACACACACACACACACACACACACACACTTTTTTTTTTACTTACCTTACACTTGGTCCGTCATCCAGGACCTTCTGCCGGATATCCGTCCACCTGACATCCGGCAAGCAGCTGACACAGCGCGACGGGGGTGGAGCTTGCACCCGTCGCGCTGTGATCTCTATGGCCAGGAGGAGAGGCTAGGGAGCGAGCTCCCTGTAACAGCCTCTCCTCCCGATCGGCCCTCACCCCCGCGTGAGGTTAATCCTCCGATTCTGGGACTATGTCCCAGACGGAGGAAAGCTCACCGGGGGATTTTTTTTATATTTATAGCCCTGGAGTCTCGGGGCTAAAGAACACTTTAGCCCCAGAGTCTCCATTCGGGGCTATGAAGGGGGGACTCGGGGCTATAGCCCCAGTAGCCCACCCCTAGCGACGCCTCTGATTATAAGTTATTTGTAAGATGGATACAGATTGGGATGTAATACGAATAGAATTTACAAACTGGCCTAGACACCTTAACACCCTTAAATTATTTTTACTGTTGGGTTTCAAGAAATGGAGCAACACGTTTTCTAAGAACTATATAAGTGTTAGTTGTGCCTTTTATGGAATAAATTGAATTAGTGTCGACAGCAGGAAGAGATAAACCATGAAGTCAATTTCTTGTACCTTAATCAATTTCACCTCAGGTAGCTTGTCCTCCATCTGATAAGAAGCAGGTTTTCATCTTCCATCAGTACTAGGGGAGAAGCATGACTTTCTCAGCATGTAGAAATTGTTTTGGTTTTGTGAAACCATTCTCTGTTGCAGAGTGTAGATACCATTATATTGCCTACTAATTTGTAATGTTTCAACATAGAGACATATTACAAGATACAACACATCACCAGAGATAACGGTCATTCATTTCTTTGATGGACGGTTTCCATTTTTTTTATTAGCCAGATTATTGCTTGATAATCTCTATTGAAAAATGTGCCCTCGGTATTTGTTAATATATTTTTTACTTTAACATACATCTTTATATTTCTCTAGAGTCTGTTAGCTGTTACATTATTTGGCACCATTGCACAAGAGATTCCAATGTAACACTTGACTTTACATGGTTCAAGAGTAAAAATGTAGTCTCTTTCCTATATTTTTTAGAAGATGGTGGAGCAAGGATGGCATAATTCAAATACATAAAGCACCAGTTACTCCTTTGCTGGAAGTAAGGTTAATTTCATGATTGCCAATGCTTTACAAAAAGGAGGTGTATAAAAGCAACATTAAAAACATTGATTCTTGAATTCCTCCAAAATAGCCACCTTTTGCCATAATAACATCTTTACATACATACATTAAGGTTGATCTGGATTCTAGTCTGAAATACCCTTGTCTTGAGAAATCATTTAATTTATATTTCAAAATTCAATTAGGATTGTCAAGTGTTGCAGATACACACAGGTTTACAATCAACTATGTCTATCAGCTGAGGCAGAGCTGATGAGTGCTGGTGCACATAGCTAATCAGAGTGACCAACCTCTAATCATGCTTATCTGGGGTGTTTTAGTGCTGTACAATACAATACATAAAGTGATCAGCGCACTTACAAACAGGTTAGCTCTTAAAGGTACCGTTTTTCAAAACGTAATAAAAACAAATCTTACATGAGAAAAATGGAGATTTGGTCACATTATATGGTCATATTATGCATCATCAAAGTGCTGTAATTTTGGGGGGTCCTAACACTAAATATATATAACACTTTTACATAGTTAAATCTCTTGAAATACAATACACACAAGGTACAAAAAGGCCTTTCATTTCATACAAACGGAGACTCTCTAAGAATATATAAATGTATTTGGACCCTATTTATGGAGCACCTGAGCTGCCAGAGGGAGATCATTGGCGACCTTGGGGAGATCATTGGCGACCTTGTCAACCTCCATGCTCCAAGAACAAAATAGCACATTCCATACTTTCCTCTTACTAGTACCACTGAACATTTCAATTGTGCTTCTATGTTGAGAGCACAAGTGGGGAAAAAAGGTGCAATGGCTCTTTAAAAGGTACAAACAACAAATAAGAGAAATATTATAGCTACAATGAGGCACATATCAAAATGTTATGTCTTTGCAGAGATCCATGATTTGATCAATGAAACCCAGACATGCAACATATTGAAAAACAGATGGACAATACATGGGAAGTATTAATCAATGCCAAAGATTTACTGAGCTCAATTTTTCACTTGCGCTTCAAGTACAAGTGAAATGTTAGTTGTCCTAGTGTGGGGAAAAACTGGGATGACTTTTGATAGAACATGCTAGTTTATCCTCGGGCTGCCAGCTGCCATGGAAAGAAAGCAACCCGTGTCTGGTCAGCTCTCTCTGAAAGCGTAAAGAGAGATTCTAAATTTTGCATGGGATCAGCAGAGAAAACATTAACTAGGTCCCACACTCTGCAGACCTCGATCAGACGAGTGGTGTAAACCCTTGCTTTGATTGGCCGTGCGCACACCTCCAGACCTGCTGCGTCACAGCAGCACGTAAACCTGCGTGTATCTATTAAGATACATATTAAGGGACATGTTTGTAACCCTTTCTTCCTTATCTACAATTTATAAGTAGCTATACATTATATTTTGGCACTTTTGTATGGATATACTTTTGTGCTACTATGTATATAAATTGTACCTCACAGCTATGCTGATCCAGTTAGGTATTATAACATTATTATTTTACACTAAAGCACATCTCTTGTATTATTATACAAATATTTGAAATTATATTGAAATAAAACTAATTTTAAAGAAATCAAATTGATTTGGAATGCATGGGATCTACTTACTAAAAGGTGAACTGAGGTGAACATTCCATCTCAATGGCTTAACATTGCACAGCACTATATATTTCTGGCTAGACCCCCTCAACCAATCATGGTTAAATTAGTATAACTCTTTTAACAATGTATTATGCAGGGCCAACTGTATTTCTTCACAAGGTTTGTTTTGTGCACAACTCATAGTTAAGTCAGTGAGATGAAACGTTCACCTCACCTCAGCTCACCTTTGTGAATAGTCTCATGTTTTCACCAGCTCTTACTGATAAATTCTCCCCTCCACAGTTCCTTTTTTGGTGCATTATGTCAAAGGCTTATTTCCATGGTATATTCCCTTGCACGAAAGATACAAATAGTCCATCATTTTAAACTATATCTACGTGACGTCTAAAAAATATATTGTTTAAAAAAAAAAACTTAAATGTTGTTTTCCATTTATTAAACAGTGATGGATAAATTTGCCATGAACAAAATATAATGGCGTTTCGGATTATGTTATTCATTACTTTCCACAGCCTTCTGAATTAAGGCAGGAATTATTCCAATGCCTTTTGTCAGAATGATTCCTAAGCCTCCATACATTGTATTCTTTTTAACTGCATCCCATTCTTCAGTTGTACATGGTGCTGAGAGAATGATAATGTGCACTAGGAGAGTATTAGCCTTTTTTTAGTATGTCATACCTGCTGTCCTGAGGCCTTCATTGTTTGTTTGGTTGATTAACAACTCGCTCCCAACACTGTAATTACAGCAGTAAACCCATCACTCCCTTAAAACTGAAGGCTTGAAAGTACCATGGACAAAGTCATTTCAGGTTTCATAAAACCTCTTTAACCAGATCCTGGATAATTAGGGGCTCAGTTTGATTTATTAGTTTTGCTATTGAAGGACAATTTTATTAAAAAACTATTTTTACAGTATAAGGTAAGTTACAAGCAATTTATTTTGAAAAATAATAATTGTGGCTTATTTTATTAAATATTGTTAATCCACGTGGTTAGCTTTCTTAGTGTTTAGGAATGAAACTATAATAAGTACTTTGAGGACCAATCCACATGAAAATATAGACAAATGGAAAGCATATTAACACTAAAAATAAATACACATTTATTTGTTCCATTTTTTTTTTTGCAACATTACATTTTTTATTCCCACTCATGCTTCTAACAGATGCACATTTGAAATTTACAATGCCCCAAGTATGAGGAAAAATGTCAAGTACTTTATAAGGTTCCATGCTATTCCATTCTAAAAAAGCAAGATGTAAACAAATCTGGAAAATGTATTCATACTTTATTCATAATTTTCTTTTACAGGCCTTCCATTCATGGCAGCATCACTAATGGGGTAGCTCCACCTCTTCAGGCAGATAGGACACGAAAAAAATCTTTCAACAAAAAAGTGGAAATATCCGATAACGTTATCCTGTTCTCTACACACTTCAGTCTTATGTATCTCAAAAAAAAAAAAATGAAAATAAATATAGAGAGAAAAAATTAAATAAAAAAAAAACAAGGGAGAAAAACCTGATGCTGCTGTGGATGAAAGGCCAGGAAAAGAAAATTACAGTAAGTATGAATAAATTCTTCATTTAACTTTATCAAAACATGCCTAGTGTCTCTTTCCCTCCCCCATGATTTTACCTTAGGCTTTACGCAAGAGAGCAGGTAGCATCAG
Source organism: Pelodytes ibericus (assembly GCA_036172795.1). NCBI lineage: Eukaryota > Metazoa > Chordata > Amphibia > Anura > Pelodytidae > Pelodytes > Pelodytes ibericus. The sequence goes on along the minus strand of CM069861.1, from coordinate 78,850,472 downwards.
CTCTCTCCCACTCGTAGTGATGACACAGAGCATTGTATTTCCGATGCTCTGAATCATTATTATGCATCAGGAGCGCGAGCAGCACTGAGAGAGCTGATGTTGCCTGCTCCCCTGCATGGGGACAGACTGGCACCTTCTCAGCTCCAGTCCGGCCCCCAGATTAGTCAGCCTGGTTCGCCTATAGGTAGCGCCTACTCTGATGCCATTTATTAAGAAACAATAAAAGGATATTTCAACGGCATCAACGAAGAGTTTTTTTTAACAGTAGGAACAGTCAGGGTCAGACTGGGACAAAAACCAGCCCTGGAAAAAATTGTATGCTATGGGGCTGTATACCATTATTAAACCAGCTCCTTAGCATAATATCATTTTTTGTTCATAAAAGGGAAAACCATGCATTTTAAAAGCACATCTGAAGAGTATGTACACAAAGTTTTATGAATTGCCCTGTGCTGAGGTATATATCAGGGCAGTGTGTGATACATAACATTGTGTACATACTGGGTGAATATATTGATGTATCCCAGCACCCGGATTGCACTCAAGAAAAACCCAGCAACAAGAACTTACCCCAGCACTCAGGGGTCTCACAAGACTTGTCCCAGCACCTATATAGCACTTTCAAGATTTGACCCAGCATCCAGAACTTACCCCAGCACTCAGATTACCCTCACAGGACTTGACCCAGCACATATATTGCTCTCACAAGATTTGACCCAGCACCCATGTTGCACTTACAAGATTTGACCCAGCAACCATAACTTACCCCAGCACTCAGATTAGCCTCACAGGACTTTACCCAGCACATATATTGCTCTCACAAGATTTGACCCAGCACCCATGTTGCACTTTTAAGATTTGACCTAGCACCCAGGACTTACCCCAGCACTGAGACTTCACTCACAGGACTCGCACCAGCACAATGCTGAGATTGCCCCATAGGAGCAGATCCATAGTCTTTTTCGGGAGGGGAACTGCCCATGTTGGTTTGTATTTTTTATCATATCTGTAGTCTCTCTCTCTCATTTCGATAGTGTCTGTCTCTCCTTTCTGTAGTATGTCTTTCTCATTTCTGTAGTGTGTCTGTCTCTCTCATTTCTGTAGTGTCTCTCTCATTTCTGTAGTGTGTGACTCATTTCTGTAGCGTATGACTCTCTCTCATTTCTGTAATGTGTCTCTCTTTCATTTCTGTAGCGTCTCTCATTTCTGCAGCATCTCTCATTTCTGTAGTGTATCTCTCTCTCATTTTTGTCGTCTTTCTTTCATTTCTGTAGTGTTTCCTTCTCTCTCATATCTGAAGTGTCTCTCTCTCACCCTCCCCCCTTCCCCTGTAGTGTCTCTCCCCCTATCCCCCCATAGTGTCTCTCTCCCCCCTTCCACCTGTAGTGTCTCTCTCCCCCTTCCCCTTGTAGTGTCTCTCTCCCCCTTCCCCTTGTAGTGTCTCCTCTCTCCCCCCTAGGTGCAGTTCAGCCTACAGTATGTGGTTTATTTTTTGATGTAAGTGCTATGTAATGTAAAGTAAACATAGAGAAACAGATCTGACTTATCAGTGTTTTCTCTCAAGTAGTCCTATCTCCTAAAAACTGTGAAAAATGTATTACAGTTGCTAAAACAACAATCCTGCCTATCTCTCCAAGCCTGTCTTATTAACTGTCACTGAATTTCGGGGACCCTGGTGAAATTAGTTTTAATGTAAAACTACAGGAGAACTGATGTTTACTTTAAAGTAAAAATTAGCATACGTCACATACACCAATCAGCTATAACATTATGACCACCTGCCTAATATTATGTAGGTCTCTTTTGACGGCAAAATAGCCCTGACCTGTCAAGGCATGGACTCTGCTAGACCTCTGAAGGTGTGCTGTGGTTACTGGCACCAAGTAGTTGACAGCAGATACTTTAAGCTCTTTAATAAGCGAGGTGGAGCCTCCGGGGATCAGACTTGTTTGTCCAGCACATACCACAGATCCTCGATTGGATTTTGAAGGCCAAGTCACCACCTTGAACTCGCTGTTGTGTTCCTCAAACCATTCCTTAACCAGTTTTGCTTTGTATCAGGGAACATTATCCAGCTTTAAGAGGCCAATGTCATCAGGGTGTACATGGTCAGCAACAATGCTTAGGTAGGGGGTACATAACAAAATCGCAACCACATGAATGCACCCAAGGCTTCACAGCAGAACATTGGCCAAAGCATCACACTGCCTCTGCCTGCTTGCCAAATATCAGTGGTCATAATGGCTGATCGCTGTATATTAGCAATGTTTACAGCATACAAAAAATAAGATAAGTTGAACTGGATGCTTTTCTAGCAATTCAGGATTTACAAAGCTGTAATAATTAACCATTTTTAAAATCAGTAGCTTGTTAATCCTTGTGTAGAGATTGCCATTTTTGTCAAGAAGAAATTCAGTCCATTTTTGAATCAAACTCAATGCAAACTGCTACATTACTATGTAAAAGTCCTTTACAGCATGCTGCTTATTACAAAAACAGTCAAAGGGTTAAAAAAGTGAATATAGAACACACTGCAACTGTCGTAAAAAAATAAATTTACAGTCACTGTAGTAAAATATGCTCAGTCATGTCCAAACAATAAGAAATATCTAACAAATTTTCCAGGCGGAAAGAAACATAAATCAGCCTGTGGTACAAAGAGAAACAAAAGTATGAAAATACAAAGTATTTTGTGTAGGAAAAATCCACCAGACAAAGGAACCCATTTTTATCCCTAATTTTAAGAAGAAAGAACGGCAAGAACTGCTCAGTAGGAGTCACAAATCTGGTCAGTAAAATTATTTAAGAGGCTCTTGATTAACAGTGCTCTTTGTGGCAAAGTAATTCTCATGCAGTGTGGGGTATGCTGTAATTGGTTGAAAGAATGCGTTAGTGTACTGGGCTCCAAAAGCTAATGTATTTAGACTCATTAAGTGATCAAAAAAAGAGACTTTGAGAGCTATTGTGGAAATTATCCTGACTTACCAACACATGGTGTGCAATGGCCTGGATCTGTTAGGCTGTGGTCCTGTATAAAAAGAATGGCTATGTCCATTGAAATCAATGACAACTGTTCAATCTGTGTACATTAATTGAGATCAAAGCAGAAATAATCCTTAAACGGGTGATGTGCAGCTTCCATATTTATGGTGGTAAGCTGAAAATGTCAATCCAGTCCATGCAAGCAAATTCATAACATACCTTTTAGTATAAAGGTACGTAGCAAGTTATCTGTTATGTTCCATCACCTGAACATATGAACATTTCCTTGCAGCCTGTGAATATTTCGGTTGGTAGGTCTATTTATTGGTACTAATTCTCTTTCACCTTGAAGTCTACACTGTTTACACTTCTCCCAATGAGACTATTGGCAGACTATCAGAATGTGATTCAAGTTCCCAATGCATGTACTGGATAGAAAAGGAAAATATCTCCAGCGCTCAGTGACTAGACACTACCCAAAAAACGGATACATAAATGTCCTATAGGTGACTAGTGACAATAAATATAAATATAAAAACTGTGCTCCAATGATTTTATAGCACGTGAATAGAAATTTGCAATTAATGCAAGTGATTCTGATTGTCTGCAAAAATAACACAATATAGGATAAATGTAACACACGTGAGAAAAAATGTATTGATACAGTTACTTTTCACAAGAGGCACTCTTCATCTATTGCCTGCACCTGTAAAATACAAAAATGCCAATACCTAGTGCAATATCAGTGTGACAAGGAAAAAATAAAGAGAACAATATTGAATGAGGGTTATAGTGAAACACTCACAAACATGGCTCCTATAACCTAGGAGCGTGGACTGAACACCTTGGAGATATACTTGCCACCACTCTGTTGTTTTCTGGCGATGTTAATGATGTGAAGAGCACAGCAGTAGTAGCAAAGTGATTTATTTCTCCAAAAATGGTAAAAGGATCAAAAAAATAGACCCCAGTCTCTATAGATATCCAGAAATGACAATGGAAAAAACAAATGGAATAAAAAGAGGTACTCATCTTTGGATCATTTTTTACAATAGGTCTTAAATGAATAGAGAGATGTTCTCCTTTTTCCCCATTTTGCTTTTCTACAATGAGTGATTGTTTATACATATCTTTTTAACTTTTGTATTTTACATTTTACATTGGAGTTTATTTTAACTTTTAAATATATATTAAACTTGTCATTTTTTTTCTACACACGAAAGTCCTTGAAATGAATTGAAGCCAAGTATATCCGAATTTTATGGCAAGACAGGAGGCTTCGTATTTGCATAACCTTCTTTACTGTTTAACCTCCAGCAGCAAAACAGTTAACAGTTATAGAAAGAAAACAACCAATCAGAACACAGAACAGTGGTATATAAGGCAGTAACCATCCTCTTCACTTCCTCTTTCTTTGCTGCTTAACCTCCAGGTGAGCTCAATCCATATTTGTTCTCATTTATTGTATGACATATTAGTCTGTATTACATATGTTGTGTGGTATATATATATATATATATCTTAGTGTTATATATTTTATAGATTATATTACTATTACTCCTTGTCTATTCCGTTTTTTATATTCTATCATGGTCCTTAAACTAAACCTGTTTTTCTCTCTAAACTAAAAGATCTTAAAGCTTGTTCCATCTTTATATCTTTCTTTGCCTATATCTCTAGCGTTACTCGCTTTCCTTTTGGGTTTTTCTTCCGTTTAGGTCGCTTGTTATTTTTACAAAACCCCAACTCACCTCACTTTCAGAGTTTCATGCTCCGGATGGTGTAAACTCCTCGCGATGGTCCTATAGGGCCTCTACCACGCGGTTTGAGGCCTCAGATTTCTCTCACTCTACCTCGCCTGTCGGCAGGCCTTACCGCGCGTGCGATCACGTGCGCGCTCAATTTCTAGGCCGCATTATCCCGGCAGTGTTTGGCCACGCGATAACGGGATTTCCTCCCGTCGCGTTCAGTCCCTCTCTCCTCTAAACGCAGCGTTACGGCCTTCATTGGCTTAACGCTAATCGGGCAGGCCCGGATCCTAGCCCCTTAGGTTTTTTATTAATACGTGTGGGAAGCAAAATATTTGCTTATTTTATTCCCCTTTTTCTACTCTTCTCCTTTCCCTAACCTAAGAAGGTTTTTATTTAAATACTGCAGGTGATACTGTATTCTTGCCTCAAACTTGTATTTTTTTCATTACATGACTTATAATAAGGGTGACCCCCCTATATCAGGCATGTGCATATATGTGTAACTATGGGGGACTCTCCCCTCACTACAGATTGGCCCTAGTGGTCTATATGAGTTTCATAACCAACTTGTTGGGAAACTGACTGGCGAGGGTGACCCCCTCCAATTTGGCACTATCAGTAGTCACTTTACTGACCCAGGGAATTGGGTGACCCCCACAAAATAAATAAATAAATAAATAATTTAACGGGTGACCCCCGCTACTGTGTTGGTTGTTTTTTCCCTTACAACCCAGCATAGCAATGCACAATTAAATGTCTAAACTGCATCTATACTACATGCCACAACCAGTCTATCTACTCATCTGTTTTCAGAGAATCATCGAGTAAAACAAAAGCAACGGCAATGAGTGATCTGCAGCCTACCAATATGCCAGCAGGCTTCCAAGAATGGCTCCGGTCGGCTCTGACAGATTGCCTTCCTTCAGCCTTAGCCACACTACGCGAGACGCAACAGCCTCCTCACTCTGACTTGAGGGAAGCCTCTTCGGACTCGGATCACTCTGCCGAGGGCGACGGCTCACGTAAAAGACCGTGGTCGGATACTCCCACGAAACAAATCGACAAAGGAAAGGCTCCACTTAAAAAATCTAGGTGCGGTTCCCTGCCTCTGCTTCCTAGTGTACATCGTGAGGAACCTCTGGACTCATCGCGGGAAGATTTCCGGATCCTGGACGAATATCGTGCGGGTCCTTCAAAACCGGGCACATCAAGATCACGATCCCCTGATTACCTGACCTCACAGCTTCCTAAAGATCCTGAGGTCAACCCCGATCTCCCGGTGGAAATACTGGACTCCTCTGGTTTCCCGTTGTTCGACCCACGTACACTGAGGCATCCCCGTTCGACTGAATGGTCCCCACCCCAACACGTGGCCGAGTTTCTCCGTTATTGGCTGAGACGACCTCTCGACAAGGAAGTCCGTCAGAAACTACGGGCCGAATGCCCTCGCCCTTCCCTACCAGATAAAGTCTCCTCGACCCCCGAATTCGACCCTACCTTCGTTACTTTCATGATGAAGAACGGGAAGGATCCTCGCAAGGGTCTGGAACAAGGGCTCCGCACCACGCAAGACAAATTGTTGGACGTATCCGGTCCTCTGACACAAATTTTCATCATGGCCGACGAGGCCCTCACGAATGGCTCCCAGATAGATCCCCACCTGGCACGAGAATGGGCTCAGAGAGCACTTTGTCTACTGGGCAATGCAAATACTGCCATCTCAACTGAACGCCGTAAGGCGGCCCTGTTCAAGCTTGACAGTAAATTGGCTGAACTAGCTTCCAAAGAACTTGGTCCAGACGCTAAGGGTCTCCTCTTCGGCACCAAGTTTCTGAAGAACCTGAGCCAGCATGTAAATATTTTTACATCCCTCAACAAGGCACAATCTTCCCTAAAACGGGTCTTTCAATCAAGAGACCGTTTCTCCTACAGAGCTGGTCGGCAGAGGGGCCGTGCCACCAGCAGAGCCGCTTTCTCGGCATCAAGGCTCCGTCTCCAGGAATCTTCTTCCTACCGCTTTCAAAGTCGTCCCAGCTACCGCACCTCCTCCTACCGGGGACCCACCCGATCGAGAGGATCATCTTCATACCGTTCAAGATTTCCAGCAGGTAAGGGTACACCCTTTATTACCTCATATTCCCATTGCAGGCAGGCTCAGGCATTTCTATCCCAACTGGGCCACTATCACTCAGGACCCCTGGGTTCTCCATACTGTCAAGGGTTTCCTTATAGACTTCTCTTCCCCTCCGCTTCAACTAACCCCAGCCCACCCTATTCGCATGCCTCAGGGCGATCTCTCTTTAATTCACGAGGAACTTTCAGCACTACGGGACAAGGGCGCTATAGAACACGCGTGTGGGGACCCTTGCTTCGTCAGCAACATGTTCCTGGTTCGCAAAAAATCGGGCGAATTCCGTCCAGTGATCAACCTCCGATCCCTCAACCAGTATGTCACTTACAGGCATTTCAAAATGGAGGGCATCCATCTTCTCCGCGATCTCTTACGAGAACGGGACTGGTTCTCACGCTTGGATCTGAAAGACGCCTATCTCACGGTCCCGGTCCATCGAGACCACAGACGTTTTCTCCAATTCTTTTGGCAAAAAAGGCTGTGGCAGTTCACATGCCTACCGTTCGGCCTCAGCTCGGCTCCGTGGTGTTTCACGAAGCTCCTGAAGCCTGTCATGGAGTTCTTGCGGGTCCGCGGCATCCGATCCATCGTCTATTTGGACGACATTCTCATCATGGCCAGAGACAAAGACTCCCTCTGCGAGGCCACGTACCTTACCGTGCAACTGCTACAGGACCTCGGTTTTATCATCAACAAAGACAAGTCGGAACTGCGTCCTACTCAGTCAATTCAATTCCTTGGTTTCACGGTGGATTCGGTGGCTGCGATTCTCAAACTACCTCAGTCCAAAATCTCTTCAATACGGAAAGTCATCCGTCGTTTTTTACGTCTTCCCCGGGTCTCTCTTCGAGTTCTCGCTCGCGTAATCGGGCTCCTGTCAGCGTCCATTCAGGCGATTTTTCCAGGACCTCTGTACTATCGGGCCATGCAACGGTTGAAGGCTCAACATCTGCGGGCCACAGGTTCCTACGACCATGTTTTCCCACTTTCAGACGAAGTTCGACTCGAACTACAGTGGTGGCTAACGCACATGTCGGCATGGAACGGCCGTGCCATCTTTGGCTCGACTCCAGACTTCATTCTGGAATCGGACGCCAGTCTCCTTGGCTGGGGCGCAACCTGCGGGGCCACAACAACGGGCGGGTCCTGGACACCGGAAGAACAGGGGCTCCACATAAATTGTTTGGAACTGATTGCGGGCTCCTTCGCCGTGCGCAGCTTCACAAAAGACTCGACTCACTGCTCTCTGGTTCTCCGGATGGACAACGTGTCGGCAGTAAGGTATATCAATCGCTTGGGAGGGTCTCGTTCCAAGATCTTGACAGAACTGACAAAAGATCTGTATCAGTACTGCATGGCCCACCACCTGTCCATAAGGGCAGAGTACCTTCCCGGGAAGGACAACACGGTGGCGGATTGGTTCTCCAGGCACTGGAGAGACACCAGCGACTGGCAACTTCACCCTCAGGTTTTTCACTCTCTGAATCTCCTCAGAGGGCCCTTTCACCTAGATCTGTTTGCATCCAGGACGAATCGGCAAACGCCATCGTTCTTCAGTTGGATGCCGGATCCCCTCTCTCTGGCAGTAGACGCTTTTCTTCAGACATGGCCCCCCACAGGAGCTTATGCGTTTCCCCCGTTTGCCATGATCCTCCGCTCGTTACATCTTGCGATGCGTCAACAAGTCACACTACTTCTTATCTCCCCTCTGTGGCGAATGCAGCCTTGGTTTCCCCTTCTGCTGGAGCTATCTTGCAAGGACCCCCTCCTGTTACCTTGTTCCTCGACACTTTTGTCCGACCCACAGGGGAACCCCCATCCGTTGCTTCTTCAGGATCACCTCCAATTGGTGGCCTGGATGATTTCAGGGGTGCCTGGGATGTGTCGGGACTATCGACGGAAGCTAGAGACCTCCTCCGAGACTCTTGGGCGCCGGGCACTAGAAGATCCTACCTTCAGGCTTGGGGAATCTGGAATAGCTGGTGTATGGGACAACACCTTAATCCCTTTACGGCCCCTGTAGCGGCTATCTTGAATTTCTTGGCATCTCTATTCGCCCAGGGTAAATCCTATCGTACCATCAACATCGTTCGTTCAGCCATTTCGGCTGCTCACGTTCCCATATCAGGAGTGAATGTCGGGAAGGACCCTACGGTCTGCCGGCTCTTGCGGGGCATCAGGTCTGCTAGACCGCCATCTTTTAAATATTCATCTTTTTGGGACGTTTCCGTGGTATTACGTTTCCTGGAAGGGTGGCCTGATAATGACGCCCTTTCGATTAGTCAACTATCCGCTAAGGTAGCATTACTACTCTGCCTGGTATCTTTCAGAAGGGTGGCAGATATTAGGGCTTTTGACGCGAATTCCTTCACTTTTTCCCCGGAGGGCGTTGTGGTTGCTATCTCACGTCGAACCAAGTCATCTTCAACGTCGGTCTTCTACCCTTACTTCCCGGACCGTCCGAAACTCTGTGTTGCTCGCTGTGTTCGCAGTTATCTCTCTTCCACAGCAGTTTCTCGCTCTTCCACTCAAGGCCAGTTGTTACTCTCTTACGTACGTCCTTTCCGGGCGGTATCTTCTCCAACTATCGCACGCTGGATCAAATGGATTCTGCATCAGGCAGGCATCGAAGGGTCGTTCGGCGCACATTCTGTTCGCGGCGCGGCAGCCTCTGCGGCCCTCGACCTAGGGGGCTCTCTGTCTGACATCCTGACGGCGGCTGATTGGTCCAGGGAGTCGACTTTTCGCACTTTCTATTTTTTCGCCCGCGGGCTCACGCGGGTTCTTCATTATTGGCTCAGCGTTAAAATAGCAAATACGAAGCCTCCTGTCTTGCCATAAAATTAGGGATTATTCTAGCCTTGGTGTAGTAATAATCTAAATGTTATTAAAGACAGGAGGCGAGTATTTCCCCCCCTGTTTGTTTTTTCTCTCTCTTGTACAATACTAACCCACCCTATAAATAAAAAATTCATTACCTATCCTGCCTCATACTTATCTTTATATCTGTCTGTCTTATGGGATGTTTTCCATTGTGGGTATCGTTACAGGGAAATTTTATATAAGTTATTTACATTATGTGAATGTTTACCCGCTGTTGAAACATTTATGGAAGACAGTTTACTTTCACGATGTCTTTATTTTCTCTCCTAGTTTGATCCGTTTCCGCGTTTATCATCGCCCACTACCAACCTCGGGTTCGTGTGGTCCTGTTTCTTGGTTTGTTCTAAGCTGTTATGTTCGTCATCCTGATCGGCGCATCAAAGAAAGAGGAAGTGAAGAGGATGGTTACTGCCTTATATACCACTGTTCTGTGTTCTGATTGGTTGTTTTCTTTCTATAACTGTTAACTGTTTTGCTGCTGGAGGTTAAACAGTAAAGAAGGTTATGCAAATACTCGCCTCCTGTCTTTAATAAAATTTAGATTATTACTACACCAAGGCTAGAATAATCCCTAATTCTCCTTATACGAATTCATTCAGATATTTGTTTCTAAACGAGTACCTGTAATACGAATTAATCTTTAACACAAATACAGGTACATTCATTTCACGGACATGGTATTGTTTTTAAACCGAAATTTTCGGATAAACAGATAATACGAATTCTGTTTTAGTTTTTAAGAGACGTTCTATAATACGAACTCATGTAAAAACCGAAAGGAGGTCTATTCATATTACAGACAGTTAACTCGAACATTTTGGATAAACAGCTGATACTAATTCATGTTCGACTTTAAGAGACATTTCTAATACGAACTGATTCAAACACCGAAAAGGGGTCTATTCATGTAATAGACTCGAACATCTCGGATGAACAACCAATATCAGTGTGACAAGGAAAAAATAAAGAGAACAATATTGAATGAGGGTTATAGTGAAACACTGCTCCTATAACCTAGGAGCGTGGACTGAACACCTTGGTGATATACTTGCCACCACTCTGTTGTTTTCTGGCGATGTTAATGATGTGAAGAGCCCAGAAATGTATTTCTCCAAAAATGGTAAAAGGATAAAAAATGAGACCCCAGTCTCTATGGATATCCAGAAATGACAATGGAAAAAACAAATGGAATAAAAAAATGGGTACTCAGTCCTTATTCATGCAGCAGCCTAGCGCTTTGGCTCTGCACTGGACTTCCTGGTGTATGGTGGCTCACAGACCTCAGAAAGACACCGAACCCGTTTCGTTCAAATAGTTAGTGCAAAAATCTTTGATGGTTTTATACCCTTCACTGAGTTCTTATTGGTTGTTCATCCGAGATGTTCGAGTCTATTACATGAATAGACCCCTTTTTCGGTGTTTGAATCAGTTTGTATTAGAAATGTCTCTTAAAGTCGAACATGAATTAGTATCAGCTGTTTATCCGAAATGTTCGAATTAACTGTAATATAAATAGACCTCCTTTCGGTTTTTACATGAGTTGATATTATAGAACGTCTCTTAAAAACTAAAACAGAATTCGTATTATCTGTTTATCCAAAAATTTCGGTTTAAAAACAATACAATGTCCGTGAAATGAATGAACCTGTATTTGTATTAAGGATTAATTCGTATTACAGGTACTCGTTTAGAAACAAATGTCTGAATGAATTTGTATAATGAGAACTCGGATATACTTGGCTTCAATTCATTTCAAGGACTTTCGTGTGTAGAAAAAAATGACAAGTTTAATACATATTTAAAAGTTAAAATCAACTCCAATGTAAAATACAAAATAAGTTAAAAAGATATGTATAAACAGTATTATTATAAACAATTGTTATTGTAAAGAACACTAAGAGCAATTTATACACATATATATATATATATATATATATCCACGTGTATACACACATATATAAATGTATGTATATGACAAGAAAGGATACCAAGGGGAAAAAAACTCTATTTACCTCAAAAGTTCCATAGGAAATATAGTAAAGTGCAAAAAGTGCTTTTCACTCATTGTAGAATAGCAAAATGGGGAAAAAGGAGAACATCTCTCTATTCATTTAAGACCTATTGTAAAAAAAATGATCCAAAGATGAGTACCTCTTTTTAATCCATTTGTTTTTTCCATTGTCATTTTCTGGATATCTATAGAGACTGGGGTCTATTTTTTTGATCCTTTTACCATTTTTGGAGAAATAAATCACTTTGCTACTACTGCTGGGCTCTTCACATCATTAACATCGCCAGAAAACAACAGAGTGGTGGCAAGTAGACATGTGCAAAACTAAAATTTTCGTTTCGTTTTCGTCCATTCGGACGAAAATGTTATTTATTTCGTCTAAAACGAATTTCGTTCATTAGTGCATTCGTTTCAGACGAAATTCGTTCATTATTTTCGTTTCGTTAATTTTTTTCGTTCGTTTTATAGAATACAATGTAATACTATTGGCTTTCTATAAACCGAACGAGAGCCCCATTCATAAGAAATTCTTATGAATGGGGCTCTCGTTCGGTTCATAGAAAGGCAATAGTATTAATTGTATTCTATAAGCCGAAAGTCTATAAACCGAACGACTTTCGGTTTATAGACTTTCGGCTTATGGAATACATGTAATCCTATTGCTATTCTATAAACCGAACGACTTTCGGTTTATAGAATAGCCATAGGTTTACATGTATTACATAAGCCGAAAGTCTATAAACCGAAAGTCGTTCGGTTTATAGGCTGTCGGCATTTAACTAATAAGAGACAGAGTCTCCATTCATAAAATTATGAATGGAGACTTTGTCTCCGTGTAGTAAAATGCCGACAGCCTATAAACCGAACGTTCGGTTTATAGGCTGTGGGCATTTTACTACACGGAGACAAAGTCTCCATTCATAATTTTATGAATGGAGACTCTGTCTCCGTGTAGTAAAATGCCGACAGCCTATAAACCGAACGTTCGGTTTATAGGCTGTCGGCTTATGGAATACATGTATTCCTATTGCTATTCTATAAACCGAAAGTCGTTCGGTTTATAGAATAGCAATAGGAATACATGTATTCCATAAGCCGACAGCCTATAAACCGAACGTTCGGTTTATAGGCTGTCGGCATTTTACTACACGGAGACAGAGTCTCCATTCATAAAATTATGAATGGAGACTTTGTCTCCGTGTAGTAAAATGCCGACAGCCTATAAACCGAACGTTCGGTTTATAGGCTGTGGGCATTTTACTACACGGAGACAAAGTCTCCATTCATAATTTTATGAATGGAGACTCTGTCTCCGTGTAGTAAAATGCCGACAGCCTATAAACCGAACGTTCGGTTTATAGGCTGTCGGCTTATGGAATACATGTATTCCTATTGCTATTCTATAAACCGAACGACTTTCGGTTTATAGAATAGCCATAGGATTACATGTATTGCATAAGCCGAAAGTCTATAAACCGAAAGTCGTTCGGTTTATAGGCTGTCGGCATTTAACTATACAGAGACAGAGTCTCCATTCATAAAATTATGAATGGAGACTCCGTGTAGTAAAATGCCGAAAGCCTATAAACCGAACGATCCGTTTATAGACTTTCGGCTTATATAATACATGTAATCCTATGGCTATTCTATAAACCGAACGTTCGGTTTATAGAATAGCAATAGGAATACATGTATTCCATAAGCCGACAGCCTATAAACCGAACGTTCGGTTTATAGGCTGTGGGCATTTTACTACACGGAGACAAAGTCTCCATTCATAATTTTATGAATGGAGACTCTGTCTCCGTATAGTTAAATGCCGGCTTTTAACTATACGGAGACAAAGTCTCCATTTATAATTTTATGAATGGAGACTCTGTCTCCGTATAGTTAAATGCCGGTGTTCTGACAAATTTCTGGAGCAAATTCTCCTGCGCAATCGCAGGAGAATTTGCTCACTGCGCATGCGCATAAAGTTACAGCTGATAACTCAGCTGTAACTTTGTGACCACCGCGCATGCGCCAGCTGCGCAACCCACCTCCCGCCCCCTCACACCCCCTGCACACCCCTTCTTACCAGATCATCGACCACAGCGATACACAGCGCATGCGCACGCCTATCCAGCCGTTTGGGAATGTGCGCGTCCGTTGTTGTGTTCTTAAGGTGGTAAGTAACATGGGGCGTCGGGACATAAGGGGGCAAGCATCCTGGTGAGGGCTGCCTCATCTTGATGGGATTTGTGATCCTCCTGCTGCATCAATAATACAGCAGGAGGATCACAAATCCCATCAAGATGAGGCAGCCCTCACCAGGATGCTTGCCCCCTTATGTCCCGACGCCCCGTGTTACTTACCACCTTAAGAACACAACAACGGACACGCGCATTCCCAAACGGCTGGATAGGCGTGCGCATGCGCTGTGTATCGCTGTGGTCGATGATCTGGTAAGAAGGGGTGTGCGGCGGGTGTGAGGGGGCGGGAGGTGGGTTGCGCAGCTGTCTCATGCACGGTGGTCACAAAGTTACAGCTGAGTTATCAGCTGTAACTTTATGCGCATGCGCAGTGAGCAAATTCTCCTGCGATTGCGCAGGAGAATTTGCTCCAGAAATTTGTCAGAACACTGGCTTTTAACTATACGGAGACAAAGTCTCCATTTATAATTTTATGAATGGAGACTCTGTCTCCGTATAGTTAAATGCCCACAGCCTATAAACCGAACGTTCGGTTTATAGGCTGTCGGCTTTTAACTATACGTTTGTCTCCATTCATAAATTTATGAATGGAGACTCTGTCTCCGTATAGTTAAATGCTATTGTATTCTATAAACCGACTCTATTTCGGCTTATAGAATGCAATAGTACTACGAATGGACGAATGAACGAATGATTTTCCTTTATTAACCATTCGTTCATTCGGCTTTAGTTAGCTTAGCATTTTCGTTCTTCGTTTTTCGGGCGAATGGACGAAAATGCAATTTTCGGACGAAAATGCATTCGTCCGAAAACGAATGCACATGTCTAGTATATATTCACATGTAAATTGCTTTTTTAATAAAAAATTATGATATAAATAAAATCTTGTTTTTATTTCCTTTTATGTGACAAAGCTGCCTCTCTCTTTCCCTTGCCCCCAGTTTTGTCGCTCTCCCCCCCTTAGTGTTGTCTCTCTCTCACCCTCCCTTTGGCTCCCCCCTCGCTCCCCTTGTGTCTGTCTCTTCCCCCCTTCCCTCCCCTTGTTTCTCTCTGCCCCCCCCCTTGTTATTCTGTCCCCCCCCTCACCTGTTTCTTGCTCCCTGGTGGCTAGTGGGGGCAGCCGGGGGATGTATGCACTATACATAATAGACGGAAGTGTCGGGCAGCATGGAGGTTGTCTGCACGATTCGTGCAGACATCCCCCAGCTGCCCGATTCTCCCTGGTGGCTAGCGAGGGAGCGGAGGATGTCTGCGCGATGAGCGAGACCTCCCCTGCTGCCGCCCGGAACGACAGCCAGGACTTTTATGAGGAAGCCGAAAGTACCCAGCTTCATCATAGAAGTCCCGGCGGTCATGCCGGGCGGCAGCAGGAGAGGTCTCGCTCATCGCGCAGACATCCTCCGCTCCCTCGCTAGCCACCAGGGAGAATCGGGCAGCTGGGGGATGTCTGCACGAATCGTGCAGACAACCTCCATGCTGCCCGACACTTCCGTCTATTATGTATAGTGCATACATCCCCCGGCTGCCCCCACTAGCCACCAGGGAGCAAGAAACAGGTGAGGGGGGGACAGAATAACAAGGGGGGGGGGCAGAGAGAAACAAGGGTAGGGAAGGGGGGAAGAGACAGACACAAGGGGAGCGAGGGGGGAGCCAAAGGGAGGGTGAGAGAGAGACAACACTAAGGGGGGGAGAGCGACAAATCTGGGGGCAAGGGAAAGAGAGAGGCAGCTTTGTCACATAAAAGGAAATAAAAACAAGATTTTTTTATATCATAATTTTTTATTTAAAAAGCAATTTACATGTGAATATATACTAGACATGTGCATTCGTTTTCGGACGAATGCATTTTCGTCCGAAAATTGCATTTTCGTCCATTCGCCCGAAAAACGAAGAACGAAAATGCTAAGCTAACTAAAGCCGGATGAACGAATGGTTAATAAAGGAAAATCATTCGTTCATTCGTCCATTCGTAGTACTATTGCATTCTATAAGCCGAAATAGAGTCGGTTTATAGAATACAATAGCATTTAACTATACGGAGACAGAGTCTCCATTCATAAAATTATGAATGGAGACTTTGTCTCCGTATAGTTAAATGCCCACAGCCTATAAACCGAACGTTCGGTTTATAGGCTGTCGGCATTTAACTATACGGAGACAGAGTCTCCATTCATAAAATTATAAATGGAGACTTTGTCTCCGTATAGTTAAAAGCCGGCATTTAACTATACAGAGACAGAGTCTCCATTCATAAAATTATGAATGGAGACTTTGTCTCCGTGTAGTAAAATGCCCACAGCCTTTAAACCGAACGTTCGGTTTATAGGCTGTCGGCTTATGGAATACATGTATTCCTATGGCTATTCTATAAACCGAACTTTCGGTTTATAGAATAGCCATAGGATTACATGTATTACATAAGCCGAAAGTCTATAAACCGATCGTTCGGTTTATAGACTTTCGGCATTTTACTACACGGAGACAAAGTCTCCATTCATAATTTTATGAATGGAGACTCTGTCTCTGTATAGTTAAATGCCGACAGCCTATAAACCGAACGACTTTCGGTTTATAGACTTTCGGCTTATGTACTACATGTAATCCTATGGCTATTCTATAAACCGAAAGTCGTTCGGTTTATAGTTTAGCAATAGCATTACATGTATTCTATAAACCGAACGTCGTTCGTTTTAAAGACTTTCGGCTTATAGAATACTATTGGCTTTCTATAAACCGAACTAGAGTCGAGTCCCCATTCATAAGAAATTCTTATGAATGAGGAGGGACTCTAGTTAGGTTTATAGAATGCCAATAGTATTCTATAAGCCGAAAGTCTTTAAAACGAACGACGTTCGGTTTATAGAATGCATGTAATGCTATTGCTGTTCTATAAGCCGAATGTCTTTCGGCTTATAGAACAGCAATAGCATTACATGTATTCTATAAACCGAACGTCGTTTGTTTTAAAGACTTTCGGCTTATAGAATACATGCTGCTATTGGCTTTCTATAAACCGAAAGAGTCCCCATTCATACGAATAGGTCAATTGACCTATTCGTATGAATGGGAACTCAATTTCGGTTTATAGGAAGCTAATAGCATTACATGCATTCCATAAACCGAAAGTCATTCATGTCGGTTTATGGAATGTAGTACAATGCTATTGGTATTGTAAACCGACTCTATTTCGGTTTAGAATGCCAATAGCACGAATGGACGAATGGACGAATGAACGAATGATTTTCGTTTATTAACCATTCGTTCATTCGGATTTTGTTAGTTAAAAATTTTCGTTATTCGTTTTTCGGACGAATGGACGAAAATGCTATTTTCGTCCGAAAATGCATTCGTCCGAAAACGAATGCACATGTCTAGTGGCAAGTATATATCCAAGGTGTTCAGTCCACGCTCCTAGGTTATAGGAGCCATGTTTGTGAGTGTTTCACTATAACCCTCATTCAATATTGTTCTCATTATTTTTTCCTTGTCACACTGATATTGCACTAGGTATTGGCATTTTTGTATTTTACAGGTGCAGGCAATAGATGAAGAGTGCCTCTTGTGAAAAGTAACTGTATCAATACATTTTTTTCTCACGTGTGTTACATTTATCCTATATTGTGTTATTTTTGCAGACAATCAGAATCACTTGCATTAATTGCAAATTTCTATTCACGTGCTATAAAATCATTGGAGCACAGTTTTTATATTTATATTTATTGTCACTAGTCACCTATAGGACATTAATGTATCCGTTTTTGGGTAGTGTCTAGTCACTGAGCGCTGGAGATATTTTCCTTTTCTGTACTGTTCTCGCACAGTCGCAGGTTGTCTGTGTTTGTTTTGATTTCCAGCTGCCGGTGTTTAGTGGACACTTAGAAACAGTCACTTGTGTAATTTATATTGCACTCACCACTGGTGGTTTTTGCATATTTGCTCATCCATTTTTTTTCACTTTTGCATGTACTGGATGTCTGACACTGTAATGTTAGCAGTATGCACCAAAAATATGTTTTTTTCATCTATATTAATTCCACTCTAACTACTTGGAGGGTTTTTTTTTTACTCTTAAAAGGCAACTGTAGCAAAAGATGCATTAACTGTAGATGGTTTATTTAGAAAATATTAAAGAACAACTACAAACAAAGTACCTTTTTGAACTCTCATTGCTCCAAATAACTCTAAAAGGGAGCAGCATGTTCTTTCATCTGACCTAAGGCGAATGAAGATCTCACCCAAGATTAAGGGGGAAGAATCACTCCATTGTTTCCAATGGCTATTGTGGTATTTGGCTATTCTGGTCTTATTTTTGCCATTCAGTTGTCAAGTTCACCACAGTTCACAATGTGTGAAATATCAGTCCATTATGAATTATTTGGAGGAGCCACCATATTGTGAATCATATAGCATGCTAATTTTACAGATTGTGAATAAATAAGTATTTGTGGTTGGCATGGATATTTCACTGGTGCATTAACCATATAAATACCTTAAGTTTAGACAGCAATGTCACACCTTGTACTGCATTACAATTCAATATATTTGAAAGTCATTGGTCATTTAACTTTTTTTTTTTTTGTTCTATGTTTAGTTTTCACTGCTGTATCTCCTGTCCTTCTTCACAATCCTGATTGGGCTGGTCCTGTACTTCTCCACTACCACGTATGTCGCCCAAGACCCCAGAGTGTACAAGCAGTTCCGCAACCCTTCGGGCCCTGTTGTAGAATTACCCACAAGTGGACAGCTGGAGCCCTCTGTAACATACACCAGCTTAAGCCAAGAAACAGAAGAAGAGCCACGCGTTAGAGTTGCCTAAAATCAAGAAAATGTCATCCGCTGAGGATTCAGTGGCATCTGTCTGTCCATTATCTCTGTATTGTGCATAGAGAAAAGTATTTATCAGGTACAGTTACACGAAGGGACCTAAAAGAAGCAGCATGAAAAGGTTTGAATAGGAGGCAAGCAATATCAAGAAGCGGCAGGTTTTAAAAACACCTCAAGTTTCAGAACAGACAGCATTGTTTATTAACGAGAAATGTGAGCGAGAAGGTAGAAAAAAGATGGAATAGAACGGTGATTTTACCTCAGAATTTTCTTTTCACATGTCCACATGTGATATGTTGCCAAGATCTTTCATTCATCTAAATTCTATACACCATATACTTTCAAAATTATTTTTTATCAGTATCACACAGCCATGTGGATGCATACATCAAAGTATTTCTTTATTTAGACATTCATTACATTCTTCTAAGTAAACTGCCAGATGCCTGACTGCTGTAAAAGCAGAGGAAACTTAGACTCATACAATCACATGTACAACTCATGAACGAAAATCCTTGGTGATTTGCATTTTCCTAAACCATTTGTTTTTCATGCTGTCTTTTATTATAATTTGAAAATAAAATTGTTTTCCTGATTTTATTTTGATTTTACTTAGCATTTTAAGAATATGGCCCTAAGAGGTATTTCAAAACACAGTTATAAATTTACCTGATGGACTGTGAATGGTATTGGTGCACATACTGGTGCTTACAACGTCATCGAGATGATCTCATTAAGTCCATTTGTTTGGCCAAGGCCTTTGTTTGGCCAAAACCAGCACATCTCAACATGATTCCAGTGAAACACATTCCACAACGTTCTATTCTATTTGTTGTCAAGTATCTATGTTCTACTACCCTCAAAACACGTTTTTGTTTGTTTATCTAAGTATAAGTCGTGGTATATCACATTGTGATCTTACAGGTTACCACAATATAACTGTTGTTGATAGAAATGTTCAGTAACTGTCACATCTATATAAATTGCACTGCCTGATTCTAAATGGCATCTTCACTTTTTTATATTTGTCCCTAAATGATGCCATAATTTACAAGTAAAAAATGCTATAACTCTGCTGTCAAAATGTACATATAATAGGTTTCTGGGGCCTAATGAAGGGGAGTAATGACTGTTCACTTTTTTATTCACTAACTTAATAATATTTAGAAAATGTGTTTAATACAGCATTATAAAACAATCCTGATCAAACATTTAAATTTTTGTTCATCAACAAAAATGCCCATTCTTGCACTGACGTATTTTTCAATGTGTGGCCAGGAGGCTAACCCGATGTGTAGACCATATGTCAAACCTTTTTAATCTAGAAGGCTGCATATCATGCCGTAGGTTAGGTTATAGGTCTGGACATTTGAGTTTCAGGAATTAATACAATATGGTATTTTTAACCAAGATAGGGGCCTCACTAAAACCCGTCAGGGTCACATAGGGCACGTGGACTGCCACTTGGACATCAACAGTATATACTATTTTATATTCAACAGACCAATT
The DNA here is from genome assembly GCA_036172795.1 of Pelodytes ibericus. Lineage (NCBI taxonomy): Eukaryota > Metazoa > Chordata > Amphibia > Anura > Pelodytidae > Pelodytes > Pelodytes ibericus. Next base: position 78,830,189 of record CM069861.1, on the reverse strand, counting down.
TACTAACTTTACCTTACACAGATACACTGTTTCAAATAGTACCCTGATGGAACAGAGTTTGTGTGAATCCTTTACTGTGAGTAAAACAAGTGATAGCTTAGGGTCTCAGGGACAAAAATGTGATGTGGTTACTTTCATCCATAGTACATTTCTGCTCCTGTTTTACATCCAGCTATATTCCAGCACAGCTATTGTCAAAATCCTGACAAGTTTTATCAACTTAGTGAACTGTTATTTCTGATAACTTTTATATATTTTTGTCAGACGTACACACATTTTTTTAAAATCTTCCATGTTTACATAACTCTGCCAGTTTGGACCATTTTTATTTATATGTTAAAATACCAAATTAATCGACTTTTTTAGGTGTATAGTGATACTGTCGGGTCTGCTTAGCAGGTATGCTCACCTTTTTTTAAAGATAGCGTTTTTATGCATAACAAACAATATACAATATTGCTTTTTTTTATATTTACCTCTTGGAAATTAAATTGTTTATTTAGTAGCTGTGTTAAGACTGTTCTGCATTATCATCACTAGAGAACAAGTAGTGATATCTCTCTGCTTTGTTACTTTTTCATGTGGATCTGCCAATGTATTCATAATAAACCCATAGACCACTGTTAATGCAATAATAAAATAGGACTCCCATAAAGTAAAACTGACACCTAAACAATTTTTGTACTGTGAATGTAGAAAATTAAAAATTATCTATAAATCATGGTAGCAGCCTTGCAAGCAAATGCATCACAAAAGAAAATGTTTTAATGTCTGTGCTGTCTCAGGCTTATGACATCACTGTGTGCCTTTATATGTAAATTAACCACTTAAATGGAGAATGTGTAATTTGCATATCATGCCAAAAGGTGATGTTATAAACACCAGACAGCAGAGTCCAAGCACTAAAAAGCAAAGTGCGGTGAATTGCCATATACAATAAATAAAATAAGCATTAACAGAAAAATAACTAAATTGCATAATTTTTCCAACCCAGTTCATTTTTTTTAGTGAATAAACTCCAGCATCTCACATTTAAAATGCATTCGGCAGAAACTGTTTTTATACCCCACTATGTTCCCAATGTAAGTAGTATCAGGGTCTATTTTAAGAGAAATACACGGTAAATTACCACTTTATAAACCTACTGGTCATAAACTCTCTCGCTCACCACAAAAGGGTGGATATGTACTCATAAACAGCCACAACACATGGTTGTCATGCCAATATCCATTGGATGATTAGAGATGCTTTCATGAACAAATACATGCTCTTTGATAAGCAGGAATCGATGAGACTTCCAACCCTTTCTTACCCACCACACTTCTAGCAGCTGTTAGTAAAGAACATATGCTCTGATTTGTGGGTAATTTAAAGTTATCTCAAGAAATTGCGATGAAAGTGACGAAGACTTTTGTTGTCAAGATAAGGTATATGTACATATGAGCATTGCTTAATTTGTGGTGCAATCATGTTACTTGAAGGGGGGGTCTGTCAAATATGGGCTGCAGTTATGTGCCAGAGACTACCTGATTCCAACATGGCTTGTAAAGAAAAGGTGTAGCACATTAATAAAACTCTACTAAGCTTGGTGACAAAGCTCTACAAAACAGACAATTTCAGACTCCATAGGGTTATTGCATTAGCATAAAAAAACACAATATTTTCCATTAAAGTGGCCAATAACCATACCAGAATATCTAATTGTTGAGGGAAATTTTCTTTATTGCCCCACTTCTCCTATTTATTCACCATCTTTTAATTTACATCGATTTGTTTCAGATGCTAAAGCATATATGATTTATCACAAAGGTATCCGTAAAAGGTTCTTGGTCACGTTGTTTATACTGTATGTAGAAAACAAAAAAAATAATAAAAAATGATCTATCCTTTGTGTTAGCAGATTTGGATGCAAACTTATAAATTAATGGAAAAATACATTTTAAACATATCTGTGGCCCAATAAGATCACATTGGGCTTCAAATTTCTCATGGACTACTTTCAATGGGTAATATGCAAATTACATATCAAGCAAAATGTTATGCCATAAACAGGAGACACTACACATTGCTAACACAACATTTAGAGCAAAAATTATAATTTTATAGTAGCTATTCCCGACTTATTAAAAGCAAAACTTATGATTAATGCCAGAAGCGATGTGAGCTATTTAGTAAATAACAAATACATTTACTGACTAAACAGAAAGCAAAAATAATACGTTTAACATGTGATTAAAGCTTTCTTTATTGATTGTCCTAAATAATCCTGCTGTTAAGATTAAACATCCAACTTTTCTCTCTGCCATTATATAATTGTGTCAACATTTCAACCCTATCGCATCTTTGTCAATCATTTGTCAATACAGGGTTGACATGTTGACACTTTGGAATTTTCTGGAGTTATTATATTGGACCCGGTGAAGTCCTACACCTGACCGAGTTTGAGGAGGGAGTGTCAATAGACCTTATTTGCTTTCAACAGTAATAAGTAAAAATAAATTTCACATCACACTCTCATTTAAATGGCATTCAGTAAACTATTCACATTATGCGTCTTTTGGTTGTACTTTATGCGCAGTGTATTTTCTTCTATTCACGTTGGAGACTATTTATCCAATAAACAATTCCCCTTCAGCCTATGGCTAGGATACTATTTAAATAAAACTGGAACAAAAAGCACACTCCTTCCAAGACAGTTTAGAATATCAAACCAAAAGTAACATGAGTATAGAGGCCCTGCGTCAATATGACAAACAAACCCTTCTCCGTTTTTGATATTTGCATGTTACTTAATGGACTGGCTGTGGCAATGTAATACCTGTAAATTGTTTTCAAATAATAAAAAGCATTTAAGCGTTTATGAGGATGGTGTCTATATGTGAATTGTTGTTTTCTTCACTTTATTTTTTTTTATCTGCTATATTTCACTGCATCACAGAGAATCATATCTTGTCCTCAGTGCCTTCCTCACCTAAAGGGCAAATCAGATTTAATAGGCCAAGTGATCGATACCAAGACTTACAATTTGGAAACACCTACACACTGTATGGGTGACATAGCTGGGTGGCATACTGGATCTTATTGTGCCTGATAGCTGAGCTGATTTAATGTTATTAGGAATCTAGGAAAACATCTGCTTTTATTTCTCCATCACAATCCCAAGTAACCAACATGTGACCCCTCTTCAGTTCTTCATTCTCACCCTAGCATCACAAAGATCATCAATTTCACAATATGCCACTTACATGAGGTAAAGCACGTCAAGTTCTGGATTTGCAAAATAAGAATGAAGTTCACCCATAGCAATTTTCCATATTTTAGGTGGAGAACTGAACTTTAAAGGACTGAATATAACAGTACTAAATATTTTAAAATTGTTTTTTTTTTTTCACCTGGAAATGGCTCATATATGGCTTAATATCATATTTGATACAAATAACTATGAATAGAATTTGTTCAAAATATGGTATTTGTATGTATAGTCAGGTCCATAAATATTGGGACATCAACACAATTTTAATCTTTTGGGCTCTATACACCAACACAATGGGTTTGAAATGAAACAAACAAGATGTGCTTTAACTGCAGACTTTCAGCTTTAATTTAAGGGTATTTACATCCAAATCAGGTGAACTACAACAGTTTGTATATGTGCCTCCCACTTTTTAAGGGACCAAAAGTAATGGGACAGATTAACAGTCATAAATCAAACTTTCACTTTTTAATATATGGTTGCAAATCCTTTGCAGTCAGTTACAGCCTGAAGTCTGGAACGCATAGACATCACCAGACGCTGGGTTTCATCCCTGGTGATGCTCTGCCAGGCCTCTATTGCAACTGTCTTCAGTTCCTGCTTGTTCTTGGGGCATTTTCCCTTCAGTTTTGTCTTCATCAAGTGAAATGCATGCTCAATCGGATTCAGGTCAGGTGATTGACTTGGCCATTGCATAACATTCCATTTCTTTCCCTCAAAAAACTCTTTGGTTGCTTTTGCAGTATGCTTCCAGTTATCAGTGTCCATCTGAACTGTGAAGCGCCATCCAATGAGTTCTGAAGCATTTGGCTGAATATGAGCAGATAATATTGCCCGAAACACTTCAGAATTCATCCTGCTGCTTTTGTCAGCAGTCACATCATCAATAAATACAAGAGAACCAGTTCCATTGGCAGCCATACATGCCCACGCCATGACACTACCACCACCATGCTTCACTGATGAGGTGGTATGCTTTGGATCATGAGCAGTTCCTTTCCTTCTCCATACTCTTCTCTTCCCATCACTCTGGTACAAGTTGATCTTGGTCTCATCTGTCCATAGGATGTTGTTCCAGAACTGTGAAGGCTTTTTTAGATGTTGTTTGGCAAACTCTAATCTGGCCTTCCTGTTTTTAAAGCTCACCAATGGTTTACATCTTGTGGTGAACCCTCTGTATTCACTCTGGTGAAGTCTTCTCTTGATTGTTCGCTGTGACCCAACACTTCAAAACACACAACTCAGGAAAAATAAATAATAAATTGTTACCCTTAAAGTAAATCAGCCTTAAAGTAAATCAGCTCAATATTCAATCCGAAGGGAAAAAAATAAAACAAAACAGAACAGAAATAATATAGTGTAGTATAGCACATAAAAGTGCTGATAACAAATAATAAGTGAGAACACACTCACATCTTCCTGAGCAGAGATCTGCTCAGTCTATACAGCATCCAGGGAGCCCACCAAGGGGTTAAAGATCCAACTGGTTCACAGAGGAATCCTAGGCAGCTTATTCAGGGTGGCAGACCCAGAAGGTACTCCCAGCAGTAGTATAAGAGAGGGTAAGGAGGAGACTATTTAGCTTCAACGATTTTAATACCAATAAAAACATATAAAGAATCTTACATTCAAAGATCCACTTGACCAATACATATATAGAGTCCCAGTAGCAGTCTCCTCTTGTCCACAACGCGTTTCACCCCCAAAGTAGGGCTTTTTCAAGTTTCACTTGAGGTGTACTGTTTTCCCTCCTTGTAAATCTCACATTTGATGATGGACCACAGGTTCTCAATGGGGTTCAGATCAGGTGAACAAGGAGGCCATGTCATTAGATTTTCTTCTTTTATACCCTTTCTTGCCAGCCACGCTGTGGAGTACTTGGACGCGTGTGATGGAGCATTGTCCTGCATGAAAATCATGTTTTTCTTGAAGGATGCAGACTTCTTCCTGTACCACTGCTTGAAGAAGGTGTCTTCCAGGAACTGGCAGTAGGACTGGGAGTTGAGCTTGACTCCATCCTCAACCCGAAAAGGCCCCACAAGCTCATCTTTGATGATACCAGCCCAAACCAGTACTCCACCTCCACCTTGCTGGCGTCTGAGTCGGACTGGAGCTCTCTGCCCTTTACCAATCAAGCCACGGGCCCATCCATCTGGCCCATCAAGACTCACTCTCATTTCATCAGTCCATAAAACCTTAGAAAAATCAGTCTTGAGATATTTCTTGGCCCAGTCTTGACGTTTTAGCTTGTGTGTCTTGTTCAGTGGTGGTCGTCTTTCAGCCTTTCTTACCTTGGCCATGTCTCTGAGTATTGCACACCTTGTGCTTTTGGGCACTCCAGTGATGTTGCAGCTCTGAAATATGGCCAAACTGGTGGCAAGTGGCATCGTGGCAGCTGCGCCTTGGTTTTTCCACACGCTTCTAGCAACCCTGTTGACTATTTTGAATGAAACGCTTGATTGTTCGATGATCACGCTTCAGAAGCTTTGCAATTTTAAGAGTGCTGCATCCCTCTGCAAGATATCTCACTATTTTTGACTTTTCTGAGCCTGTCAAGTCCTTCTTTTGACCCATTTTGCCAAAGGAAAGGAAGTTGCCTAATAATTATGCACACCTGATATAGGGTGTTGATGTCATTAGACCACACCCCTTCTCATTACAGAGATGCACATCACCTAATATGCTTAATTGGTAGTAGGCTTTCGAGCCTATACAGCTTGGAGTAAGACAACATGCATAAAGAGGATGATGTGGTCAAAATACTCATTTGCCTAATAATTCTGCACTCCCTGTATAAGTGTGTGAGGTGTGGATTGACCTGAATCCACAAGACAGACATAACAAAAATCTGTTTAAATCATAATTCTTCAATTAAATTTCTAATTTCATTAATTATGTTCATATTAATTTAGACAAGCCCAGGGAATGGAGGGAGCAATGAGTGAGGGACAGAGATTTTCAGTGGAGGAACACAACTGGTGATAGGAATGGTAAGTAACCAAGGGTTCCATGGCTACTAAAAAGATGCTAGAGTGTGATTTTATCAGGATATTTGAAGAGGCTCTCAATGGCTTCTGGATCATTATGCTTTTCCATTGACTGCTGGACTCCTTCAACACCGGGTGGATCACACCCATATATAATAAACGAACAGGAGAGAGAAGTTTGGGGGTTTTGCAAACAAGTTATATGTCCCACCAGGGGTTTCTCTCTGCATTCTCTCCTATACATTCCACTTCTTTCCCTATTCCCTTCCCCTCTAAATTCCTCCCCCTCTCTATGTCCTTTCCCTATCTTTCTTTCTTCCGCTCCTCTTTGCTCCCCTTCTTTCTCTTTTCAATGTACCCTATGGCCTGTTTTTACCCTACTTCATCTATCTGTTTTTACCCTACTTCATCTATATTGCATATTATTATATCTTGTTCTTTCCAACTATGTATATCATCTTTGCTTTTCATTTTGAAAAAACATTAAACCGTAATTTATGAAAAAATACATATAAAAGGGGAACATTTTTTGGGGAAAAATCTACACAACTAGTACAACACTAATCCACTTATCTCAACTAATTAACTAAATAATAAAAAAAAAAAAATAGGTTCCCCCCACAAAAAAAAACTCAGAAAAAAACCTCTGACCAGTGCGATGTCAGAGCCATAAGAATCACAGAACGGGCATGCAGGAGTTAACTGTAATTAAATTAATATGTTACAATAAAATGTATTTATTAAAAAAAACTTTAAAAATGCAAAAATAAAATTGTAAAAAAAAACAACAAAATGAGGGCCATAAAGTAGGAAGGAAACTGATCACAGTTACAAAGGAATCACATGGTCGGAAACCCGCCGATCGTGTCCATGAACTTTGCCTCGGGTGGTGGGCAGTGTCCTCGACCTGTTTCAGACCGGCTGGCAGTGCACTCTGCTAGACTGCATGACGAGTTGACTTGTCATAAAGTCGCGGAGGGGTTAATAGATACCCTTATTTTGGTTGATACTTAATTTGATATGTAATTATATATATATTACACATTCATATAGGATTAGGTATATAAGAACAAGTTCAATATATATCATTTTTAATATTAATAATGGTAATTTTAATTAGGTGTCTTGTCTGTAATATGAAACATATGTCATAAGATGATTCATTGATTTAACTTTAATGGATCTTTGATGATACTAACATTAGATTATATCCAAGTAATAAATATTTTTACTTCTGATACTTTCCTGTGATGAGCTCACTATTCTCACAATTCTTTTTTATATCTTTGGTTATTTAGAGTCCATTAATATCTAATTATAATTTATGCACAGTGCAGACCTTTAAATAATGGGTAGTTTTGGTGCCAACAATTCTGCAGAAACCCAAACAGATTCTTTGAAGTGTGACAGAAATCAGTGACTAATGGCAAATAAAAATAATAGCTTATTATGTCAAAACAGTCACAAATTGTAATTAATCATTCTGGTTTGGACATTAATTAAGAGCATATTTTAGCCGAGAGCTCCATCAGATGATATCAAAGTGGAATGTGATATAAAAATAATAGACCACCTGATACAAACTAATCTCTGCCCACTAATTCCTGATTGGAGAGAAGATAATCAAGAGGGGAGTGTTATGGAGATAAGAATTTGTTTATATTATGTTGCAAGGAAGTTATTCCAGGCTGGAGCTTGAATTTTCAAGTTATGCAAAGAAATTATCTTATTGCAGAACTGAGGTTATCTTTTGAGTGGTCAGGATAATAAAGGCCCAAAGAGTATTATGACTTAGTCTTAGACACACTTGCACACATGCATTGCTTTGCAAAATTGCATCTTAGTTTTACTGCTTCACATTTCAAGATCACTTGCACATACACTTCAACTATTGAAGGATATCCTAAGTCTTGCATCTCAATCTGGTACTGTGCTATGTATTCAATGATAAACTCATTTTTATTGTGGACAATAATTTTTCTGTCTATATTGGTGAATATATTTAATAATTCTGCAATTCAAAATCATACCATTTAACTTGGTAATTATTATTTCCAGCTACAGAACAAAATTAGATAACGGCATTTATATTAAGAAATATATGTTCTTGTAATATAGCTGATATATAATGTCCACAAAATATAATTAACCATCTAATTGTTAGCTAGAAACAGACTATATGCCATTATTATTAGCAGATTATGATTCATATATTGAGAGTTGTATTGCATGCTTAGGAAATATCACTATTCTGGATTTAATAATTCAGTGATATTGTCTGAGTTCCTTTAAGAAGAAATATCTGGTGTCTTGAGAACTAAATGGGTGTCATTGCTATTTCTACATGCATGTTGATGGACCCTGAATGAGGTCCAATAAAATGCATACTGCCATCTTGTGGTCAAAAGTGTAACCGCAGAGTAAATAGTTTTTTCTGCTTACCTGATGTAATCATATTGCAGTCATATTTTACATCTGTTAGTAAATCATACATTGAATTATAATTGAATTCAATCTATTTTGATATGTATTTTGATATATTTTTTATACTATTTTGGTTATCTCACAAGATTATTTACTCAAATAAACTGCACATTTTACATTTTTAAAATTTTTTTTATCGCTTTTATTTAATTTGAAAAAACATTCAATCTCTCAGTACATAATTAATTCTTTATGGTTTAAAAATAAAGAATCTTTATTTTTGTTGGCCTCATATACAGTGAGTCGCACCACGCCGTTGGTGATTCACAGATATAATGCGTTTATATAATTTTTACCATTATCTTTATTCAGACAATTTACTCATTGTTATCAAATGAGGAGAAGGATTATGTACCAGGCATGTCAGTATTATCATCCCCCTCATCAGACTGACTTCAAACCACCTATGCCACCATTCTAGGATGTGTCAAGCCAATTTAGCGTGCTTGTAACTTTCAATGCAGCTGTAGTGTTCAGTTATAGCTGCACGCTACTGCTGGTACACCAATCTCATCTGTTCCTGTTCTGCAACTCCTGCACCTAAGTGACTAACAATCTGATCCAGCCTCTCCATCGTGGGAAAAAAAACTGTTCTTGGTTGCCCATCATCATGGTCAGTTGCTGTTTCAGGTCTGCCACATCATGCTGAGCACCAGAAATCAGACCATGGACAGCAGAATCAAATGGAGGAAGGGTGAAGTTTGTGGGGGGCTCCTGATTTACTTAGCTGATCTTAACCACTGGGATCCACCGCAGTAGGGAAGATGCTCGCTACCCACACAGATGTATCTACAGGGTAAAAGGTGCTAAGAACATTGAAATACAGAATGTAGTCTCTATCAGATCAGTTTAAATGTAAAATGATACTAGACAGGGTTATCCCCTTTCTCCAATGATTTTTGTCTTAACACTATAACGATTAATTAGTACAAATAGAATGAACATAAATATGAATGGAATCAAGGTAGAAGAAATTCATCAAAACACAGCAGCATGTGCAGACAATCTAATTTTTATTATAAAAAACACCACAAATTCTCCTTCCAAATATTTTAAAAGAATTTGAAATATATGGACAACTTTTTAATTTTAAAATGAATACTACCAAAGCAAAAATTCTAAATATCAATCTTCCTGAACAAATAATACACTGTCTAAATATAAAATACTTGGGAATATATTTAACATATTTAGTTAAAAATCTTTATGATGTAAATAAAAAAACACAAGAACTCATGATTGTATAGGAATAATGAACTTGAATATTTTAAACAGAATTCTATATGTACTACAAACTCTCCCTATTACAATATAAAATAATGTTTTAAACAACTAAAACCAGCAATTATTTAATATATATGGAAAAATAACATAAATCTAGACTGGGATTCAGCTGCCTAACATATCTTCGTAATAGAGGTTAAAGGTTTTGCAAGACTATAAATTCTACTATAATTCAATCGTTATTCATATTAAGCAGAATAGTTGAATGGAATAAACCAACAAACAAGCTGGACAGCTATAGAACAAAGAATGCACAGAAACTATTGTACACCCTTCAGATGCATACAGTTTAAAGTTTCAAAGATGGCTGTTGGATAATCAAGAAATGCAGACAGAAAAAGCTAAAATTTCTGCTACTAATTATTTAATATCTGTATATATGTAATAATATGCATTGTGTGAGTGTATCACAGACTCCACAGCAATAAAACTTACCCTGCACATTACTGTATCACAATATACAATAAGACTCACATTAAAAAAAAACTCACATTGATTACACACACACACAGTCGCACATACAGATACAAACAGTCACACATACAAACACAGTCACCCTTACACACAGAAGCACACACAGACGCACACCCTGAAAAACTTACACATACATCCTTACACACATGCACAAACATCCAGACACACTTAAACACACAGGGACACCCTTCCACACACACACACACACACACACACAGACTCCCTTCCACACACACATAGGCTCCCTTCCACATACACACACACAGGCTTCCTTCCACACACACACAGACAGACTCCTTTGCAGACATGCACACACAGACAGACTCCCTTTCACACACACAGGGCAACACACAGAATCCCTTACACACACACAGGCTCCTTTCCACACACACAGACTCCCTTGCACACACGCACACACAGACAAACTCCCTTCCACACACACACAGACTCCCTTCTACCCACACACACAGGCTCCCTTTCACCCCCACACACAGGCTCCCTTGCACACACGCACACACAGAGACAGACTCCCTTCCACACACAGACTCCATTTGACACACACACTCACAGATACCCTTCCACACACACACACTCTCTTCCACACTCACAAACACTCTCTTCCACACTCACATACACAGATACCCATACACACATTTCTTTTATTTTTTACCCAAAAAATGATATGCCACTGATGTGAGGCACACCGTCTACCTCCAACCCGGAAGAAAGTATCACGGAGCATGGGGGTGGAGCATGCATTTTCAAAATACTTTATTATTCCAACTGTTACAAAATTTTTACTATCAAAGCATTGTTTTCATCAATAATTACAAAAAATGTTTCTTAATCCCCCCCTTTCTTTCCCTCTTTTTTTGTTTTTTAAATACAGATATTCTGCATCAGTTTTGTACATAGTTCAAGAGGGTTTCCCTTTTTACCTGCAAAGAGCTGGAACACCTGTATTCCCTCATATACACCCTCCCCTCAGCAATTAAGAAAGGCAGAGGTGGGTTAGAAGAGGCATCACATTACATATTACCACATTCATAACCGCATTCATAATAGACATACGTAGATAGTAGATACTGAAAATCTGGAACCAACGTAGCAACAATCAAAAAAAAAAAACTAATACAAAACACGACCATGGGCTCGGTTTCTGACATCCGATCCCTGTTACCAATTTCCCTTTGAGGGCTGCTATATTTACCCAGTCTCTACATAGCCTTAGAGTACTTTTCCCTTCACCGTTCTGATTCGCCAACTGAGTCCCAATCGCCCATTTTATTCTCTAAAGTACTCCTTCCATTTTGCCCAATATTCTGTTTTTGGACCACTCCATATGTTTTGAAGGGATATGCCTATTTTAAAATTCTTTTAAAAATAAAATGGTAACAGACACTGGACATATCTTATTTCACTGATGTTTTGCATCAATAACAGGAAAAATACAGAAAGGTAAAGGGCATAGTATAAGCTGTTTCAATAGTATCGCACAAATGGTAATCCCCCCCCCCCCCCCGCCCCTCCCCCAGAGTGAATCCACTCACATGTGGAGGAGCCTATCAGTCCAGGCTCAGGATGATGGGTGTAGAGTTACTGACCAACAGGCAGATCTATCGGTGATTGAATATAACACAATCAATATGGGTTAAAGGCAATGCGAAGGGCACAAAGGGTCAATGTAAGCAAGCAGTTTAATAAAAAAAAATTGTGCAATAAATGCTTACATTAAGGTTTCTTGCTAGCAGCATCTACGTTAGAACAGACTGTTTCGGAGAACTGTGATGTGGCTCCTCCCCTTCTCTCTACGTGTTTCACTACGAATAGCTTCTTCAAGGGTTAATTTAAGGGATTCAGGTGTAAATCCAGTTCAGATGATAAATTAATCATTAGAGGACTCTGCATATAATATGCACATATCCACCCACAGGCTGAGCCATAAGGAAATAGGAGAAAAAGTGTAAAAATAAAAACAAAAAGTAATTAGTGTATATAATAATACAGTGAGAAAAATAGATCACAAAAAAATGTACAAAAATAAAAATACAAAAATGAAAAGGCATGAATGGTATAAATAAATAATGACAATGAAATGAATGGAAAAACAGACAGAAAATGGTCATGAAAAACCACTTAGCTGCAGAGGATAACAGTGAGGATCAGTATATGAGTGGCGCTCTTGAGATAATCTGTCCGTTTAAACACAACGAAGCTTATTTGATGATTCCTAATAGCTGTGCAGTGATGCCTCTTCATGGTATGCTGTACCATAAATCTTATAGCCTCAACTTCAACAAGCTGTCTGCATGGCTCCATTTGTTACAAAAAACAACAAAGTATTCAGTTTTTAATAGCAAACAGTGAAGCCAGTTGGTGCTATGCTCCAGTCTAAGCTCTGTCTCTCTATACCATCTAACACCCAAAATAGAGTAAAAAATAACTTTTAATCATCTATTTAAAATGAAAGCTCTTAAAGTGAAAATGACAAAAAAAATCATCGATCAAAAAAGCAGCAATTTACTCAGACCACGATGCAGATCTAACAGCTGACTGGTTTCGGCGCCTCCTGTGCCTTGAAAATGGCGCCTTAATCCACAACCCACAATTAAATGATCCTATTTGAATGTGGAAGCAAAAAAAGGGAGGGAAGAAATGGGTAGAAGAAAAAAAATTATCATTATTATGCAATAACACGGCCCTTTCTATCACTAATGCTCTTACCTCTTACATCAGCAATTAACACCCCGCCCCCATGTCAAATATCACCTCCTATCACTACCTCCTTAAAAACAGAGGGCTTTACAAAGGCTGTTTGTTGCTACTTAAAAGTGGTACTGTAACACTGATTAATGAAGGCAATTATTCTACTAACAAAGGACAGCACACCAATTACCTCTCGTTTAGCAGACTGTTTGCTAGCAAGTTAGGACAAATTTCACTATAAAACTATTTTAATAATTTTTGTCTTCAAATTTAGTGCCGCGATACATACAGACAGTCTACAAAACACTGATACCTACTATGCCATATCACCCTTCAACTACATCTATAAACCACTTATACAAATAAATATCTATACCAATTCTAACTATCATATGCCACTTTTTTTACCCATATACCGTATGTGCCTTTTCAGTTTCTCATAATATATATATATTACATTTTTTTATTTTAGTTTTTTGCTTTGCGTACATTTCAATTTATATTAACGTTTGCCCTACAGCAGGGCTCAACAAGCCATCTTAACTCCTGAAGAACGAGGCCTGCTACAGCGGTGCTACACCGGCCTGTAAGTTCCATCTTCGCAAGAAGCAGTGAATCACCACCAGGAGACCGACTACGCCTGGCTAATCACAGCAGTCTCATTTTAGCGGTGGATCCGAGAAACCACCAACTCCACACCTTGCTACCAGGGGAGACGCCTCCACTTCTACACCCAGATAAGTATCTTCCTACTCAATCGGGTCGATATATTTACCTTGATACATACCTGTTGCTCTGGGCAAAGCCTCCATAGAAATCCCCAGTCCCGTTGGGAGACTACAAGGGCCTTGGGCCCCAATGTCCCTCACATAATTTTCCCGCCAAGAACAAAGTGCGACGGCCACCTTTTTTTTTACCACCGAGAAATACTCATTGTCCGCTATCAGCTTTATCCTAATTACTTGTATATCATACATTTTCTGGACTAGTGACTGTTCTACTCAATTGTACTGGGCCTGGCCTTCTCTGGCTCCCTCACTCCTTAATATTGTGGAGGGTGACTGCCCGCCTCTTTGTTGGAGGACATCTCAGGGACACGCTTCTCCAAGATCCCTGCAGCACAGTGCCTGAAGGGTACTTGCCTTTGGAAATCCGCATTAAACTGATCATTTGTATAGTAAAATTATTCTGGTTATTGTATATTGTAGTCTATAACCCGCTATAACCAGATTGCGAACCTACAGCCCATTCTATCCACTAGACATTTACATTTCCTATCCTACTTAGCCCAGAGAGAGGATTTCAAAAACCACCGAATTAGTAATTGGGTCAACTACACAGATGATAACAAACAACATATAGATGACCCCATGATGTTTTGGCAGCCCTCTAAGGTGGTCATGCCTGGTCACATAATGTCCTATGTTTCCCATAGAAAAAAAGAATGGTTAACCAAATTCCACACCCTTAATGATGACCTCAATAAGTCCATGAACTCTTATTTTAAAGATCCTTCTACATCCAATAAAGCCCTTTATCAAGAAACAAAATCTCTGTTAGACACTTTACTCACGGAACAAACGCAGTCCCAAATCGATTACTCAAAAAAACATTTCCTCAGATGGGGCCACAAAGCAGGGAAGCTACTAATGACACTGGTGAGGTCTACCAAACCTAAACACAATATCCCAGTCATCAAGAATGCACAGGGTCAAATAACCTAGATGTTATCAATAAGACATTCCACGCTTTTTATACTCAGCTGTACCAAAAGGGTCCTGACAGCTTTGCGGACCGACTTAATCTCCTACAACAGGCGAAGCTGTCACGTCTCACCAATGAACATAGGGATTTCTAAAATGCACCAATCAGGGACCTGGAGATCAGTCGAGTAATCTCCAAGTTACATAACCATATGGCTCCGGGCCCAGACGGACTAAAGGCAAATTACTACAAAATACTTAAACCCCATGTGTTGCCACGTCTGACATCTCTATACAATACCATTCTTCATGATAATATCCCCATCCACATGTAAACTGAAGCCAGGACTATCTTAATCCCAAAACCGAATCAAGATCCACTCAATACGGACTCATAGAGGCCCATCACGTTAATGAATGCGGATATCAAAATCTTGACCAAGGTGATGGCCGATAGACTACAAACCTTCCTCCCACAAATGTTACACAACTCCCAGATGGGATTTATAAGAGGGAGACAAGTGGTTACGGGTGTTAGGGCAGCAATCTCAGCAGTGGTGATTGTTTTCTGATCCCACTAAGAGTTCTGATAATATCCTTGTTAGTTTGGACGCCCAAAAAGCCTTCAATCAGTTATCATGGCCTCATCTATATAGAATCCTCAAATTCCGGTACTTTGGCCTCCCCTTCCTAAATCTCATTAGAAACCTATACGAATGCCCGATTACATGCATCACCACTAATAATTTTGATTCATCCCCAGTAACAATGTACAGAGGAATTAGGCGGGGATGACGGCTGTCCCCACTCCTATTCAATATAGTCTTAGACCCCATAATTTGTTTACTCCCTTCCATGTCAGATTTTCAAGGAATTAAGGTGGGTCAGGAAGAAATTAAAATCACCGCCTTCACGGATGACCTTCTATGTCTCAGATCCCGGAAATTCACTCCCTCGGATTTTCTCATTCCTCAAAAATATTGAAAACATAACCGGTTTTCAAATTAACCTTTCTAAATCCGAGGCCCTGAATTTAGGGAAAAGGAGAAAGCCAAAAGACACATACCACCACTGTCACTACATTGGAACAATACCTTTATTGACTATCTTGGCATAAAAGGACATTAGTAATTTATATTCCTGCAACATTAAAAAAACAATGCAAAAGATCATTACTGAGCTCAAAAACTGGAAACCACTACATATCATACTGATGGGCAGAGCAGTTCTGCTTAAAATGGTCAGCTGTCCGCACCTGTTGTATTCCCTCCAGGTTTTGCCAATAATTTTAAGTAAAAAAGACGAAACACTGCTCAATTATCATTTTTCTGATGTCCGATGGGGAGGGAGGAGGCCCAAAATAGGGTTTACCAAACTCCAACAACCAATTTAATTTTGGGTGTAACATACTGAACCATTAGGATTATAACTTATAATAAGGCCCTATATAGACATGCGCAGGACTGGGTCTCCCCCCTACCCAAATTTAAGAATGTTGACCTAGAGCAGCAATTTACCCCCCCCCCCCCCGCCCCATATTAGACTGGCTAATCTACTACACATCCCCTTCCAAGACATCCCACACCAAGTGAAACATAATCCACTGCTCTCAACGATTAAAGCTTGGAAGTTAATTAGACTGCGACAAGATACCACTTGGAGATGCTCATTATGGTTAGGTTTGGTAAATCCACTCTTTCAAGGGGGGCAAGCAGACACTCAGTTTAAGCTTTGGGAATCCAGAGGTCTACGTTGTATTTATGATATGGTCAATGTAGACACCAAACAAATTCTAACCAGGGAATAGTGCATGACAAAATCGAATTCACAGTTTTTCACTATTTACAAGCGAGAAGCTACGTCACACAGGTTTTATCTCAATTAAGTGTCGTGGATTCTAATAATTATCTGTATACATTCCTAACGTTTAACATAACCAGGCAGCACTCTATAAGCTCTATATATGGCCATATACGGTGTATTAAAGGGACAGTCTAGTCACCCTTTTAACTTTGATGCAATTTGTAGGCAGCACACTGTAGACTAGACTGTCACTTTCCGATTTTTTTTAGTTCTCTGTAAAAAAAGAGATTATACTTAGTATTGAAAGAGTGGCCACTAGTGGCCGTTTTCAGGGTACTACATCGGCACGTCTGTATGCTCTAACGCAAGTGCAGTTGCTGCTTCTCCCATCAATCACAGGGCTGTCTGAAGGATTTCCCAGCATCCCCCAGGCCTCCTCTATAATCACCTGCTCTTAGACACGAGCATCTCCATGGAAGTAGGCATATCAGTGCTTCCTGGATAGTGAGCTGGACGGGGGAAGGGATCACAGAGGAACTTTTATTATCACAAAAAGGACTTCTTCTCCGTGAAGCACAATAAATCATGGTTTGTCAGCAAGGCAGTAAGTATTAAATTGTATTTACTGCCTTGCTACAGCTGACACCTATCCTGTGATTTATTGTGCAAGTCATGGAGAATGAGTCCTTTTTCTGATAATAAAAGTTCCTTTCTGTTTACTCCTCTGGGTGTCCTGCTCACTCATGAAGGGGACATGTAGTAAAATATTAATCTAAATAAAAAAGCATCAGTATCTACATTTTAATAATTAAATTCCCATCACACTATAACTATAATTCCTATCATACCCGCACAGGCTCTGAACTTACCATCATAATCATATTGGTATTATATAAACTATAAGTTGGGGGGGGGGACCGCACTACCTATCATGCTCAGCCATGCTGGAATTTAGGGGGGACTGCAGTGCCTATCATGCTCAGCCAAGTTGGCATTTAGGGGGGACTACAGTGCCTATCATGCTCAGCCAGCTGGCATTTATGATGGGGACTGCAGTGCCTATCATGCTCGGCCAAGCTGGCATCATTTATGGGGGGACCACACTGCCTGTCACAGCCAAGCTGGCGTTTATGAGATGGCTGCACTGCCTATCATGCTCAGCCAAGCTGGCATTTAGGGGGGACTGCACTGCCTATCATGGTCGAAACACACCAGGGGCGCCCGCCTGGACAAAAAAAAAAAAGTTTGAAAAAAAAAGTTTGCCGGTAGATGCACTTGATTGGGGAGATCAAAAGATCCCCCGTCACCAGCCCTCTGCTAGGCAAGCTCTGCTTTATCCTGGGAGGGGGCAGAGCTCACCAGCTGAGAGGTGTTGCTCCACCTTCACCCTGTGAAGCAGAGCAGCGTCTGCTTCACGGGAAGCCGCGGGCAGCAAGAGAAAGTGCTGCTCGTGCTACCACTGTGTGCAGAGCAGTGTCTGCCTGCTCCACTGTGTGTGGGGAGCTACACCTCCGCCCCCTCCCTGGATCCAGGGGGGGAGATCCAGAACAGGAGGAAGGGGGGGGGGGTACAGAACAGGAGGAAGGGGGGGGAGAGAGAACAGGTATGGCAAGGAAGAGGAAATGGACAAACATGGGAAGGGAGAGACACAGGGGGAGGAAAGAGACAGGCATGGGGGGGGGGCGCCACAGGCGAGGCCCGCACAGGGTGCCGGAACACTTAAGGCCGGCCCTGACTCCTGCCTTGTCAAAGATGTATCCATTCACTATGATTCTAGTTAAAAATGATTTCCAAACTCACTTTTTCCTCACCCACTCCCATTATTGATGAAATATTTGCTGTGCACAGTAGTTGATTATTTGTGCTCCACTTTGCTATCTCTGAATAAGTGACTCTTCTCAACATCCATCCCTACAGCAACCACATAATCACATTATGATGTCATCAGATTCTGATGACTTCACTGAGTTGTAAGTAGACTTGTTGTAAAGCTTGATTTCTAAATACTGGAGGGTGCTGACAGGAAAACAGCAAAGATTTTTGGGGTTATTCACTAAACAGTGAGTTGCGGGTAAGTTGAGGTGAGATGTAAATTGCATCTCACCAATTTACCTATACATTGTGCAGGAACAAACCTAAAGAGTTTGTCCCACTAAGAAAACTCATCAGGTTTGTCCCTGCATAATGTATAGCTAAACTGGTGAGAGGAAATGTCAATATTACCTCACCTATAAACATTCATATTTTATTTTATGAACATGCAACATTGAGCAGTGAGTAGGGTTGCCACCTTTTCCTCAAAAAAATACCGGCCTTAGCACTGTCTCCATAGACTTAACATAGACTTAACTGATGCCAGTTTTTTACTGGCAGGGTGGCAACCCTAGCAGTGAGGCTTGAAATACAGTATATTTATTACATCCTCCTATGGAAGCATGGCAGCTGTCGGTCAGAGGATAAACTGGCGTTTACTATCAAAAGTACACGCCAGTTCATCCTCATACTAGGGACAACTAACTTTTTAGAAGCACAAGTGAAAAAAAAAAGTTTAGTGTCCCTTTAAAGGTTAGGAGATACCAATTCCCTATAGTTAAATTCTTCAGGTTCATCTTAACAACTTGCCATAAACTAATATAAACCAGAACATGTTATTAGGTTGCATTTTAAGTTATACATTTTAACACTCTTAGGTTAGGGCATTCTAAGAAAAAACTTACAATTGCCCCTTTCCGAAAGGCCGCCTTTGGTACATCCCAACACCTTATTACCTGCTAATGGACTAGGCCACAGTAGAGAGGAGACGTAGTGATTGGTTAGTTAGGATGGCGGGGCATGGTAGAGCGGAGCGATACAATATGTGGTTAGCCACTATTCTGGTCCCGCAGGCGGAGGAGTATCATCAGGCGCAGGCCGATCCCATGTATGAAAAGGATGCGGTGACAAGCGAAACATATCGGGGGATTCTAGATCTGAGTGATGAGGTCCTGCTGCTGTTACTTGATTTCCTGGATCCCTACTCCTTGATCAGAGTGGGAGCGACCTGCACCACCCTGTACCGGATCTCCAACACAGACAGCCTGTGGGACAAACACTGCAAAGTAAGTAACTAAATGTGATACAATTAGGCGAAATATCTCATGTAGCAAATCAAGCTGACATACGTCATACATGTGGCTTTTACTGGCTTGGGTTGGCTATGCAGGGGATTAAAACTTCTTACTGGCTAGGTTATTCTTTTATGCATTTATTGTTGTTAAATTGGTGGTCGAACTCATTTAGTGCCTAAATTTGGCAATTGCTGCCTAATGGTAAAGACACCGTGACTTTCAAGTAATTTTTAAAGGGATCTCGTGATTTCTTATTTTTTTTTATTTTTGGTCTCTAACTGCCATAACTACTGTGTATTAATGCTTACCTATCCCTCAAGAAACCACTTCGTCCTGATTAATAACCAGAAGTGAATCTGTGATAAGTAGTTGGGTATATAAATGTTTGTGGGGGGTGCATATTTGATCATTTGGAAAGTGGACCTTACTGGGTTGTTGCCCCTTTTAAAAAGTGCACCTGAAATGGTAGGGGGTTTATTTATAAAAACCATGCTGGGACAGAAAAAAAGCAGTCCCGTGTCAATTGTCTCAGATGCCCATGCACGGTTGAGTTGACCTGCTGAGTGTAAACCAATGATGTGTGCTTAAGGGCTCTGATTGCCCAGATCTTTTTGTTTAGAGGCCAGGGCAATTTAGTATGGTGCACCCAAAAACTGGAAATTGTGGTCCAATGCTTAATTTTACACATGTCTTTAAAAGAGGTGTCATGACCACAACATAATTTATTTGGAAAACATTGGTATTATAAGCAATCATTTTAAAGGACAACTGCTGCAAAAATCTTTATTTGAAAATTTAAATGGACACTTGCCAACCTGTGCACTGTGGTGGCATGCAGAATTTGTTAAATGTAGTGTCCAACAGTCTGAATGTTGGATACACTGTCTTGGTTACATTATACCTTTTTTTTTTTTTTTTTTTTTTTTTCTTTTTTTTTTTCTGTGCAGATTACATTGGGATATGATATCAGGATCGCCCAGGCTAACTACACACAAAAGGAAGCGTTTAAGCTCTTGTACATATGGACCAAGCTCTACAAAACACTACCTTACAACAGACCACTGCAGGATCTGCTGTTTTCCGGGATCCCACCTAAAAGATATTGGATTCAGTGGCTTGTTTTAGAAGAAATTGTCCCTCTTCCTCCCATCCAACTTACTGAATGTGACATAAAAGAAATTTGGGGAATTACTGATGCTCTCCTTGATGAAAAAAACAAAGGTTGGTTGCACTTTCACGTCTGCTCATTTTGATAAATAAGATTAGTCCGTGCTGCCATTCATGTCAGACTGTCTAGAAGTTTTTACCAGGCCCGGCCCAAGACATTGTGCTGCCTGGGCGGAGAATTAAATGATGTCCCAACCCGCAAAAATAAAATACATTGTATATTAAAAAGCAAAACAGTTTGTAACGGACAGACAACAATAACAGCATCAACTATAGGCATCCTCTAGTATGAGTTAGTTCACATAGCTTTATTTAAAATATTTTAAATGGTTTTAATAAATAGCAAAACAGTTTGTAATGGACAGACAACAATAAATATGCTAGGATTTTGTCACTCAATATGTCAGGATTTAACCCCTTAATATGTCAGGCTTTAACCCCTTAATATGCTAGGATTTAACCCCTCGATATGCCAGATCTAGCCATTTAATATGCCAGGCTGCTGTCCGCAAGTATTGGCAGCGGTGGGAAGGCGGCGTTTCATCGATGCCGCCGAAATAGCAACTATTGAGGCGGCAATGTGCTGCCTTTGCAAAAATGCCGCCTGGGGCAGTTGCCCCATTGTAGGGCCGGCCCTGGTTTATTACCATAGATCTATGCAAATACAGCGTTGCAGACCCTAGTCTGACGGGGTTCATTCACCTGCATTAACAGGTGTGAAACATCTTGGGCGGAGCTTGCTATATTCGGTGTTAAACTAAATCTTGCTTGTACAGTGTATGTAGAGAATTAAAGTGAGGGGGGGGGGGGGGGATGATCTAAATGTGTTGGCAAAATTACCAGCAAATGAATAAATTTAAGAAATGTATAGATTTTAAATGTCATGGTGATATGACATCACCTTCTACCTTGATATGCAAATCACTCATTCCCATTGAAAATTGGTGCATTTGAAGCCACAGTTGTCATAAGCAGGAGAGGCCACTCTGAATTAAAATAATTTTATAAATTGTATGGCAACAGTGTAGTGTCAACATTGCTTGTACTGTGAAAGGAAAGAATAAAAAAATGATGATTTTATATATCAATCCACGGAGAAGTCCTTTTTGTGATAATGAAAGTTCTTCTGTGATACTGTGTCCCCAGTCCCAAAGTGAGAAATTTGTGCTGTAATGTCTGAAGGGGGGCGGGGGCAGCCAAAACACTTTCACAAAATGACAGCACCCAGTCACACTTGTTTAATTACATATTTTATTAAATGGTCACATAAGAATAACTAAAGACATCTAAAATAAAAGTGAAACCTTTTCATTTTTTGGTGGGAGTGTCCCTTTAAGTGTTTTGGTTTTGTGTGTTTTTTATTTTGTACTAAGGTTATACTGCTGTAGTAATGTATATGTACATTCTCAAGTTACAGATGGCTCCTTGGAAGAGGCAAAGCAGATTATTTTTAAATATGAATGGAGGGAACTATTCAACATAGCATCTGAATATCATGGCACTTATTCAAAGATGCAAACACATGTACTTCAAAAAATGACTTCTGAAAGTAAGTTAACTTAATCTTGAAGTGCACTAAAAAACAGACGCCATGTATTCTGACAGGCCAGTGAGCTTGACATCTGTAGTGTTGAAATTATGCGAAGGGTTGCTAAATGTATACATTCAAAAATACAGATTGAATATAATTGGACTAGCTGGTCAAGCTTAATAGCTTTCTAAGAAATTGGTAAATAAAGCTAGGTGTGGCAGTTGACGTAATCGGTTTAGATTTTGCTAAAGCATTTGTTTTGGTTCCACACAAGGTTACTCTACAAACTGACTGAAATAGGCTTGGGGCAAATGGATGTATTTTTGATATAAAATGATCTAAAACAATGCAAAGAGGTTGTTTTTATAAAGAATCCTCAAACTGGACCAAGGTATTAAGTGGAGTACCTCAGGGAGTCTGTCTTGGGTCCTGCTTTTTAATTTAATATCTTGTTTTGAGATCAAGGTCTGTTCTGATCACACAGGTAAGGTAAAACATTCTAACCTTGATGGTACTACTTTGCAGGAAGATCTAGACAAAGTGGTGAACTGCATGATATGGGGGGCAGTTTAGGAATAATTGTAGACAGACTTGGCAACGGTATGCAATGCCAGTCAGCAGGCAAGGGCCAATAAGATATTGGCATTTATAAAATGGGTTATTAACTCACTGGAGGAATTTCCCTTTTTTCTTGGATTCAAAATGGGAATGATGGGTAAACTAATTTGGCAGTTCTTGGGGAATTTGGAAGTTAAGTGATTAGTAAAACTAAGGTGATTAACCCTTCCAAGTATAAATAAAGGATCTTTCTCAAAATGCTGAGGATAAATAAATGCAACCTAAATAAAGGGTCTATAATTTTAAAAAAGGTGTTTTCTCTGGTATCTCAGGACCCAATATAGCATAAGATTTGACAATATCACAATGGCTTTAGTGAAACACTGAAATGTGGAAGGTTTCTGACTTGTATTATCCCTAAGTGGGACTTGTTAAAGAAGCTGTCCAAAAGGTAAAAACCATGATCCTCAGTAGTGTTGAGCGAACCCGAACCACACTGTTCGGGTTCTTACCGAACATTACGGTTTTTGAACCCCGACCACAGACATTTCACTGTATGTTCGGGTTGGGGTTCAGCGATTACATTGTATGTAATGCTATGGGCTCTCTAGAAACCGAAATAGTCCCCATTCATACGAATAGGTCAATTGATATTTTGGTTTATAGAAAGCCCATAGCATTACATGTATTCTATAAACCGAAAGACATTCGGTTTATGGAATACATATAATGCTATTGCTATTCTATAAACCAAAATAGTCCCCTTTCATACGAATAGGTCAATTGACCTATTCGTATGAATGGGGACACTTACCCACATTTTACTTCATTTTGCAGCCCTCTAGCCCTTTCCAGGACTTATTTTTTTTTTTTTTTTTGAGGCATTTTAGTGGCCAAAAGTTCGTGTCCCCATTGACTTCAATAGGGTTCGGGGTCAAGTTCGAGCACGGACCCGGACATTTTTTTCGAAGTTTTGCTGAACCCGAATATCCAGGTGTCCACTGGATCTCTAATCCTGAGCCTTTTAGGGGCCTGCCTTGCGATCAGTAGAAGTTGGGTTTCTCCTATTCCCCTCAATGATCCCTTCAATGAAGCATAACATTGTGACAGTAGTTATTGGTATAGTAGTAATTACTATGTACATCTCTGCATATAAATGGACTTGTTCTGAAACAACGTGGCATTAGCTTAGCTATTTCTTGACTGCATACACAATCCAGAGAATATGTTGTAGTCTAATCTTAATAGAAAATTGCACTTTACATTTGGCATAGTATTTTGTTAAAATACTTCTTGAAATGTTTAATGCCTGATCAGACTGCTTTTCACTGTAAATTCTTCTTGGCCACTAAACTGGTATCCTTGAGAGGCTGAGGTTTTGTAACTTTATTTATTTTTGTTTTATTTACAAATGTCCGCAAGATCTATTAAGTTTTAGAATTGAAATATTGCATCAAATGTAGACTATAACTAGAATTGCTTTAATACAAGAATATAAATGTAAATTATTGATCCCTCTTTCCTGGTATAAGTCACTGCCCCTGATGGTGCTGTATAAGCAAAGCGGGACCAGTAAGCTACGTCTATACATAGATATGTTTTTTGTTTTTGTGGGGGTTTTTTTTTTTTTTTTTTCTTCATTAAAGCATTCCTATTTAAACTGTCTACATGTGTAATATTTCAATAATTTTTTGGGTGACTTAAAAAAAAAAAAGGAGAACTGGCACACAACTCTGTAATATTTGGGCAGGGGGAGGGGTGTTGGCTAAAGTGGTGATTGTAACGCTTATGTAATTTGCTTCCAGGTCATGAGGAGCTTGAATGGCTCTTTGGCTTATACGCTCGCTACCGGTTCCAGTGGTTATTTTCTTATTGGCTGTTTGGACTTTCCAAATCTTGTGCCAGACAGTTGCAGAGGATCTACCTATGGTGGAAAACCTTTGACAAAAGGAAGATATTTGGCTGGGGTTCCACACATTGTGATGTTGAATATCTTGCGTCTCTGCATTACATCACTCAAGATTACTGGAATGGAAAGCTAGCCAATGGGGATGAGAATCTAGGTAACCTGAATGACTATCTAAATTTGTTGCTTCAACTTTTTTTTTTTTTTTTTTTTTAAGTTTTAAATTTGTGTTTGGGGTGTTTTTTCTTTCTCCCCCAGGTATCCAGACTATTGAAAATTACTTCTCAATGTGCAAATCCCTTCTGGCTTGGATTCTTGGGCGCAGCTGGGGAAGATTTAAGCAAAAGAAGGTAGAACATTTTATTTAAATTTTTTTGCTTCTAAGGACTTTATTCATGAAGGAAAATTGAGAATTCAAGTTACTGGGAAAATGTTTCAGACACTGCTACTTTGTGGTTAAGTTTAAAATTCTCTGCAATTATCTCCATGAATACAGCTTTAAATGTTTTAACTAATGACGACTTATTGGAAGTCTGTATAGCACCCACTTTCCATTTTGGTGTCGCGTGAGCCCATAAATGACCTGTGCATCTTGTCTTGGCAGGCAGTGTGCTGCTTCAAGATGGAACATACATGAAGATGTTTGTTTCATGTGGGCCATAAGAGCCTGACAGATCTCTCCTCTCATTGCTGGTATCTAGCAGCAGTAAAAGGCAGAGGCATGTTGTTGTAACCGATTCACCCAAGATCTCTAGATCACCACAGCTGGTTAACCTACTGTTACAATGAAGGCATGCAGTCCTTTATTTCCCAATTTTAATGTGGTGCTTTAATATTTACATTTCTTACAGGTATGACCAGTTGTACTGGCATGATTATGCCTTGCTGTAGTGAGACATGAGTTGTGTGGCAGTACCTCAGTTCTCACTGTAGGTATTTTGAAGGTCCGCAGTTGCCCCAGTGATGTCTTAATTCTTTGCAGGTTTACAAAGACTCCCTAGAGGGTGTGTACAGGATGCTTAAATCAGATATGAGGGGCTCTATGATTACTCATGAGAAATTCTGGGAAGCGGCAAAGCTTCAAATGTTAAGAGTGTGTCGCCTTGAAAAGATTGCTGGCAATTATGTTAATTGGAAGCTGATTGATACATTGCCATCCTACAGGTAAGATTACACAAACTGTACAACTATAGCCAAACCAGCTGCCTCCATAAATTGGCTAATGTTGTAGTTACATGGCTATTGGAGGGTTTTATTTTTTTGAGCACTGTGCTTTAAGTCATTGAAATATATCCACTTAAATGCATATTCAGTCTTCTGAAAAAGTTGCATGTACAAATATCTGGTTTGGCAAATCTACTGGTTCTAGTTCTTAATAATTTTGAAGGGAATTTATAGTAACACATGATGGTATTCTTGTGAAATGATGAATCCCTGTCATTGCCTGTGTTAAGCAGGGTTGGGTTTGCTGCAATTAAATGAAGGGACCATCACAAACTTTTTATATAAAATATAAGTATATATATATATATATATATATATATATATATACTTATTATATATAAAAATTTTGTGTGTGAATACAAAGCTAAATCATGGTATATAAATTGTGTTGTCAGAATTGCAAGCAAATTCCTCAATTGGGATAAATGTGTTTTTTTTTTTTTTTTTTTTTTTTTTTTTTTAACTGGCTGTGGTGTCTCCTGCTTATGAGATCACCTATGGCTTGATATGCAAGTGAACTGGTTTTCAAAACCATTCCCTTGCAGATCAAGGAACAGCTTTCATCCCTCTTAATGGCTTGACATGGTGGCTTTCTTATTGGCAGTTGTAAAATGTGGTTTTTTTTTTTGTTTTTTTTTTGTGGTGAAACATCCAGACTGCACCTGGCAACTGGGGATGCTTTTTATTTGGAACAAATCAAAGGATTATTATTCAGGAAACATTTGATTAACGACTGGCTCAAACAGGATGAGAATATGTGGGTGAGAAACCTTCTACCAGATGGCCTTTACCATCTACTGGAATATGAGACCAAGATCTGTGAAGGTAATGTTACACGGCATCTGCTGCTCAGTAAACAAAAGTGGAAGAAATTATATTTTCTTTACAAAGACCATTCGCTACGCAACTAATACACTGGTTATGGGCCACATGCCCACAAGGTGTGAAAGTGCAATCACTGAGGTCTATTTGATAAATTGCACCTCATTTTAGACACTGTCACACAATGGATTTACTCCACTTAAATCTCTTTCTGCTGGCATTTTACTGGCAGGTAGTTAGACTTCTGGCTTGAGATCAATGGTAAATCTATACAGTGGCTGTAACAAGACAAAAGGAGCAACCCTACTTTCAGAATAAGATTTTGTTCTCTTTATTGGGGGTGCACTGGTAATGTTGGTTTCAGCACACCTAAAGCTAATTTGGGAGATTAAAAATTGGTTACATGCATGAGTTGCCATTGCAGCTGTGACTTTATGGGCTGTTTAAATGTAGTCCCCTGCATTTTCAATTTGATAAATGGTTTTCTCTTTTCAGATGGACTCTATGGAGATACAGTGCTTGCCCAGTTGAGCCGATTGATCTGGCTGTACCTACATTCAGGCCAGCAATTATACATGGATGCCATGAAAGGCTTTGTCTACGAATGTGCTTATGCTAGCTTTCAATCTCAAATTTTTGACTGCTGTCATATAGTGTCAATTTTAGGCTATTGATGTACTCTAGCACTTTTACATATATTTTTTTTTTTTTTTTTTTTTTTTTTTTTTTTTAATACATTTTAACTCAAAGAATTTTACTTGTACAGAATAGAACACTGCTTCAGAACCAGAGAACATTTTTTAGAGTGGATTATATATACGCACTGATGTAAATAGATGTACTACACTGCAACATGGGAAATCCATTGGATGCTATGAAACTGCTCCTAATATTTAGGGGTTATACTGTATTTAGGTTTTAAATTTGTAGGAGTTATTTTCCAGAAAATTCACAAACTTGGTTATATGGATTGAGGTAAAACCTTAGCTTTTTAAACTTTTTTTTTTTTTTTTTTTTAATTTTTTTTTAATTTTTACATTGTTTGCATTGTACCTCACTTGTGATATGTACTTGATTGGAAGAGCAGTGTATAACTGACTAGAAACAAATGTGCTTGTCAGCCACTCTAAATGTTAAGGTTCTTCCAGACCTAGTGGTTGTAAATCATCCAGGGCAATAAATGCCTCATTATATTTAATCTTGTGGAGTCTTATTTAAAACCTTGGGTGACTAGGGTTTTCATGGGGAAAACAGCTGGCTCAATTTTTAATTGAGGAATGAAGAAAACAAAAGACCGCCTCCCTATGTATTGGGATTGGAAGGCTTGCAATCCAGGTTCAGGTCCATACCAATTCGGTAAGCATATTGTGTTGCAAACCTTCCAATAGGTCCGTATTTGACAATTTAGTGAGTAGCAGGACTAAATCTCAACTCTTTTGGCTTGATTCCAAATAAGTTTTAATACAAAGGTATTGTGACTTGGCAGTTTAGCGGTATTCATTAAATGCTTCATGCATTCCCTTGAAATTAATCTTACATCTTATTAATTGGTGGGTGTATAGCTGATATTTTTGCTGGAAAAACTGGCTGATTTTCAGTATGGAGGTGCCCACTTTTTTTGTTTTTGTTTTTCCTGTACAATGGCATGAGCACTTCCCTCTTCCTACTGCTAATACCTCTCCCTATGCAACCAAGCATTCTGCTAGCATTTCCTGCTGCTCTATTGCATTGCCTACCTACCTTCAAGTCCTCTGAAATTATTACTCCTAAATCCCTTTCCTCAGATGTTGAGGTTAGGACTGTACCAAATAGTCTATATTCTGCTTTTGGGTTTTTACGCCCAAGGTGCATAATCTTGCACTTGTCCACATTAAATGCCAGTTGCCACTGCTCTGACCATTTTTCTAGTTTAGCTAAATCATTTGCCATTTGGCTTATCCCTCCATAAATATCAACCCTGCTGCAAATCTTTGTATCATCAGCAAAAAGTCATACTTTACCAACAAGACCTTCTGCAATATCGCTAATAAAAATATTAAAGAGAATGGGTCCAAGAACAGATCCCTGAGGTACCCCACTAGTAACAAGACCTTGCATCGAATATACCCCATTGACTACAACCCTCTGTTGCCTGTCACTCAGCCATTGTCTAATCCATTCAACAATATTGAAATCCAAACTCAAAGATTTCAGTTTATTGATAAGCCTTCTATGTGCGACAGTGTCAAAAGCCTTACTGAAATCTAGGTAAGCAATGTCTACTGCACCACCCTGATCTATTATTTTAGTTACCCAATCAAAAAAATCAATAAGATTAGTTTGGCATGATCTCCCTGAAGTAAACCCATGCTGTCTCTGATCTTGAAATCCAAGCGACTTTAGATGTTCAACAATCCTATTCTTTAACAAGGTTTCCATTATTTTCCCCACTACTGAAGTAAGACTTACTGGTCTATAGTTGCCCGCCTCCTCCTTACTACCTTTCTTGTGAATGGGCACAACATTAGCTAATTTCCAATCTTCTGGAACTACTCCCGTTAACAATGATTGGTTAAATAAATCTGTTAACGGTTTTGCTAGTACACCACTAAGTTCTTTTAATAACTTTGGATGTATCCCATCAGGTCCCATCGACTTATTTGTCTTTACTTTAGACAGCTGAAGTAAAACCTCTTCCTCTGTAAACTTACATGCATCAAAAGACTCATTAGTCTTTTTCCCTAAATGAGGTCCCTTACCCTCATTTTCATTTGTAAAAACTGAACAAAAATATTCATTAAGGCAGTCTGCTAAGCCTTTATCCTCTTCTACATAGCATCCTTCTTTTGTTTTTAATCTAACTAATCATTTATGTATCTAAAAAATGTTTTATCCCCCTTTTTCACTGACTGGGCTATAGTCTCTTCAGTGTGTGCTTTGGAAGCTCTTATAGCTTGCTTTGCCTCTTTCTGCCTACTCTTATAGATCTTTCTATCTTCCTCACTCTGAGTATTTTTATAATTACTAAATGCTAGCTTTTTATTTTTTACTATTTTAGCCACCTCTGCAGAGTACCACAGTGGTTTCTTCAATTTTTTGCTCTTACTGACAAGCCTTATGCAATTTTCTGTTGCCTTCAGTAGTGCAACTTTTAGATAATCCCATTTCTCCTGGACTCCATTTAAATTGCTCCAGTCTGATAATGACTCCTTCACATCTAATCTAATTTTAGAAAAGCCTGTTTTTCTAAAATCTAAAACTTTTGTTTTTGTGTGGTGTGACTGTGTCACTGTTCTTATACTAAACCACACTGTCTGGTGATCACTAGATCCTAAACTTTCACCTACAGTAATATCTGATAACAAATCTCCATTTGTGAACAGTAAGTCTAGTATGGCCTGCTTTCGAGTTGGCTCCTCCACTACTTGTTTTAGAGATAATCCCAGTAGGGAGTTTAGGATATGCGTACTCCTGGCGCAAGTACCACTTTCACCATCCGTAAAATACTTTTTGCATAACTAGCCTGCCTCCTAGAGTTTTATTTTTTTTTTTTTTCTTTCCCATCTCTAGTTTGCATGTGGACATCAGAAATACCGGTATACTTTTACTTTATTTTCACGCAATTCTTGGTCAAACATGCCTTGAAAGAAAAAGCTTTCAATTTTCATACTGAACAGTCACTTAACTATTTAGACCATTTCTCCAACTGAAAGAAAATATGAAATGTATTACATTGTTAAATATTAAAATTAGATCTTAAATGGTAATTTCTTTTTTTTTATTAAAGTACAAAAGACATACAAAAAATTTAATTTAACATAGCTATAAATAGATATAACCAGTGGTGTATCTTGATTTTGTGCTGCCCTAGGCAGACAAAATCCGGGCACCCCCCTACCCAAGCTGTACACCCACGTTACACACCTAAGACATGCCCCATCATTCAGACTCACATCAAGCTCACACTCCCATCACACTCAGTCACACACTCCTACTCCCATCACGCACACTCTGACTCCCATCACACTCAGTCACACACACTGTCTCCCATCACACACACTCACACACACTGTCTACCATCACACACACTCTGACTCCCATCACACTCAGTCACACACACTGTCTCCCATCACACACACTCACACACACTGTCTACCATCACACACACTCCTACTCCCATCACACTAAGTCACACACTCCTACTCCATCACACTCAGTCACCCACACTGTCTCCCATCACACACACTCTGACTCCCATCACACTCAGCCACACACACGGTCTCCCATCACACACACTCAGACTCCCATCACACTCAGCCACACACACTGTCTCCCATCACACACACTCAGACTCCCATCACACTCAGTCTCTCACACACACACACACACACACTCTCTCCCATCAGCACTTACCTTTCCCTGGTGGCAGGCAGCATGGTCCCTCCATGCTGCCTGTTCGGCTTCCCGGCGATTGTGCCGACAGGCCACGTGACTGGGCGCGCGTATGACGTCAGCGCGCCTGTCACATGACTGTCGGCACTTCCGTGTCGGCACACTGCACGGGGAGCCGAACAGGCAGCACGGAGGTTTCTCCGTGCTGCCTGTTCGGCTCCCCGTGCAGCCTGGCAGGCAGAGCTTCCGATCCCCTCTCACCTCCGTCTCTGCCTGCAAGTGCGGTCTATTTTTTTTTTTTTTTTTAAAGGGCCGCGGTTTTTTTTTTTTTACATTTTTTTTCTTTTCAGTGGATGCCTCGCGGTGAATACAGCACTGGATATAACAAATAATAAAGAAACCGGTTGTGCAAGATGTATCAAGACAGGCTTCCAGTAAGCTTGTGATTGGTTGATCATATGGTACATTTACCCTCTATACACAATCCATATTGTGGTAGGATGATTTATACAAAGCTCAACTGCCTTTATACCTGTATTTGTTGAGAGGTCCCTGTTTAAGCCGGGAATATATAAAAGACCTACTGCCACCAGTTGCTCACTCATACCCATACCATTCAAGATGTTTCTTGGAGTTCAATTTTTGATTCCAGAAAATATTTTGTGGTTCTAAAAACCAAATATCTAATCTCTCAATCTCCAACCAAGATGGAGCCATACGTAAACTATTATTCCAGGCTAGTGCATAACTTATGTTACAATTATGCAGATGTTGAATGTTGGTGAAGGATATACCACCCGAATCTATATCCCGTTGTAATAACGCAAGCGAGATTCTTGGTTTCTTACGTTGCCAAATATATTCGGCAGCTGTATTTTGTATAGTTATCCCAGGATCCACCCTAAGTGGGATATTCCTGAATAGGTAGGATATCTTGGGTATTATATTGTTTTTTCACTGCTTCTATTATACCCAGCCAGGATAGTTCCATCCCTTTCCTTCATTTACGTTTCTTAATTTCTTCTAATTTTGATAAGTAGTTTTAATTTGATTTATATCCTCAAGCTGAAGAGTCAACTTGATCCCTAGGTATTCTATATGTGTTTGGGACCAGTTAAATTCAAACTTTGATTTTAAAACGGCTATATCCTCTGAGGGTGTATATCCCAGAAGAATCTGTGTCTTATCAAAATTCAACTTATAGTTGGAATATTTGCCGAATTCTGAAATCAGACCAACTATATTAGAAACTGGGTCTTTCAAAGCTAGAAAAACCTCGTCCGCATATAATGCCACTCTATTGTTTTGATAGTAATCCCTTGTATGATGTCTGATTGTCTGATCATACAGCCTAACGGCTCCAAAGTTAATATATAAAGTATCGGGGATAATGGGCAACCTTGCCTGGTCCCGTTTTTTTATTTTGAACCATTCTGAATGAAGCAGATGTCCTGTAACCTTAGCTGTTGGTTGGGAGTAGAGGATCATCATACCATCCTTGAATCGTCCCTCAACGCCGAAGGCCTCCATGACAGCATCGAGATATTTCCAGCTGCCATACCTATCGATGCCTTTTTCAGCGTCAAAGGCCATCAGGGTGGACTGTGTCCTCTGTAAGTTTATATGGTGTATAACATTCAGTATCTGTCTTGTGTTATCAATGGTTCCCCTGCCCCTTACGAATCCACATTGAAGATGGTGAAGATCCATAAAGACCAATCTCTCAGCTAAAAATTTTTAATACATTTTTACATCTAGATTAATAAGTGAGATTGGCCTGTAGTTAGCCATTGACGTTGGATCTTTATTGGGTTTAGCAATAGGGGTTATTGAAGCCTGCAATAGTTCTTCTGGTATATTCTCTTTATTAGTTAGTTTTACAAACAATCTAAGGAGGATTGGAGCCAACTGATCTTCAAATTTGTGATAAAATATGGCTGAAAACCCATCTGGCACAGGGGACTCCCCCCCCCACCCCTCCCTTTTATAGAGTTTGTTATCCTTAACTTCCTTGATGGTAATTGGGTGGTTAAGAGTATTCAGTTGATCTTTTGATATTTTAGGTAAGTTTAATTTTCCCAGGAATGTTAAAATTTCAGATGGTGAATGTTTTATTTCCTTTAGGTCATATAGCGCACCATAGTACTCCTTTTAAATGCATTTCTTATATCCTTTGGGGACAATAGGTGTTGTTTTTTATTTATTTTTTTATTATTTCCCTACTTTGTTTAGCTTTAAGTTTTTTGGTCAGTAGTTTCCCTGTGCGATTTGCGCCGTAATACCATTTCTGTCTCTGCATCGTAATGGCCTTATTTGTATTTTCATACAGCCTTTCATTAATCAGTCCTCTGACTATTTTGACTTGGGTTAATACAGAGTTGTCCAAGGTCTTCTTATGGTGTCTCTCAAGATTAGCTAGTTTAATGTATAGTTTATTAATTGGGTCTCCTCTCTTTTCATAGCTGCACCTATTTTTATTATCAGTCCTCGGACAAAACATTTTAAAGTACACCATAAAGTTGCGTCTGACACCTCCGCATTATCATTCACCTCTAGAAAAGCTTCTATATGTTGTGATAGATAAGCCACATTTTCTTTAGATTTTAGCAGGTTTTCATTAAGTTGCCATCTGTCTCTAATTATATAGTCAGAGTTATTCTTAATTGATAAATAAATTGGATCATGGTCTGACCACGATATTACACCTATTTTTGATATTAGATAAATAATCTATCCTGGTGTATGTTTGATGTATGTGAGAAAAAAAGAGTAGTCTCGCTCACCTGTATGGTTAACTCTCCAACAGTCATAGAGTTGGTTTGTATAAAACACTCTTTGTAGAATAGTTGGTAAGTGGAACTTCTTTTGATCTTTTGGTTTTATTATTATTTCTATCTAATTTCCCATCTATTATGCAGTTAAAATCTCCTGCTATTATTAAACGGCTCATGGAAAGTTCCTCAATCCTCGTCATAAGTTTCTCTAGGAATTTACTAGGCGTCTGGTTCGGGGCGTATAAATTCACAAAAGTGTATAATATGTAATTTATTTTAGCAACCAGTATTATGAACCTCTCATTTATGTCTGTTTCACAAAAGACTTGCTCATAATTTATTGAACTAGATACAACTATAAAGATAACCCCTAAGACAAAGGGGAAAGGTCCGGGCTCCACCACCCTAGTCCAGTGCCTCTCCAGCACTGCAAGGGTGTTTCAGCTGTGCGTGAGATCCAGGTCCCGGCTTCCCAGGCTAACCCAGCGTTTTAAAGACCAACAAATTGAAATAGAGAAAAAAGGAAGAATCCGCACTCAGGATCTTTGGTGATAAATCAGTGATGATTTTAATGGCAAAAAATGGTAATGGATATAACAGCAGTAGACGGAGGGAAAAAAACTTGACGCGTTTCGCGTGAACACACGCTTAATCATAAGTGACTTATGATTAAGCGTTTGTTCATGCGAAACACGTCAAGTTTTTTCCCTCCGTCTACTGCTGTTATATCCATTACAATTTTTTGCCATTAAAATCATCACGGATTTATCACCAAAGATCCTGAGTGCGGATTCTTCCTTTTTTCTCTATTTTAATTTGTAGATACAACTATGGCTACTCCGCTTTTCTTTTTATTCCCCTGCGTGTTTTCTTGACAGACGACTGGATATTTTACGAATCTCCATGGCCTGACCATCGAATCAATCCAATGTGTTTCTTGGAGGAGACCTATATCTATTTTGTCATCCTTCAATAGTTTGTGCAGACAGCCTATTTTTTAAGTCGAATTCAGGCCCTTGGTCTTAATGGACACTAAATTAATAGCCATTCCGTTTCAACATTTTCCCGCTCCTTAGTCCCCCTTCCCTCCATATTCCCCTGCCTGGACACAACACTCATACCAACATTCAAATCATAAATTCTTCCACACTGCATATAAGATCTAACAATATAATGCAAGTCTCTATGCCTGTTCCTGCTTTCGCTGCAGGAATAGGTGGCTTAGCTGGAATAGGTGGCTCAGCTACCCTCTAAGAAGTATATTTCTACCCTGGGATTAGTCGTGATCTTTACCTCCTCGAGTTTCCCGAAAGTATAAATTAGACAACAAATAACATACTCAATACGTATAAAGGTGATGTGAGAGAAGGCAAGTCTGTGTCAGGTGGGGAGCGTTTAGGATTCCCTAGTTTATTTCCCCATTTCTTCCAGCTCCCTCTTTGTTTTGTTTTTTTGTTCTTTTTTTTATTTATTTATTTATTTGATCTCGTCTCTCCCGTTTCCCTTTTGTTCTCTACTATAGAGCCCTCAAGAATCTTCTGCCCCTCTTTTCTAGGGGTACCCCTTGATCCTTTAGCGCTTGGGCTCGCCTGCTGTCACTTGCGTTCAATCTCTCTCTCTTCCATATATTCCCCTTCCTTTCCTTTTTTTTCTTCCCCCTTATCATTCCATCTACTCTATGGCAGATCCAACCCAACAAGTATCTCTCCCCACCCCTTATTTCTGTTTCTATTCCCTTAGTTACCATGTTGTTTCATTTTGAAAGTCCTTCTGGCAGTAAAGGGTGAGACAATGTGATTACCGTATTTGCTCGATTATAAGACAAGGTTTTTTTTCAGAGCAAATCGTCTTATAATCTGACCTCAAATTAAGGTCAGATTATAAGACATGGATCCAGGTCCCCAGCAGAGCTGCAGGGGACCTGGATCCCCCTCTCTAACAGCAGGGGATGTCTGCGCGATGAGCGCAGACTCCCCCTGCTTCCGCCCGGCACGACCGCCGGGGCTTCTATGAAGAAGCCGGGTACTTCCAGCTACGTCACACAAGTCCCGGCGGTCGTACCGGGCGGCAGCAGGGGAGGTCTGCGCTCATCGCGCAGACATCCTCTGCTGCCCCACTAACCACCAGGAAGAATCGGGCAGCTGGGAGATGTCTGCACGATACGTGCAGACATCCTCCATGCTGCCCGACACAGCAGTCTATTATGACGGACCAGCTGTCCGTCATAATAGACTCCTGTGTCGGGCAGCATGGAGGATGTCTGCACGTATCGTGCAGACATCCCCCGGCTGCCCCCACTAGCCACCAGGGATCGAGTTACAGGTAAGGAGGAGGGAGGGGGGCAGAGAGACGGAGGGAGGGGGGCAGAGAGACAGGGGGAGGGGGTTGACAGAGCAACAAGGAGAGAGAGGGGGGAAGAGACAGAGGGAGGGGGGCAGAGAGAAACATGGGGGGGGGTGAGACAGGCGAGGTGGGAGTCAAAGGGAGGGGGAGAGAGACAAAGCTAGGGGCAAGGGAAAGAGAGAGGCAGCATTGGCACATAAAAGGAAATAAAAACAAGAAATGCATTTTTTGATATCATTTTTTATTAAAAAAGCAATTTACATGTGAATATATACAAGCTTAACTTCTTTCCTATAGGGTAGTCTTATATTCAAGCTTTTATTTTTTTTCCTAAAGAAATATCCTACCGCTTGTCACGGTAGCACCCCCCAAACCCCCCCCCCCCCCCCCCCAGACAACCATGTTTTTCCGTTCCTCAGTGCCCATGTTCTGGCTGAGTTATTTTCCCTGTTAACTGGTGTTTAAATTGAATGGTGCCCTGTTCAATAGCCTAATCCTCTTTACCATTTCCCCCTGGAATGTAGATTCAGCAGCCGCTTCACAATAAAGGTTTATCCCAGCTGCTGAGCTCATTCTCTTGTTCAAAATGTAGGCGCTTTTTCTATTGATCGCCCAGACAAAGCCCCCAGTGTAGGCACTGTTCTGGTTGGTTGCTTAGTTTAGTTAAATGCCCAATTTGAATATATTTACTGATCTGTGAGCACGCCCCCTGCTGGGGATTGGCTGCTACTATTCCTACCTTTCATCTGATTGGCTGCCAGATACTCTGGCACCAAATTCAATTGTCCTTTTGTGTAAGGGTGAAGAAGTTATTTTGTTCAACTTATGTTATCAAGATGTTTTCCTGGATATATGTCCTGTGTTTGGAATCAATGAACAGTTCTTCTTGTTTTACCCAACACGACCAGTCTCGTCTGCTATGTTGGGCGAATTGCTTGCAGGGAAGCAGTGATCATAGCCCCGTTTGGCTATTGGATATTTACCGGACCTGAGGAGTGATTTTGTGGAACTGATACCGGTAGGAGCTACCCATCTTGTAGCCCTCCCGTGACACCGCTCCCCTCCCCTCTCTTCCCATCAGAGAAGCTTTCCTTTGTGATATTTAGACTTCTAAAAACTGGTGATCCCCTTTGCCCTAGTGTTTTCAACTGTGTATTTGAAATCCAGATCTCTGTCGTTACGTGCCGTTCCATTCGGTGGTTCTATGTTTGGGTTAGGT
Source organism: Pelodytes ibericus (assembly GCA_036172795.1). Taxonomy (NCBI): domain Eukaryota; kingdom Metazoa; phylum Chordata; class Amphibia; order Anura; family Pelodytidae; genus Pelodytes; species Pelodytes ibericus. The sequence goes on along the minus strand of CM069861.1, from coordinate 78,792,473 downwards.
CTCCGCTAGTCCCATAAACCTTATTCTGGGATGTTCATTCTATTTGTGTGCATTGGTGTATGTATGTATATATATATTTTTTTTTTCTTCCCCTTTTTTCCCCTTTCTCTTCTCTCCTTAACAGGACCCTTTATTATTAATGTGTTATGTGTTCTGTGTTTTACAGTTTAACTTTCTGTTTCTTTATGTGTTGATCTTTTCAATAATTCGGTGTTTTGGAGGGGTCTAGGGTAATCTGAAAACCTTTCCTTGGGATGTCCATTTTATCTATGTGTTTTTTTTATATATACCGTATTTGCTCGAATATAAGACAAGGTTTTTTTCAGAGCAAATGCTCTGAAAAATCCTCCTCGTCTTACATTCGAGGTCGTCTTATAATCTGACCTCAAATTGAGGTCAGACTATAAGACTGTGATCCAGGTCCCCAGCAGAGCTGCAGGGGACCTGGATCCCCCTCTCTAACATCAGGGGATGTCTGCGCGATGAGCGCAGACTCCCCTGCTTCCGCCCAGCACGACCGCCGGGACTTCTATGAAGAAGCCGGTTACTTCCGCTTTCGTCACAGAAGTCCCGGCGATCGTGCCGGGCGGCAGCAGGGGAGGTCTGCGCTCATCGCGCAGACATCCTCTGCTACCCCACTAGCCACCAGGGAGAATCGGGCAGCTGGCGGATGTCTGCACGATACGTGCAGACATCCTCCATGCTGCCCGACACGGCAGTCTATTATGACGGACCAGCTGTCCGTCATAATAGACTGCCGTGTCGGGCAGCATGGAGAATCGTGCAGACATCCCCCGGCTGCCCCCACTAGCCACCAGGGAACGAAACCAGGTAAGGGGGGGGGGGGGAACAGAGGACACAGACAGACAAGGGGAGGGGGGAGGGGAGAGAAAAGGGGAGGGGGGGATAGAGAGAGACAAAGGGAGGAGGAGGGGGGAGGACACAGACAGACAAGGGGGGGAGACACAGACACGGGGAGGGAGGGGGACAGAGATAAAAGGGGAGGGGGGGATAGAGAGAGACAAAGGGAGGGGGAGGACACAGACAGACAAGGGGGGGGGACACAGACAGACAAGGGGAGGGAGGGGGACAGAGAGAAAAGGGGAGGGGGATAGATAGAGACAAGAGAGAGAAGTTTTGGGGGGGGGAGAGACAGCTGGGGGAGCGGGAGAGAGGCCGCATTGTCACATAAAAGCAAATAAAAACAAGAAATGCATTTGTATAATATACATTTTGTATTAAATATAAAAAGCAATTTACATATATACAAGTTAAACTTTTTTCCTATAGGGTAGTCTTATAATCAGGTTTTTATTTTTTTTCTAAAGGAATGTACAAATTTGGGGGGGGTCGTCTTATAATCAGGGTCGTCTTATAATCGAGCAAATACGGTACATCTTTTATTTTAAACAACTATATTTCATAATGTGTCGGTTGTTCTGAGTTTTTTACAATATATTTTGTGTTTATATTCTTAAGCTTTCCCTTCTTTTCAAACATTCCCCTTCCTCTTTTTTGCTTTCCCTTTCTTTTATTTTATTTTTTCCCAGTTTTATATGTCAATCGATTATTCCTATAGGGTTGACTCAAGTTCTCCTCCCTTTATAGTTTAGGATAGTCAAGCAGATGACGTGTGATACCACTTACCATTGTGCTCTATCATATTGTGCTGTGCCTGACTGACTACCTCCAAATCAGTTCTGAGCATAAGTCTCAAGGGATTAAATTAAGTCCCATAAAGTAAGTTTCTCTTTAAGATCAGCAGGATCTTTAACGTAGTGGGACGTGTCTTTGTATCTCACCATCAGGGCAATCGGAAAGATCCATCTGTATTTTATATCTTTCGATCAAAGTATCTGTGTTGATTCTGCGAAGGTTTTTCTTGCTTCGCGAGTTGCTAATGATAAGTCTGGGAAAAATGTTATGTTCTTATATGCATCTTCTTTCTGTGGTATCCCCCTCAATGCTTGCATAATCTGGTCTTTCAGGTAAAAGTGGGTAAACCGCACTATTACATCTCTGGGTAAAGAAGGGTCTATTCTTTCTTGCTTTGTTTAACCTAGGAAACCTCTCGAAGGGATGTTCTCCCAGGTTTTTAGGTGTGATAAATGTTTGTTTCATAAACATTTTTTCTAGAAAGTCCCCCAACAGTTCTTGTTGCACTGTCTCTGGAATCCCTCGGATTCTAATGTTTTTGCGTCTTGCTCAGTTTGATGTTGATGGCGTCAAGATTTTTGTTGTCTTCCTGGATTGAAATCAATGTGTCAGACTGTTGGATCAGTTTGTCCGAAAGGACTGCTATTTTGGCTCTCAATTCTCCTGTATTGAGAGACATGTCCTTTTTTGTAATTTCCCATACAGATCTTCCAGCATTAAAGACAGCATTAGTTGGGTTATTGCTTGTATTCCAGCGTCTTTTTGTGGGAAGTCCTCTTCGGAAATTGTAGAAGTCTGTTGGCCTCCTGAGTTCCTGGTCCCAAACCGTCTGTCGGTAATGAATTCCTCAGTTTTGGTTGTACATTTTCATGGGCTTTTGGTGAGTAGTAGGTATTAATTTGACGGTTCTTATCTTTTTCTGATACAATGGGCTGGTTCCTTTCCTTTTCTTTTTTTGGGCCCATCTTGGTAAGAGGAATATAATGAATATTTCAAATATTTCAGCTTGCACTCTTTGCCTCTGGGCTTTCCCTTAGTAGTGTTGATGTGGTTGATGTGGTTGATGATTTTGTAGTGTATGTTTTGTCTGCCTTAGGGAGTCCTCGGCCAAAAGGGATCAAGATTAGAGGTCCAATATCGACTGTATTGCAGTTATCCCGTTAAATGACCCCGTAACCGATGTGAACTCCAGTAGCCTTCTTTAAATAATATTACTTGTGGCTCTGATACAGGATAAAATCTTCCTTTCTATTTTGAGCCCTGCTGTTACGATAGGTGTAGATCTCCAGAACCCTTTAATCTTAAGGTTTTAGTGCAATGAAGTTGCAACTGTATCCTAAAGCAACAGTCTAGGTAGCGGAATGACGGCAATTAATTCGCTCAGAATTTATAGACAGGATTCAGACGGTTTCAAGAGACCTGCTCGTTTTCTCTTATTTCGTAGGTCCCCCAGGAGCGTTATGGTTGTAATCATAAAACACTCTTCTAGGGGAGAATTAGCATATAAAACTCTTGTTTCCTTTTTGCTGTTGATACACAATAAACAGAACTCCAGAATCATCAGACAGTGGAATGAGATATACTGGGGTTTGCAGTTGTATGATAGTGCCACGAATCAAAAAAAAAGAAAATAGCAACAAGTCTCTCAAGGTTACTTGAGTAAACTTTTCACTTTTCCCCTTGTGAGACCTTGCTGAAAGTGAGTATCAATATCCAAGACAGAGGAATTTGCAGTGGTGTATTATAGCAACGTAATGACGGCAGATATTCTCTTAGAGTGTGCAGACAGATTTCAGTTTAATTTCCAAAGATCTGCTCATTAGTGCATTGGAGTTGCAGCTGTGTCTTAAAGCAAAGAAAAACAGCATAGCTCCCAATATTAACTCCTTTGATAGGAGTATGCGACAGTGTATTAAAGCAACCAGTGACGGCAAGGAAAGTACCAGCTAGTCTCTCAATGTTGTAGTCAAAACTTCTCACTTTCCCTTATGAGACCTTGCTGAAAAACCCACTATGAAAATATCGGTATCTTAAACTCTCAGCAGGGGAATTTATAGTAGTGTACTTGGGTAGCGAAATAACGGTAAGTAATCTCTCATATTATGTGGACAAAATTCAGTCAGTTTCAGAGAATCTGCTCTTTTACTCACATTTTCTTTGCACAGCGTCGTCTGATAGTCGAGATTTAAGCCTGGCTTCCTAGAGAGAATAGCGCGTAGAGCTCCGTTCTTTGACCGGGTCCTCGCCCAAAACTCCTCCGCTAGCAGTAGGTTTGTACCTGAGCCTGATATGCCTGTTGTTTGAAGAACCTCCCGTAACGAGAGGTCTTTGAGAGGTCTTTGACTGTTTAGTCGCGGTAAAGATCTTGCTTCCGATGTAGTGGAGGGTTTGTCGTCCATGAGATCTACACGGGATCACGGCTTCTCATCAGGGCACTCGATCTCCCCCAGCTGAGCCACCTTCACGGGCAGGAGCATGCGTGCTCGCGTCACATAACATGCTCCTCCTAAACTAAAGAGATCTTAAATGGTAATTTCAACTAACTTTTGGTTTGGAAATATCAGCATCCTCTATATCACAGCGCTTACTAGTTAGTAAATCAAGTTGATCCAAAAATATATTTATATGTGTGCTAATAAGAACAATATCTATGGGCCTTAGTTTGCCAAAGGGGATTTGGGTGGGATAGGCATACCAAATTTAGAATTATATTGGAAATCTATCCATTTAAGTATATCGTTATAGATATCTATCTCCAAGTAGCAATGAGAGCAGTGGTAGCTAACCTTGGCCAACCGACTGGATGGCTGAGAATATGAGAAAGCTATTTCACAATAGCTGCAGGTTTAATCCATAATGATGGGATAGCTAGCCTTTGGCATTCCAGTTGCCAAGTACTCCCTTTCCATTGATGCTTAGCATGCCAAGTGGCTAGCTGAGTCATTGGAACTATATTCTTAGTAACTGGAGTAAAAAATGTTTTAAGTAAAATACCCTGTGGCTGTAGTTTGCATGATGTTTCTCTGCCCAGGAGGGAACTGTGCATATCAGCAGCTGCCTGAGTCAAGGGGATGAGTGAAGCTGGAGGAAGAAGACGGCAGACCAAATCACTCTGACAGCAGGGGTTGTACAGGATAAAGGAAAATAATTATTTTTTTGCTGCTACATGTTTGTGTTCTCTGTGTGGTCACCCTGAATCTTCTTGCCTTTTTTAAAGTTATGTATCATTTACAGATAGCAAGCCAGCTTATAGTAGTTATGTAGTAAGAATGTATTTATTTTAACCCCTTGCCGGCACAGGACAGACAAGTTCTGTCCTCTGTGGCAAAGCGTTTGTCCTGCAGCAAAAGGAGCACTGAAAGCATTTTTGTTTAAATGTTTAAAAAAAATAATCCTGCTTTCAGTGCTTCACTGATATCGCTACGAAGACTCCGTGTGAAGGCAGAGATATAACTTATTTATACTTCATTGATCTAATACCCATACTTTATAAAAAAAAAAAAACATTCACTGTGTTTAACTCATTCCCTGCCATTCATGCATAAGCAGTGATCTTGCATATCAGCACATTATGTTTTTAGAGGTAAATTTTTTGGCACTGTCATTTATTACAATTCAATTTATTTTTCTAAGATCTATTAACCCCTTTCTTGCCACAGATCACTGCTTATGCAATGATATTGATGCCAAAGCAATTTTTATCTGTCTGCATATTTTTGATGTATTTTTTTTAAGCTGTCTGAGCGCATGTATAGTGATCAGTAACGGCAAATTAGTGGCAAAGGCAGTTTGGTGATTGCTCAGATGAGCATCACCATTTGTCTGGTAAGATCAATATTTGTGAATATTTGGATCTGCCTCCCTCTCCTAATTTACATTTTTGTGAGGGAAAGAGACCAATCAGTATTAGTGTTAAAATACAATTTTATAAAATTGTCAGGTTTTATAAAAGCCCTGTCTATTAACCCCCTTCCCTGTAATTGATCACTGTATATGTAGTAATCTTGCACAGCATCAGTTTTTTACAGTCTGAATTTTTTTAGAGATTCATTTCTTTGTACTGTAATGTATAACAGTGCTACATAGGCTCTTCTAAGAGCTATTAACCCCTTCTTTGCTGTAGAGTAGTGCTTAGAGACTGATTCTGAGGCTGCTGACTCGGTCTGATTTTGACCCTGGTCAGCTTTCTGATACATCATCTAGTGATATAACAGTGGCTGCTGAGCCCTAGCCACAAGGAATCGTGGGTGTCTACTTTTTAAAAAATGTATGGTTTGGTGGATGTAAATTATATTGGCTGGCTTCAAAGATATATCCCATTTAGGTCATGGACGCAGGTTGACTACATGCATACTTCATTAATGTGGCCTTTTAATATGTCCCAAATGGACATGGGGTGCAGGCTGAATGCATGTCAAAATTTAAGGTTGGAAATGCACATCTCCTAAATGTGATGTTTTAGCCCCTAAACAAAAAAACAAATCTGTGCATGGGTGATATCCCTGTACTTAGGAGATGTTGCTGAAAACATACTGAGGTGGCAGTGACTAGGGTTGCCACCCGGTCGGTAATTTACCGGCACAGCCGGTATTTAGGGTCTTCAGGCCGGGGCCGGTATTTTAGATACCCAGTACTTACCTCTTTGCTGCTGTCTCCCGGTGCTCTAAAGGTCCGTGGCTGTGAGGGAAGCGTTGTGCGCTCCCCTCCAGCCGTGCGGCTTCAATAAGGCATATTGAGTGGCATAACCCTGGCAAATTAATTGGCATAACCCTGGCATATTGGGAAAATCCTGGCATATTAATTGGAAAAAGTCCCGTCATATTAATTGGCATAACCGTCTCATATTAATTGGCAAAATCCTGGCATATTAATTGGCAAAATCCTGGCATATTGGCATAACCCTGGCATATTAATTGGCAAAATCCTGGCATATTAATTGGCAAAATCCTGACATATTAATTGGCAAAACCCTGGCATATTAATTGGCAAAATCCTGGCATATTAATTGGCATAACCCTGTCATATTAATTGGCAAAATCCTGGCATAATAATTGGCATAACCCTGGCATATTAATTGGCAAAATCCTGGCATATGGAGGGCAAAATCCTGGCATATTAATTGGCATAACCCTGGCATATTAATTGGCAAAATCCTGGCATATTAAATGGCTATTAAACGCTATTGAGGGGCTAAATCCTGGCATATTGAGGGGCAAAATATTGGCAAAAGAATGGCATACTGAGTGCCAAAATACTGACTAATTAATTGGCAAAATATTACTGGCATATTGACCAACTGCTCCCAACCATGATACGTGCAGACATCATCTATTCTGCCCGTCACTTCCGTCTATTATGACAGACAGCCGGTCCATCATAATAGACGGCAGTGCCGGGCAGCATGGAGGATGTCTGCACAATACGCGCAGACATCCTCCGCTGCTGCCTGGCACTTCTGCCGGGCCTTTTATGATGAAGCTGGAAGGACCCAGCTTCATCATAGAAGTCCCGGCGGTCGTGCCGGGTGGCAGCAGGGGGAGTCTGAGCTCATCGTGCAGACATCCCCCGGCTGTTAGAGAGGGGGATCCAGGTCTTATAGTCTGACCTCGATTTTAGGTCAGATTACAAGACAACCTCGAATATGCTCTGAAAAAAACCTTGTCTTATATTCGAGCAAATACGGTATTAACATCAGAATGGCACAATAATACTGGCATCTTAATGGCACAATATTACTGGCATCTTAATGGCACAATATTACTAGCATCTTAATGGCACAATATTACTGTTATCTTAATGGCACAATATTACTAGCATCTTAATGGCACAGTATTACTTGCATCTCAATGGCAGAATATTACTGGCATCTGAATGGCACAATATTACTGGCATCTGAATGGCACAATACTGGCATCTGAATGGCACAATAATACTGGCATCTTAATGGCACAATAATACTGGCATCTTAATGGCACAATATTACTGGCATCTGAATGGCACAATAATACTGGCATTTGAATGGTACAATATTTCTGGAATCTGAATGGCACAATATTACTGGCATCTTAATGGAACAATATTACTGGCATCTTAATGGTACAATAATACTGGCATCTTAATGGCACAATAATACTGGCATCTTAATGGCACAATATTACTGGCATCTGAATGGCACAATAATACTGGCATTTGAATGGTACAATATTTCTGGCATCTTAATGGCACAATAATTATGGCATCTTAATGGCATAATATTATTGGCATCTTAATGGCACAATAATACTAGCATCTTAATGGCACGGTATTACTTGCATCTTAATGGCAGAATATTACTGGCATTTGAATGGTACAATATTTCTGGAATCTGAATGGCACAATATTACTGGCATCTTAATGGCACAATAATTATGGCATCTTAATGGCACAATAATTATGGCATCTTAATGGCACAATATTACTGGCACCTGAATGGCATAATATTATTGGCATCTTAATGGCACAATAATACGAGCATCTTAATGGCACAGTATTACTTGCATCTTAATGGCAGAATATTACTGGCATCTTAATGGCACAATAATACTGGCATCTTAATGGCACAATATTACTGGCATCTGAATGGCACAATAATACTGGCATATTAATGGGCAAATTTGACAAAATAATACTGGCATATTATTGGGCAAATTGACTGCCATATTTATGGGCAAACACTAGCATATTAATGGGAAAACTGGTTTATTTTAATTGGCAAAGTGCTGTGGCTAGTTCTGTGGGGCATTGACACTGTAAGAGTAGAAGTAGGGAGAGCACACAGGAACTGAAATCAATGTACTTAACAAGGGTATAATGCAAAAATATCTTTAATAAAGTGCCATATATGAAATAAATATATACAAAGTGTACAAAAGACACTGGTCTTTTGTACACTTTGTATATATTTATTTCATATATGGCACTTTATTAAAGATATTTTTGCATTATACCCTTGTTAAGTACATTGATTTCAGTTCCTGTGTGCTCTCCCTACTTCTACTCTTGTTGTTTACACTACTGAGGGGGCTTGGTGGACTCCTTCTGGGGTGATGCACCTCATTTATCATAGTTATTGTATGTTGCATTTTGGTGTGCTTCTCTGACCATCTGTTTTACATGGGCATTGACACTGTGGCATGCCAAATCGTGTAGGTGCAATATAAGTGCAAGGCAAGTGCTGTGGGTGCAATATAGGTGCATGGCAAGTTCTGTGGGTATTGGATGGTATTGGATGGTATTGGATGGTGCTGAGCTAAGTCTTTTAGGTGCAATGTGGGTGCAGAGGAAGGGAATAAAAACAAGGAATGCAATTTTTCAATAACATTTTTATTACATATGAATATAGTTGAATGTAATATTAAAAAAAATCAAATAAGTATAAATGCAACTAGTTATAGAGAGAGAGATGTCTGGATGTATAGATATGTATTGGTTTAAAATTTTACAATTGTCACCTCGTGGGGCTCCTGTGTGTCCCATAATTAATGGTGGTCCCATGTGTGGCATATTTATTGGGCCCCATAATTAAGCGGCTCTTTCGTGTGGCATAATTATGGGGCACCTGTGTGTGTGGCATAATTAATTGGGCTCAGAGCTGAGGCATAAATCATGGGGCTCTGGTGTGGCATCATTTTATGGGGCTCCTGTGTGGGGCATAGTTAATGGACTGGCATTACTAAGGAATCTGTTTGGCATGGTATTGGAGGAAATCCAGGGGGGTGACACCATGAGTTACCACACTGACACCAACCCTAATGATGCCTCAGAAAATGGCTACATGAAAGTGTCAAAATTCCCCAAGTTAAATGCCCAGATTTGTCTAAAAAATATGTATTGGAGGGTCATTCACGGATTTAATACATGTATCAGTGTTACAATGTCACTATTGCTAATTTTGAAATAGCATTGCAATACTTATAGTTCTTGCCCTGTAACTTGAATTAAAAAAAAAAAAAAACATGGGCTATTTCTCAACTCAGGACAAATATTAGAAACTATTCAGCAGTGTTTTTGGTGTCTTTTGTAGATGAGTATACCATTTTTCATATATTCAAGTTTCATATTTAAAGTCAGATTTATTTCCCGCAATATTTTATTTTGTTTTATATAAAATTATGTTATCAAAATAATGATATCAAAAGAAAGCCCTTCTTTTGCCGATAAAAACAATATATATCTTGTGTGGGTACACTAAATAAGAAAGAAAGAAATTACAGCAAAACAAATGTTAAAACAGCCCATGTCGCCAAGTGTAAGACAAGGCCAAAAAGTCGTGTCACTAAGGGGTTAAAAGTTTGCAGAGCTTCCTGCCTCACTAACTGACATTATAATGTGAGTGAAACATAAGATTAACTCAAAGGAAAATATTTATATGCAATCTGGCTGCTGGGGCAAGTAGTGTGTGTGCATTTTGTCTTCCACATGGTCTTTTCTGTCATGCCTGTTAGATTGATGACATAGAGCAGGGGCGTCCAACGTGCGGCCCGCGGGACATCGAGGTGCGGCCCGCATGATAGCTGTAACCGCACCTCCAACCGCACGTTACTAGAAGCAGCGTTGGGGAACTAAGTTCCCCGGCAGAACGCTGCAGTGCTTGCCCAGCTCACGTGACGTCATGTGCACGGTTCAGAGGCAGGGAAGATTAAAAAAGGAACCACTACTTGCACGATGAAGCAGCCCATATGCCCGGTATGTAAGTGACTCTGTATGTAAGTGACTCTGTGTGTGCATGTAAGTGACTCTGTGTGTCCATGTAAGTGACTGTGTGTCCATGTAAGTGACTGTGTGTATGTGTAAGTGACTCTGTGTGTGTGTATGTGTAAGTGACTGTGTGCATGTAAGTGTGTGTGTGTGTGTGTGTGTGTGTGTGTAAATGTGACTATGTGTGTGTAAGAGTCACTGTATGTATGTGTATTTGTGCGTGGCTGTGTATGTATTGGGTTGTATTGCTGTACAGTCTGTGTGATGCCCTAACACTGCACACACACACAAAAAAAAGACAAATAAAGTATATATATATATATATATATATATATATATATATATATATATATATATATATTTATTATGTGTTTATAATTTCTCAATGAAAAAAGAATGTGGCCCACGAACACATACATTTTATGTGAAGTGGCCCACTGCAAAAAAAACGTGGACACCCCTGACATAGAGAGTCATGGTACGACTGTGGCAGAAAAATAATTTAAATTGCTGTTTCATTGACAAGCAGTTTTTTTTCCAGATTTCAAGAACTGCTAAATCTGATAAGACATTCTGCTGATTAACAACGATTAAACACAGCCACTGATCAAATAAGATGGAGGCTGGTGATTTTCAATTACATATGTGTCTACTCACCGAAACATCTTTATAAATGAAAGACCACGTACATACAGTCCTGACTAAAATTTGCCAACAATACAGAAAGCAGTATTGATGAATATCATTTCTCAATATTAATATTTCATGCCAACCAATTTAAAGTTTTGTATTTATGAGAAAGTAGAATATATTTATTTTTGTAGAGGACTCCATTTCCTCCTCTATTTGGTCCAGAAATTTAGATCCAGCTTACCATTTATTGCATGAATAAATTTGTGAAATAAAGTCAGGCATTACCGTATTTGCTTGAATATAAGACAACCCTGATTATAAGACGACCCCCCCAAACTTTGGATATTCCTTTAGGAAAAAAAAACTAAAAGCCTGAATATAAGACTACCCTAGAGGAAAAAAGTTTTACTTATATATATTCACATGTAAATTGCTTTTTAATATTTAATAAAAATTATGATATTAAACAAATGCATTTCTTGTATTTATTTCCTTGCATGTGCCAATGCTGCCTCTCTCTCCCCCTCCCCCCAGATTTGTCTCTCCCTCCCCCAAAACGTTTCTCTCTCCCCCCTCCCTCTCACCTTGTCTCTCTCCCCCCCCTCCACCCAGAGGCGTCACTAGGGTTGGTGTCACCCGGTGCGGTAACTCATGGTGTCACCCCCCTGGATTTCCTCCAATACCTTGCCAAACAGATTCATTAGTAATGCCAGTTGGCCCATTAAATATGCCACAAACAGGAGCCCCACAAATTGTCACACGCAGGAGCCCTTTAACTATGCCACACACAGGAGCCCATAACTATGCCACATCCAGGAGCCCCATAACTATGACACAGAAGAGCCCCATAAATTATGCCACACCATAGCCTCATAAATTATGCCACATCAGAGCCCCATTATTTATGCCTCACCTTGGAGCCCAATTAATTATGCCACACACAGGCGCCACATAATTATGCCACACAAAAGAGCCCCTTAATTATGCCACACATGGGACCGCCATTAATTATGCGACACACAGGAGCAATGATATGTGCCTTTAAATACAAATGAACAGACACAGATACAAATGTAACCACAGGCAGAGTGACAAATTACTCACTTGCTGATTAGGTTATCCTGTGGTTACATTTGTATCTTTGTCTGTTCATTTGTATTTAAAGGCACATATCATTGTTTCTTGTTTTTAACAATTTGTCATTTTTTTGTTACATTTGTGTATATTTTTTCTATATGTATTTATATATTGCATTTGTTTTTATATATTATTAAATTTATATATTTTATATTAATTTACTATCTTTGGTTTTTTATATTGATTGACACTTACTCTGTTTAACTGCCAAGCGCTGTCTACTCACCTTCCCATTCTGTTTCCCTTTACAGTGGCTTGTTCCACTGTTTTCTCATAAAGACTAGCAGCTTATTTTCTCAATGCGACTCATCTGTCCAATCCACTGAGATATTTCATTGTCAATATCCTCAATCAGTGTATCGCTGGGTTTGTATACATTTATAATAATAATTATTTAATATTTTTTTATTTTTTTATTTTTGTATTTGGTAAAGGGTTCACTTTGATTTCACAAAATAGGCGCTGTGTATATCACATTTCTACTTTTAAATAAGAATGTTACTGACAAATTGCATTACTATTTTTTATTCCCTTCTTCTGCACCCACATTGCACCTAAAAGACTTAACACAGCACCATACAGTACCCACAGAACTTGCCATGCACCTATATTGCACCCACAGCACTTGGCTTGCACTCATATTGCACCTACACGATTTGGCATGCCACAGTGTCACTTTGCCCCACAGAACTAGCCAGTGTCACTTTCCTCATAGTACATGTTATTTTGCCCCATAGACCATGCCACAGCATCACTTTTCCAATTAAAATATGCCAGTATTTAACCCCTCAATATGCCAGGATTTAGCCACTCAATATGCCAGGATTATTATCCCACTCAATATGCCAGTATTTAACCCCTCAGTATGCCAGGATTATTTTGCCACTCAATATGCCAGGATTTAGCCATTCAATAAGCCAGGATTATTATGCCACTCAAAATGCCAGTATTTAACCCCTCAGTATGCCAGGATTATTATGCCACCTAATATGCCAGGATTTTGCTCGTTTTATACCCACCTCCTCCCCCTTCCACAGTAATACTTACCTTATTTGCTGCTCTGTGTCCCCGGCTGTCTCCTCCGTGCAGTCTTCCCTCCTGCACGGAGGAGGGAAAAAGACACCGGATGTGACGTTACGTCACGTCCGGTCAGGGCCAGTGCAAGGATTTTCGTCTACACAGGCGAAGGTGCATTTTGGTGCCCCCCTCTTCTGACCTGCCACGCCTCCGACACCACCAACCCTCCATACATTTTATATATATATATATATATATATATATATATATATATATATATATAGAAGTATAATGTGGAAAATAAATACATCTAAATATTCAACTCGCATGCTCTAAATTTGTCACACATTGACACCCTAACACACATTTAAACACAAAGACCCTTGCAGTCACACACACACCCTTACACAGTGACACTTACAAACACCCTTTTCACTTACACACACATAACCTGAGACACACTATTTTGCCCCTCAATATGCAATTTAATATCCCAGGATTCTGCCCCTTGATATGCCAGGATTTTTCCACCCCGCCCCAGTACTTACCTCCTTGCTGCTGTCTTCCGGTGCAGGTCTGTGGCTGTGAGGGAAGCGTTGTGCGCTCTCCTCCAGCTGCGCGGATCAATAAAGTTTGTTTAAACTTTTTTTCCCAACAAACCTTATTGATCCGCGCGGCTGGAGGGGAGCGCATAACTCTTCACTCACAGCCATGGACCTGCACTGGGGGACAGAGCAGCATGGAGGTAATTTTTTTTTTTACCAACTCCCCCTCCCCCTTACAAAAAAAAAACTTGGTGGTGTCACTCGGTGAGGTCCGCACCCCTTTTCGGGACGCCACTGCCTCCACCTCACCTTGTCTCTCTCCCCCCCCCCTCCACCTCACCTTGTCTCTCTCTCCCCCTCTACCTCCCCTTGTCTCTCTCTCCCCCTCTACCTCCCCTTGTCTCTCTCTCCCCCTCCACCTCCCCTTGTCTCTCTCCCCCCTCCACCTCCCCTTGTCTCTCTCCCCCCCTCCACCTCCCCTTGTCTCTCTCCCCCCCCCTCCACCTCCCCTTGTCTCTCTCCCCAACCTCCACCTCCCCTTGTCTCTCTCCCTCCCTCCCCCTGTTTCTCTTTCCCTGGTGGCTAGTGGGGGCAGCCGGGGGATATCTGCACGATACGTGCAGACATCCTCCATGCTGCCCGACACTTATGTCTATTATAACGGACAGCCGGTCCGTCATAATAGATGGAAATGTCGGGCAGCATGGAGGATGTCTGCACTATCGTGCAGACATCCCTCGGCTGCCCAAATATCCCTGGTGGTTAGTGGGGGCAGCTGGAGGATGCCTGCATGATACGCACAGACATCCTCTGCTGCTGCCCGGCACTTCCAACGGGACTACTATGATGAAGACGGAAGGACCGGCTTCATCATAGAAGTCCCGACAGACGTGCCAGGCAGCAGCGGAGGATGTCTGCACGCATGTCGCAGACATCCACCGGCTGTTAGCGAGGGGGATCCAGGTCCCCTGCAGCTCTGCGGGGGACCTGGATCCCAGTCTTATAGTCGGACCTCGATTAGAGGTCAGACTATAAGGCGACCTCAAATATAAGACGATGGGTCTTTATCATAGCATTTGCTCTGAAAAAGACCTTGTCTTATATTTGAGCAAATACGGTATTATTATTCTCATTTTTAATGTAAATAGTTGTTTGCAGTGTTGTAAAAGGAAATGTTCAAAACAGTGGCAGTTTCTGACATATATTTTGTCTATTTGCTGGAGCATACTGCATAAGTCAGACCTTGTTTTTGGAGGGGAGGAGTATGGTCATCTCTGTACCCAAGTAAGTATACCTCCCAAATGTATTGCCTGACAATATGGGACTTCAGAGGTCGCATCAGGGGTGAGGGAGCATGTGCTGGGGTAGGTCCTGGGTGTGAAATGTGGGTAATTGGGAATGTCGTGGGTGTACGGTGTGGTGATGGGGCATGTGGTGTGGTGATGCTGCATGTCCTGGGTGTGTGGTGTGGTGATGCGGCATGTGCTGGATATGCAAAGAGGTGCTATGCTAACGAGTGTGGGGGCCATAATGAAAGGAGAAATTGAGTTGGGCAGGAGGTCTGGAAGGAGCCCCTCAGTTTCTAATGGCGGCCTTGCTCTAAGCAAAGCTAAGTGCACCCAGATCAGGTCCCACCTCTCCCCTCTTGCCGTCATGCAAGATGGTGTCATATACAAGCTTGTGCATCACTCCGCTTGTACAACACAAGCTGTGTTTCACAGTGCAGTCTTGAATGACGTCGCACAAGGTAACAGAAGGGGGAGGTAGGACCCGATGAGGATGGAGGTATGACCGCAGTTGGCTTGAGTCGGATTATTGCATATCCGACTCAAGCTGAGAGAAGATGACAGCCCTTGAATAAGCAGCAAGCACTGCTAAAACGTAAAATATCTACAGATTTATATTTGCTTTCCTGTAAAACTAAAAGCATATGTAACCTGGTTTAATGCTTGGTTTAAAACAGTCTTGTACTTTAAACGATATATTTAAATGTATTTTCCATATGCAGCAGTGGAGGGTTGAGATTCTTGATCAGAATAATGCTGCTTGTAGGGATTTGAAATACTCATGCAATCTTCTGATATCTGGCTATGGTCAGGGGCACTGCATGAAACAGAAGACATTTAATCACTTGGATCTTCATTGGACTAAATTAAAGTAAAATCAAACAAAATGTTATATTTTTTGTGTTACAATGCATATGGGAAATGGAAAAGAAATGTTAATAAACCATTAAAAATCAATTGCCAGTCCCGATACAAGTAGTACAATCTTACCCCATATGACTTTTACACAGTGTGGAATACAATGGTTAATGCTGTGGAACTCAAAGGATGAAGTATGTTTTCAGATAAATACGATTATTAAAACTGGAATGACAGTCTATGTTTATAATAATTTCATAATAGCTTTTCTTGCTTGTCATTTTCCATTTCTTTTACACTTTAATACTTTTCAGTAGTGTAGCAGGGCTTTAAATTGCTCTAATTACCATGCTTTGTAAATGTACTATAACAGTATTGAGATTAAATACTGGTGATTACTTTTTTTTCCCCCTGAAATTTTAAATTCATTTTCAAGATTAGTTTGCGGACTAGGTAATGAGAAAAGCTTTGATTACATCCACTGCCAAGCGAGGAAAATATCACAGCTTTATTGTGCAAAAAACCCTCTGTGACTTACATGAAAAGGTCCAGTATTTAGTGATGCAGTGTGACTTCATGCCATTAACAATGTCGGCAAATGCTTGCAATTACTTCATTAGTGAAAATGTAATTCTGAATAATTAACCATTTTCAATCATCAAATGCACAATTATTTAATAGACTACAAAAGTTGCGGGATAAGGTTTTTTTCTGTACCCCCTAATCATACATGCATATTTTGCATGGTGATGTAGAAAGATGGTGCATGTGGAAATTGCACCTAATGATGGCGCTGTTGTCACTTGCGTCTATGTAGTGCTAAGTCTCAACAGAAGTTGAGGGTTACTGCTATGTGTTGCAGACTTGTACTTTCAGTTGTACTGTTCTGGTTATTATCCTCAAGGCCTTGAAATATTGTTCATTCTGTTTGCATTTTAAACTGGACATTCTATGTAAAAAATTTCTTTCTTAAGCTTTCTCAGGGTTTTTCCATAATATTGTCATTTTGAAGCTGGCTGTTAATAGTTCCATGAGGTAATTACATTTAAGCTGTGAGGTTTTCATCCTGTATAAAGTCTGCGCAAAAAGCCTTCAGGGACAGTCATCCTGTGAGCCACCAGTGCACAAATATTACAATATTGAATTGCAACTGTTCCATGGGTTACACATATTAAATTGCCTGGTTAATTTATGTATTTACAACAAATAATAAACCATAGTACTTTTTTTTTTATTAAAAAAAGGTATTTATTGCCCTGCTAATGAAGACACAGTAGTCACTCTGGCGAAATCGACCCACAGAACTTTTAGTTTGACCACTTGATATCCATTTACTTACAGCCAGTTGAATTCTCCTCATCAATAACCTGCTAAAAAAAATGGGCCCTGAATGCTGTACATATACCAAGAAACCAAAAAGGTGATGAGCCATGTGTGTTCTAGAGAGTAAGAAGTGAAATCTTGTAAAAATAATTAAAATTTTAGCGTATTGACCTAAAGAATAAAATTACAATGAATGTGCACATAATTACAATAGAATCCTTAGAAAATAATATGGAATGAGCCAAATGGAATGCTGCGTGTCGTAATGGACTTTGAGGATATTTACAGATTACATCAGGCCTCTCTTTGGTGTGCTGCACATAATTAAACTTAATCAAACAAGACCTGACAGAGGTACTTTATGTAACACAATCTTATTCAAAAGTGGAAGCATTAACACTTGGATGATGTGTTAAGTTAGATTTATATCCTTGCCAAGTTGACAACCATATGTTTCCTAAGGAAGTTTTTGTATATAATAGACTCAAGAACATAGCTATAATAAATTCCAAACAGTCTTTCAAGCCTTTAGCTGTTACTCTTGTTATTTTTTTACCTCATTGAGCATTATGCGTTGTACCCTTGGAATCATCTTGGCTGGGAGAGTAGCCACAGTACTAAATAGTCTTCATTTATAAACAATTTATTTAACTGTGGATTGATGAGTATGTAAAGTTTTTTAGATTACTATACCACAATTCTTCATCGTAGGTCTTCTGATACTTTTTTTTTTTTTTTGAAGGCATGGTTCACTCAAGCAGAATAACTAAGTCAAAATGTATGTAGTGTTTTTTTTTTTTTTTTAGCTCTAAAACAGACCTCTAATCCTATGTTATTGATTCCCAAGCCTTTTAAGGATTTAAGCAGTATTGAGTAATTATAGACCAATTTAATTGATAAATATAAATATTCTTTTTAAAAAAAAAATTTGACTGAAAAACTAAAATGTGTAATAAAATGTGTAATATCGGACCTCATGCATTAAGATTAATCTGGAATTATAAAGGGGCATTCAGATACAGAGAACTCTAGGAAAATATTTAATATGACTTTGAAAATTCAACAGGGTAGAATAGCCACAGTGTAAAAATCTTTTGATCGGGTAAACTGGAAATTCTTAGATGAGGTCTTAAGAGCTTTTTGCATACAAGGCACTTTTCACGATTCAACTATGGTAATAAATACATTTTCACAGACTAGTTGGAGGTTCTTTAGCATCTTTAGATTCCAGTTGGTTTGAGATCAGGAATGGTACACGTCATGGCTGTCCTTTAGCTCCATTATTGTTTATGCCAGGGGTGTCCAATGTATGGTTTGTATTAATCCTTAAAGGGCAAAGCTTTTTCTATGGCTAACAAATTAATCTTTACCATTATTGTAAATAAGAGAAATAATGTAGCACATGCATTTCTGAATATGTAGTCCACTTCAGAAAGAACTTGGACGCCACTGATATATACTATCTATTGAACCTGTCAGCACTAAAATGGCAAACAGAAGAAATGGAGGGAATACAATTAGAATTTCGGATTAATATGGTAACTTTCTATACAGATAATGTATTACTCACAGTAATTTCTCCAGATACATCTATAAAAAGACACAATGGACAGGATAAATAAATGTGACATATTCTAACTATAAATTAAACATGAGGAAAACTCAAGTTGTAACTTTATGTTTGTTATCCTCACAGTTGAATGAGTTTGAAAGAGATCATAAACTGAATTGGCAAATTAAAAGAATAGCATATGTAGGTATTAAGAGTAAAATGGACATCAAACATACTGTTACTTATAATTATGTTGACTTGAAACATTTGAAAGTTTCTTGGTTCAGAAGAATTAATGCCATCAAGGCATATTTATTTCCCAAATTAATTTACCTGCTGAATATCCCTTTAAGGGTCCTGTCTCTTTATTAATTTCATAAAACAATCCCTATGTATATCTGGGAGGACTAAAAACTGAGAATTGCAAAAAGAATTTTAATGAGTAATAAGTAGCCCATCCATTGTCAAATATATTTGACTTACATCAAGCAAACATGTTTTCTAAATTCTTCGCTTGGGATTTCAAGATAAATAGCAGCACTAGCTGGTACTGTTATATATTATTATTGCATAATTATTTTTCATGTCTGCTATGGAGGCACTTTAAAGAAATACTAAAAATATTTACAGTTCATCTATCTAATTCAGAGTGTTGATGGAGGTATTGAATTGCAAGAGGTACTTTTATTCTTAATTCATGAATCCACTTCAAGATCAAGTTTCTAAAATATGGGAAGAATTTTTTCTATAAAAATTTGCTATCCATGTGATGATGGGCTTTACGATAAGAAATGCCATTGTGGTGAGCAGTTAAATCATAAATACAGAACAGAAAAGGTGCATATGTTGTAATAATATGCAATTAGATACATTTTGGTAATTACATACAATACAAATAACGAAAAGAAGAAAACATATGAAACGAGTGACATAGAGAACGAATGGGAATTTAAAAGAAAGAGAAAAAGACAAGAAGCAGAGAAATAGAAAGTAAAGAGAAAAATAAAGAGTTAATAATTAGACAAAAGATCGTTTAATTTCACATCCTTCTAACAAACTGGTATGATTGGGATCTAGCCCTGTTTGCCAATCATTGTAAATAAAGTTACAAAGAAATTAATATGTTGATGCTGTAGTATGACTGTTTTATTCTTTTTTTTATTTGATGTTTCTATTTTGTATTTTAAAATAAAGATTAAATATATTTGAGTTCATTGACAACAAACACACACAAAGAAAAGACAACTTGACACAAAAAAAAGAAAACTTGTTTTGTAACAAAATGCATTTTACTTTGTAATAACATATCCAAAAGCATAAACAAAATCCAGTGAAAAAAGTTCTAGTAACTAAAATGTTAGACTATTTTTCTGTCATAAATAGAACTTTGGCATTCAAAAGTCTAGCTGTAAATCTAAAATTACAAAAAAATAATAATACTGCCTTTGAAAAGTGAAAGGCATAAATAGGTTGCCAACCAGTGGCTCCTTCTAGCTAATAACATCACAACTGTATTTACATGAGGTATCTTAAGGGACCTGCCATCCTAAATGACTGAAAATACCCACAACCCAAAGCTGTGCTTTAAAACAATGGTCTGAAACCAACAGCATTTTCTGCATACAGTTATATAGCAAAAACATAAATAAATAGAGATTTTCTAACAAATCCACACTATCTATACACTTAAAGAAACTATGTACAATTATAATTAAACATAAAGGGTATTCAGTGTCGTAGCCTTCTACAATTTCTGAGAGTAAAAGTCAAAATTTGAATTACATTAAGTAGGTGCAAACAACTGTGAAGAAAATGAATAATACAGATCTGAAAAGGCACAAAGAGACACAATTAGCTTAATATTGCTAGCGAGCTGACAGTTTTGTTTATGTTTATAGGATATCTGGAATATATACCAGATGAAATATACTGTAAAAAATTGATTGAATACTATATAAAAAGTGGTATACTGTATTTCATTATGGAAATGTTACTGCACTGTTTCTTATCATGTGTGAAGCAATATACTGTATTGGACAACATACCTGTTAACACACAGTATACGATACAGCTGTAAAAAGTCTACCAGCTGTATGTAATAAATAGATATTGAGCTGGTGGTGGTGTCTGTTAAACAAAGTACTGTAAATTAGATGGTATACTATGTCTATAATTAAGAATATTGGGTCTTTCCGCTTCTAATAAACAACTGGTCTCTAGTAGGTGTCGTTTTGAACATCTCTATAGTATCCTCTCTTGTACCATATCTAGAAATCATATGTGCAATGTATTAATATGCAATATACAGTCTAAAATATATATAGGATACACAGTTTTCCCTCTGATGTACAAGGTAGTGAAAAATCAAAGTAGGGTTCCTTTTCATACACAATTTAAATCTATGTCCCCAATATAACTAATTCTACTTCTGAAGGATTTACTTTTTTAGTACATTTCAGTAGATTAGATGTTATATCATATCTATTAGATAGCAGTATGTATAGTTTGTGATTGTATACCATGTCTGCTAATATGTATATTTCATTGTTCAGCATTTTATATCTACTGTATATTGGTATAATTCCTAATTCATAACCACAGTGCTCTGTATTACTGATAATGTCATCTGTAAACTGTATTTGGTGTATGTGACTGATTTTATGGCATATCTATTATATATTCTATATGATTTTGCAGAACAAGTTACAAAAGATGACAGTCAAAATGCTTTTCATTACAAAATCAGTTGCAACATCATCTAATATCTGCTCCTCTGCCAGAGGTCACAGATCCTAAATGTTTAACCTAAAAACTATTAGAAGTTGTGTAATTCCTATAAGCAAGATGTCTTTTTATACCCATTCTGTACAATTATAGGAAGACTGTTAAATTAGCTTTGAGGGGACTTACAACACGAAAGCCATTGAGTTAGTCACATTCATATATATATAGTAGGGCTTGTTTTTGCTTTAAATATTTCTCAACATAACTACTGAGCTCAAGACTGTTCATTTCCAGCTAAATAAATACAAAGGTCTCTCGCATGAGGCTCAAATTGTGTTTTTTGCTACTTTGCAGCCTGAAGTCTGTTGCAGTAAAATACAAGTCACTAGGTACATTCACTGATCCCCATTAACCTTTCACTTCTGCTGTTTTCATGCAGTTAATGAACGTGAGAGGCAAGCTGGTATATTGTGGAAAATCATTGGCAGGAGTTTAGTGGCCCTGATATCTTGGGGGGGGGGGGGGGGGGGGGGGGGGGAAACCTGCAAACCCCCCCCCCCCCCCCCCCCCGCCAGTCTGGCCTTAGTTGTACTATAACAGCATCTGTTCAATTACCAGCTGGCCACACCTGAGTTATAGCTTTTACTATTAAATTATCACTAAACTTGGGTTTATAAACAATATAAAACATGGGCCCAACTATACTCTAAAAGATAAAAATAAAATACTGCCAATAATAAAATTAAATAGTATGATTGTCTTTGCAAACTAAACACAATTGGGGAGAAAATTTAATTACCATGACTGATTCTTTACTGGAATCTAGCAATAGACATACAATCCATAATCACCAATATTCATATTAGAACCGCTTTCTTACATTTCTTTTGTGTTTCTGAGCAGTTTCACTGCATTAATGTTATATAAGAGATGAGAACACGGAAAGTTCGCTGCAGTGCAACTAAAATTGTTTAGTCGGTCGCAGCTAGCCTGTGGGAGATCAGCTGTTCTGAATTATATTGTCCACAGAGCAGTGATGGCTACCTCTGGCACACCAGCTGTTAAGTCAAGAGGAAGCAGCAACCAAGTGTCTAGCTAGAATTGCTGAGGGAGAATCATATGCTGCTCATTAAATAACTGCTTCGTTACTAAGCTTGATGTAAGTATATGGAATTTCAGACGTAAATGATTAGTCTATTAAGAGAAATGTTCTCATGAGACGATAGGTATGGGAAGCGTCTTCAGCACAGGATATTTATAAAGAGGCAGCGACATTGCATTTATGACTATTTGTCTGTCATTTGCAGTTATTTTCCCATTTTTATCATGCTCACGAGATCATTCACAAGATGTCAGTTTACTAGAAATTGTAATGTAATAAGATTTGATACCATGTATTATTGTCTATGTTAAGCATTATAATTTTAAAGGCTTCATCAGCTGAAACTAACAGTATCAGGAAAGGGATGTGGGGGTAAAAGCTATAACTATAAAGATAATATACACTAGATTGCCTTACTTTGAGTTCTTCTCGTTATGTGGATCATGCAAATGTGTCTAGAAAATGTATCTATAAAATGTGTATGCCACTTGATAATTTCAAAAAATAGTGACAATATTAGATTTACTGTGTTTTTCTCTATACATACAAATAGAATTAGATTGTTGCTAAGCAGTTAAAGGGACTCAATTAATCATTGTTTACATTGTGCAGAAAATAAAAATAAACCATACATTGTGTTAGCAGAATTACCAGTAAATGTATACATTTCGAGAAACTCGGTTAATATGGTCCTCTGTTTATGATATTAGATGTGGCTTCATAATAATTAACTACATTTCATTGGGAAATGTGTAATATTAAACCACAAGATGATCTCAGAAACAGGAGACCGTATTAACCAAATGTCTCTAAATGTATACATTTGCTTGAATTTCTGTTCACACATTGTATAGATTATTTTGATCTTATTTCTATTCTTTACATTCACAGTTTTAACACTATTTAAGTGATTGTCCCTTTAATGGAGCACATTGATGGCTACATCATTTCCTAGTTAAAATAATAATGTGTTTGTTTAAATAAAAGTAATACGTGAGATGAAATTCAATGGAGATGATAAGTGCAAACCAATTGGAAACAGCAAATAAGATGAGAAATTTGCCTTTTTTTGGCCTGTGGGTTCTAGAAGTTTGGAGGCCTGACAGGATAACAGAACACTAAGAACCGAAACAGCACAAATGTTTGGTAGCTAATGACAATATAACAACAAGGTGATGCTGTTTTTCCTCATAGACATCTAATTAAAAAGGCATAATATCTGACTTCATGTATTCTGACCACCTCAAGAGTGATTTGAAGACTGTCTACTGACTACTTAAAAACTTCTTGTCCACTAAGCACAGTTTTGTATGTGGGGTTTAGAGCAGAAAAAAGCCAGTGTGGCCATTGTTAGTAGAGTGACTTAATGTCCGTTCTTTATGTTCATCTGGTAGTCACCATTGCAGTTTACAGAGGATTTAAAAAATATTTCCCACAACAACAGATTTGTGGAGAATCCTACACTACATTCACAACGTAAGCAAACATTCAGTAGTTTTTAGAACTTTTTGTAAGGAGCTTTGCAGAGGATTCCTCATGCTTGCCATACTGTACAATGTTTCCAGATTAGCAAATGTGTCTGAACCTTCCACCTCTGCTACTCCAGGTGTGCATAGTAAATGTGTTTGAATATGGCTCCCGAGTAGAAATACAAGTTACTTAAACAAAGCAGCATTTAATATGAACTTTTGAAGTCCTTGTGTAACCTCACTGGGTAATACAATTGTCTCCCATATCCTGAGCATAGCAGTCTGATAATGTAGTCCTCAAATCATCAATGTCTTTCCGTAATTGACAGGCCTCTGACAGTTTCTTAGTTAGGCTCTCTGTGCTGTGGCAGGCTTCGTTCTCGTCAAGCAAACCATTAACAGCTGCAGGGGGAAAAAAACAAAAAGGTGAACACATGAGATGGTGTGAATATCCTGCCTCAGCAAAAACTGAGAAAATGACATTCCATGATCCAAATTATAGCCCTTAAAGCACAACTAAACTTTTTTTTCTTCCACTTAGAAGCACAAGAGAAAAAACAATTGTCCTTAGTATGAGGATGAACTGGCATGTACTTTTCCTCTGAAAGGTCAGGTCGGCCAAAGATTCTCTCTGGTAACGCAGAGACCCACGTTTTAAAGTGGGATCAACACAGGGGACCTTAAACGGACAGTCTAGTCCCCCATCTCACTTTGAGACACAGCAGTTAGTAAACCCGCATGTATCTAATTAAGATACATGTCAGGTTTACTTACAAGTCCCGGGACATGTTTTGTTTAACCCTTGCTTCCTTGAAGGAAGCAAGTTTTAACTATGGAAGGGTTGTGAAATATATTTGTCAGCCTTCTAGCATTCAAATTCACTAAATGCTCCAAGAATGTGAAATGTATGGTATTTCTACTTATATGTATATTTATATGGTATTAACAATGGTGAGTTCACCAAAATTACCTATATAAACAGTTAGTTGTTCTATGAGTTCAACTCTGCTTTTGAATGGTAATACTATCAATGCAAACTAGGGTGACCACATGTACCGTTTGCTTCAATGCATTTTCTTGCACTGAAAGCTCTGAGTGAAGGATGTCTCAGCCAATAAGGAGAGACTTTTCAGATCTTCTGGTTGGATGAGAGATCAGAAGCCTCTGCTGAGTGGCTAAGCCCCCCCCCCTCCCCAGTGTAAACTGCAGCCAGCATCAGGTAAAAACCAATTGTGTATGTGACAATGTGTTTGTCTGTGTGACTGTGTGTATGTGACTATATGTGTGCGTAATTGATGGTAATAGAGGGGTTATCACGACTGGTAATAGAGGGGTTATTTATCTGAAACTGCAAATGTCTAGTAATAGATGTTAATTCTTTGAATCAGGTTTGTACAAACCCTAGTAAAATAAAAATAACAAATTAAAACTCCTAATAATAATAATAATAAAAAAAAATACAAATAAATGACACTGCTAGTGGGGCCAGTGCTACTAAATGAGAGTTTTCTCACAAGGTAATTCCAAATGATGAATGTCCCTGTAAATTACTGCATGCATGTATATATGCACTTGCATGGGTATATGACTTCCCAGTTGTAGGTGCAAATGGATAATTAATAATCTTTAGGATTTATTGGCACGAGGACAAACTAACAAAAACCCTGGTGGGTTGTAACCCTAACCATTATTCTAACCCTAACCCTAATTTTTAGGGTTAGGGTTAGAAGCATGGTGAAGCAGAAATCCTACAGGGCTCTTCCCATGTGGTTTTAAAGACCTTTCAAACGCAGCTATGGACAAAACTGGATGGAGATCAGAAAATGTTGTGCACCCTATTTGTTCTTCAGAATGATTGCCTTCTAGTAACAGTTAATAAGAAAAGGTTATAGTCTCCTGAGAATCTACTGAAGGTGTCCAAACCACATGACCAGAAGCATAGGCCCAATCATGCACAAACTCCTGGCTACCTCCGATTTTTTTTTTTTTATACAATGACAATGGAGGAAGCTGTGACAATTACTACAGGCGACTGTCTGACCATTTCTCTGTAAAAAGTGAATTGTCAATTGGTAGAAAGTGTTCAAAATTACTGTATCCCCCCACAGTGACTCATTAGTGGAGATTTTTTTTTTTTTTTAATAGGAACAACAAATTTGTGTCAGAAATAAACTGTATGTCACAGTCAGTCTGTGACAGTAACTGGATGATCAAAATACAGTCTTGTTTCTGAAAAAATGAAAGGCCCTGTCACCAAAACATTGTTCATACTGTGAAAGCAGAAAATAAAAATTATGAAATATAATCTAGAAATTGTAACAGCAGAATTCAAATCAAATGCATAAATTCAGATAAAATTGTGTTTAAATGCATCTGTAATGTCTCCTGTTTATGAAATCACCCGTACTTGATATGCAAATGAACTACTTTTAGTGGGAAATTTGTGATTTGCATATAGTAACAAGGTGATGTCATAAACATGCATTTAAAGCTTTTTTTTATGCATTTTTATGCAATTCTGTAATGTATAGGTAATTTTTCATTCTCTATATCAACTGTAAATATAATGCTTATGTTACAAAGTACCTTTGAGAAAGAATAGCAGTTTTTGATCATAGAAAAAAAAAATCTGCCAAACTTTTAACGTTACAAGCATGGCCCATAACAATTTCTCATAAGGCCATAAGCGAATGCTATGTGCAAACTCTCTTTTTAAATGGTCTCTAATGTACTATGCACTAGCTGATTTTAATATTTCTTGAGTTTTCACATTTTGATTAATAGTCATGACATTGCAGATTTATGCTAGGTTATATTTATGTGACAAATTAGATCAGATTAAACCTGGACTCTATCATGTTTTGTAAGATTGGTGGATAGTAACCCTTGTCTGTTTCTATTCAGAGAAAAATGTAATAACCTGGGAAATAGCAGTGATTTGGGTGTTCTGTTTTGCTAACATCCAGCATAGATCATGATTAAAGTCACTTACAGGCAATACCCAGGAGCAGAGAGAGGTTTGGCTCCTTGCCTTGAACTCTCTGATTTAATATGCTGCAGAGGGCCTTTAAGTCAAACAGACAGTGGGACATCTCCTTGAACAGCTGCTCTGCTACCGGAATCTTCTCAGACAATGGCTGCCGGGACTGCTGTAATTCTTCCACCTGTCTTGCCATACACACATTTTCTTCCTTCAGCTTCTGATTCTATAAAGGTAGAGGGCAGATTTTAATTCTAATTTACATGGTGTCACACAGACGTATAGATATCGCAAAGTGGACTTTTCATGTATTTGAGTCTGCAAATAGCTGTACAGCCACTGTGATGGTCGACCTATGGTTGCAGCGCTATTGAAACAACTCCCAGCACCCTCAGCCAACCTTGCCGCTGATAAAAAAAAAAAGCAAGGTAGTCTTAGACAAAAGTAATAAATGCCACTTGCAATTAAGCAGTCAAATGTATATCAGTTGTTCAATTTAACAGCTTGAGAGAAAGCTTTACATCTTAAAATGCTTAAAATAGCACTCCACACATATTGGCAAATATTAACTTTCTGAACATCAGTTTAACCATTTGAGCACATTGAGTCATAAAAAAAACAATTCATAGAATGGCATGCTGTTAATCTTAATCTTTGTTAATTAATAGTAATGATGGTTAATTATTCTATTGTTATAGTTTTCCATAACATTATCTTTTATTTATTTATTTGTAAATTCCTAAACAGTCAAACCAAATTTTGGAGGAGTGACATTTTGTTTAATCATATTGCCTATTGTTCAAATAAACCATGATCATTGTGTAGAATGCAAAGATCAGTCATAAGTAGAGTGTGTATTATAGGTAAAACCACAGACCTTCTTCACAGACTTGGATATGTCTAAACTAATGGAACAACTTGACTACCAATCTTCGATGGAAAAAGGTTATTACCTAAACAATACTAATAAAATTGAAAAATATACAAAAATTTGGTCACCTTGGCTGGATAGAAATGGCAGTAGTAATAACTGTAGAGAATAAGACAGAAAATAAGAAAATCACTGGTCCTGGGGGGGGGGGGGGGGGGGGTTGGGGGTGTAAGAGAATGAATGTGTGCATAAGAGTATAAATGAATATTGTCTGCAAAAGAAAAAAAAAAGTGTCTAAAGAGAAAGATAGACGGAGAGAGGCTTCAAAGGTGTAATATAAGCAGTGTAACATAAACAAAAAAAAAATGAAATGAATAAGCTAGGTAAAACACCGTAGTGAAAAAATATATTTTTTTTTTGATATATGTGACCTCATAATTTTATATGAATTGTTTATTTATTTGTGTTATCTACAATCTGATGATAATATGAAATGATAATTTATATGTCTCTTTTTTGATACTTTAATAAATAAAAAAAAAAAACACAGACCTTCACTAGATCCACAAATAGTAGAATTACGTGTCATTATTATTAATGTAACTTTAACAGCATGCCATTCTATGTAGCGACTTATCTGACTTTGCATATTCTATATAAAATCAAAAGTTACATATGAACAAACTATAAAAACACTGAAATCTGTATTTAAATAAATAAAAAAGAAGCCATTGGCTAAAAACATGCTTAATCCTCACTGTGCTCAAATGGTTAAACAGCTGTTCACAAAATAAACATGTCAAGGGAAGGCTTAAAATGTTTAACCTTGTGTAACATTGGCAGAAAAAGAAAAATAAGCTTCAGGCAGACTGAGCCAACTTTGCTTAATACAGCATAGCTTTTACCTTGAAGACCTTAGGTGTCATCTCCAATTAGATAAACTGAGCAGCACTGCTACCTTACAACTTAAAGGGAACCAATCAACCGCAAGCTAAACGATCCTATTTATGTTGATTAGTCTTCGGTAATGCAGTGCCATTTTGGATTCATATAGGTGTCAATTTGCATAAACTATTCCTTATGTGCAGCTGTTGTCTTCCTGGAATAAAGTTATGTGTGTACTGTTCTGTACTGTTCTGTAGCCATCAATTCTTGAAACGAGAGCAGCCGAGGGGCAATTATTACAGATCTTTCATCAAACAAGCAAATAGTGAGTTAAACCGCGGTCTTCAGTTGTTGGAGTACATCATCCCACCTCACCTGCCAGCATCTTAGATGACAGAGTATTATGGGAAATGTAGGCCATTTTTAGCTGGAGGGCCGCAGTTTGACATCCCTGAAATAATACAAGAGCAATATATCCCTTAAAAAAATGGGTCACTTTCATTTATTAAGCCACAAGAGTACCCAGTCACTATAAGATTCAGATAATTAGCACATAGAAATTTGGTTAATTACAAGATAAGGCCCCTCAAAGGATAAAATGAGCTCAATTAGTCTTCAGAATAGTGATAAAAATAAAGACAAGTTTACAGTTTCAGACAGCTCCATAAGATTATCCATAGAACATTTCACTTTGTACAAGCTATCATCTTTATTCTGTGCTACTTTTGTGCTTGTTAATGTCAGTGCTATGCTCTGCTGTCATTACTAGCCAGCACACACACGAGTAGGAAGGTAAGGATAACAATCAGCCCTGTTTGCTACTGACCATTTAAATCTAAATGCCAATCTGTAGGAAAATGGAATCTGTTCTGCAGTTTATCGGGCTAGTCAGGAGGAAAGGATTTGAGAGAAATCACAGAAATTAGAGTCATTTAGAGAGGAAGGTGTCTTTTTTTTTCTTCCCGTGCATCATTTGCCTTCTGCATTTCAGTCACAAACCGATTTTCAATCCCATGTGTGGATTCATTTATACTAGGCCATAAATCTAGTTTTACGGCTGTAGACCTGTCTACTATCTAACTAAAGTGGTAACTGGCAATATTTTTTGACTGACAAGGTATCGTCTGGGACTTGGCGTCCATTTTTCAGTTACAAATATTTCAAAACTAGTTATTTGGGCTCCCAGTTAATTTGGCCAAGTGTATATTTACTTATTATGGTCCCCACTCTTCATCTAGGCACAAATAACAGTGATAAAGAAAAACAAATGCTAAAGTTTTTCAAGGAATATTCAAGGCATAGAATATATTCCCACTGTTTTGTTACTTGTACTCTAAGCAGTCATCCCTTTCTTTTATTAGAAATTTTAAATAAACAAAAGTTACATATATCACAAGAAGGACATAAAAATAAAATATAATAAAACAATGGGTTTTTTTTTTAGAATTATCCCTTTCAATCATACAGGAATTGCTAATGTTTTCTTCTATTAATATGCATATCTCTTAACTCCACCTAAGTCTGATCCCAACTACACATATGTATGTTCAGTCATTTTTACATGCTGTCCTTCAGAATGTCTAATTAATATTAGTTCGGGCAGAAATAATAAAACAAAGTAGGTAATATATATTCTTGATAAATGCATTGGTTCTCCCAGAACATAAATAATCTGCCACTTATTCAAAATGGCAGAACCCATTTACAAGTGTATTCAGAACAGGTAAATTGAGATTATGTACACTTTTACTTGCTATTTAAAAAAACCATGTCAAAATAAGTTCAGCAAGTCGGTACAGCGCACCTGTTCACCTTTTACAAGTAATCCACCAATTCAACGGAGTGTCAGTAAAAATATTATTTATTGAAAATACATGAAAACATCATTAGAGAGGAATAGTGTCACGCGTTTCGCCGTGAGGCTTAATGATAGACACTAATCCTAGACATGGTGTCCGCTAAAAAAGGGCAACAGATGACTTCCCCTTAACCAAACATACTAAAAACAGCAAAAACTAATTACACTATATTAACCCCTTGTAGAAAAATAGGTGGTGGACAGACAAACTTTCATGTAAGCAAATAATGGGAAAGTGCAACATATAACATAATAACTTCATTCTATATAGCAATTCAATTCCCACTCCTTATTCAGACCTACAGGATCCCTGGTGCACATTTTAAAAATCCAATGGACCTCTCTTTTGGCTAATAAAACATTTAGATCTCCTCCTCGCAGACAAAGTTTAGTGTTCGATTCCCATCCAGAAAAAATATTTGAGATCCCCATTATTACATATTTGAAAGTGACAATTTATAGTTGATTTTTTGTTTTTTGCATCTAATATCTGACGTGTGCTCTCGAATACGTTTCCTGCTGGTGTGTCCAATATATTGCATGTTGCACTTCCCACATGTCACAAGATATATGACCTTCTTAGAGTCACAATTAAGATAGTCTTTCATGGTAAAACACATTGAATTTGAAGTGGAGTCAAATGTTTTAATTTTGTTAACAAATTTGCAACAAGCTCACTTCCTAAAGCCACATGGATACATGCCTAAAACACATAACCAAGTGTCTCCTTGTTTAGTATTCAAAGGTTGGTTAGATACATAACTGGGAGAAAGCATATTTTGATTTGCGCTATACCGACTTGCTGAACTTATTTTGATTTGATCCTGCGGCTGGGAACGCCGCCTATGCAGCACATCACCTGGAACGATCAGGCTCATTTACTCCTGCCCACTGCTTCTCCTTTTTTTTACTGCTGTGACTGTAACATTAAAAATATAACCGCTTCTCTTTTGATATACTTTAGTTTCATCTGTACACTGTGTTTGCCAAATGTATGGAGAGCAAGCAAGGCCTACTTTGTAACAGAGTCCTTGTTAGTCTAATGGCAACTTGACCACACCCTCCCTACCACCAGAATGTGATGTAATGCAGCACAAACTAATTGAAGGTAGACATTGGGAGCTATTCTCTAAAAGTGAAGAGAGGGTGAGCTGCAGGTGAGTTAAGGCGAGAGGAACATTTAATCTCACCAAATTAACTACTCATTGTTTAGGATCTGATGAGTTTGTCCAGTAGGAGGAACTTACCATGTTTGTCTTTTGCACAATGTATAGTTAAGTCAGTGAGATCAAATGATCTTCTTACCTGAAACCACCCGCATCTCACTTTTAGTGAACAACTCCCATTGGGCTCATTGGTGCAGACAGTTGCTAGGTGCAAGGTAGAAATTATGTTTGTTCATTTAATTTCCTTACTTCAACAATAAGCTCTTCAAGCTGTTGACTGCATTCCACTCTCTCTGCCTTCTTCTGTTCGAGCTCCTGGACAGATGATCGTTCTTGCAAAAGCTTCTCTTTTAAAGACTATGAGAAAATGATTTCTGAATTAATCATCTGAAACAGCCTAAATTATATACAATTAAAATGAGATTGTGCAGGTTTAGCCATTGCTGTTGGCATAAGGAAAAAAAGGTCTGTAGACATTTCAAAGTGGATTTTGCCTTATGCGGAGGACAGATCCACACAACAAACAGATTAGAATAACATAATGGAATACACAGCCACAATAATGCCTGGGAGGTAGGGAGAAATACGCAGTTTTGTACATTTTGGTAAATAACAGCCATATAAGAGAGCCCCAGATATTATTAGATTCATGAAATAACAGCATAGGACATATGGGCATTTCAGCCAGGTTTGAGGCCACACAATAACCCTTAAAAGGACAAAATCGTGTCCCCCTTTCACCAAGTTAACCTGACATGTATCTTTACAGATACACGCGGGTTTACTTTTGGCTCTGCTCTCAGCTATGAGGCAGAGTCATTGTGGAGGCTGGCGTGCACAGCCAATCAGAGCTGCGGTTCACCCTGCTCGTCTCATCAGGGTCTAATTGTAGCAGGAGTCTCTGTCTGCTGGTGCATTGAGAGATCCTCGTGTTTACATGGGATCAGCAGAGGGGAACTTGTTAAGCTGACGACCTTAGTGGGCTGCCTGATTCCCATTGAAACATTGTTGTAGACAAAATGTCTCTTTTACTATTATATATTTGTGTTTATGTCTTATTTGGCACACTTCCCTAAAAGGTCATAATTTCTTACAGATGCTTACATATAAGCATTGCATTCCTTTGTCTGTTTAATCTTTTACACATGTGTTCAAATAAGCTACTTCCTATGGAAACTCCTCCCATCCAAGCTACCCCTTCCCCCCTGCTAAGAAGCAAGTCTCATGTAACACATTCTTATAAAGACCAGCTTCCGGTACTAACTCCTCCCACTTTCTCTTGTACAAGTTATTACATGCCACGTGAATCACTGTTAAAGTAACAGTAACTGTTCCCCTGGAGCCCCTCTTTGTTCAGTAAACTACTCACTCCCCCTCCCATCGTGTAACCAAGATGGAGCTGGAATGTGGGTGGGAGAACTCTATAAAGATGACATCACATTCTGTAGGGTGGGCTTAAAGAAGACCCTCCAACTTTTAGCCAATTGTTGAACGTATATTGTATCTTTAAACTATGACTGTACTGTGACGTTTTCCTGCTTTAAAAGGAATCCCCCACTCTGGGGAAAAAAAGGTTTGCCTCAGGTTTTTCACTGATCAGAAACTTTGTCTCCGGTGTGAATTACTTCTAGGGGAGAGCGCATTAGTTGATCAATCTGGAAGGAGTAGATAGACAATAAAGCAAAGTTTGCTTTGATCCAAATCAGTTGGCGCCCGAACAGGGACATTTGGGTTCTGTTGCTACGGAAGCCGCATTGAGGACCGGAGAGGAGACGCCCAGAGACTGGAAAAAAAGGAGCCTGATCACCTCTGCATATGGTAAATTACCTATATATTTTCCTGTCTTTGGTCTTGGCCTGCACTCCGTGTCTGCGCCCGGCTTCTCGTGGATAACTACTGAACAGGTATATAGTTTGCCCAAATGTCCCCTTTATTTGAATAGAACCTGTCAATTGTCTATCTACTGCCTTAGTCCTTCCTGAGTGTGTGTTTTATGTGTGGAAGAGTCTGCTTGCCTGAGAATCTGTTGTACTTCTGTTGTAATACTTGCTTACCATTAAGGAAAAAACTCGGTTGAGAGTTTAATGGTGTTATTTAGCTCACTTTGGAAAAAGAAGTTTGAGTGGTTTATTGGCTCTTCTTAAGAAAATAAGTTTGAGTGGTTTTTTATTTTGCTCAACTTTGGTTCAGAAGATTGGGTGTTTTCGGCATTATTGGCTCTTCTTAAGAAAATAAGTTTGAGTGGTTTTTTATTTTGCTCAACTTTGGTTCAGAAGATTGAGTGTTTTCGGCGTTCTTTGCTCCGCTTGGTTAAGAAGCTTGAGCGTTTTTTGTTGGTAAACAGAAATACAAACAGGCATCGGCAGATATTGTATGTGAAATTGAGTGCGTGTGACCTGAGTTTTTTACTATAAGCCGGCATTTAGTTTAAGGTGTTTGTAATTGAATTACAGCTGTGTATTGTGAATTTGTCTGTATATGTCTTTTTGGGTACCATATATGTTAATTGTGAACTATAAGTCTATGTCTTGTTGCTCTCCTATCCTATCTTTTGTCTTTAGGTGAGCTGTGCTGCAGCAGTCACATGGTTAAACATCCTTTGTGTTGGCTGAAAACTGTCCTTCTCCCCCTCACTGCTTTTTCACCCCTCCTTCTTTCTTGGTGTATAAGCAGCAGTCACATGGTTAAACATCCTTTGTGTTGGCTAAAAACTGTCCTTCTCCCCCCCTCACTGCTGTTCACCCCTCCTTCTTTCTTGGTGTGTGAGCAGCAGAAACTTTTTGTGTGTGCACATCTGCTTTCCTCCCCCTTTTTTATTGTCACCCCTCCCTTTCTTTTTTGTGTGCTTAGGCACTCACATAGTTAATACTTTGTGATTGCAGAAACTGCAAAACACATGTGTTGTTACTGCAGTCCTATGAAAAACTCTTCAAAAGTTATTAACAGAAGAGAGATTGGTTACATTTGATGTTTCACTAGCAAAAACATAAATTAAAGGAAAAATAAATAAATCATTTCAATTATTGATGAAGTAACAGAAAGAAATGCAGAGCAATATTAATAAGGATGATACACATCTTTAAAGTAATAAAAATACATGTACCAACTTAAGTTTGCTAGAAACATTTTGTTATAGATAAATTAGATGCGTTATAAATTGTATAAAAAGTGCAGATACAGGTAAATCTGGGAGGTGAGATTGATTTCTATTGTGGAAATTACTGAAACAGAAGTTGATAATGGGATGGTTCAAAAGTTATATAGTTAGTGAATGGTTTAAGAGTCAGTAGATAGCTGTACTGGAAGATGAAGGAAAAATATATGGGAAAGTACAGGCTATAGAAGGTGGAGAATGGTTTATTGTTAAATTTGATGGTTTATGCAATGTGGTGAAGAATGTTTATTGTCACTTTTTACTCTTTTTGTTTTGTTTTTTAGAGAAGGAAACATGTTATGCTAAGCAGTGGACAAAGCATGTAATCTGACCACTGACACGTCAGTTAAGTCCAAGGGATAACACAAAGTGTTACTGTGTATCGCAAATAGAACTATTCTAAATTAGAGAATATGACGTCATTACAATATTGAAAAATATGGGAATTTTGATTTTACTGATAAATTGTTTGATAGAGATTTCTACAGGCCTGATTCCTATCAAATATGTATTTAGTGAGGTGATCTGACCACTGAAACGTCAGTTAAGTCCAAGGGATAACACACAGTGTTACTGTGTATCGCAAATAGAACTATTCTAAATTAGAGAATATGACGTCATTATAATACTGAAAAATATAAGAATTTTGCTTTACTGATATATTGTTTGATAGGAGATTTCTACAGGCCTGATTCCTATCAAATATGTATTTAGTGAGGTGATTTGATAAAATAGCTGATCAGGCTACTTCTATTAATGATGTTGTTCAAGAAAAATCAGAAACGGTTGAAAGATTTAATTCTAGGCTAACTCAAACCTTCTCTGATCTGGGTTTCAATACGTGTAATAAGGCCCACACCCAGATGCTATCAGCTGCTTTTGTTGCAGGCCTTAAAGAACCCATAAGAAAAGGCCTAGAGTCGATCCAATTGCCCCAGCACAAGAAATCTAATGTTTTCTTTATATAACCCTGCAATTCAGCCTAAACATCTCTCTACACAGAGAGATCTTCGTCTTCAAAACTTTATTGTTACCCGATAATGTCTCCTTACTACTCAGATACACTTTGAATCCTGCCACTCTTCTGCCTCTTCCCAAGGGGGGAGTACCACACTATTGGTACAGCTATCGAGGACCTGAAGAAGTGGCCATATTGAAAGTAAAAACTCATGGAAGACGGAATTCGGAAGAAACGTGTGGCAATCATAAGCTGACCAAGCTGCCATGGATGCTGCATGTCAATCAAGTGAAGTGGACAGAAGAGTGTCCGATCCAAAGTCTGATACAGGCACATACAAGTTGCTTTCTGGTGATTGGGTTCTGGTTAACCCCTTAACGACAGATGACGTGCCAGGCACGTCACGGCAAATCGTGGACTTGCCGACAGCTGACGTGCCTGGCACGTCATGCACTAAATGGAGTAAAGAAAGCGACCAGCGGTCGCTTTCTTTACTCTAACGGTGTTGCTACAATGCCTCTAGGTAGAGGCATTGTGCAACACCCCCCAAATGTGCAGGGGCGCGCTACGATCACTCCACGGAGTGATCGTAGCAGCCATTTAAAAATGGCTGCGCCCGCTGCACACATGTGCTTAGAAAGCGAACGATCGTTCGCTTTCTAAGCATCTGCGGTGTTGTTAAAGTGCCTCGCCAGCGAGGCACTTAACAACACCTCCAGGCTGCCCAGAGCCGATGGTGGTCGCTCTCCTGAGCGACCCCATCGGCTCAGTAGAAGGGAACGCTGCCTGTACAGGCAGCGTTTCCCTTCTAATGGCAAGAGCATCGGAAGTGAAAGTATTTCACTTCCGATGCTCTAGGGGGAGCCAATGGATGCCGGCACAGCAGATCTATGTGATCTGTGTGCAGGCATGTATGGTAAGTGCTCTGATGAGCACTTACCATACTGTCAAAGGCAATATTACTAAATATTGCCTTTGACAAGTATTGATCTGCCTCCCTCACCTTACTAGTTATAGTAAGGGAGAGAGACAGATCAGATCAAGTAAAAATATAAAATAAAATAATAAAAAAAATATTTAATAAAATTTTAAACACCAAGGGCTTTTATAAAAGCCATTTAACCCCTTCCCTGCCATTGATCGCTGTGTACGCAGTGATCATACACAGCAGCACATTTTTTGCTGTCTGTGCATTTTTTAGGGGTTATTTTTTTTTACTGTAATTCATTACAGTATAAAAAAACCTCTTTTAAGAGAGATTAACCCCTTTCTTGCCGTAGATCACTGCCTAATCAGCGATCTGACGCAAATGCAGCAATCTTGCTGCAGAAGCATTTTTAATTTTTTTAAAACTTTTTTATTACACCCGTCACGTGTTAATTATACCCGCTAGGGGACTACGTTTAACGTAAAAAATTTTTTTTAGCTGTCTGAGCGCATGTATAGCGATCAGTAACAGCTGATAAGTGACAATGGCGGGTTGGCGTTTGCTCAGATGAGCATCACCATTCGTCTGGTTAGATCAATATGTGTAAATATTTGATCTGACCCGTGTAGATCTGCCTCCCTCTCACTTGAGTTTTAGTGAGGGAGGGAGACAGAGCTGTATAATGTAAGTTTTTAATTATAATATATTTAATAGAATTGAGACCCAAAGGCTTTTATAAAAGCCGTTTCCAGTATTTAACCCCTTCCCTGCAATTGATCGCTGTGTACGCAGTGATCTTACACAGCAACACATTTTTTGCTGTCTGTGCATTTTTTTAGGGGTTATTTTTTTTACTGTGATTTATTACAGTATATCAAAGGCTCTTTTAAGAGCTATTAACCCCTTCCTTGCCGTATATCACTTCCTAAGCAGCACATATGGTCACTGCCTAAGCAGTGCATATGGTCACTGCCTAAGCAGCGCATATGGAGCAATCTAGTCGCCGAAGGATTTTTTTTGCTATCAGCATTTTTTTTGTCAGACTCACTAGGGGTTAATTATACCCACTAGGGGATTACGTGTATTCCTTTTGAAGCTGTCTGAACGCGTGTATAGCGATCAGTAACAGCCGATCAGTGGCAAAGGTGGTTTGGTGATTTCTCAGATGAGCATCACCATTCGTCTGGTCCGTAAATATTGTTCTGACCCATATGGATCTGCCTCCCTCTCCTCACTTGAGTTTTAGTGAGGGAAAGAGACAGATCTGTATAACATAATTTTTAAATTGTAATAAATTAAATAAAATGTTAATAAATTGTGAGTTCCAAGGGCTTTTATAAAAGCCATACCTTTTGTATAGTGTAGTGTATTAACCCCTTCCCTGCCACTGATCACTGCACAGCAGAACATTTTTTCTTGTCTGTGCATTTTTAGGGGTTAATTTTTTTGTACAGTACTACAAAGGCTCTTATAAGAGCTATTAACCCCTTCCTTGCTCTACATGTTCAAATTCCAAGTTTGAAAATCAAAAAGCGCACCTCTCAAATGTAGCCTTTCAACCCCTAACAAAGCTGACAAAGCTATGCATGGGTGGTATCCCTGTGCTCGGGAGATGTTGCTGAACATATATTGTGGTATTGTTTGTCAGTGACACATACCGAAATATGTGAATTTGTGTCTAAAGTGCAATGTATGTGGGAAAAAATACACAATAAAATGACTACCACAAACTTTGACAAAGGCTGGTGGTAGAATTGGTGCATGGAAAGTGTTAAAATAACACCATTTAAAATAGCCTAGGGTGTCTACTTTTACAAAATATATACTTTTTGGGGTAAAATACACTGTCCTACTTAAAAAAAAGTCCCAAATGAAAGATGGGCTCAGGCTGACTACACGTCAATATTCCAAGTTGAAAATGCGCACCTTCACAATGTGGCCCTTTAGCCCCCAAACAACCCAACAAACCTATGCATGGGTGGTATCCCTGTACTCAGGATATGTTGTTGAACACATATTGGGTTATTGTTTGGCAGTGACACATACCAAAATCTGTGAATTTATGTCTAAAATACAATATTTGTGAAAAAAAACCACACAAAAATTACTACCACAAACTTTGACAAAGGCTGGTGGTAGAATTAGTGCATGGAAAGTGTTAAAATACCACCATTTGAAATAGCGTAGGGTGTCTACTTTTAAAAAATATATGGGTTGATGGGGTAAAATACACTGGCTGGTTTCAAATATGTCCCAAATGGGACATGGGTGCAGGCGGTCTGCATGTCAAAATTTTAATTTGGAAAACAAAAAACTGCACCTACCAAATTTGGCCTTTTACCCCCCAAACAACCCAACAAAACTATGCATGGGTGGTATCCCTGTACTCAAGAGATGTTGCTGAACACTTATTGGGGTGTTATTTGGCAGTGACACATACCAAAATCTGTGAATTCATGTCTGAAGTACAAGGTTTGTGAAAAAAAACCACAAAAAAATTACTACCACAAAGTTTGACAAAGGCTGGTGGTAGAATTAGTGCATGGAAAGTGTAAAAATACCACCATTTGAGATAGCCTAAGGTGTCTTCTTTTAAAAAATATATGGGTTGATGGGGTAAAATACACTGGCTGGTTTCAAATATGTCCCAAATGGGACATGGGTGCAGGCGGTCTGCATGTCAAAATTTTAATTTGGAAAACAAAAAACTGCACCTACCAAATTTGGCCTTTTACCCCCCAAACAACCCAACAAACCTATGCATGGGTGGTATCCCTGTACTCAAGAGATGTTGCTGAACACTTATTAGGGTGTTATTTGGCAGTGACACATACCATAATCTGTGAATTCATGTCTGAAGTACAAGGTTTGTGAAAAAAACCCACAAAAAAATTACTACCACAAAGTTTGACAAAGGCTGGTGGTAGAATTAGTGCATGGAAAGTGTAAAAATACCACCATTTGAGATAGCCTAAGGTGTCTTCTTTTAAAAAATATATGGGTTGATGGGGTAAAATACACTAGCTGGCTTCAAATATGTCCCAAATGGGACATGGGTGCAGGCTGTCTGCATGTAAAAATTTCAAGTTGGAAAACAAAAAACTGCACCTCAAAAATTTGGCATTTTAGCCCCCAAACAACCCAACAAACCTATGCATGGGTGGTATCCCTGTACTCAGGAGAAATAGTAGAATCTATTTAGCATGTTTTTTCGTTCGCTATTGTCGATGAGGAGAAGTTGTTTCAAATAAAAACAAAGAAATTTGTGTATCTTTTTTTTTTTTACCATATTTTATTATTTTTTTTAATAATATGATAAGATATGATCAAAAAGATGGCATCCATAGAAAGCCCTTCTTGTCCCGATAAAAACAATATATAATATGTGTGGGTACAGCAAATGACAAAGAAGAAAATTACTGCTAAACACAAACAGCACAGAAATGTTAAAATAGGCATTGTCCAGAAAGGACAAAAATGTTTCAAAGGCTCTGTCCTTAAGGGGTTAAAGAGTTCCAGCTCCAGAGGAAGCAGATCCTGTTATAACATGAATTATTAACGTGTATTTTTTCTTGCTGCTAGGTCTGATAAAAGCCCAACAAGTGGCTATAACCAAAGACAATCATGTTTTTGGTACAATTCCTCTAGTACACGGGTAGACACATTTGCATTTGATTACTGTGATGTCGTAAATTGTACATTTCCATCATCATTATTGTCAACAGTGTACAAAGATATACCTAACATCAAGGACCCATACATGTGTATGACTCACCTGAATGGGTAGATGCCACACACATGACTATTAATCCTCTTAAGCCACACATCAAAACTCCAAGAGACATGATAGCTATAGCTAACCCCACGTATGAGGACACTATGGCTGTAGAGACAGGTTTCTTTGATACTAACTTATGGCTTGAGTGGATGAGATATAATGCTAACACACACAACAAATCTAACTGCTATGTCTGTGGAGGAGCGAGGCCTCACTTAGGTACTGTCCCTTTGAACATACCTCCGGAGATAGAGATGTGTTTCCTAAGTCTCTGTACTATGATTAAAACTGACCGGACGGAATGTGAATCATGGACAAAGGAATACCCAATTATCCTTAAAGATGTTAAGCCAGATAGAGGTATCACCATATATCCAGGGAACTACACTTGTTACGGTATATATGATGGGGTAGGCCAATTCTTTGGTAATTTCACTTGTAATTACTGTGCCACATATAGCCCAATTCCAGCCGCCTTAATCCAGCAACACGTAAGATCCCTTGGGGACATATATTGGATTTGTGGGGATATGCAGATAAGAACTAGATTGGAAGGTGTATGGTGGGGAGAATGTGCTCTAGCTAAGGTAATTATGCCTATACACATAATCTCTGACGGACACCAAGATACCCCAGGTACGTTACACCCATACTCTAGAATAAAGAGAGATCCTCCTATAAAAGGCAGTTTTGATCCCCATATCTATATAGATGCCATAGGAGTGCCAAGAGGGGTGCCGAATGAATTCAAAGCAAGGGATGAAGTGTCCGCAGGGTTTGAATCTATTTTCCCAATCATTACGGCCAATAAAAATGTAAATTGGATTAATTATATATATTATAATCAACAACGATTGGTAAATTATACCAGAGATGCCCTCCAGGGTTTGGCGGAACAATTACAAGCAACTTCTCAGATGACCTTCCAGAATAGAATGGCCTTAGATATGATTCTGGCAGAGAAAGGGGAGTATGTAAAATACTCCCAGACACCATGACATGCTGTACGCATATCCCATATAATACAGGCCCT
This sequence comes from Pelodytes ibericus, assembly GCA_036172795.1. NCBI lineage: Eukaryota > Metazoa > Chordata > Amphibia > Anura > Pelodytidae > Pelodytes > Pelodytes ibericus. Next base: position 78,750,824 of record CM069861.1, on the reverse strand, counting down.
AATGGTAAGGTAACATTGGCAATAGAAAAGTTAAAGAGTTTGTCCAATGAGCTGAAACGGAATTCTGGGGCCACGGATCCATGTGAAAAATGGTTTGGATGGATGTCTGGATGGCAAGGTGCTCTAGCCCAAATAGGTGTTGCCATTTTAATAATGATAATCATCCTTGCTCTTCTTGTTTGTTGTGTGTTACCCTGTCTTAGGAAATGCCTACAAAAGACAGTTGATCAGACAATCGATCAAACCACCCCGACCTTCCTTCACCAAGAGATTGACGACATAGACTATGAAACACCACATACACCCTTACAGTCCCACCGCACCAAGTCAACAGCTACTTCCTCTTAAGGGCATTTAGGGATAGCGTCTGTCTCTACGGGCAAAAGTCTGTCGCGGGAGAAGTAGTGGACAAGCTGCTATGGGCCACCCGCACAGTGAAGCGTTCGAGGCCTGTTCAGACAGATGTGCAAGATAGCCTTTTGTTATTTTTCTATAGGGACAGTATTAGGGTTAGAGATAGTAGCTGTTAGTAAAAAGAGCCATTTTATAGGGGGGACTGTTGTAGACAAAATGTCTCTTTTACTATTATATATTTGTGTTTATGTCTTATTTGGCACACTTCCCTAAAAGGTCATAATTTCTTACAGATGCTTACGTATAAGCATTGCATTCCTTTGTCTGTTTAATCTTTTACACATGTGTTCAAATAAGCTACTTCCTATGGAAACTCCTCCCATCCAAGCTACCCCTTCCCTCCTGCTAAGAAGCAAGTCTCATATAACACATTCTTATAAAGACCAGCTTCCGGTACTAACTCCTCCCACTTTCTCTTGTACAAGTTATTACATGCCACGTGAATCACTGTTAAAGTAACAGTAACTGTTCCCCTGGAGCCCCTCTTTGTTCAGTAAACTACTCACTCCCCCTCCCATTGTGTAACCAAGATGGAGCTGGAATGTGGGTGGGAGAACTCTATAAAGATGACATCACATTCTGTAGGGTGGGCTTAAAGAAGACCCTCCAACTTTTAGTCAATTGTTGAACGTATATTGTATCTTTAAACTATGACTGTACTGTGACGTATTCCTGCTTTAAAAGGAATCCCCCACTCTGGGAAAAAAAGGTTTGCCTCAGGTTTTTCACTGATCAGAAACTTTGTCTCCGGTGTGAATTACTTCTAGGGGAGAGCGCATTAGTTGATCAATCTGGAAGGAGTAGATAGACAATAAAGCAAAGTTTGCTTTGATCCAAATCAACATGGCAGAGTCAATGTAAACTGGATAAACTGGCATGTACTATCAAACAGACATGCTAGATTATCCTCATACTAGGGGCACTAAGGTTTTCAATTGTGCTTCTATATTAGAAGCATAAGCAAAAGATAGAAAACACCAAGGGCAGAGGAAACAGATGCAAACGTGACTCCAGTTACAACTCTAAACCCTTCATGACTCTAGGACTTTCTATACCGTCCTATTTTTCTGGCCCAAAAAGACGCTAGGAAGGCATAGAACGTCCATCAGTTAACATAACTCCCCGCTATGAACAGTGCTCTTATCCTGCTGCAGGGACTTGCGGCAGGTCCCAGTTGTCAGATGGGGCCACTTTGAGTGACCTCAGATTGACAGGAAAAATGTAACCGATGCTTAAAGCGAACACCGGGTATTATTTACTAAATCTGATGTGCCCGAACAAGTGACTAAGGGAGGTCTTGCAATTTTTTGGCACTGTGTTCCCTTTAACAAGTGGGGCTGGAGTAAGGGTATGCCTTTGCTTACACTGAGGTGAAAGTCAAGTTTTCAACATTTTATATGGTATTAGTTAGTACCACCCACTTTTAACTCTATCTTGGACTATATTAGAAGCACAAGTGAAAACAAAGTTTAGTCCTAAAAGGTCATTAGTCGGACATTAACGGCTTAGTACATAAAATAGCCCCAGGGATGCACTCCATATCCTCTTCCTGACTGGTTACTCATTTTGTTCTGTTTATATTTTATCAATTTATTTTAATCTGGGGTAGAATTCGGCAAACATTTAGGTGTGCAGCAAAGAAAAGAAAAAAAACGTCCACAGAACACTAAGGTTCATTAAAATAAATGTTTTCATATTTCAAAAACGTCTTAATTGTTTTAAAACATGTTAACACAACATAAGCATTTTGTATGTCAAGGTATTTCCAAATATCCTTTACTGTGAAGCCATCACATGAGTTGTGACAGATAAGAAACACAAAATGCTTGGTTACTAAGAGCAAAAACAAATTGGATGTCAGAAATTAGTACAAAGTATGTAGTTTGCCAGATCCTGAAAAATTGTGTGGAAGTTGCAGAGTTAATGCTTATTATGTATGCACATTAATCGAGCGTAATACATCTCATACATCAAATATTTAAACTGAATTAGCTGATTTACATACACAATACGCACTTAATCAACTAACAAGGACAGCTTTGTCGTCTAGCAGGTAATTATACGAGGAAGGTGTTTGGTCCACCTCAGGCCATGATTTCAGACAGTAAATAATGAAGTAAAATCCCAAATCACAGATGGTATTAATCATATGCTAAACTTTACAATAAAAAAAACTTTCCAAGCAGCAAATTAAATAGTGTCTCCTTGCCTGTACGTTTGTGGCATACCTAGATGCAAGTCAAATACTTTACGACCACATAATACATTTTACAGAAATAAGAATGTCTAAAATGGCTAGCGCAAAACAGCATCAAGGTTTGACGTTCAAAATTCAGTTACATCCTCAAAATGTACATCCGACTCATGGGTTTAACCACAAGCTTATCAAAGATTTCCCATACCACCTCTAGGCCATGCATCTCATTATTCTAGATACTCTCTAGCTACCACTTGCAAAATGCAAATCTTTAGCCTTAGACATTAATCCAGACTTCCCTTATTATTTTGAAGCAAATTAGTCAGTTCTATAATTTATTGCAGTGTAGAAGCAAATCCTCAACATTCAACAGTGCCTGCAATTTGAAAACCTATTTGAATACACTCCTTGAAAGAGCGCCCCGAACTATTACTGAAAGTAGCTTGGACCTTTAGACCATCATCCTTTACTTCATTTGTCACTGGCACAAACAAGCTTGCTCTTCCACCAGGCACACAAAGCAAGTATTCAGCAGTAGGAATTATGGACCACCACTCAAAATGTGATGCACGTGCTGGAAATGCCTTGGCGGTTATGACAGTGCTAGAAATGGCTCTTGCAGCCCAATACATTATCCTTGGTTACAGAGACAAATTACGTGCCAATAACTTTATCAAACCAGAATGTGGTACCTGGATTTCTGCTGCCATGCTCTCAATCTGATTCTGTTGATTGTCTATGACCTGCAGAATGAAATAACTCTATTATGAATCACGTGTTATCATTAAAAAAAAAAAGCATAATAGTTTAGGATCCAAAAATGTACTTTAAGATGAATATACCACCTGATCAGCAGCTTTTTGTGTTCTAGATTTTTCTAAATGCCAACCTAGATTTGTTTTTATCTTATATGCAATTTATTTGCTGAAAATTAGATGAGAACTATCTGCTGTTTATCCACAGACCTTATAAATTACTGGATTAATATTTCCTCTTTTTTCAGTAGAGTGATTTTGATCATCAGGAAGAACAAATAAAATGCCATATTATTCCAATGGACAGCAGAGATTTACAGCTAATTTATTATCTTACGTTCAGAATTATTATAGTGACCTTACTTACACATTGAGTATTGCTTAGCACCTTTACTACCACTAACACCGGTGAACGGATCGATGAAAAAGACTTATTTGCTTAAGTGTACCCCAATATATTAACACAATCAATATACTAGAGAAACGTAATATAATAAATGATCAAGCTCATGAATCCTGAAATCTAGCAATTAAACATTAATGATATAATAATTATGGAATATTACATTATATTCTAATACTGATTTTTAATAAACATAACCAATTACCCCTGAGATGGAAACATAATATGCACATAAATAACCTTTTTGTTCACCTTATTAGCGCGATCCGCCTGTTCGCGGAGACGGTCATTCTCCGCCTGAAGCTGCTTTGTGTCCAACATTGGAAGTCGAACTCCATCCTCTAGACACTTCTGGACTTTTTGCTGCAAGCTGCACAGATAAAGAAATAATGTCATCTTTTTTGTATCTAACCTATCCTATTAAATAGGTCACTCCACAATAATAAGATTGATCGTGAACAATTTTTCAGCACACTACAAAGTGAACAAACACCAACCTAACGTTTTTCACACTTAATTAGCTGACTCAGCGACAATTAGAACCTTTTTTTTGGCCCTATTTGACGTATACTCAGCACCAGCTCATCTCAAATTGTATGTTTCAGATCACAAATTAAGAATGAATTATCACATGGTAATAAAACATAGATCTTGCAGGGATCTTCACTGTAAAAATAAGAAAAAAATCCTCAAATATTTATAAAAATGGATGCCTAAATGTACTCTAGATGCAAACAGTCTACTTTGGAGATAAGGAAACTAGATTTAACCAACAACAGCTTCTAAGATTCAGAATAGATTTATGATGTACATCTACATATTATGACATCATTTCAGCCACATTCCATAAGCACATGCCAATGGAATTGTGGTTCACCCACACTAATTGCTTTCTGATACCGGTGAGAACTTTATATTTTTTTGCCGTTGTATTTTTGTTTGGTTAAGAGGTAACTGTGGCCAAGCATTATACGAAGTTTGCAGACATCATATATGTTGGGTAATAACCAACATGTATTATAGATTAGGTTATAGGCTATCAAAATAGATTAGGTTAAAGGCTATTTTTGGAGTGTTTCTCTCTCATTTCATGTAAAAATTAACCAACGACAAAGGTTTAAAAACTTGAACAGTGATAATTGAAGTGCACATATGGTAGATGGATAAGTTAAAGCAAAACAGAGATGGGGTAGTCAAGAGAATAATTAGTTACAGATACAAAAGTAATTGGTTGCTGGAAAAAGACGTATGACTAGCAGAGGGGTAAGTTAGCCGGAAAGCCTGATTAAAAGTATAGCACACATCATTAATTTTTTTAATGTAATGTGATAAGTTGCAACTAGAGGTCATTAACAATTAAAGATTCTGGTAATGTAAACTGTGGTAAATGGACAATTACATTTTCAAAAATCAGGCATTAAAAGTTGTATTAGAATAATAGGAATCGGGGAGTTGGAGAATTTCTAAATTATTGATTAATGCCTGCTTAATGCAATTTAACATCAGTTCATTGCCGTGTTAAACCTTGTTTGTGATTAGGGCCATAATTACTTATGAGCAGTAAACAAATAAGACATGTGCACAAATATATACAATACTATGCGAATCCTGTAAGCAAACATGTTTCAAAAATAGGCAGCTGCCATGTCAAGAAATAGACTAGTAGTTCAGCATTTTTATATCGTTCCAGAGATATTACAGTTTTATCTTCCAATTAAAAGCCCTCCATTTGAAGATATGCAGTTTGCCCCCCTGTCCTCTATGTGTCAATCTTAAAACCTCATCTGGAGGTACCTTTCCATCACAAAAGATAATGTTTTTACCTGATACATCTAAGAAGTACTATATGTGCCTCAGATGGGTCTATTCACTAAATATTTTCGCTTTGGAGGTCGACATTCATTTTGCGACTAAGTCAAATTCGGCACCTGAAACAAACCCCCACTCAGGTTTGAATCTTCCCTATTGTAAGTAATGGGAGGCAAAATGATTCAAGTTATTTTTGAGTCAGGTGCCGAATTTGACTTAGTCTCAAAAATAGCTGTGATCATTTAACCTCCTATTACATTCAATGGGGAAGATTCAAACCTGTTTTTTTTCCTTTATGAAGGTGACGAATTTGACTTAGTCTCAAAATGAGTCGACCTCCAAATTCGAATTTTAGTGAATAGACACAAGAGATAAATGTGTAAAGACAAACACTAGGAGGGGGGGGGGGGGGGGGGGGGGGCACCAATGCTATCAAAAGATTTCTTAAATGTGAGTACTTAACTAGATGCAAGTGCTTCATGGAAATAGAATTCACAAAGTAATTTATTCATCTTAACGTGGCCATTCAGCTAAAATAAAATAAAAACTTTGACTCTACTGCCATCTTGAAGTTAAATTAACAAATGCTAATGGCCACACATTGCTCTCGCATTCTTGTCTTCTTGCGCTGTCAAATGTCCTTTCTCTAGTACAGTAATGATACTAGTATGTGAAAGGTTCATACCTCTGGACTGTCATGACCAGCTCCTTCTCCCTCTGTTTCTGATACACAGTTTCCGTTTCTTTTTCTTGACACTGCGTTCGGGAATCGGTGAGCAATTTTTCAAGACTCTTGGTAGTTTCCTTCAGCTGTTTATTTTCCTCCTCTATCACCTGTAGCTTTAAATACACAAATTATGAGTTTTGTACAGTGGGCTTCACAATAACATTATTAAGAACTCATTCACCTGTGACTGATTAGTCTAACAAAAGAAAGTACATATTACTAATGCACTCCTGACAGTCAATGTGATTTGCTTTGCTATTAAATGCGTATTGCATTCAAGTGGTTTCAGTTCTGTACAGCCTATCCATAGAAAGGCCATTGCAGAACTTACCTACTTGGATCCACTCTGGACATGACATCACAAATTCAGTGAAGGAACCCCATCAGTGTGCAACTGCTGCATAAGTGCTAAGTGGCCCAATTAATCATCAAGGGACAAATCCAGGAACTCTATAACATTTCTCTTAGAAATTACAGTGCAATAGAAATAAATACAAAATTTGATTTTGATTCAGCTCATCTCGTATCCTTGCCAGTGAAGTTTTCTGTAATTTCACTGACTGACACTGTGAAAATTTCATTCTTATTCCCAGTGACAATGCTTCTCTTTGCTAATAAAACCCAACCAGGGTTAAAAGTTCGTGGAGTTTCAACCCTTTAACTTTGGCATGTCGGCTGTACACAATATACTCCTCTATTTGCCGTTTTTCTACTGCCTGAGCATTTATTAACTTTTTTTTTATTGGTCATTTGTTGTGGAGTCGCAGGCATTGGACTTGCTGTCCTTAAATTACATAACATTGTGTTAATTGTGTGCATTTCATTTATTTACAGTGTATTATTCTGCTACAGAGGAGTTTGAGCTGTGGCCTTACGAAAGGACATTGCAACCAATAAATAGTTTAGGGTTTGTGAGTATAAAAGGTTTTTTAAAAAAATGAAAAAAGCTCCATCGAGTTGAACGCTGCCTTTTGCAGTCTGAATAAAATACTCCTTACACGGTGTGCTGGGCTCCTGTTATAATTTTTACTATTGGAAGCCGTGGGTGGAGCCTTGTCCGAGCATCCCTCAGATAGAGTGCGATTTCGGACAGTGACCTCTTTAGAAACCGAGGCTGTGTTTAATCGGTGTAAAGGAGACTTGCATCACACTTACCCTTTCACTCTGCTTGTGCACATCATCAAGTGTAGGAAGATCCGCAAGGTATTTCTCCAACGTTTCAATTCGTCTCTGCTTCTCACGATTTTGTTCATTTTCTTTTTGACATTTCTTCCTTAAACTGCTAATATATTTATCTCGGGTTTTGATCTAAATATACAATATTCAGAATATTTGCATCAGTAAAATATACTATTAGAATTGATTGCTGGTCATATATGACTGTCCACACAATATATGCCTATTGCACATTACACTGGCCGGCCATAATCAGTCATGCTAATGTGTACTTGAAAAGGCCCATTCTGGGCTTTGCTACTGGGCCTCAGGTTATGGTAAAAAAAAAAGCTTCTCAGACAACAACCAGAACAGATGCATGCACATCCTCCAACCCCCACATTATGACATTACATCCCATAATGCCTAGTGTGACGCCATTATTTGAGGTGGCAGAACATAACTGCAAGTAGACACATCTTTTAAAAATTAGATTTGGAAATCACTGTGATATCTAGGTGTGGATCATAGGTTTGGTTAGTCAGTTATAGTCTCATGTTGGTCCACCTGAGCTGATTTATACTTTATCTAGAGTGTCCAAGTACTGTGTAACGATATAATGAAATGACCATAATACAATTACAAAAAACTTTATTAACTTACATGCAAATGCCTAAATAAACATAACATATATGACTTCAATGTATTTTTGGTTTCTTTTGGTCTTCATCTGTTCACTAATAATTTACAATGGTACCAAAGATACACGAAATTGCAGTATTTGTACAAGATTCCTGATTTTCTATAAAAGAATATTTCCTTTCCTAGGACAATCAGATGTATTCATCAGCATGTTCAGAATTCTATAGCAAAACCTATTGTAATCACAATCTCAATTCAGAGCTGGCAATTTTATCTTATGGTAACAGCCAGGTACCTGGAGTGCTTTATTCTCACAGATATCGGATATATAGATCCATATTATAGCTTTATCAAGCCGAGGCACACGTTTCCATCATATTGAAAGGAAAGCATGCCTGCTGGTTTTTTAGGGGACAGAAGACCACTGCAGTCTCAATCCGTATACGAACGTGTAGGCAAATCTAAACTGGATACCTTCTCCTCCATCTTCTTCATCTCTTCACTGGACTTGCTAGTTCTCTGCTTAAGGACTTCACCAAGCTGAGAAAGCTCGATTTCGGCAGATGCAAGTCTTTGCTCAAGGTCCTCCCTGTCCTGGACAAGAGGCTTCATTCTGTCTTGAGTAGTCTTCTGCAGAGATTTGTTTTCACAAGTGGAGCCCTAAAGATAACCAAACCAATCTTTATGATACATTTAAACACCTCGCACATAATACATCACACTCCACTCTCTACCACAACATTCAGCACTATACACCAGTACTGTCCAACATTGGTATGCATCTGTTTGCCATATGTATATTCCATAGCCTTAGTAATTAATAAGGCTGACTTAGAATCATGGGATATGTAGTTCCCAAACCTCTGCACTGTCAAGGTTAGCCATTACTGTTCATGTTAGTATGTCTATTTAAGTCACAAGTATCTTTGTTTTTCAAGTGACTAAGAAGTTGTAATTCAGTTGCAAAGCCTCCATGGATCCCAAACTAATCCCAAAAAGAGCCACTTCTAATGAAATCAGTACCTTGTAAAAAATGCTTATACTTCATTTGGATTGCATTACAAAAAGCAGTGAATCAATGTTTAATATAAGCTGTTCTGGTGTAATCAATCTAATAAATAAGTATAAAATAACATGTAAGGTAAATAACCTAAATATCTACAGTGGAAATCCTTATAAGGGATAATGCTCTTATGAACAGTAAGTCAAGCATTATTAATAATTTCCCAGTACGCTACTAGGTATTTTGTGATGTCATCATCCTAGGTATATTTGTTTGGAATTCAGCTAGCACACAGTATACATGCACATAATTATGTCTGTACTGTTTAGGATGCAATGTCCCTTTAAGGATGGCACAGTATTGATATAGTGTGGAAAGCACAGCAGCTGTGATAGCTCTCTCACACCAACTAGACTATTTATACAGCTAAGTGTCAGTAGATTCGATCTGCAAAGAGATCTGGGGCTGTAAAGTAAATTACACTGCTAACATGACATGAACAGGTAAATATTCATGTTACCATTTATAGAGCCCCATAAAGTAAAAGTTTGTGTTTTAAACATTCTATTCAAATTCCTCATATAATTTCCAAAATGGGCGCATCTTGATGACCACGAGCAGAAAAAAAAATAAACAAAACAGTCTCACTCATGTATTATAGATGTGATGTGGACAGGATAATGTTTCACCTTATCAGCCTTGCGCTAGCGCCATTTTAATAAAAACCCCATAGCACATAACACAGGGCTATATTTTAGCAGTATTGTGGCAACAACAGGAGGGGGAAATCCTGTTAAACTAGTGACCCACTTCATAATCATGCCGAAGGGTTTTTCAGGTGAGCCACATAAATAAACAACGCCTAATGCACACTCTGAAGTCCATTCACTAAAATGTGAACTGACAAGTAAACTTCAAAAATCAGGCATTAATGGCCGAGTTGGAAAAATTCTCCAACTTGCCAATCTTTCCAAATCTGTCTTTAACCCCTTAACGCTGATGGCCATATATATACGTTCTGCAAAGCATGGTCCGAGGACGTGTATATACGTTCTGATTTGTCATGTAGCGTTGCGCTCCTTAGCACAACGCTACATGCATGCAGTTACTCTCAGATGCTGCTTCGGATCCGAAGCAGCCTCTGAGAGTGCCTTCGCCCCCACGCGCATACGATCACGAATGTATGCGTTTTAAACACACATAAGCAGTGATCAGCTTTCACTGCCTATGTGTCTAAAGTGTTGCAATAATGCCTCGAGGCATCGTGCAACACCTTCTCTTCTCCCCTGGGCACCGCGATCACCCAGTGATCGCGGGTGGGCGCTGTATTGGAGGAGCATGCTCCTCCAATAAAGCGTGCCCAGCAGAGAGCGATGAAAGAGAGAAAAAAAATGTCTTCCGTCGCTCTGAAAGTATTGCTTGACTGCCCCTAGACAGTTAGAAAATAAAATAAATAAAAGGAAAAAGCTAATCCTAGATCTACTAAACCTAGAGCTAGGGTTAGGTTTATAATTAAGGTTACAGGGGGGTTCAGGTTAGTACAAGGGTTAGATTAAGGGGTGGGGGTAGATTTAGGGTAAATTTAGGGTTGGGGTTAAACGGTCACTGTAGAAGAAAATGGTTAGAAAACAAAAAAACACTAATATTGTTTATTGGCCTATTACTTGAAATAAAACATAGACAAACATGGAAACATTGGTATCTCTAAACTCAGGACAAATATTAGTAATATATAGATGGGGTGTTTTTTTACCATTTGCAATTGTTTATAAAAAAAAAAAATCAGGTCAAAGTTAGAAAAAGTGTTTTTTTATGGCATATTTTCATCATATTTTTTTTAAATAGTAAATTATACCATACAAATAATAGTATCAAATGAAAGCCCCATCTGTCTTTTAAAAAATGATATATAATTTGTGTGGGTGGACTGAACACAAAGAAAGAAATTCACAGTTCAGTAAACATATGACAAAAAAAATTGGAATTCTGGTCTTCAAGGCACATCAAATGCTACATCACTAAGGGGTTAATGGCTGATTTTTCCAGCTCCCTTTTTTCATGAATAGACGCCAATGAGAGCTTAGGCTTAAATCTACAGAGGAACAGTGATGAAGCCTGGGTGCAGTTACCTTAAAGCCATGTACGTAGTTCTCTTCTCCGCTGTTCACAGAATTGAAGCTTGCCTGGTGAGTGCGGAGCTCATTGCCTCTGATTGCATGCTGCAGGTGGCAGATTTGCTGTTTCTGCCTATAAGAGAGAGGTTTCAAATTAGACCGCACTTTCCCTGCAAAGTTTGAAAGCTCTACATTCAAAGATCCAACACTCATGCAAAATGATGGATGTGGTTACTGTAAAGATGTATTTATTAATTGTTTTAGATGCATGGAACGTCCCCAGATCCCAATGCATGGGCCTGCAGGCAGCTCCCCTCTGTCAGATGAGGCCACTTTAAGTGGTCTCAGTCTGATAGGCTAAATGTAGCAAACACTCAAAGTGAGTGCCGGTTACACAATTGCACTATGCTCAAACTTTTATGTTTGGGCAAACCTCCGCTATTTCCCGAGTGATGTTGCAATGTCTGTAAAAACCCTGGTGGGTCTTCTGCTCATTGTCCCTGGATCCACTGAGGAGCCAGGAACATTTAATCACCTTTGGTGCTTTTGATCCTTAAGCACAATGCCCAACAGCACCATTGTGTGCTAAGGAGTTAAGCAAAAAGAATAACATATTTCATTTAAAGATAACAACAAATGAACACACTGTAAATAGAAAAGAATTAGTGAAAGAATACAAATAAAGGACCTTATTGGTACTTCTTTGTACTGTATAGTTCTATACAAGAGAGGGCATATTGTGGGTTAAGTATAACCGCGGCGCAGACGCAGACAGTACCAAATAGTGGAGCTATCTGCACGTGTCTATGAATAAAGCTATCTCCCGACAAATTATGTGAGTCAGCGCTGCGTGCGCCCGACACACTGCGCGCTTTAGCACAGCCTATGTATAAAAAATATCATGTGCTGAAAAGCGCCTGATTCGTGTTGGAGAACAGCTGCCAAACACTGAGGTCCTTCCTGAAAAGGCGCAATAGCTGTTATATATACTGGAAAGAATCAGGGGAAGCATTAGGAATGTAGGAGCTTTTCTGATTGGTCACTTCTAGGCCACCTCTGTCAACAGGTTCCCCCATTGACTCTACTTGCTAAAAGGATTAAAAGTGTCTTGTGCCGTTGCCCCTGCACCGTGTGTCCCGATTGGTGGCTGTTTTAGAGGTCCCCTCCGATTGGTGCCTTGCCAAGCCAAATTATGCAATTTGCAAGTCTAACTGTTTACTGTCAGCATTACCTATTGTTCAATCAAATGTTATCTGATATTTTACTATATATACTGTATATAAAGAGTCTCCTATTCCCTGGAATAAACTTCTTGCTTTTTCTGCTGTACCTACAACGGTGTAGTGTGTGATTCTTGGGGACAAAGAGCAGGTGAGACAGTGAATTATTTAGGACTCTGGCTGATATCCATTGCAGGCTAGGAGAAAAGTAACCCCGGGAGGAGACTTTTCTCTTTACACATACCACATGCGGTTGCGCATTTTTATTCTTCTCCCGACACTTTTAAGTGCAGGAGATTTTATACATAACCCCCATTGTCATGCAAGTATTATCCATGGTACATCTTCCGATGTAGATGTTTTCTGCAATAAACAGTTCATTTAAAATAAAGTCCAGACAGTGTGTCTAAAGGTCTGTCTTAAATTAAGAAAAACTACACAAACACAATAGATGGACAAAGTGTAAATTACTCCTTATTTAATGTTCTTAAAGAAACAACTTAAACCTACTGAACACACTATTTGTCATTTGTAATCGAGTATCAAACTAGATCAGAATTCTGAAGAGCAAACATTAATCAGAGCAAATTATCACAAAAGATTATACTGCCATCTAGTGTTTACAAAAGAATATTTCCTTACATAGTATGTGATGAGCAGTCCTTGACTATAAATATATCTAAAGAAATCAGCAAAGTTTAGCAATATGGTAATACATTATATTACCATCTATATAGTAACAACGGTTATGATGCCCCTGATATAGAATTTAAAGGGGCAGTTCCATCAAGCTTATTTTATGTATGTTGTACATGTTTCTAATATACTTATTTTAACTTTATAACACGTGGTTTTATATTGAAAATAATTTCACCAGGGACTCCCGTGACTTCCAGTTGGGATGGGATTGCAGTGATAGGCAGGATTGTTGTCATAGCAAGAGCAATAAATCTATTGTAGTTCATTTGCAGTTTTTAAGAGATAGGAAGGGTTGAGAAAAAAAAATAAGACAAAAGCGGTTTCTTTTTGTTTACATATGATTTAGTATTATTCAAATAATAATGTGGGCCACTGTAGGTGAAACCGTCCCTTTAAAAGGGGTTTTACAGACTCAATTAGACAAACCAAAATAAGGCTATAAACAAAGTAGGGAGAGCCTTGACTACAGACTTGCAAGAAGATGTAAACTACTGTGACAGAAGATATACTGGGTTCTATGTTGGCTGCAGTCGTAGGACTAGCTGATTCTCCAGGGGTGTTTGGGGTGAGAGAGCTATGTGTCTCTTTGAAAAGATGAGCTGTGAGTAAAGGATAAAGTGGAAATAAAGTCTGGGGGCAACATGAGTGAAGACTTGCATGCTCATGTCAATAGGTGATGATAGGGAGATTAGACTTTGTAGGAACAAATTTATCAAGGCAAAAACAGGTGCTATTTTAAAAAAAGGTGATACATTTGGAGCAAACTGACATAACTTTCATTGGTTTCTGTGGTTACTACTACTAGTTTAGCACTTTTCCCTGAAATACCACCTATTTTGTCTTTATAAATATGGCCTGTAGAGTGTATATTAGGCGAAGGTAAGGGCAGTAATGTATGTGCGGCCTGAATATTGTAAGTTTTCTCTAAAATCTCATTTATCCTATCAAAAAAATAATTGACAGGTAACTGCAACGGCTGGTGGAGAAGGACATAGAAGAAGCAACATTGCACTACAAAGGGTTTTGTCACCCAGCTATCTATATTGTGTGTTCCAACATATCATTTATAGGTGTCAATGAGTAATGCTTGAAGAGAAGAGCTAGCAATATGACAACAACTTGGCAGCTGATACACTGTGAGCATCAAAGTCACATAATTAGTTGTCCTTATAGTGTTCAATCTAACTGAAAACGCAGGACTTTTGGCTTCACAACATCGACTGGCACAGATCTCCGGTGATCAGCTTCCTCATGGCCTTCCTGCATGCAGGCCAACAAAAGAGCAATGGAAATAAGTGCTCCAGAAAACTTTCCTATTTTAACAAATTTCTATCAGCATTTTGTTAAAAATCCAATATTGCATCTAACTGAACTAAAAAACGAAAAAGTAATTCTGATTCCACCACTGTCAACTCAACCAAGTGAATTAATTCAACAGAAAGCAGTATGTTAGATACACTCAACCAAAAATGTCTTATAACTAGTGTTGAGCGAACCCGAACTGCACTGTTCGGCTTCATACCGAATATAACGGTGTTCGGACCCCGAACCCGAACACTCCACTGTATGTTCGTGTTGGAGTTCGGGGTTAGTCTATAAACCAAAAGTCTATAAACCGAAAGACATTCGGTTTATAGACTTTCGGTTTATAGAATAGCAACAGCATTACATGTATTCCAAAAACCGAAAGTCTATAAACCGAATGTCTTTCGGTTTATAGACTTTCGGTTTATGGAATACATGTAATGCTATTGGCTTTCTATAAACCGAAAAAGAGTCCCCATTCATAAGAAATTCTTACATTCGGTTTATAGACTTTCGGTTTATAGAATACATGTAATGCTATTGCTATTCTATAAACCGAAATAGAGTCCCCATTCATAGGAATAGGTCAATTGACCTATTCGTATGAATGGGGCCTCTATTTCGGTTTATAGAATAGCAATAGCATTACATGTATTCTATAAACCGAAATTCTATAAACCGAACGTTATTCGGTTTATAGACTTCCGGCTTATGGAATACATGTAATACTATTGGCTTTCTATATACCGAACTAGAATCCCCATTCATAAGAATTTTTAGTATAATAGTGGCATAGACCAGTACCATAGAAAGTAAAAAAATAAAGACTGCAAGATTTTTAGAATTAATAAACTTGATAATGGTTTTTGTGCATACCGTCCTTATTATGTACTACGCATTGAAAGGATCAGGCTAAACTTATCAATATATCAGGTGCCCAATAAAATATGCCACAGTCAGGTTGCCCATTAAAAAAAATAGCCCACCTCTCTTCCCCTCTTTCTAGTACTTACACCAGGCGTGGAGAAATATCGGGTGCTAGGTCGCCATGGTGACTAGATTCTTGCTCCTGGCGCCTGGAATACTCTGTGAGCAGAGTAAACTGCAATGTCCCAGTCCCACGCTCTGCTTTCCCCTACCTACCGATCAGATAAGGAGCAGAGTGTGGGAGGAGCAGTACAGAACAGCCTGCCGATTAGCTCCTCCCCCCAGCTTCCTGTTCCTGCTTCTCACCGGGCAGAAGCTGTAGCAGTGAGGATGTGAGAGGTGATGGGAACTCCTCCTGCTGCATGGAAATGGAGGGAAAACTTCAAGCTGCCCGGTGTAGTAGTGATACAGGGTCTGTCTCCAACTTCCCACTGTAAGTGTAGTGTGTGTATTACAATGTGTGTTAGCATGTATGTGTGGGTTCAGAACTTGTTTTTATGAATGTGTCAGAATCTGTGTGGTAATTTTCCAGACTGGGTGGTATTGTAAAGTCTGTGGGAATGATTGCCACCCGGCAAGTAAAAATAGGCATCAGGCCAATGTTAAGTCTATGGAGACAGTAGCAAGACTGGTAATTTTCTGAAGAAAAGATGGAAACCCTATCTGTGGGGGAAACTGGCAACCAAAGTTATATGGCATGTTACTGTCTAATAGTTTAGTATACGTTTGGCCATATTGTTACTCACATCAAGTACAAGGTAGTGCCTATACAAGGTGCCTTGTAGCCCTACTGAAAAACAGTGTTTATGAATAAGTACAGTGCTAATGATGTCTGTATATATGTGTGTGTAGTAATTCCTTGGCTATGTGAGCTGCAGTAACTTATGCTAGCACACAGAGCCATGTCATAAATATCAGTCAACAAGGAACAATAAAAAGCCCGGAAAGCAATGTGCCCTGCCATTTCCTCTAATCCTGCTAAACTGAAGCACCCAACAAAGGAATGCTTTGTAACAACTGCATTTCTTTTCTAATGTAAGTATGCACAAATATAGTCTGACATTGTTTGCTGCTACACAGCTGCTGTGAGCTGCTAATCCATAGTTTAGGCAAGGTGGATGACAGTTCTTTTGGGTGCTGGAGAGGGAGGGCCAAAGATTAACAAGTACAATGTGTTTCTTCAACTTTATACATAAGCTAGTACGTATACACTGTAGAAGTAAAATGCATTTGGGCTATAGTTTCAACTGTCCTATGCTGAGAGTTAAAAGTTTAAAGTACTACTAACGTTTAAAATTTGGACCTCAGAGGATATAATATGTATAGAGCTCCCACTCCAAGGGAGAAGCAGCATGTTCTTCTGGAGTTTATGGCCCTTTTCCATGATCATCACTGCTGATTGGCTGCCGGTGTGTGGCAATACTGTCACTCACCATCTGCAGCCAATCAATTTAGGCTATTAAATGTACAAACCAACAGCAGAAGACTCACTCACTACTGACCTCACTCCCAACAAACATTCCATGTAACCTTGCTCCTTTAAAAAAAATGTTTACTTCTGTAAAAGGAGCAAACGTTATTTAAAAAATAAACAGCAACAAAATTGTATCCCGAACTATGTAGTTTTGTGTAGTTTTAAGTTGGTTTCCTTAATCACACACAGCAACTAAGTACTTAACTCTGAAGAAATATGGACCAGCGAATACACTATCGAGTGCATAGAGTAACAGACTGAAGGAACAGTTCCTAAAACTCTATGTAATATAGTCCAGGCCTTATAAGGCTCTGTAATATATAAAATCCTGATGTCGCCCACCAATATGTGGAACTGGAACGTCTACTCTTTTAAAGTACACAATCAGGGATGACATTTTCAATAAAGCGTATTTTAATGGGGAAAAAAAAATATGTTTACACTACCGTTCAAAAGTTTGAGGCCACTTAGGATTTTCCCTGTTTTCCATGAAAACAGATGTCAAATGACAAAGTTCAAAATAGGACGGGCTTATGATTAAGTGCCTGTAGGCATGAAACGCGGTAAGCTTATATTTGGCACCTCGTGTGCGATATCCTCCTTCACACTGATTACACATTAAAGCCCCACTGAAGAAGCATTGTGTGTAAGGAGCTTTTCTTTCTTTGGACATATATCAAATGAGTTACAAAATAAATAGGAAATACAGTAAAAACATTGACAAGGCTAGAAATAATGATTTAGATTCTAAAGGAAGCCAGAGTTATTGTTTCCTTGATCAAACAGATTTCGGCTGTGTGTGTGTGTGTATGTATGTATATATATATATATATAATTGCTAGTGGTTGTAAACAAGACTAAAACAGGAATTTAGCTGTGGTGTGTAATGTAGAGCTTTAACAGGTAAGCCAAATACTAGCAGGGATATTAGATGACTTTGGATAAGGATTTGACCAGGATCTCAGTGTTGGTAGTTTTTTTTTGGATCACGGAGAAACAAGCAAGCTTCTTTCTAGCTATGGAAGGTTACATGTACTTAATGTTTAACATCTATCTTACAAGTATGCAGAGGCTCCACCTTAAGTACTAGATATTCCATCAGGAATATTGTTAAGATCGGATAAGTTAACTTTCAGTCAGTATCAAAGACCAGCTGATTAATACCAATGCTACAAAGGATTAATGATAAACGATTAATATGAAGGTGGTTTCGCAGTTTGCAAGCTCCATCATCCTACATACTAATGATGTCCTGGGACAAGGGGAGTTGAAGTTCATAATTAAAGGGGCAGTCCAACTTGGCTTATTATCTGTATGTTGTACCATATGTGAAATGCACTTATTTTTACCTTCATGGCAATTCCCCTGTAGTTTGACATTGAAAATAATGTCACAAGGGCATCTAATTCCGTGACATCATTGAAAGGACGTTCACCAGAGATGGCCTAGCTTCCTCCTGAAGAGGTTTTTAGACTCCCTGTTGAAAAAGCCATTACTGTGGAATTAAGCTCCCTCTGTTGGACACAGTGGTTTCAAGTTGTTTTTTATTTATTTTATATATATATATATATATATATATGATACATATATATATATATATATATATATATATATATATATATATATATATATACATATATATATATATATATATATATATATATATATATATATATATATATATGATACATATATATATATATGATACAGTACGTTTATGGTGGGTTTAGTTTCGGACACTGGAGGTGGAACCGGCACATTAAATTGCTCAACTCAGTAGGAAATGGTGTTTCCTTGCCAGACTTATGCAGAAAACAATGATTAACTGGCAGCCAACATGTATAGAAATCATAGCACGAGGTCCCGAGAACAGATTATAAACTCTCCTGTACTCATTACTGTGCATGATTTTATGGGCATATCTAATTAAAGAAAGCAATGAGCAGAGCAGGTCTGATTTTAACACACATAAAGAGGTGAATAGTATTAAGCTGCAGCTGCTTCCTGAAAGTAAACATTTTGGCTATCAGGGAAAATCCAGCATTGTTATCTCTCCTTAAAAAGCAGTAACAGTACAGCCTGGCCTAGGAGGGATTCAATGCCCAGATCTCTCATGAGACTGGTGTTATTTGCAAGAGGTTTAGATCACATGTCTAGATATTTGGCATAATACACACCAGCATGGAACGCTTCTACAAATAAACACTGAGCAATCTCATGATTTATAATACTGGATAAACGTTCTCCATCAGCTCAGACAACACATCGTTGTTCTACTGTACAACAAATAGGCAGTAAAATGTCTTCAAATTAATGTTGTCATTTTTGTTTGTGATCTCTTATTTTCCCTCCAAGACCACACTTGTGCTTTTCTTCCACGGCAGAATCAACTTCTTAAATACACAAGACTCTCCCAACTCTTATTTAGGTCACCGTCTCACGACATCAGAAACTTTGCCACATAGCACATAATGATCTCCATTAACATTAGGAAGAAACATGCAAGCTCTTTTTTAAAAATGTTTTCAGACAATTTGGATACAAGTAGAATAAGTGTTACCACCCAGCCAGTATTCTACTGAAAGGCCGATTAAAAATTTGCATGACCAACATTTTTTTACATCAGGCAGAAGCAACATTCTGCCAGACTGATCCGTCATATCCAATTTGGATACAACTAGAATTCAGCTCAAGTCCACAGAAAACAAGCACCCTCGTGTTAAAAGAAACTTAAATTACACATGTTATCAATTATTTTCTTTTTTTTCCTCTCCAAAAACCAGTCACTATTCAAGGTGTCGTCATAATCTTTTTCAAGTAATGTGCATATCATTTCTTCACATTAAAGAATCCTGGCGTTATACAATGGGTGACAATCACTTGTGTACATTCCTCTGAGGCCTGTCATCGCAATGGGATCAGAGTTTGAGAAGGCAAACAGAATGGCAGCTTACTCCCTGTACATTTTTAGAGATTAAGTGATTTACTTCAGACTTGACATAACCGGACTCATGTTTCCTCACCTGATAAAGTCTAGAAACAGTCTCAAGCTCATTATTATCAAGTCAAGCTTGTTGAGAAGAATTAATTTCAAACTTAAGACGTTTTGTCTACTTTTGTTTCTATTTCAGAAGTGAAAGGTTCAATTTGATCTTCTGCGTGGCGACCTCCGTGTTTCACTTTGGGCCACCAACAGGCGCTAATGAGAAATTGTAATTCATACAATCAAAATGGGGAATCCTAAATAGACTCCCTCTATTCATTATATGTAAAAATGATTGTTTTTCTCTCTCTGCACCATCAGAACCTCTGATTGGCTGAGCATGTGCTAAATAAATGTGACTTGACGTGAGGTACAAAAGTAAGCACAAAGCTGTTTTAAGGATCCTCCTCTCAGGACATCCATACGGTTTCCTAGTGCCTCAGGCCAAACTGGGCAATTTGATAGATAGTACATCTAGTTAAGATTGCTGAATATACATTTATAATCCACAGAGTAACAATCCTTACTTTTATTATCTGCAGATTAGTTGGGTAAAAATACTTTTATCCATTTAATACCATACTACTTTGTGCAGAATGTATTTTGTTCATGTATACACTACATTGACCAAATTGCTAGCACATGCATACATTTAATTGATTTTTTTGACGTGAACATGCCACGTAGGAGGTCTTCGCACACAATTGTTCGGCCATATTTAAATGTTCATCTGTAAATGGTTGGTATCATGAAAGCCAAGAGATGGGTGCAAGAAAGTTATTCTTAATAACCTTTCTACTATACATCTGCTATCAATTTAGCTAACATATATAATAACAACAAGAAAGCGCTTAAACAGAAAAGGTAAATTCAGGTATTCTTTAGTTTTCAGGTATGTCCTAGGGATGTTACTTTTGCCCAACATCAAAAGGATGTTACTATTACACAATTTAATGGTACTCATTTTATCTACCTCAAAAAGCTGAGTCGACACCCCTGACCCCTTAAGTGACACCACATCATTTTTGCTTCACCAGTATATTGGTCTTGAATCCAAAACACAAACAAAACAAAAACTTTACTACATTTTTTTTTTTTAATATGTAACATATTCTTGTTTAGTTCAGGTAAGAGGCAGGTAAATGAAGGCTCTTTTACAAAACAAAATGTGAACACTTACATTACAAGACAATGCCAAATTGTGCATTCACACACACTATTTGAAAATAAATCACATGAAAGATGTCTGCAGCACACACAATGCTAAAAATACACAGAATGCAGTTGATGGATCTTTGTGGTTTGTGGCTTTTATATCATTTGATGCCAAGTGTGTGAGATTTGCTTTCAACATCCTCTTTCAGGGCTTGAAGCCAAGGCCATCAGTTATTGGAAATTCATTTGTGCGGAGAGCTGCACCTTTCCAATTCACTGCCCTGTGTCTGCACAACACTCAACTCGGACTACTCAGCTCAACAAGGAATATAAATCTTAATGATTCATATGCTTTGCTTGTAGGACTAGAGCAATTCAGTAATCTGCCCTTGTTTTACAAAATGTTAACTGTCTACCATTCAATATACCACAGATTTCATGACATACACAGACTTTGGCTAAAAGTATGTTTGTAAACCACCGTTCAAAAGTTTCCTTTTTTCCACATGAAAACAAATATGAAATGAGTTGCAAAATTAATTGGAAATACAAGATGTTGACAAGGTTAGAACTAATTTATATTTTAAAGTTTTACTGGTTCTTTAATCAGAACAACAACTTTCAGCTGTATAATTATATATATATATATATATATATATATATATATATATATATATATATATGTGTGTGTGTGTGTGTGTGTGTATGTGTGTGTGTGTTTATTCCAAATGTGTTTGATGGGTTGAGGTCAGGGCTGTGTGTGGGACAGTTAAGGACCTTGCTTTGTGCACAGTCATTCTGGAAAAGAAAGTGCCTTCCCCAAACTGTTTCCACAAATTGGAAGCGTAGTATTAATGTTTGGTATGCTGAAGCATTAAGATTTTTCTTCACTGGAAGAGGTCTAGCTCAACCCCTCCTACACCAAACTTTACAGTTGGGACAACCCAGTCAGGCCGGTATTGTTCTCCTGTTATCTGCCAAACCCAGACTCGCCCATCAGACTACCAAACAGTGAAGCGTGATTAGTCACTCTACAGAACACATTTCCACTGCTCCAGAGTCCAGTGGTGGCCTTGTACTTGGTGAAGTGAGGTTTGCATGCAGCTGTATGGCCATGGAAACCCATTCCATGAAGCTCTCATCATACAGTTTTTGTGCTGATATTAATGCCAGTGGAAGTCTGGAACTCTTCAGCTATAGAATCAGCAGAGCATTGGGGACTTTTACGCACCATGCACCTCAGCACTCACCTCAGCCACTTTATGGCTGATTTGCTTCTGTTCCCAAATGCTTCCACTTTCTAACAATACCACTTACAGTTGACTGTGGAATATCTAGCAGGGATGAAAAGTTGTGTCCCTATACTTTTGTCTATATATCTTTTATATATATATATATATATATATATATATATATATATATATATATATATATATATATACACACATGCATCTCATAATAACATTAAAATCAGCCCTTTCCTGCTACAATAGTCATTTACAAGATTGGCAATGTCTACACTGTATTGTTGATCGATTTGATGTTATTTTAATGGATAAAATTAACATTTCTTTTAAAAGAACCAAATTTTGAACGATAGTGTATATATATAT
This sequence comes from Pelodytes ibericus, assembly GCA_036172795.1. NCBI lineage: Eukaryota > Metazoa > Chordata > Amphibia > Anura > Pelodytidae > Pelodytes > Pelodytes ibericus. The sequence continues at coordinate 78,728,229 of CM069861.1, read as the reverse complement.
AACCTTGTCAACATTTTCACAGTATTTCCTATTAATTGTGCAACTTCTTTGATACATATTTTCATGGAAAGTAATTAATTTTCTTGACCCCAAACTTTTGAACGGTAGTGTATATAATTGTACAGCACCATAGATAGCTCCCTGTGTTTTCTAGATTCATAAGGGATTACCAATTCTTTTAGAAGTCTCATATAGACTTCCAGGCTGTCATGCCATGGAGCTGAGTTGCTTGACAGGCAACACTGATTGGCACATAGTGTCTGTGACCCGAAAACACATCCAGCTGGGGAGGATACTTTTAGTTCCACGCACACACCAAATGATTTAGAGAGATGGTTGGCGGGCTAGCTCTCTATGTTGCCAAGGAGCATAGCTCCATAAAATTCCAGATCCCTAGTTTTTGCCACTTGTGTTTCGAATATAGAAGCACAAGTGAAACATGTTGTGCCCTTAGTATGAGGATAGACTGGCATGTACGTTTGATAGTACATCACACAGTGAAGAGTTTAAGCATGTGTGGGATAGGCACAATGCTTTCCTATATATAAGATAAGGCCAGGGACTTATAAATGTATTTATAAAATTGGTCGGACTAGACAGACCAGATGGTTCTTATCTGCCATATGCCAGTTTATCCTGGAAATCAGGCAGCCTGGTCTGGTCACTGACTGTGTTTTTTTGCTTTGAGGCCCTTGTTTTTACACGGGATCAGCAGATGGTACCTTATATAGACCCCGATCAGGCCAGCGGGGACACTGTCTGAGGCAGAGCCTAGGGTAAACCTACTTTGGAGAAGCAGGGGTTAAAAGATCTTCAGTTGTCCTTTAAGCGCTTGCACTGGGTATATCTATGATGCACTTTTCTGCCAGTAACATTAATGGAGTATCAGAAAGACAAAGGTTGTTTGAAGAACACATACATAAGGGCTTCCAGCTTTCTACTTCATGTATGCCTTTAAAGTTACAATCTATCTTGGCTTGTTGTTAAACATACCTGTCAATTACAATCTCTTTCTGTCTTAATAAGCCTTCTTTAATTTTCATCAGGGATTCCCATTTTGAGACATCGTGAGTAAAGGGGACTGCAGAATACACAGGACGAGACGAGGAATTCCCCACCTGCAAAACAAAAAAGTTGAATGGTTATTTGCAGCAGATATACATGTAACAAGTTATACAGTGAAATAAAAGAAAATCCTTTACATCTGAGACTACACTGAGAAGATATAATGTACATTACATGGAGACTAGAACAAATCTGAATGCTTAGAATAACTAGGATTCTTTGGATTACACAGATTACCACAAAGGTGCAAATAAGCTGCTGCTAATTCTACCTCTTAAAAGAACACACACTATTCATTTAGAGCATTAATTCTACATAAATGTACACTTCGGTGGCAAACTAGTATATCAAAAGACAAACTTTTTTCTAACCCCTGCTTACATGAAGGAATTAGCGGTTTAAAAAGTTGGCGGGGAAGGTGGCACACAGCAAATCAGAGCAGGGATTGTCCCACTTGCCTAATCGGGGTCTGTCAGATCCGTGGGTCTTTCTCTGTTAATCTAGAAAGACGCTTGTTTTTACATAGGATCATAGGGGACATAGCAGAGAGAGAAAGTCACTGACCTGATCAGGCTGCCTCTTTCACAGGGAAGCATGGAGCTGCCGGTCAAAGGATAAACGGACATGTACTATCAAAAGTACATGCTTGTTTAGCCTCATACTAACATGCACTTCTATGTTCGAAGAAAATAAAGTTAAGTTGTCCATTAAATGCTGTTTTATTTACCAGAAAAGTACACTTTTCCAATTGCCTACCTGGCTTTGGAGTGTTGGAAAGTAACCATTTCAGGTGATAATCACCATTCCGCTCAAGATTTACTTGATCCAGCCTTGCAGTGAAAGTCTCACATCACATAGCATTGTGGGATGCTCAGAGCAATACTGTTGTCCAATGTTCAAGTTCCACCGACACCAGTAGGCACTCAAATTAGGAAATCAAATTCACCCATAAAAATATCATGCCTGTAAGATGACTACCCCTAATTTATAATTTTTGAGTTTTCTGATCAAATCACGCTTTGGGTGTATCAAAATGATAGCATGAGAGTTCACTGTATGTGGCACTCAAAATATAAGGGAAAAGCCTTTCTGAAGTATGAGATACAAGTATGAGTGGAGGCAGAGGAAATCAGTCCCTTCTTAGTGTATCTAACACAGAGCTAACCAAACTGGCAGTGTCACAAAAAATATCTACTTAATGTAAAACCATGTTTAAAGGGGCAGTACAGCTTGAAATATATTGAACACTGTCTACTATTACGTTACACCATTTTGCAATGTCATCCCTGTCTATACAAAATGATGAGTTACAATGCTAATCATTTATTTAGAAAGTGTTTTACCAGGAAAAATACATTGAGAAACATCATACATTGAGATACATCATCTCCCCTTTGCTGCCATTGTTATGATAGTCTGTTTTCCAAACTATTATACCTTCCCACAAACATTAAATCATGAACCCTGTTGCCATTGTGAATGCATTTGGAGAGCGTTCATGTGCTTCCAATATATGCACATGAAATACACAAATATTGGGGCCTTTAATTAAAGCCAACAAAATAAAAATGGCTTTTGAATTTTTACAAAACTTTCAAACCCAGCCTGCAATTTTATGTTGTTTCTTTTATAACCATATATTATGTTTAGCTTTATTACCGGTACTGTTGTAAAAATTATAGCTAATGTAACGTGATCTGATCATTACAAGCATCTAGCTCATTCGATTTTGTTTATAGGAATACTGTTGCCAAACACTTTTAGATGCCATGCATGTGATAACTGTTTGATGGATTTACAGTGCAGGATTATTTTGGTACCTGTATAACTCGGAGACATTCCACTAAGTCTTAATTACCTACATCAAGCTGGTTGAGTCAAACAAACCACTCAAATTATTTTTCCATTGTTCAAGTCCAAGTTTTTTTCCTCGTCACTAGAGGAAAACTACAAAAGGTTAAAGGTCTATAAATAACTATCTATTAATGTCCTACCCACAGTAAACGCTGAAAAGCTTTATGATGAATACTCCCAACTGGTTGCCTTTATTTTTTCAAAATATCATGAGGATAAAAAACAAACAAACAAAAAAACAAGTGAATTAAGACAATCAGTGAGGTATTTGATCCACTACCCAGCCATTAAAATATCTGTTTCAGAAAGAAATGTTTATACAAAATAAGTGGGAGCCACATCTCCCTGAAAACTGACAGCATCGAGATAGCCTGTCCTACAGAATGCCTGACCTATAGAAGGCTACCTAAATCGGTAGTAGGCTACCTAAAATTGCTCACTGTCACCATTACAGAGGAGATCTCTCCATTAACCTAGACTAATGCCAAACATAGAGGCAGTCTAAACCCAAAATGCATTGCAAAAACATCTGCACAAGGAACACAGCAACCACACACACGTACGTGCTGGCCTGCCATAGGCCTCGATGGTGTGGCACGGCTGGTGTCCGTCTAGGTGCAGTGAGCCAGAGATCCACGTTTGGCCCATTCCTGATAACTAATGGCAACAAAAGAAGTGGGAGCCACATCTCATGCTGGAATATGACATTACTTGCCTCAACACATGAAAATTAAAAAGGCCATTTTGAGTAATGACATTTAACCGCCTTATCTGTAAGAACATAGGTATGTATATAGCCTGTCTTACTATGAAATCATATTCATTTTCACAGGTAATGTTACAACCATAGCTGAATATAGACCTTTGAAGCCAAACCAAGTGCAATTGTACATTTTTGCTGGACATAAGACGCACTGTCTACATTAGACCAAGATTCAGTCTGACTGATGCCAGGGGGGAAGGCAATATCTGTTGTGCCAGCTTCCACATTGACATTTCTTACAACAAACAACATTACTGGCTGATGCCATCATGATTCCTACTGCTGGGAAAGAAATCTGTCTCTAAGCTCCAGAGCAATTCTATTCAGAAACCCTGACTAGTGTAACTGGAGGCTGCAGTGTTTTCTATTTTTGCTAAATTGAAATGTCTCCGTATGCCAAGCCAGTTGAGTGGCCAAAAAAATAATTTATGGATAAAGAATATTAAACTTTGAAGGTCAAAACTTGTATTTATTGAAATAGCAATTGAGCATTTAATTATACAGAGAGGTTAGATGATGTTCACTAGTATGAAAATAGTACAAATAAAGCAGTATTTAAATTGACGAGAAGAAATTACTGATGTCTATGCCATAAACACTGAATGGATTGATATCTGCTCCGTTCGGATTGGTGCGTTATTTTCTCCATTAGGTAGACTTTGATAGTAGTCATGGACCCAGTGTACCGAGATATCTGACAATCTTGTGTTTGTGGTTAGCAGGACACCTCAGTACCTAGCAAGCTTCTACAAATACCCCACCTTTATTCCACATCAGTCGTGGTGATTTTTCTCCATGTTAAAGCTGCAAAATCAAATTCCTATAAAAGTCTGTCAATAACTTATTTCACTAAAGCTCTAAGTAGAATGTCAGAGAAAAGTAAATCTGAGGCTGGTAATACAATAAGATGTGGCTGTAATCAAAGATAATATCATTCGATGAGCTCAATCTGTAGTTCTTAGTTTGGGGGAAGCAGACACAAGTCACATGCATAAAAAAAAAAAAGTATGTTTACAATATCTCACTTCTCCATCATACGAAACATAACATTTTCCTGTGTTCAAAGAACTAGCATTGACAGTTATTGGGTCTCTGAAAAACTGTATATGTAATATTATAAAATGATAAAATAATTTTGCCTTTGGAACGACTGCTGTCAAATAGGCAATGTTAGTTACCGTTTCTGTGGAGCAGTGACGGCTGTTATGTGAAGTCTTTCAAGACTGTTGAAACTATTCAGATTAGCATATGCCAGCAGCTTAATCATAAAGCAATAAAATTGTTATGTGGGACGTTTCTCAGTGATAGCAGCATTTATTCTAAGAGCCACAGTTCTGTGTTATCTGTAGATAAATAAAGGCTCATTTCTATGTTTAGAAGTACTTGTATGTATAAGTGTTCATATTATCTGCACATTACCACAAACACTATTTATTCAGTGGTTCATATGTCAATAGCTCTTTGCTGTAAACATCACTTTTACTTTAGGATTAGAATAGATGTTTGTGAGAATACAATTTGGAAAAAATTCTACTGACGCTACCTATCAAACATGGCCAAATATTAAATTATAGCCACATTCCAGCACTATTCAGATTGTGAAGATGCTAAAGTTCCATGTGTGAAAAGTATGGGGAGAATTGGGATCATAAAGTATGGTTTTTAACCCAAAAATGTGCCCAGTGCTTTTTTTCCCTTCTCAATATTCTCAATGGCTGCTTAGCTCTTCTGGATTTTTAAGTAATAACATCAGCAGTGTGAGAGATTGTCTTCAAGGAAGTAACCACATTACTATTGGTTTAAAAAAAAAGAAAAGAAAAAATAGAAGGAAGACCTGCACCAACATTGTAAACATCATGTCAGCCCCCCTGACGGAGCTTTATAAGCAAAGATGGCTCAAAGGTACTTTACCTAGGAGGCAAAACGCTATGGCGACCAGGAAATCAGACCTGAAGCCTGGGTACTGTGTGCCCTGCATGGTGCCCTCGCCGTTTTTCCCTTTTTTCCCCTTCTCTTTAAACCAGCGGTGCACGAGGGATCTGCCTTCTCACGCACTGCGCTATAGTACTGAGCATCAGGTGTGCTCAGCAGGACTAGAATGGAAGCTGCTCTGTGCCACAAGGCTATAATGGAACCCCACCCTTTCCCTGCAATGAGGTATAGAAGAACTTTGTTTTTCTTTAAAAAATAAAAAAAAATGTAACAACCTACTGCCTAGTGTGTATGTGACTGACTATATGTGTTTGTGTACAATTGTCACTAACTGTATGTGTGTGTATATATGTGACTGTGTATGTTTGTGACTGCGTGTGATTGTGTGTATGTACCGTTGTCTGGCTCCTATAGTTTTTATCTGGCTCCTAAAACTTAGATAAGTTTGTCAAACCCTGTTTTAAATAGATTACTTCTACTTAAACTGGCTCCTGAACTGGTCTGCTTGGCTCCTAAAGTCTACAAATATTTGTCAAAAAGTGTGCCAGATAATTTTATATGTAAATTATGTTTTCTAAATATCATTGCATGTACAGCTTTCAGGTTCTTCAGGAGAACACAGAAACAAAAATGCGTATTCATCTTTCAATAGGGAATAAAACAATGCAGCATTTTACTGTGACCTTAACTGTCTTTTATCTCTCCCTAGTTTGTCTCTGATCTTGCCTGTCACTCACCCGCACAATGTCACCCAGCAGAGTTAATCTTTCCACTTTCCAGGAAGAGCTTAGACTTGGTATGTATACCACCTATTGTAGTCGCCTATTCAACTTGAAGTGCAGCCTAAATTACCGGTAAATAGTGTTTTGTGTGATATGTTTGTCAGGTTTTTATATATATATACATACATATATATATATATATATATATATATATATATATATATACATACATACATATATATACATACATATATACACATACACACACACACATATACACATATATACACACACACACACATATATATATATATATATACACACACACACACACACACACACACACACACACATATATATATATATAAAACAATTCATGTAGTTGCAAGTTGCTCATATCTGGAAAAGAGTATAATATACAGATTTCGATCTCATTCTATGGCTTTCATCTTTCAGAGGTTTTACAACAGATTTCTGTGATTGGCTGCAATGTAATTAACAATGATCAGATGAAAAAAGGATTTTTTTTTTCTATGCCTCAAACCTCTTATTGTAAGGTCTACCTGATAACAAGAGCAGAAATCTATTGAAAATATAGAGAATGATTTCTGTTTTGTTTTTAATTACGCAACACTTGCTGGCTAAGTGAATACAAACAAGCCTTGAACATTCTGGAAGGAGACCAAATAATCTCCCTAGAAGGAGGTGCAAGCAGCAGTTATAACCAAGTTTCCATAGTAAATATGCAGCAATCCACGAAAGTATGTAATCCTATATTGTATTCTGAACACACTTCCTTGAAGTAAATTGGGAGTTTTTTTTTTTTTTTTAAATGTATTCCCAGATGTGCTACAAGATTAGCAGTCAACAGGTTTTTTTTCTCCAGCATTGGCTGAATTACAACTCTCATGATCCTCAGCAAATTCTCGCTAATTTGGGGGCAATAGTTCAAATGTGGTTGGCTACCGCTCAGTTGCATTCCTATATGGGGAAAAAAAAAAATCAAGTGTTGCCACTCTGTAACTGCTATCCGTTACAGTAAGTTTTCTAAACCAGCACAGTTCTTATACTTCTCTTTCACAAGACATCCCTAAGGCTTAAAGTAAAACAAATAAAAATGACATGATGCTTTTCTTGTGCATTGACATTAAACATGTGCACATTCTTCTTCCAGATCCAATCAAAGACTTTCTCCTGAAGGCTTCAAGGCTGCTTCAACAATCCAAGCAACCAGGCTATTTACATATAACGTAGTCTCCAGGGTCCCAGAACTGCATTCCTAGAGGACTGACACATATCTTTTTATATTAAATATGCCCTGTTACAGAAAACCCTAAATATTTGCATTATTTTGCCCCTTTTACGGATTGAGTTTGATGGCATTCAGCGGCACAGAACAGACACATTTCCTTGATGCATTCAAAAATAAGGGCAAATGTCACCTTCTTCTCGCAAATTTGGTTGGGCTGTGCATAGACAACTTATGGTGATTAGACAGTGTTCTCCAAATATAATAGGGATATACACTGTAACGGAGAGTGAACTGTATCAGGCATTTGCAGTTGAGTTGGAAAGGCAGGATGGTTAAAAAGATTTCTTTCCAACGCGGCTATAATGCTGTTTTGTTTGCAGTTCACTTGACAGGCCAGTTTTAGTGAGTATCCCCCAATACGGAGCAAAGTCTCCAGTGTTGGCTGAGCTCTTAGCTAGGTTGATAGAAACTCAATTGTGACATTTTAAAACTCCCAGTTGCTCGGAAAATACTGACTTTGACAAAACTTTCTACCAAAGTAGGAGTGGAATGCACTTGTGTTATGCTTGCCTCTCCTTGAGTTTTAGTTAAATTAAAAAGAACACTTCTGCCTCATTAAGGCACGTTTTGGACAGTCTTAGTGTGTACCATTCATAAGATATTGCTCTTCAGTACAAAGTGTTATATTCAGGCTTCATTGTGCTGACGCACTTCGCAAATACCCATTTAGGGGTGTTCAGCATATCATACACCAACATACCAGTAGAAATCTTTGTATATAAATGTCTACAAAACATCTGTTGGGTTTCTCTACACCAACACTTCACATCACACAGGGTAGCAAGAGATGAAAAGCATGATTTTACACAAATGTTCTTAGGTAACATAGTAACATAGTAATTTAGGTTGAAAAAAGACACAAGTCCATCAAGTTCAACCCTTCTACCTATCATTTCAGCGTTTTGATCCAAAAGAAGGCAAAAAAAAAAAACCCCTAAGGAAGCTTTTTCGAATGTTGCCTCCTAGGGGGAAAAAATTCCTTCTTGACTCCAAAAGGGCAATCAGATTTCTCCTTGGATCAAAAAGCTCTATTATTAATGCTCATTCTATTATTAATACCCCTGTATGTTCTGCTTTTCTAAAAAAACATCCAGACCATTTTTAAATGCATCTATTGTGGTTGATAGCACTACCTCTCTTGGCAGTGAGTTCCATAATTTTATTGTCCTTACCGTAAAGAATCCCTTCCTTTGCTGCCTATGAAATCTTTGCTCTTCCAGTCTCAGGGGGTGACCTCTTGTTCTTTGTACATTTCTATTAATGAACAGGTCCCTGGAGAGCTCCTTATATTGGCCCTGCACATATTTATATAATGTTATCATATCCCCTCTAAGACGCCTTTTTTCTAAAGTAAATAAATGCAATTTTTTAAGTCTCTCTTCATAACTAAGATCCTCCAATCCCCTCATTAATTTTGTAGCTCTCCTTTGCACTTTTTCTAGTTCCTTAATATCCTTTTTAAGGACTGGTGCCCAGAATTGTACTGCATATTCAAGGTGAGGTCTTACCATTGATTTGTAAAGAGGCAAGATGATGTCCTCCTCCCGTGAATCTATACCTCGTTTTATACATGCCAATATCTTATTGGCCCTTGCAGCTGCTGACTGGCATTGGGCACTGTTGCCAAGTTTGTTATCTACAATGATTCCTAAATCCTTTTCGTTAGTAGTTTTTCCCAGGGAAATACCATTTAACGTATATGTTGCTTTGTTATTATTTTTCCCATAATGCATAACTTTAGATTTGTCTATATTGAACCTCATTTGCCACTTTCTTGCCCAGTTCCCTACTCTGTCCAAATCTTCCTGTAAAGAAAAAACATCAAGATTAGTCTTTATTACCTTACCTAATTTTGTGTCATCAGCAAACACTGAGACATGGCACTCAGCACAACGTGGGAGATCATTAATAAACAGATTAAAAAGAAGAGGTCCCAAAACAGACCCCTGAGGTACTCCGCTCACTACCCTGGTCCAATTTGAAGCTTTACCATTTACAACAACCCTCTGTGTTCTATCTTTTAGCCAATTTTCAATCCAAATACATACATTTGCCCCCAATCCTATTTCTCTCAATTTGTAGAGTAACCTTTTGTGTGGAACTGTATCAAATGCTTTAGCAAAATCCAAATAGATCACATCAATTTTGTGTTGTGTTGCCTCCTGGACAATAATGAGTTACACTTGATATAATATAAATTATTTAAACCTTTATTGCTTCATTTAATAATAATCCATATATCAGTGGAAGCTATGTAATAACCCAATATAAGATGGCAAGTGGCTACAGGACCATTGGGAGGTGCAGGACAATGACCCTGTGCATAGCAATCCATGTTCATGCATGCACAGTGAAAGCCATGCATCAAATAGCATGATTGAGTGTGTGTGTGCCTAGAGCTGGAACCTTCACTTCCATCACATCTACAGGAAGTCTAGCGGCGGAATGCATTGTGACATTGGGAATACACGGAGAACTCATTAATTGGTGAAGTGGATTTCATATAATTGTCTGTTTGTATACATTTAAGGATACAGCGTCATAAATTCATTTTATCAGATTGTCAGGGCCTTTACCAGGTCAGGTAGTAGTTTAAGTGCAGGGATAATGGAGGTGTCTGGTTGCATGTTAAATATAGTGCAAAGGGAGAACAGATAAAGAAATAGAGCTAGGTATTGGAATAAAGACTGAAGGAGAGACAAGAGGGAATTTAGCAAAGAACTGCAGAATAGGAAAAGGGTACGAGTAGGAACTGCAGTAAGAACAAAGAGCTATAGTAGTGACTGTAGACAAAGCAAAGGTAGGGGTGAGGCCTTAGGTAATGGTGAGGCCTGAGAAGGGTAACTAAGCAAGTACACCCTGGAGAGGGTGACTAAGCAGGTACACCCTGGAGAGGGTGACTAAGCAGGAGCACCCTGGAGAGGGTGACTAAGCAGGAGCACCCTGGAGAGGGTGACTAAGCAGGAACACCCTGGAGAGGGTGACTAAGCAGGAACACCCTGGAGAGGGTGACTAAGCAGGAACACCCTAGAGAGGGTGAGAAATGAGAAGGGTAGCTTAAAGGGAATAACTTAGCTGAAGAGATCTTGATGTACTCAGAGGGTCTCAGGAGATGCTGAAAATCATCTACTGAGATGGTTGAGCCACTCAGGTTCAGCTCACCAGTTCCTGGACAGGGTCACAATACAAATGGGCTTTAAGGAGATGATCAGGAACAGAAGCAGCAGCTCTCAGAAATCAGGCCTCCAACTTCAATGCAAAAGCACTGTTTGCCAGAAACTGCAGCTATTTAACCTGGGTATGAGCAAAAGGTAACGAGCCCACCTGACACCAGACAGAGGGGAAGAAATACAAGCAAAGTAAGGTAGGGAGACCTCTAAAGGAGGCAGGAGGAATATAACCACATAAATAATGACTTTTAAATGCATGAGTCAGAAGGTCAGTGTTGAACCCTGCCACAGATATTGCTTGATTCACAACATGGCGAAGATAAATTACTGCCTCTCCTTCACCACTTGATTCTCTGCGTCAGCCCACTGCTACTGCTTGTAGGATAGGAAAATTCGAAGAACAGAGCCTTGTATCTTTGCTAATTTAATATCAAAAAGATACACCTATATACTGAAATGTATGTCACTATAAAAGCATTTCTATTTTTGTTTATGGATTTTGACTATGAAGAGGATTCTGTACATGTGTATCGATTATGTATTGTTTATGCTTCCCCGTTTTGAACTCTGTATATTATATGTGTTCAACACTAAATTACAACATGCTTTTTTAAAATGATTTTTTAAGCTTTGGTTTTCCAGCAGTGATTGCTTAGAATGCAGAATTTATGGTTTATAAAGGAGCATAGCTGAAATATTCTTTGGCACAAGTTACCATATCTGTGCAATATGACTGCTGTATGTCTGTATCACTAGTGCATGTCCATGTGTAACTGTAGAGGAGTAATGGCTTAAAACACACCAGAATGAGCAGTCTCATCATTTTTTTGTTTAATGTACTAGCATTAATGAATTTTCCTTTTTAGGGAAGGAATGAAAAGTCAACCTTCAACTGACATTACATTAGGACGATGACATAACTGTCAAACCTACACAAAGCTATTTCACTTAATAAAGTAAATCTGACTGTACTGTTATAAAGCAAGTTTATTACTTAGCTATACAACATATCACAAGACACAATGCTTATTGAAGACCTAAAAGGTGGTTACAGCACCCATTACAAAAGTACTTTTCTCTATCACCCACTTGGGTTCATTATAGAATACAGAACAGTGTTTTGGGGACTCTCTGAGAAGAAAAGCCAGTCCGTAGACTGACATAAATACATTATGATTTTCGGCTGATTAATTGAATTCCCAGGATCCACTGCAAGGATGCAGCTTGATACAGATGTCACAACAGGCAAATACGATTGTACAATCAAGCCTCATCTGTTTCTCATACAACAAAAATACTCTATCCAGTATTTAATGAACCAAGACAATAAAGAAACATATAAGCACATTAGAACCATTTGGTCTACCTAGTCTATCCATACTAATCATTTGGGGGCACAGTTCAAGGAAGACGGCAAACACAACATTGTAATATATACAGTTCATTAATAACATACATACACACACACAACACACACTATATACACACACAATATGGACTAACAAGCACACAACGTAACAAAAACCCATGGCAATATTTTTAAAACCTTTATTCTTGAAAATCTGACTGGGAAGACATAAAACCTTTATTTTACTTGGTAAGCAGTAGACTTATCAAACATTGTTGCTGTGAAGGAACCCTTCATCACTGGGGCTCCTGGAGGGGGTTGAGGGTCAGCCTCCTCCCCAAAGACCGTGGACCCTGTCCAGGGAAGGAGTTCCAAACTCCACAAATGACTATGATCACTACACGGCACCCATTTTCACCCAGGTTTCACTTACAGAGACACCTCTCCCCAGGTTTCCCTGAACCAAGTGCCACTTAGGCAGGCAACCCCGAATTACATCTGGAACAAAAGCCCAAATATGGTCATGGTTGTGTGTAGCACTTGTGTCTTATTGTGTTATGTTAAACTAAGTATGTCTAATGAGAGGACCTAATGGGGAACTGCAGTTTAGTTCCCTGTCCATTGTGTACTGTAATATAATTATTGGTTGTTGATCAGATTATGGTTGTATATAAGCTTGTGCGTTTCTCAGTATAGTGTTGTTCGTGCTAGATCGACATTGGTCTTATCTAGTGATTAAGAGCAGATCACTTTATAACTTTTTTAAGGGCTATTGATTTCAAATACTGGCTCTGTCTAGTGGTATCACAATAGATAGCTCTTATAAGAGCTGTCTGAAGCAAGGAAGCAGAGCTTTAATGGAGGTACCCAGTGAGTCATTACAGTTTCATAAAGCTGAACTGGACAATCTACATGAAAGGATGTTTTGGTGTCAAATGTACCACATTACTATTATGGCAGGGTTCAAATTACACTATATGGACAAAAGTATTGGGACACCTGACCATTAGCAGGGACTTTTATGACATCACATTTTAATGTTGGTCTCCCTTTGCCGCTATTACAGCTTCCACTCTTCTGGAAAGACTTTCCACAAGATTTTGTAGTGTTTTTGTGGTATTTTTTGCCCATTCATCCAGTAGAGAATTTGTAAGGTCAGGCAATCTTCGTTCCAACTCATCCCAAAGTTGTTAGAAGGGGATGACACAGGTTCCAGTGGTGTCGTGCTTTACAAAACTTGATCCAGCGCATGCCGTTGTACTAAGTGATGTAAGGCTTGCATGCAACTTGCTCAGCCATGGAAACCCATTCCATGAAACTTGTGCCACACAGTTTTTATGCCGATATTAAAGCCAGTGGAAGTCTGGAACTCATCAGCTATGGAATCAGCAGAGCATAGGCGACTTTTACGCACCATGCGCCTCAGCACTCTGTGACTAAATGATTAACATTGTGCACATATTTTCATGTTTAGCATTCTGTGGATACTCAGTACCAACATATTAGGAAGAAATGGTAAAATGGTCAGTCATTCTAAGAACAAACTATCTCATAGTATTATGTTAGTTCCCAACTGGATTGTATTACTGGATTGTAAAAATAATAGCCTTTTTAATTTATAGAACTGTCATGAAATGGATTTGAAGATCCACTGTGACGGGGGTTTTTGGAGGGGCCTGGCAGCCAGAAGACTCCCTGTAGACTATGGACCCTGTCTGTAAATATATTAGTTTGAGGGTACACACTTTGAGGGCGCCAGTGGACTCCTGTTGTCAACTGGACTTCAAATACAGGCTCATTCAGGATGTGTACGTTAGGATTTAAGCCTTTGTCCCATTCAATGTGTTTTCCCCAGGTTAAGATTGTATCCTATTCTGTACACCCCTGTAATTATGTCACCTTAGCCATTGTCTTCATGTAAGTCATTCAGTGTCCTGTTGTACAGTGATGTCATTTAGCAAGTTACTTTAATTGAGTGCACTCTGTATGTATCCGATACCTTTGTATCCTGAAAGGTGTGAGGCAGGATTTCCCCATTGTATGTCCTTCTGTTAAACTGATTATATTGTGTTGATTATGTGTCTTACTGTGTGTATTGTAATTAGGTTTACTCATGGTCATTTCTATCTGGATTACTAATGCTGTGATGTCATGTTTATGTGTATATAAGTCTGTGCTGTTGCACAAATAAAGAGAGTTGTTCTTCTTGCTATACCTGACTGCTAGATGTCCTGTCTATTTAGGTACAAAGAGCAAGAGTCCAGGAAAGACTTGCTGGGTGAATGCTGAGCTGTAAGTGGGGGGCTAAGGAGGTGATTCCCTACAACGGGCAGAGGGTCTACTACATCCGGTAGACGGTCCGTTACAAGAACATTTGACTTCATTAAAACTTAATAGTTCCTCTGCAAGCTCTGAGAGAAATATCCCAATGCCCCTGGCTCCTCCCCTTTCTCCAATGCCTGCACTAGAGCCTGCAACATAGGCTAACATCCCATTAGCCTGAATGCTTCCAGACACTTTCTTAGCGAATTCACAGGGCCCACACTGTGAGGAAGCGTGAGTGGTAAGTGCAGTAGCAGCATTTTTACGACATACTACTCGTAACTACTTGGCAGAAAGACATCTCATGCTTGGCTTCATCTTTCCTAAAGAAAACCAACATTTTTAGCTGTTTCATAACAATGAGCGATTATAATATGGATTACAAATGTTCAGAAGACATTGCCTAATAAATGCCTATATAATGTGTCAAACACCTAAATTTTTAGGAGTCACCACACTCATAATGGGAGTTGGAGATAACAATAGATTTTTATGGAACCACAGCGTACTGGTCTCTACATTTTCCAAGATGTGGATTAGACATTATTTTAAGATTTATTTCTAGATTGTGGCTGCTAAATTACACCCATCACTTGGTACAGTACTTAAACACTGTACTAGAAACAGAAGAGCAGTTATGTTCTTTTTATGTTCCTTAAAAGCACAAGGTATGCACACCCATGATTTTTACAGGAAATCTGTAAACACACAAGGAAAACAATGCAGTCCCAGGCATATCCGCTCTGTGATGCGTTAATAATCCTGCCAGATGAATTTTAAAGGATGTGAAGATTTGCTGTTCTCAACTACAGCAAATCCAACATTCAAAAATCCAATGTGATGTCAGGAGCCCAGCCTCTGTAAAGTTAGGTTTCCTGCAGCCACCCCTCTTTTCCTTTTTTCCACACCTCCTCAGATTGCTCCCATATACCGAGTGACAAGCTCTCAAGAGTTGCCACAGAACTTCAGACAGGGGTGTGATGAAGACTTTCCTGTAGCCTGGAGACACACTGACCTAAACTTTAACTCAATACTTCCAGCCTAAAAGGTAAGCAGGCAACTTGAACTAGAAGATTAATTGAATGCTTTCCTGGCTCAGAAGTTAACAATCAGTAGCTGTCACTAATGAAATGGGAAAACACTCAAGAACTATGGTCGGAAATTATTACTATTATTTTTATTTAATATAAACGGTTTTGTTTAATTTAAAAGATATTCAATTAAAATACATTTTTCCCTTGAGTTAATGTTATGTGTGTATGTATGTATACACACATACATATATAAGTTATAAAAAAAAAAAAAGGTTACTAATCCTAAAGATTCATTATTTACATTATTTTTACTTTCTGGTGTTCAGGGTAGTGCATTGTATTCTTGTGGCAGTGGTTTAAGGGTTAATGAAATGCTGTTTAAAGATACAAATTCTTCTTTGTCAGAGGCAGTTGAAGGCAGGAACTAAGATTTGACCATCCCTGATTGTTTATACTGTTAGTTGCAGTCCAGATGCACCAGCTTTGTAAATTATTATTCTTTCTGACATTGTACAGAAAGTGCTTTTAAGTACAGTTTACACTTCTAAACTAACAAGTATCCTGAAAATTCAACTAACCTCATACAATTCCAGGATATGCCATGTAAAAACCACATACAACTGGCTTGCTACCGTAGGTGACCTATAGCACATAATGACAGTTAAAGGACATTAAACTTTTGTAACCCTTGCTTCCTTGGGGTCTGTCTTCAGTGGAGGTCTCTCTCTGCACAAGCAAAGAGAGATAGTTGCCAACCAGACTGGACAGTCTGCTTCCCAGGAAGGCATAGCAACTGCCAGTCAGAGCATAAACCGACACAGTACAAGCCCGTGTAGCCTCATACAAGGACAATTTAATTTTCACTTGTGCTTTTATATTAGAAAAATAATCAAAATACTTGATGCTATTCCACCGCTACATAGACTTTGTCTAAGTAGATGGAAGTGCCCAAAAAGGGGGAACCGTGTGTAAGACGTCTGTTACGTGAGGTTGAGCTGGTACGCACACCCAAATTCATAACCTTTGGCAGTTTTTTAAACAGACATTGAAATATATAGTTAGGTGGTGTAATGTTTTTAGACCAGACAACAGAGATTCTGCAGCTATGTAAAATTCAACTCACTAAAATGGAGCAGTAATGGAAAAAAAAAACTCAATTTTGACCAAAAAAAGCATAAAAACTTTCTTTTGAATTGATATTTTATTGCAGACAGGACAGTTATAATTAGATGAGTTTATTCTTAGTACATTTTTTCTTTTTGGTCAAACACTATGAATTTAATTTTAGCTGTGGCTATCCATTTTTCCTCTTTTTAATGCACTAATTATTACACAAGTGTCATTTGCGAGGTTGTCACCTACATGGATGTGACAATAGAAAAGTGCCATTTTGCAAACATTTGCACAACCACAAGGAGCGCTGAAAAACCAATAACTTGAGCGATGATTTCCCTTGGAACAGGCCCAAACAGAACAGCTCCATAAGACAACATGTACACAAAATATTAAGTAGATGTAAAAAAGAAACAAATCCAATAAAATAAACAACTACTAAATACAGTACTAAAAGGAGGCTTACTATATGCAAGATTGTTTGTTGGATGATTTGGTTTCTTTATAAGTGAGCTGTGCCGTCTTGGCTACTGCTCTAATTAAAGTCCAATATAATAATCCTATTGTTTACCAGTGGTAATATCAGAAGCCGGGTCTGGGCTTAGTGTGAATAAAGCATACCGCACAATAAATCCACACGTAGTTTTATTTTTAAGCACTGCACGCACTTTTTTATATTCATGACCTTTCTAAAAAAAATCCCCAACTATCTTTAATGTACTCGTGGGGCTTTAGAAAACACAGGCCTACAACATGCAATGTAAATCCAAGCAATGGCACAGTCGCTTGGAAATAAAAAATCATGGGATTAGGATTAATGTGAGCAGGGAGCTCTGGCAGGCTTTGACTAGCATTACATTAAACAGCCACATTGTCTGCATGGTATTTGCTAAGAGAACATCCCGCCTTGTGGAATTCCCTCATACTCAGTCACAAACAAATGGATGGGGTAGTCTAGTAGTCACTGTATAACACAGCACTATTATTAGAACATGCTGGTTAACACATTAAGCACCAGAAATGCAATACAGAGACAAGACGTGGAGTTAAAATACATAAATATATACCGTATACATTTGTCGGTCATTCTACTTAGTTGTGCAAAAAAAAAAAAATGTGAGCCATTCATTTATGTGGAAGAATCCCCAAAATGAATTATTTAAATGTACCATTCAGTATGGCTGATGTATGTATTCAAGTACACATATCCCCTTCTTACTTCCCCAAAATTGTTACGTCGGGGAGGACAGGGCAGACCGTCAAAATATTTCACATTATACTGAGGTATTTATATTTTAAATATATGTATATATCTGTTTTGAATACATATTGCTATATTACTACCTTCCTTGCCGTGACAAAATGTCTGAAAATTTGCTACATATTGAATATTTATTCCATATTAAAGTTGTGTGTTTGAAAATGAAAGTTTACTGAATAGAGAGAATTGCAGGGACGGAGATGGGAATTTCAATCTTTAGGCCAAAGTAACAAGTAGTTTACAAAGTAGTAGTAGTAAGTTGAACAAAAATCTCCAATACAACTGAATGGGATGTTTTTTTTCCAATTCAGCTGCATTCACCTTAAATTTGAAATGCCAGTTTCAGTTCCCTGGAATTCTCTCTTTATTGAGAAGACCCTTCTAATTGTTTGACTGTGTGCCATGCAGGTTAAACAGTGTTTGTTTAGTGTGGCTTGTGTATATATAATAATGATGTTGCTGAAACAATACTCCCAGTATTGTACCAATACAAACAGAAACGCATTGAACATTCCGGCTGGTTTAGTGACTGCTCTACTTGCATTACTTTCTCAAACAATCACAAAGTGCTAGTCTCGGTTGTAAAGAAATAGAAAATATTTAACAGTAGCTTCACACTACAGTCATAACCCAAACAATAGATTCTGTTTGACAGATTAGATGCTGACATATGTGCCAGACAGCTGCTTACATATAACCAGTGTACCCTATACCTCTGGTTTATGTCTTTCTCTGGGAATCCAGTTGAAAGCCAAGTAGAAACAGGAATGCTGCTTTGCCCAGAATGATGGCATGTGTTGCTTTAACCTAATATGGGCTGCAAAATGAGTTGTAGTACAAAAAAGCATTATGGCCATAGTAGTCTGGCAATAAATATAGGATATTTGTACAGTAGTTAAGCCAATATACCAAGCCTGAGAATACTTTAATAATGAGAATAAGGAATTTTAAGCAGGGGAATGTTGTGTTATTTCCAAAGCAAGTTTGATTTGAAATATGCAGTGACGTAACCACATTTGTGGAACGTCGCACTGGCGTAAGTCAACTGTAAATGTTACCGTGAAAAATGACAGAATGGACTATGACCGTGCCACAATGCAGCTGTAATATACTGGTCAAAGTGGACAGACTTCTGGGTGACCTGGCACTTAAAACATCAAGCACTCTGAGCTGTGTAAAAAAGAACCAATCACCTAACAAATGAAGTCATAGAAAGGAACAGCTCCTGATTTCTGCATGGCTACAAAAAAATAAAAACACACAAAGGCTTGGAAAGAAATGTGTAATCGCCGATGGCCACAAAATGCTGCCTTCTGACCGTTTGCAAACTTCTGTGTATGGATAATGGAAGTCATAGTCTCAACACAAAGGATGGGCCTCCTGAGGGAAGCCCTCCTTTTAAAGGGACAGTAACCACAGTAGGTATAGTTTTATTCTCAGAGTTTAAGAGAAAATCAAAGATGGTCACATTAAAAATGAATAAAAAGCAGCTAAAATAAAAAAAGTATTTTGTTATTGATCAAACATTTCTGATACGTCCTGTCTTAGATGTTGAAAGCCATTTTCACTAATGTTTGCTTAAAATGATGAACTGGTATTATAATAAAACTATTGTTTGCTCAAACCTATAAAGCTCCACAAATACACTACTGTTTAAACGTTTGGGGTCATTTAGAAATGTCCTTGTTTTCCATGAAAATATACATGAAATGAGTTGAAAAAAAAACAGGATACACACAGACATTGACAAGGTTAGAAATAATGATTTTGATTCTAAAGGACAGTTTTATTGATTCTTTAATCATTTAAAGCCACATTTTTTAATTGAAATGTTTTTTATACAGTTCAGCTGAAAACTGTTGTGCTGATTAAAAAAACAATGTAAACAGGCTTTCTTTAGAACCAAAATCATTTCTAGGAGTAAAAAATATAAATCTCAGTAATCTTGCTCTATTCAGTATTAATAAACAAAAACATCTTGATTGCACAGAGATGTTTGGTAGTCCCACGTGATGCTCCCATATGACGTACGGTTAGTAATGGTTTAGGAGCCCCTCTTCTAGTCTCCAAAGATTGTATACGGAAAAGAGTAGCTGAGGTGAAAATGTTTTAAATATTTATTATCTTACTCCATAAGCGTTTAGCTCCTTAACAGTGACGTCTATGACTAAGCTCCCTGATAAAGGCACAAAGTGTGTAAGTGGGTCTTTGTCCCCAGGAAAGCTCCCCCAGGTGTTCCAGTTGCACTGTGTAAGTTAATAAATATTTACATCTAAGCTGCTGTGTTCCGTATTCAATCTTTGGAGACTGGAGGAGGTCCTAAACCGTTGCAAAGCTTCATAAATAATTAATCTCGTCAACATCCTTACTGCATTTCCTGATCATTTTGTAGCCCATTTGATGTGACATTTCTAAGTGACCCCAAACTTTTGTAAGGTAGTGTATATTAATGCGGTATACATTATACCATACAATCTTTGCAAGATATGTTTCAAGAACTACTGGCTTAACGTACAGAATAATGAAAGGTATACAGCTGAAGTATATTGTTAGGCTTCACTGCTCATTTAGAAACTTTACCTTGGACAATACACACTATACTACCAGTGGGTTTTTTATGGGTGCTTGAGGGGTACATAGCAGGCTAGGTCGTAAGTTTTTTTTAATGGCAGCATACAGGAGAACATTTTGTAGTGACATGGAATATTAACATGTATATTTATGATGGCTAAGTTTTGACATCCCAGCTGCTGGATAGTAGGGTTCCATGATGCTCTGCCTGTCCCTTGGGTATTACGAGAGTCTGAGCCCACAGCAGCTGGAACACCAAAGGCTAGACATCACTGTTGTGGATGACGACAATGGAAAACAATTAATTAAAACACACTATGCGACTGTGCTTGTTTCTATTAGTAGGTACTGGTCTACTAGAGAGGCCCTTATTAATTTGCATGATTCACTTGCACTATGATTTCCTAACTCTCCACTTTCCTACTTACTCAGCTCCACCACAAGGATCTCTAAATTCAGG
Source organism: Pelodytes ibericus (assembly GCA_036172795.1). NCBI lineage: Eukaryota > Metazoa > Chordata > Amphibia > Anura > Pelodytidae > Pelodytes > Pelodytes ibericus. The sequence goes on along the minus strand of CM069861.1, from coordinate 78,707,302 downwards.
CAGAAGATTAAGGTCCCTTTTTTCACTCTGCGCACGGACACCTCTGTCTCCTCTTTCTGCACTTCTTCTATAACCTGCACACCCCTCTGTCTTTCTGTAGCCATGGAGAAGGTCCAGCACATAACTCGCTCAGCAATGAGGAGAGCCTCAAACATTGAGGTCAACCCACAGACCCGTCAAAACCTTCAGGAGCTCTTTGTGAATTTCTCGCTGATTCTCATATGCCTGCTGCTCATCTGTATCATTGTGATGCTTCTCTGATGGTTCCCAAAGCCCATCCTTTAAATACAGCTCAAAAAGACAGACTATACATCAGCCTCTAAGGAAGAGCTCAGCTCTATTCAGGCCTCTGTAAAGATGTGATATACAGTTTATCAGCTTGCACGATGGGTAGTTCCTCAGCTTTGTTTATCCTATGTATGTCTTATCTGTTCGTTAAGAGCCTTGTTTTGTAGATGTGAAATGCGTTTACAACAATGTATAAAAAAAAAAAAAAAAAAAGAGGATAGAGAGATGGTTGAGAAAAGCCAGATGCAGTCAGATGTTATGCACGAATGTCCAACTCCAGCCATTTCTCAGAAATCTCGAGATTGGCACAGCTCTGGAATGTTTATTATTGCTTCTATATGCAGTGTTCATTCCCATGGTGTGATAAAACAAAAATTAAAGCATGATCAGAGCACTGAATACCAAGTTGCTATTTATAACTTTGTACTTAAAAGGATGCAGTCTCTCTTTATCAGAAATTTAGAAAGTAAGCATTGTAAGTGGAATGTGATTTTTTAATCACGGCACATTACTGAATATGCTAGAAGTTTCATGAAAGGAAATAAACAGATCATTGCCAGTTAAAGTCAGTGGTGTCACACAACTGTAATAGGTTTATAGATGTTTAGGCTACTTTATGGTTTGAAATCCAACCTCAGCACGAACAGCTAATGATGAAATACATGGACAATGGCAGATTGTATTATTAAATAGACAATGTGGCCTTAAAGGTTTACTATAGCTAAAAGACAAAGGATCATAGCCAAAGAGATAATACATTTGTCAATTTCACAGCTATATTATCATAACATAGTTGTATATTGGCATGTTACCCTACAAGTATTTGGTTTTTCTCAGATCTATAAAAAGCATGTAGGAATAAATAATAGTTAAACAATAAAAGATATTAGAAAGTGTTTGGTTATTTTTTTTTCTAATGTGTTATCATGACTAGTGTTAATTTTGACAGCACATTTTGATTTACCGTATTTGCTCGATTATAAGACAAGGTTTTTTTCAGAATTTTTTTTCTGAAAATTGAGGTCAGATTATAAGACATGGATCCAGGTCCCCAGCAGAGCTGCAGGGGACCTGGATCCCTCTCTAGCAGCAGGGGAGGTCTGCGCTCATCGCGCAGACATCCTCTGCTGCCCCACTAGCCACCAGGGAGAATCCTCCATGCTGCCCGACACCTCCGTCTATTATGACGGACCAGCTGTCTGTCATAATAGACGGAGGTGTCGGGCAGCATGGAGGATGTTTGCACGTATCGTGCAGACATCCCCCCGGTGCCCCCACTAGCCACCAGGGATCTATTTACATGTTAGGGGGAGGGAGGGGGCAGGGAGACAGGGGGAGGGATGGGGGGCAGAACAACAAAGAGGGGAGAAGAGACAGAGCAACAAGGGGAGGGAGGAAGGAAGAGACAGAGCAACAAGGGGGGGGAGAGACAGAGGGAGGGGGGGGGAGACAGAGGGAGGGGGGGACAGAGCAACAAGGGGAGGGGGCAGAGAGAAACAAGGGGGAGTCAAAGGGAAGGGGAGAGAGACAAAGCTGGGGGCAAGGGAAAGAGAGAGGCAGCATTGGCACATAAAAAGGAAATAAAAACAAGAAATGCATTTTTTGATATCATTTTTTTATTAAAAAATCAATTTACATGTGAATTTATACAAATTTAACTTTTTTCCTATAGGGTAGTCTTATATTCAGGCTTTTTGTTTTTTTCCTAAAGGAAAATCCAAAGTTTGGGGGGTCGTCTTATAATCTGGGTCGTCTTATAATCGAGCAAATACGGTAGTTTTCGTTCAAGTCTTTTGACTAAAATGCTATTTTGTTGTATTTTATTCGTCTGCATTTTTTTAGTCTAGTTTTAGTCAACTAAATCTCCAGTAGACTTTAGTTGACTAAATCTCCAGCACTGAGGGAAGGAACATGTCTGGGGATGCTGTTCCAAAGTGTTAAGTAACAGGACCAGGTGAATCAGATGGAGGCGTGACCTCGTCCTCTACAGTTTGCAGGGCAGACTGGCACAGGGAGTCTGTGGCTCACACGACTGGACTTTCACAGAGCTCCATGGGAACCAGAAGTCCAAATAGGTAAATGCAATAGTCCCTCAATAACATTTTAGTAAGTTAACAAAAATTGCAATCGATTTTAGTCATAGTTTAGCCCTATTAACTTAGTTTTTATGTAGTTATTGTTTAGTTTTAGTCACTGAAAACATGCAGTTGACGAAAACTATGACAAAAATGTTTAGTTAAAGAAATTAACACTGATCACAAAGGAAAGGCTAGGGACCATATTTCTATAAAACATTACTATTGTTGCCCAATTTCTAGACGGATTTCACTTAGACAATATATAAATATAAGGTATAAACTGGCGGAAGGTATTAGGAGTTGAAGTTCAGCAGCAGCCGGAAGTGACTACAGGTATCCGTCGCTTAACATCCACAATACATTCTGATACATAGGACGTTAAGCAAATCGGACATTAAATGACCACCCTATAACTGATAACGAACAGTGTCATGTGACAATACACATCCATGAAGGAGCCGTGGGTGTGTGAAAGAGCCGGCATCTTGGTTTTGGGACCGGATGTAAATCCAACCCGATGTTGTCCAATCACACTTTTACAACAGACCCCAGTAAATGTCCACCACAAGCATTGCTAGTGCCTACAGTCCATTCACCACTGCTATTTAAATACCTCTCCTCCTTCTGCACCTGTAATTATAGCATCTTTTTTAGAACCCAATACAACTTTCAATATCCAAGAGAAATCCAGCATTGTAGATCAGGAAAGTGAATCTCAAGAATAAAAAACATTAAACATGTTTACCTTTATATTACTAAAAATAAAGCCAGGGCTTGACAAATGTAATTTTTTTTTTAGTTTTAGGAGCCAGCAAAAAAATCTAGGAGCCAGACAACCACACATACCCGCAAAAATACACACAATCACACAGCCATGTAAATACATACGCTTGCAGACTCTCACACACAAAGTTCCACTTTCCGTATTTATCGGCGTATAACACGCGCCGTCGTATAACACGCACCTAATTTTAAGAAGGAAATTTCAGGGAAAAAATCTTAAGAATTTAAATTAAGAACTTTGAAGCCCAATAATCCATTTTAATATGCCAGGATATTGCCCCCAATATGCCATTTAATATGCAGGATATTGCCCACAATATGCCATTTTAATATGCCAGATATTGCCCCCAATATGCCATTTAATATGCAGGATATTGCCCCCAATATGCCATTTAATATGCAGGATATTGCCCCCAATATGCCATTTAATATGCAGGATATTGCCCCCAATATGCCATTTTAATATGCCAGATATTGCCCCCAATATGCCATTATATGTAGGATATTGCCCCCAATATGCCAGATATTGCCCCAATATGCCATTTACTATGCAGGATATTGCCCCCAATATGCCAGATATTGCCCCAATATGCCATTTACTATGCAGGATATTGCCCCCAATATGCCAGATATTGCCCCAATATGCCATTTACTATGCAGGATATTGCCCCCAATATGCCAGGATATTGCCCCTAAGTATGCTCGTTATACCACCCTCCTCCCCCCCCCTTCCCCAGACCCCAGTACTTACCTCGTTCCTGCTCTGTCCCCCGGTGCTCTGAAGCTGCGTGGCTGTGAGGGAAGCGTTGTGAGCTTCCCTCCAGCCGCGCGGTCAATAAAGTGTGTTTTAAAAAAAACACACTTTATTGACCGCGCGGCTGGAGGGAAGTTCACAACGCTTCCCTCGCAGCCACGCAGCTTCAGAGCACCGGGGGACAGAGCAGGAACGAGGTAAGTTGTAGATTTTTTTTTTTCGGCGTATAACACGCACACACCATTTTCTCCCTATTTTCAGGGAGAAAAAGTGCGTGTTATACGCCGATAAATACGGTACATGCACAGAAAATCACACACAGTCCCATACAGTTCCACATACACAGAAAATCACACAGTCCCATAGACAGAGACAGTTACTTATGAAAATAAGAGTCACATAGACAGACCGAACGGACAGACCGAAAATCACAGACAGTCACAGAGACAGTAACATACACAGAAAATCAGTCACATAGACAGAGACAGTTCCACTTACATACACAGAAAGTCACAGAGGCAGACAGAAACAGATGGTCAAAAAGACATCCATAGACAGATAGAGTCAGACACATTGACATACAGACCTGACAAGTCAGCCGTTTTAAAAAAATAAATAAAAGTAAAATAAAATGTGCGTGTTTCACGGTGTCCCCTTCCCTGCTGCTTTGCTTGATTGCAGGGGAGGGGATCACTTCCATGTCATCTCAGTCTGCCAGGCACAGGCGTGTTGTCACGTGACACGGATGTCACGTGTTTCCCTGAACTCATACTTTGAAGCGCGATGCGCAAGGTGGCGGAGCTGGCAGTGTGTGCAAAACAGCACATGCTGCCTCCTCGCGCTGCGCTGTCCACATAACAGAAAACCCCCATGGGTCCCAGAGGTGAGCGGGTGCCAATACCCGGGCTCCAGGTCTAATTTCCTGGTCGCCATGGCGACCTGGCGCCCGGGGTTTGTCGAGCCCTGAATAAAGCAACCTAATAACTTTTATAACCTTGAAAGGTCACTGTAGGAACATATTTTACCATAACTATGTGTATGGATGTGGATTGTACCTTCATAAACTGAAAATGTTAAGACTGCCAACTTCTCTGAAAAGAAAAATAATAATTAGCAACCATGTCTGTTAGTAAAACACCTGCTAAGATGACAACCATTCCATACAATGACAGACTAATCAAAGCAGGTCATACAAGAGACTACTTGGATTGTCCTTACAAAGTGAAGAAAACGTTACCATATTATTTACTGCAGCTATTTAATATGGTACTGTATGGTAAGATTATACACAAAATTCAAATAAATACGCAAGCTAATAATACAATTATCAGTTGCAAAGATCATGCGATTATATGCTTCTACGTGGAGGAAACTGCTACATAGAACTGATTATTCAGTTGGTTGGTACATATTATTTTAAATTCCAACACATCCACAGAGTATGTTTATTTTTATTAATTTTTTACTTATGTTGACATGAAGGTTTAGCTCATTATTTAAAAGGGACATAACAACAAAGTACAAAATGTTTAAAAAAATAAATAAATAAATAAACACTTTACAGGAAAAATTCATAATGGATTACATTCAATTTTATTTCCGACTAACTCACGAAACCAGTGAGAGGCTTCCCACTTTTGATGGAATGCAGTTGACAGTAGTGATGTTTTCCAGTCACAGTGTTTGGAGTGTTCCCTTCACTACCAATAACTTGTCCCCTCACTGCGGCTTGCAGGGGAGTTTGTAAAGTGTACTGCATTTCAGTAATTCACATACTCTAACCTAATTATGAAGCAAAACATTTGGACACAATTGCCAAGTGACAACCCACAGCTATTGGGGAAACAAAGGCCTTTTTTGTAAATAGCAGGTTAAAGAAAATGCATTTAAATACAGTTAAAAGGGGGTGCAGAAAAGCATTTTCCTGTGTAATATTTACATTTAATCCCCATCTTTCGTTTACTGAAAATGTTCCTGGTAGTTTGCACTAACTACTATATATTGAATTATTTTCATCTTAAAACAATTTGAAATACACATTACATACAAACCATATCCTTCAAAACATGTTTCTGGTATATATCCAAGAACTGAAGAACAACAGTTGTGCAATTCACTATATTGACATAACAAAGTCTGTGAATCCATTATATCCTCTCAGCTGTATAAGTGACTAGAAAACCACTCTTGTAATTGTATGCCAATGAGAGCCACACTAGAGTTATGTTCATCCCACCCACACTGTATACAGAAGTTCCAACACAAAACTACCACTACCACAATGCAGGCCTCACATCAAGAAAAGTTATGCAACTCTTTGGCTAAACAATACATTCATAATTATTAAGTTTGCTTGGATGCCGATTGCAAGCCAGGATACCTTAATTGCAGTCAACTGATTAATACTACAGCATATTACAGTCTTATTCTGATTAAATAGGATTTGCATTGAATAGTAGACCATGAATCTGTTCCCAGTTTAAAAGTTCAGGACCTCATAATATTGTCTTGTTGCCATGGCAACTCTCTTCAGTAGTCATCCAAAAACAGAGAAAGCAGTTAAAACTAATCACTCTCAACTTCTCCAAAAAGTTTGCAGCCACACCAGGTAATGGTGGTCATATAGTTTGAGTATTTCAGACAAGCCTTGCTTTATCGTTTCTATCGCGCACAGCTGGTGTCAACAGGGAATCCATACAGTTCCACCAAGGATTGCAGTGGTGATTGCTTGATCAATAACGATGGTACATTTTTTGAAGACATAGAAACATAGAATGTGTCGGCAGATAAGAACCATTCGGTCCATCTAGTCTGCCCAATTTTTTTTGGAGTACTTTTATTAGTCCCCCGTTCCCGGTCTTATAGCTAGGATAGCCTTGTGTCTATCCCACGTATGCTTAAAATCCTTGACTGTGTTTACCTCTACCACTTCTGCTGGAAGGCTATTCAATACATCCACTACCCTCTCAGTAAAGTAATACTTCCTGATATTACTTTTAAATCGTTGCCCCTCTAATTTAAGACTATGTACTCTAGTTGTGGTAGTTTTTCTTCTTTTAAATATACTCTCTTCCTTTACTGTGTTGATTCCCTTTATGTATTTAAAGGGCAAACTGTATTTAAAGACAAACTGTACATTTTCAAAGTAATGCTTTCTTAATAGTTCTAGAATATTGTCTTTATTTACACACCAATGGTTATAGAGACACATTAGAAAACATCAAAGGTACAGATAAATCTGGTTAAAAAAGACCATATATTACAGTTCCAAGACAGTCATGCAGATTTATATTTGGCCAGCTAGGGTATTTCATTTGTATGAGCCATATCTAGCCACATCTAGATTATGAAGATTTCTTTCCAGTCTTCGTAATAAGATTTTATTAGTAAACTGGAGTTATACATTATATGAATTCAATTTTTTATCACATTATTATTCAACCTTTCATCAAGCATACAGACTGTACGCTTCTGTCCAGTCTGTACACACACAAAAAAAATCAACTATAAGGCAGTCCTAGAAATTGGGTATTGTGACATTGCCCAGACAGCTTACAGAATGAGCCATATTATCAACAAGAGAATGCAGTGTAAACCTTAAACATTGGAGTATTCTAGTAACCCAAAATACATATTTTATATTTATAAAAAATTATATTTTTTCAATAGATACAACAGAGCCAGAGAACGAAAACAAAAAAAATTCATAAACCAAAAAGGAGTGTCAGAGGATCGCTGGGCACAATGGATCTCGCAAACAACAGAGGCCTGAACCTAATGCTGAATTTCATGCTGATTGTGATGGTACTTCTACTAATGTTCATTCTGGTGAAGCTTCTGTGAGATTTAACCATGGTTTTTGCCTTCGGTGTCAAGTCAATAACTATTGACATAACTATGAGAAATAAAGACTACCACCAAACCTGCAACTCATTTGGGACTTAAATAACAAAACACTGGCATCAGATGTGGACCACTGATCTCTGTCCACATTCTACAGGTATTCAGCACAGGACCATAAATGTGCAACATACAAAAGAAAGATGGACTTAATGGTATTATCTACTACTAACCAATATTTGCCATATCAGTGATATATATGCCATTGTGCACAATAATTTTACAAATTCTACACAGTTTTCTTGAACTGACCGTTCCACTCAACAATTTCCTACTGAACTAGTGGATGAACACACTAAACACGTATTCTTTTAAGAGCACAGCTGTTTTTATACTAGATACTAATCTAAAGCAGGTCTGTACAAAGCAAATAAGATTTTAGAGCGCATTTGCTATGCACTAGTACAAAACATACACATTTTCACACCATAATCTTTGCAGGAAAATCTAGCACTTTGATATGAATTTGGTTTTTATGCTTTTATTTAATGTTGAACACTTTTACACTGTATTAACAAATTAATTACCGAGTAAACAAGAAAAAAAAGCAATAAGGCAGTAATTTAAAAATATTTAAAAAATCTTGACAGTTCATGGGGATTCTCTGACTGAAAGTGAACCTAATAAAAAGTTGTTTGAATTGTGTGTGGAGATTTGTGTATTTCAGGGATATACACAATTTAAATTACAGGGTTTTTTTTGTTTTTAATTAAACAGGTTACTAAACTGAGAATGATGCTATTTTTTTATATACTCAAGAAGAGACTCCTCTCAGAAATGTTTGATAACTAGCAACAATAAAGTTACTCTACAATAAATTATATACCAAGTAATATATATATACACACACACAACTATATTTAGTGCAGGGCTTGACAAATCTAATTTGATTTTAGGAGCCAGCAAAAAAAATTAGGAGCCAGACAATCACGCAAGCATACACGCAATTCATAAACACACACGCCTACTTCACATATATACACACACACACACCTACTTTATATATACACATATATACAAACCCCTCACACACACACCTACCGGTACTTTACATATACACATATATACAATCAACTCACACACACCTACTTTACCTATACACATATATACAAACACCTCACACACACCTACTTTACATATACACATATATACAAACACCTCACACACACCTACTTTACATATACACATATATACAAACACCTCACACACACCTACTTTACATATACACATATATACAAACACCTCACACACACCTACTTTATATATACCCATATATACAAACACCTCACACACACCTGCTTTACATATACACAAATATACAAACACCTCACACACACCTACTTTACATATAACACCTCACACACCTACTTTACATATACACACATATACAGACTCCACACACACACACACCTACTTTACATATACACATATATCCAAACACCTCACACACCTGCTTTACATATCCCCATATATACAAACACCTCACACACACCTAGTACTTTACATACTTACATATATACAAACACCTCACACACACCTACTTTACATATACCCATATATCCAAACACAACACCTCACACACACCTACTTTACATACTTACATATATACAAACACACACCCACCTCACACAGTGTTTTCTTGGTTTCTTCTTAACGCTGCAGCATGTCTTTATTCATTGGCCTGCTGAGTGCCAGGATGTCATGTGACGACACCCGGCACTCAGACACGCGTTGCGCGAGGGGGCGGAGCTTGCAGTCTGTGCAATCAGCACAGACTTTACCCCCTCGCGCTGCGAAATAATAAAAACAAATCGGATGGCAGCGGTAAGGGGACAGGGAGAGTAACTTCACCCAGGCGCCAGCTCTCATTTCCTGGTCGCCATGGCGACCTGGCGCCTGGGGTTTGTCGAGCCCTAATTTAGTGACCACAATTAAAAAATCTTTTCAGAATAAAGATATTATATAAATGACTGCACCAGAAGACTGTGGGAGATGTAGGAGCTAGTCCTGGACAGACTGTAATGCCCTTTTAATTAAATATGACAAAATTATTTTAATGCAGTCTTGGTATATATATTTCATAAATGACCCTGTAAAGTGTTCACTGGAAATGTGATAAGCTATGTTATGAAGTACTTTCTATTTTAACTGCTTGCCCCACTAAAACACATATCTAATTTCACTCTCACTTAAAAATATATATTTCTTGGATACGTTAGTATTCAAAAGAATTTTTCTAACTTCAGGTTCTACTGTATAGAAATTACAAAATGTAATATTATTATTAAAAGAATGTTCTAGAAATACTAAATAAAATCCATCATCACCACAAAAGAAATGTTTAACATGATATGATGTGTAAATAAATTCATTTTTTTTTATCAATGTCTTTTTGCTATTATTGTTTGCGTTCATATATTTAAATAATTCCCAAGTTTAAAAAGTGTTTCATTACACCAAATTATTTTCACAAAATGCATAAATGTTATGATTTTTTGAAATGGTACACACATGAATTAAAAAGATATCTGGTGTCAATTATGTAAGCTGGAGGGAGGAGAACAAGAACAGTTAAAGGGACACTACCACTTACATAAGATGAAACTAGATTACCTGTGCATCTAAAATAGCACATAGATATATGTGTGTTTATTTCGATGTTTGAGTTAATTGCATTTAAAAGTATCAATAAAGTTAGGTGTCTATCTCCTGAATCCATTTTGTGAATTTTACCCACTTTACAACTGTGGCCAGAGCCTGCATGAAGAAGTGATAAGATACACCCCAGCACAGATTTTACACATAAGACAAAAAAGGGAAACGTGTGGCTTTTTATTCTTAATATGCAACTTATTTTCAGTGCAGATAATTCCAGATAAGAAATGGCAGAGAATTATAGTCCAATAAAGTGATCTAAAATAAACCCAATTTTGCACAGTCTGTAAGTGAAATCTTAAACAAAAGTAAGATAACTTTTTTATTTTGGTGCAACAGGCGCACAGTAGCCTTTATTGGCAGAGATCGTTTTATACATGGGGTAGACAGGAATTATGGTGCAACATTTGTAACAGAAACACCTGTACACATTCTCCAATGGGTGGGAATACAGAGTCTCTCTGCATATCCACTATGGCACATGTGCCAAGCAGTTCGCCACCACTGGAGTAGAGTGCCGATGTGAAGCAAAATATCCTTCTAAAGAATACTTCAATGTGACTTGCCCGAATACAGACGCTCTAGGCTTCCTACACTAGAGATGATTTCAGTTATTACTGTACATAATGTATATTCACCTCCCACACAGAAATCATAAATTATATGACACATATTTTGTAACTATAAACTATGCTACAGAACAGATCTTTAATAATTCATGTTATTTACCATTAACTCTGACAATGTTGTCTCAGACCAAAATGATCAGAAACACGACACTTGGCAGTTTACACAAATAGCAATCCTGGTCCAGTTCTATAAAAGCAGCATTCCCCGTGGAAGCTAATGAAGTGTTCATATTACCTGCTCTGTTTTGCTAATTGACCCAATTCAATTTCCAAAACAGGCCCCTACAAGTACCACAGTATACACTGTACGACCTTCATACTTTAGCATTTAATAAGATTAACACCCAATAAACAAGGCCTATTCAGACAGTAATCCTATTACAGTAATCACCCTGCTACATACTTACTAAATAAGATGAAATGTGTGTAAGCAGAGTAATACAGGAAGAAAAACTAATCAGTAAAGCAACAAACACTAAGTCAATAAAGCAACAGTGCCTCTTTCAGGATTTTAGTCAATATAACACCAATTAAAGGCTTGCATCGCATTTTTAAACACAATATTTATTTAGTGTGTATGTGTAAGTCCTAAAACTAGAAATCTATTTTAGGCTAAAGATGGTTTGACTGCTATATTTAGCTCTAACTGTAGAATTAGTTTATCTAAACACAATGAAACACTGCTCTATGACTGTTTTAATACAGACAAGGTAGAAAACGTAATCTCTCACGATGTCTGTGCATGCATAATCCAGGGCAGTTGGACTGCGTAAGGCTTCTTCAATTCAATAAACATACACAGATTTTAAGTTTGAGAGCAGGGCTCTTTACCTCATGTATTAGTCTGTTCTTGTTCATCTAACTTAGCATGTAATCCCCCTCTATGCTCTGTACCAAGCACTATGCAAATTGTTGGTGCACTATAAATAAATGTTAATGTAATGTATTTATAGTGCCACATGTTGATTAAATATAGCTGTATAGCATAACTAATGTGGTCTATAGTGTATTTTTTAGCATTTTTAAATGGAATGTAAATCTAGTGGAGAGACAGCAGGTAGTAGGCCTGTACCAGAGAACTTGTTCAGCTCCAGAGAGGACCTCTATGGATAAATTACAGAAGTATCAGGGATCTCCATTCTACAAGTGAATATCAACACATGGAGTGAATTCTCTGGTTTCTTATCCAAACCCACAACGTAAACAGATATGTATGCTTAACCCCTAAAGGACTAGGGATTTTACAGCGTAAAATCCCAAAGCAAATGTTTCCATTTTTGTTATGTGGCTGCTTAAATGTAAATTTCCCTCTTTATCATTTATGCACCGATATGCGTTATATATTGTTTTTAAAACAATATATAACATAAAAAATTATGATCAGCAAGGGATGGGTAGAGTCACCTTTATTAACTTTACAGGAACTGCTGCTGGGGTTTTTTTTGACCGATCAGTCACTTCCTGTACTGCACAATCAGTATGCACGTTAAGTCACAATTTTTTTTTCCTATTTTTTATTTTATTTGTAAAATACCACTTCTCCCTGTGTTATATGATTTTCAAATCAAACGTCTGTGAAGTACCATTAAAAAGATAGCGTGGTTACATTGTCCATAAAGCAAAGAGATTTGAGGAATTATTTTGTGAAGCTGCTGCTTCACAGACTCAGTCGCTAGTGGTGTATTGTCAAAACTGGGAGGGTGGAAATGAGATCACTGAGGAGAATGCCAAGAAAGATGATAATGTGAATAGTAAGGAGGAATGATAGTGAATTAGGATGGACCATGAGAAGAAGGGGCATTCAGAGACTGAGAGGAGTTACACATGATGCCGGCATAGGAATACCAGAGCACAGTAAATGCTGGAGGTCCATAGCTAAGCGTAGTTTGTTTAATACCTTGGACCAGAAAAAATATATAGTTTAATCCAGGGCTTGACAAATTTAATTTTATTCTAGGAGCCAGCAAAAATTTTTAGGAGCCAGACAATCACGCAAACATACACGCAATTCATAAACACACACACCAACCCTAGTCACATATACACCCCACACACACCAACCCACGTCACATATACACCCCACACACCAACCCACTTCACATATACACACACACACTTCACATATACACATATACACCTCCCCCCACACCTCACATATATACTCCCCCCCACACCTCACATATATACTCCCCCCCACACCTCACATATATACTCCCCCCCACATATACATCCCTCCCCCCTTCACATATACACCTCCCCCCACACTTTACACATATATACCCCCCCTTCACATATACACCTCCCCCCCACACTTCACATATATACCCCACTTCACACATATATACCCCCCCTTCACATATACACCCCCCCCCACACTTCACATATACACCTCCCCACCCACACATCACATATACACCTCCCCCCCCACACATCACATATACACCTCCCCCCCACACTTCACATATATACCCCCCCTTCACATATACATCTCCCCCCCACACTTCACATATACATCTCCCCCCCACACTTCACATATACATCTCCCCCCCACACTTCACATATACATCTCCCCCCCACACTTCACATATACATCTCCCCCCCACACTTCACATATACATCCCTCCCCCCCACACTTCACATATACATCCCTCCCCCCCACACTTCACATATACATCCCTCCCCCCCACACTTCACATATACAACTCAAACATACACAAGTTTTTTTTCCCCTTCTTAACTTCTGAGTACTGGGTGTCGTCTCTTGACAACCCAGCACTTAGCCGAAAGAGCCATGAAGATCGGCTGCGGCACGAATGTTTCCCCTCCCTGCTGCCTTACCTCATTGCTGGGGAGGGGGAACATTCGTGACGCAGCCGATCCTCATGGCTCTTTCGGCTGAACACTAACACACGTGTTGCGCGAGGGGGCGGAGCTTGCTGTCTGTCCCCTCGCGCTGCAAAAGACGGATGGCAGCGGCAAGGGGAACATTAGGGCAACGGCACCCGGGCGCCAGGCTCCATTTCCAGGTCGCCATGGCGACCTGGCGCCCGGGGTTTGTCGAGCCCTGGTTTAATCCCTTTTTAAACATTAAATGACAACAAGAAAATTCCGCCTAAAAACAGATTCTGCGCACCTCTGATTTTTAACCATGTATAAGTAAGAAGGTATGCACACATTTTTGCCAGTAATGGATTACATTTTTCTCATTACACACAGCTCCACTAGTTTGATAAGCAGCTTGATTTCTGGAGAGAGGAAGAACCAACATTTTGCCAAAAATTGTCATTACATCAAGCGACCCTTGGAGGTAACTTTTGCAGAACTGTGTACATATTGTATACAACATCCCCAAAAAGAGCGACGTCTGATCACCCTCATTCAGACAAAATTCCATAGTGGGATCAGCTACCTAAATGATCCTTTATCCTAGCTATAAGACCGGGAACGGGGGACTAATAAAAGTACTCAAAAAAAAATTGGGCAGACTAGATGGACCGAATGGTTCTTATCTGCCGACACATTCTATGTTTCTATCCTTAACAAAATTCAGATGCAAGGACCTAATATGTGTTAGAAACCAGAAGAGGATTGATTTATGGAAATTAGACTGAAATAACCGTAGAAGCATATCTTCATGATATATTGCAATGGTTACTTTTCCCAAAAATTAGGATACTAATAAAGAGCAGGGAAGAAAATGCAACCAAAATTGCTTTGATATAATCTGTTCTCACAAGGTTTATTTTGATACATGAAGTTACATGTATGGCCACTAGAGGGCATTATTATAAAATGTAACCATTTATTTATCTTACTCTAATCTATTCCACTGGTTACAGAGCCAGTTCAAACAATGACAAAAAAACTTTGAATTCTAAAGCATATGTCAGCCCTCTGACAGGTTTACAGAGCAAGGAGGGCTGACATAAATAAGGTACTTTTTGATCCTGGTATTAAAGTATTTCTATTTAAAATATTAATGTTTGACATTTTGATGTCACTTAATATAAAAATACTTTTTTTTTGCATTTTAAGAAAAAGTGGTTGATTAGGTCCTAACAAATGTAATCATCTTTAAGGATGGCACTGGCCTCAATTCATCCTTGTGGGATCACCATATGTTGTTGTTTTTTTTTTATTCTTGTCAAAGCAAATGTATAGTTTTGTTAGGTCTCCATGAATGTTTTAGGTGATTTGTCTATAATATTTTTAAAAAATACACATTTGTCAGCAAACAAACTGCACTGCTACACATTTGTCATCTTGTTAATTACACACTTTCAGCCAGGAAATTTCCAGCACTCAAACATCTATATATTTTTTGGAAATATGTACTTTTATAATGAAAATTACACTGAGTGAGAGTGGATTTCAGAGCACAACCATGTATGTTTGGTCTTCCAGCACTTTCAGTATAGATTAATTGCAGTTTCTGTAATTCCAAATTCTAACCACAAGATGGCAGCAAACACCACTCCATCACTTACATACCTGAGCATGTTCTGTAGCATCTTGATGTAGCTGTTCTAATGGTTGCCAAGATGACAAACCACACGTCCCCTCAGCTGTCCTGCGGTCTAGGGAATTAGCATGGAGCTGATCTGTAAGCCACATCTGAGTCCTCACAGAAGACTGAAGCGGAACTCCACCCTGGTACCCAAAATGACTAAATTTCTGTCCATAAATATCACCAACTGGAGAAGGTTTACTTTCAGGTAAGGCACTATAGGTCATGTCCAGAGTATGTCTCCTGCTGGATGCAGCAGATGTAGCAAAGTCATTGCTGCTGCAGCTGTCGTATTTATATTTACAGTCTATGCCTGAAAACAGTTTCCTGTCCGTGTCTTTATCATCCAGCTTTAATGCCTCTATGCTATGGTGCAAGCAAGCTGGCCTGTGCATACGGGACTGTTGTGACATAGCGCTGTCTCGGCCAACACGCTCAAGGCTATGCCTGGATGTAGACTTCTCAATGCGGCCATCCTGACTTAGCAAATCCGAGGAAGTCAGCTTAGACAGAGATGACCACTTCTTCATGGGCCTTGAGTCTTTCATGTCTAGTGGAGTATCAGACAAGCCATAATGTCTGTTCCCACCAGGTAAAGAGTAGCTGCTGTCCCAATGTGCCGTGTCCAATATCTCCTCTCTGTGCCTGGGTAGCGAAAACCTGGCTGAAGAGGGCATAACATGGGCAGTAGGTAGACAGACCATAGAGTTCACCGGTTTAAATGTAGAAGTAGCGCTGGATGTCGAATGATCTACAGGGTGGAAAGAGAAACATTTAATTATCTCTACAGAATAGGAAGAAATATATATATATATATATATATATATATATATACATACAGTATTAAAAAAAAAAAAATATATATATATATATATATATATATATATATATATATATATATATATTCGTCTTAACGTAAAGGATTAAATATCCATAAACACTACACTACTTCTTCTAAGAGGACGATTTTCCATTGCAGTAACAAAAATTGTATACACATTTTCAACTTACATTCAAAAAACTGAAAATACATTGAAATGTTAAAGGAACGCTTTCACCTAAATATTGTTTATACCGAGGATGCAGAGAATAATAAAACAATCAATACATTGTGTTAGTCGAATTGCAAGCAAATGCAAAAAATTAAGAGGAAAATGTGTTTTAAATGAGGTGTCTACTGTTTATGACATCACATGTGGCTTGATATGCAAATGACACGAAATTGGGGGCATTTGCATACCAAGACACTGGTGATATAATAAAAAGACACATTTTTCTGTCTATCCCAAAAAAAAAAAAAATTTTTGTTTCTTTTTTTAATGTCCACAAGAAATTACGGTAAACTGGTTTATTTCAAGACAACCACAGGACACACTTGAAGGGTGATCTAAAGGTCAGAAGAGGTGGCAGGACACTTGAATTCGGAGAAGAGCTGCTCTCAGCAGTGCCCATCAGGATTACACAAAACTAAGCAGTTAAGCTCCTTACTATATACAGCTAGAAACAAATATGTCAAGAGTGCATCAAACTGGATTTTACCCCTTGATCGCATGCGCTATTTTTATTCTACATTTTTGTGACTGCCTGTTCTCAGTGGATATTGGCTCTGTGCAGTCCAATTCTCGGTTCCAGAAGTCACCTACTATTGGGCAGAATGAGCACTCTTAAAATTTAAATCCCACTTATATTTGTTTATTTTTATTTTTATTTTGTTTATTGCATAGGTCAGTGAGATTATAATTAGTGTTCACTGCTGGTAGCACAAGCCATGTAGCTTCCATTTATTTGATTTGTGGTCATGAGAGTATGAAACAAGATTTAAAGGGACTGTCACCTAAATATTTTTTGTACAGAAAATGTAGAGAATAAAACAAAAACTATACTTTGTGTTAGCAGAATTGTAAACACATGCATAAATGAATAGATAAATGCATATACCAGGCCACAAAGTAATCTCATAAACTGGAGACACGATGGAAACATTTAAAAACACATTTCTCTTTTAAATCAACTAATTTGTTTGCAATTCTGCTAACACAACAAAAAGATTGTTTTTTTAATTCCTTATATTCATAGTATAAACATGAATTAGGTGAAAAGTCACTTCAACCACTTTTTATATATAGATAGACCAACAATATTCCAGACAAGGCAAACTGAGAATGCAGCTCGATACAGACAGGACCAGATGGTCGAAAATAAAAATGGATGGGATTAATCTATGTGTAAGAAAGCACTGCACTCATTGACAACGCTCCATGCTTTGACTGATAATATTCTAGAAAGCAATACACATGATTTTCTTTCTTATGATGGCTATTCTTCTTTATACAGCTGTTTATAATTACTTTTGTTTTGTTAATTTCCTCATTTTGTAACTTCTTTAATTAAAATGGCTGGCAACAGGAAACACTATGCATTTTTACAAAATTAACTATAACTACATGTTCTGGCTATAAACTGAATTCAATATTAAAGCACCGCTCTCTCAAGTTTATTCAGGATAACTGTGTCACTCTCATTAAGAACATGTGTGCTTTCAGTTGAGAAATTGGAGAGTAATGATTTGTGACGATCCAACACTAGGATTAGCCATTTGAGATTTCCAGTGTTTCTCAGTCACAGAATTAAGCAGCTGTTGTACAGCAGGGCCCATTGCCCAAATATGTCAGGCCCTGACACCTCCTAACTGTACTGTCATTGTTCTAACACTGATCGCATGCTTAAAGAGACACTAAATGTTGTGCTTGAAATTTAGAAGTGAAAAAACGAATGGGTCTAGTAGGAGGGTAAACTAGCATGTACTTTTTAGGGTACATGCCAGTTTATTCTCTGACCAGCTGCATAGTTGCCAAAATTTGAAAAAAACATTTCCCGGGACACTTTGCAGCTCAGCTTTCAAGTGACCACACCTACTGTCAGACCCCTCCCACTCCATATAAATGGCATAATTTAACTCCACCTACTTGTCACAGTGTAGATTATATCACCAAGTTCCCACCAACATTACCATGCATCCTTGGTATACAACAGATACATTCGCAGCACTCAGGCAGGTGCATTTCATCACTTACATGAAATATAAATAAGACCTTGTGCAGATGTGCTTCAGTCAGAGAGCTGTGTCTACACCATAAAACATACATTACAGGTAGACCCCAAATATATGTATATAACTAATTGCATATATACTTATATGAACTTTTTAATATTATATTCAACTATTTTCATATGTAATAAAAATGTTATTGAAAATGTTTTAATTTCTTGTTTTTATTCCCTTCCTCTGCACCCACATTGCACCTAAAGGACTTAACACGGCACCATACAGTACCCACAGCACTTCGCTTGTACTCATATTGCACCCACACAATTTGGCATGCTACAGTGTCAATTTACCCATCAGAACATACCACAGTGTCCCTTTGCCCCACTAAACTGCCACTGCAGAACATGCCACAGTGTCACTTTCCCCCATAGTACATGTTATTTTGCACCACAGAACATGCAACAGCATCACTTTGGCCACAGTCAATTTTCCCATTAATATGCCACTATTAGCCTGGCCATTAATATGCCACAGCCAGATTGCCCAGTAATGCCACAGCCAGACCGCCACAGTAATATGCCACAGCCTGATTGCCCAGTAATATGCCATAGCCTGTATGCACAGTAATATGCCCAGCCTGATTGCCCAGTAATATGTCACAACCTGATTGCCCAGCCTAAAGAATTCCCCGAAATAATCTTGGTTTTGACGGGACTGTTCTGGCAAAAACGGGACAGTTGGCAACAGGGGAGTATCGTGCCCCTGAGTGACAGGCGTGCTGCCAGCCCGGAGCACGCCTGTCACTAGGAGGCACGACGTCTCTCGGGTATTTCTGGGGGTTTATGTGCTGAGAACAGCCAGTTCAACAAGCATTAAAAGTATACAATTGATTGGCCAGTCAGGGTCTGACAGAGTGCCGGCTGACAGTTTATATTCCTCTGCATTTAAAATATTTAACTTTACGTTAATAGTCATATAGCCTTAAATAATAATACCGATTCAGGTTTCCACTCATCAGAACACCAGCACTGTTAAAAAGTCTGTAAACAGGAAGGGCAGAGGTTTCTCAGGACTTAATTCTCTCCTCTATAACTGTTCAATACTTTCTGTATACAATAGCGTACATCACATTTGTGGGAGTATAAAACCCAGAACAAACCAAGGAAGGTGTTGATGCCAATATCAAAAAAGAATTGACTACTAGTAAAGTAAAACAAAATCAAGCTACGCCCATATTAAATCAGCTCCTCGCAAAAACAAACAATATTCTCACAAACTACTGTGCACTTACCAGCAACATATTCATGTGCCCGCTGGTAACGAATCAGGAAATGAGTAAGAATGATTCATATTCTTTAGCATAACATTGTCAAAAAAAGTAAGAGATATTTAGAGCGGCTCTTGCCGTCTAATGAAATCACAACACTTTCATGTTAATGGGATTGCTGACATTTTACTCACTCTCCAGTATCCTAGCATCACAGTGTGAAATTAACAGGAGCTTTATCCACTAGCAACTATGAATATCTATGTAATGCTATGCAGTGTCACTTTAAGAGACACTCTACGGTTAGTTTTGCGTTCTATGGTTTAGCAGCCATTTAAACACAGCAAAAACTCCTGCACTGTAAAATGTCATAAACAGGAAAGAAAAGGCACAATCTCTGTTTGATAGAAATGTATTTTTTATTTATCCAGACACTTAACAGTGCAGGGGGAGGAGGAGGGAGAACCTCCGTCAAATAGAGTTTGGCGTAGGTTCACCGACACTGACTAGGTGCTTTTAAAGGCCTGATTCTTTATACCTGGCTGCCCGCACAACCTGAAAGTGTGGAGTCTGCTTAGGTGCACACATAGATAGCGCCAGTATTTGGTGCTGTGTGTGCACCATGTTTATTAATCCCCCCGAATGTGGGTTATGAGTAATGAGTCATTTAGTTATAAAAGTGGAGAAATAAGAAGAAACATTATATTGGTTTCTTTTAATAATTTAGTTTTTATGCATAAGCAGCAATGGTTCAGATGCATTAAAGAGGGACTTATCCCTGCATGCAGTCCATGTAGAAGGTAACTTCTGTGTGGGTAAAAAGGCTTATGAACAATTGTCTTTTGGAGCATCTGATTTATTTTGGAAGTCAGATACCGTCTTCCAGCGCGCCATGTCGTGGAGATGGAAGCGCTGATTGGTGTGCACAGTCTGTGACACCAAAAACACCTCCAGCAGGGGAGCGCCAACATTTTACGTAGCGCTAGGTACAGAGCATAGAGGGGGACTACTTATTAAGTTAAATGAACAAGAAACTGATACATGAGGTAGAGAGCCCTGTTCACAAGTTTACAATCTATAGGGGGTGGGGGACATGAGACACATAAGGGAGTGAAGAGGTCAAAGGAAAGGTGGTGGTAGGAAGAGTATTAGGGATGGTTGGAGCTGCGTGGGTTTGGCCGGAGATTAATTGTGTGTGTTCTAGTTGGATGAGATGAAAGCTTCCTATTCCTAACAGTGTTTGAGGACAGCGAGAGCTAGGTCTATGAGATGAAATTCAATTTTAGTGAATAGACCCCAAAGAGACAAAAAGGTTTTACTTTTTGTGAAATCCTTTGGCCATATATGCAAATATAAAGCAAAATAACGATCTGGGATACAACAAATGACAAAAAGGTGATTCTGTTTTGCACCCCTCCCAAAAGGCCAAAATGGACATGGTGCTATTCAGTTATTCAATAATGGGGGAAACCTGTGGTTCAGTCACACACATTCCCTCTGCCAAAAATCTTATTTTCACAAAAATCATGTTCCTGCTAGCATAGCACATTAACTCACAGATATCTACTCTAGCCAAAAAGCACAGACATGCTGCCATGATTAGCATGAAGACTCATTGTTCACATTTCTGAGAGGCTGTGAAATATTTGAATTGTCCCAAGTATGAGGATAAACCTGCATGAACTGTTGAGTAAATGCAAGTTTATCCTTCGACAGTTGCCTTGCTTCCCTGGGAAGCCCATCCCAGTCTGGTTGGCGACTGACTCTCACTGCCAGTCTGAGCGAGCCTCTCATTTTCTAAATGGATCAACAGAAGGGACTTTAACAAGAGATGGAAACTAGAGCCCTCCCCGCCTTGCTGAATACAGACCCCAGTATAATTCTGTACTAACACACAAAACAATTCATACAGTATTCATATCTGCTTAAAGCCACTGCAAAAAGCAATAATTAAATAAAGCTGCAACAAAAGCAGGAAAAGCTCACTTTCTATCCACCACGCTACTGTTAATTAGGCAATGGAACAAAGTGAGCTACTGCATAATAAAATATTTCCTCATAAATATTACCGGCCAATATATTATTCATAGCAATTTATTTTCCAGAAGGGTGCACGTACACTTATCCTGTTTGATCGAGGCCCTACGCTTGGAAATGTAATCCTCTGAAGTAATATTCTGTTTCACTCAACAAAATACATAAATCATATGGGAGATATATATATATATATATATATATATATATATATATATATATATATATATTTATATATATATATATATATATATAATTTTATTTATTACTAATTTTTCTTTTCAGTGTCAAATCAATAATATTAATAAAGCGATCCGTAAAATTATTCTATATAAGCAAAACATATATACACTTCTCAACCAAGTAATGCATCAATTCTTCGATCCTAAAAATGCTATAAACTAGCAGATTTTAATGTTAATGAATTAAATGTGGCGTTAGATGGATTATAGCTAGTATCAAGGGTATGGACAATATATAAGTGCAGACAATATGTAGAAATCAAATTAAATAATATAAAAACAAAAATACCCTTTTAAAATATCCTTGAAGGTAACATAACCATATTGTAAATAAAAGCAGCTTATATAATTTTTTCACTTAATCCAATTAATTATTTTGTGGATTAAAGAAAGTTGTGTACTGTGTATTCAGTTTTACAATTTACTTTTAACATTTTGGGTGAAGAAGATGTGTACACAATCTCAAACCTTCTTGGGCAATGTATAAGGGTTTTTTTTAGGTTTTGAAATTAAAAACCAGGAGACAATGTTTGAATACATGACTTGGTCATCTCATAGTCTGGCTAATAATATTTTCAATTTTATTTGAATGCAGTAATATAAAAATAATAATTTTTTTATAATGTTCCCATTATTTAAAAGTTTATGTTGTTCAATAATTTGCAAACAAATAAACACAACACCACAAAAATTTGGTACATTTTCTTAGAAATCATGTTTCATCTGACTAAATCTTTTAATGTTTGTGGTTAAATTAATCGCTACTAAGTAGCATACTGAAGAAGACTGAAAGACATAATTCACCACACAATTGTCTGTGTGTGACATAGATTTGTAATTAGGAAATGCTTTATAATCCCAAAATACAATTAAGAAAAAAAAACAACCTTTTTCTAGTATCGCTATAAAGCAGGGCCAAGTCAATGACACCCACTGATCAGGCAAGACAATACGCATGCTGCTGATAGTGTGTATGCTCCAGAAGACTATCAATTCCCCACTGCCCTTCTGTAAGAAGGATCCTATTCATATGAAAATCCCATGAATCTGTGAAGAATGCAATCGCTCTAATGGCAGAGTCTACACCTGATCCCAGACGACAACGCGCTATAAGTGCTGAAGCACACAAAAGCATGCTCGCTATGGCAAGCAGATGTAACATCCAATTTAATCTAATTAAGAGACTATTATTGGCAAGCATTTACTTTCCAGACACCCCATTTATTACCTCCATGTAGCCCTTTAATATGAATCCAAGACAATGGTCTCGTTTTTAGAATGTTTTCTTTATGGCGATTTAATGCAAATGAAGCTGAATTAGTATGAATGGATGTATTTATGGAGAGTTTACAATGAAGAAACATAGAATGCAGCATTTGTAGGAAACCAAAATTGTTACAGAAATAAAAGTGAAATTTGCAATTTTTAACGTGGAATTCATTTTGAAAAATGAACGAAATCTAGAGGATTTTTTTTACAAATGTAAATTATGAGGCTCAGGAAAGCTCTTCAAAACGATAAAATATAGTGTTGTATTTAATATATACATAACATTATATAATGCCGAGATTATTGCCATCTTCAGGATAAAATTGTACAATTTTCATAACACTCAAATAAGCAATATTGGTTTTGTTAAAAATAACACAAAAACAGAGAGTGAATTTATATAATATTTTTGCTTTTCTTGACAAGCGAACATTCAGCAAAAACATTTCACTCTTCATGGGCTCCAAATCCCTATGTTCTAACGTTTTAATCAGTATGGAGTGGTACATATGTTTTTTATAGAAGTGTGTCAGATAAAATTAAACAGATTATACTCTGAATTAAAAGATTGCTGGGGATGGCCCCCGCTTAGTCAGCATGCAGGGTTTCATTGTGTGAGTACAAAGAGCCAACATATTGAAAACACTAGATCTTGATGTTGGAATTAATCTATTTATATGTAGCCACAATCATTACAGTAGTCACCTTTAGTTGATTAAACAAATAAAAACAAAAACAATGTAGGATGACACAGAAGTAAAGACATTTGAAGCACAGCAAGACAAAATTCTGAAAATGTATACTAATGAGTGACCACACATTACCTTACACAAGCGCCAGCTGCGCTGTAATTATCATAAGCAAGCTAATGTCATACTAGTTTGATCAAATGCAAGCTGTCTGAGCGCAGTGAATATTGAAAGGCACATTCAGATATTATGTGTAACGAGCTGTCTACTGTAGTAGACCCTCTGCTCGTTATGGGAAGATGCTCTGCTTGGAACAGATGCATACCTCTGGAACCTCTATGGTTATAAGTTCGCTATAAGTTCGTGAAATAATCACTCAGGACACCGATCAGTTGAACAGCAGGCAAAGAACATTTATTTGGAGTTTTCACACCACATATTTACACAACCACGATCAGGTAACACTTAATTAAACAATAGAAAACGTAAACACATTACCGGTAAAGCAGTTATCTAGCCACTTGAATTTGGAGCCAAGAAGGATCTGCACCAATCACTGCTTCCCTGGCTCAGGAGCGGCCAATCAGATAAGAGGGGTGGAGTTATGGGCTTTGTGTGGCATTCTAAGCCCTTTAACTCGGGGACCAATGGGGAGAACCAAGAGAGCCAAGGCTACCCAAGCGACCGGGCTTAACCTTTATTGTCAAGCTGCTTGGGGTGCCTGGCTTCCCGGTACACAATCCACCGAAAGAGCTATGTTCACAGTCCTTATTGTAATACACATGCACTACATTTCAGCATAAGGGAGCCCTTTAACTCTGTGGCCAATCACAGAGCGAGCGACATAGTTCATCCGAAAGTGCTGGCTTTCGCTTTGGGGCTCCAGTTCGGGTAAGGGGAGAGGAGGCTGCCGCTCAGACTCCAGGACGAAGGCTTAAAGTCTCAGTGTCTGAAGGAGCCAATCAGAGAGCGAGAGACAGCGTCCCTTTAAACCGCCGACCAATCAGAACAGGAGCAACGGCTAGTGCAGTAGCAGTTGATTTTGAATGGTCCAATCACCACTCGAGCTACCGGTCTTTATCCGAAATGAACGATCCAGCTCTTTTCGGATAAGATACGAAGTCAACGGGAATCGGCTTCGTTGTCCACGAACTGGGGTAGCGCCTAGCTCGAGGTAGTCATGCTGGGGTGCATGACATTATGGCTCTCCTGTAGACACTCGTAACAATTAAACGTTCACAATAATACAGACCCTGAATCTACTGACATGTAGGGATGAACACGAACATAAACATATAAGGGTATTTTCTCTCATACAATACTAGATGCTTTGTTCTTGTGACAATAACACTAGACAAAATGTCTCATTAAAGGGGCACTCCTGCAATAGACTAAGTTTGATCCATCTAGTAATGTTTATCCTGTAAATTATACAGAGTATTGTTTTTATTTTCTAAATCTCCATCAGCCCTGCTGAACAGCCCCAGAAACACTATCCCAATTGTAAATACTGGCCACCTTTTAAAATCAAATCCACAACTGATCACTCTTATAGTAGTGCTTGACACATATTTGCAGAATTAAGCAGCCAAAGACTATTTTTTGGAGCCAGGGAAATTGTACTTCCATAGAGTTCTATGTAAAATAAACAAAAACATTAGGAGTCATCAGTAGAGATCTTAGAAGTCCTAGTATCTTGGCTTCTGCGATTTGTCACTAATAATACTACACCTCAATTTGCATAACTGGCTGTGGATTGTGCTGGGGCTACTGCAATTAAGGAGCATTTATTCCTTTATAGCAACATGCAACACTGAAACAAAGATAGGATTCTCTCCATGTTTGTCCAGCAGCTGGTGACTACAGCAGTTTCAGACATGATGTCACAGGCTACACATGCATTAACTGAACGTTTATACTAAAAATGAAAGAATATTTCTACACAACTTCGCCGATAAAAATAAACAGAAGTTGTTTACAACATATGTAGACATGCTGCTATTTATATAGGGTTGACAAATAAAGCGAGATAAAAATAAAATAGCCAATTGGTATCAAATGAATTGACCTCCTGACACAGAACTCCTTTAACCTACAGACAAGAAAGTGTTTTTTTTTTTTTTAAAGTAAAGGAATCTGTCCCAGAAAATATAGTATGTGCTTCCAGACCAAGGTTATGTCAGGTCAGTGTTGAAACACATACTTGTTGGCTACATATGCTCTATATTTTAAAAAAATAAAGCATGTAAAGAGAGAGTATACTCTCCCACTCGGGGAGGGGGGGGGGGGGGGAGCTTTTATTAAGGGATTCTAATCTCCTAAACTGTGCACTGTGTAAATGTATAACATAGAATAGAAAGCAGGTTTATTAACCCCTTGCCGACAAAGGACGTGCCAGGCACGTCCTGGGAGAAACTCCCTTAACGACAAAGGACGTGCCTGGCACGTCCTGCATTGAATGAAGCGGTTTTCGCGATCAATGATCGCGAAAACCGCTTTAACAGTGCTGGTCTATTAATAGCCAGCACCGAAATTTCTATTTCGGGACCCCCACGATCGCCCCACGGAGCGATCGCGGGGAGCCATATTGACGGAGCATGCTGCTCCGTCAATATGGCTAAGTCCTCTGCCGGTCTGAGCTTCGGAAGTGAAAGTAACTTCACTTCCGTCGCTCTGAATATGCTACTTGACTACCCCTAGTGGTAGTTTAGTAGCATTGCAATGGGAAATATTTAAAATAAATATTTAATTAATTTAAAACAGGTTATTTAGCTATATTAGCCTATAGGGTTAAAATTAAATATTTTTTAGCATAAGGGATAGGGTTAAAATTAAATTAAAGTTAAAAAATATTAAGGGATATAATAAGGATTAGAGTTGGGGTTACATTTTGTGTTAGGGTTACATTTTGGGTTGGGGTTGGAAACATGCATATTTTTGAACTCGGGAGAACATTTAGAAACTATTTAGACGGGGTCTTTTTTAATGATTTTATTTGTGTAAATTATATTTTAGGTCAAATTTAGAAAAAGTGTGTTTTTTTTACATTTTTCATCATATTTTATGATTTTTTTTGTAGTAAATTATAAGATATGATGAACATAATGGTATCTAATGAAAGCCCTTCTTATGACGATAAAAACAACATATAATTTGTGTCGGTGCTGTATGTGAGCAAGAAAAAAATTACAGCTAAACACAAACACCCTAGAGATGTCAAAACAGCCATTGTCACCAAGGGAAAGTCAAGGTGAAAATGTCTTGTCACTAAGGGGTTAAGCTGCCCTATATGTAAATAAATTAAATACTTTCTCAGACCCTTATTGTGTGGAGCCGGCAACTTTGCGCAGCAATTGAAAAATAAGTGATTGTTATTGCTGCAAATTAAAAGATCAGGAAACATAGACTTTGTTTGGCCCATCTAGTCTGCCCAATTTTCTGAATAGTTTCATTAGCCCCTGGCCTTATCTTATATCTAAGATAGCCTTATGCCAATCCCACGCATGCTTAAACTCCTTCATGCATCCACTACCCTTTCAGTAATATAATATTTCCGGATATTACTTTCTTTCCTCCAATCTATATACATGTTAAGATTAGAGTTGAGCGGACAGCTGGGTGTTCGGGTTCGGCAGGTTCGGCCGAACTTCGGAAAAAAGTCCGGGTTCGGGGTCGAACTTGACCCCGAAACCCATTGAAGTCAATGGGGACCCGAACTTTTGGCCACTAAAATGCCTCTAAAAAAGTCCTGGAAAGGGCTAGAGGGCTGCAAAATTAAGTAAAATGTGGGTGAGTGTCCCCATTCATACGAATAGGTCAATTGACCTATTCGTATGAATGGGGACTCTTTTTCGGTTTATAGAAGGGGATGGGACACTTCATCGCGGCTGCTTCCGCGCAGCCGCTTCACCGCCGACTCTGCACCACAAGACAGCTCGTCGCTGGAGATTTCATCGCTAAAGGTAAGTTTATTTCAGTATTTTAGTTTATTTTAGTAAGGGTGGTTAGTATTAGGGTTTAGGGCGTTAGAATTTGTTTTTAGGCTTCGGGGTTAATTTTTGTATTAGGGTTTAGGGGGTTAATTTTAGTATTAGGGTTCGGGGGTTAGTATTAGGGTTTAGGGGGTTAGTATTAGTATTGGGTTTTATGGGTTAATTTTAGTATTGGGGTTAACTTTAGTATTGGGGTTTGAGGGGGCACTTTGGGGGGGGGGATCAATTATTAGGGGGGGTTATTTTATTTTTACTTGTACATTTGTAAGAGCCGACAGTTCAGCGCTGAACTGTCAGCTCTTACATAGCCGCGGCATTCTTCATTGCTGACAGTTCAGCGTTCTAACTGCCGCGCTGAACTGTCAGTGATGAAGATGCGGCGAAGAAGAGTCCTAGACCCTTTATAGAAAGCCAATAGCCATGTAATGCTATTAGCTTTCTATAAACCGAAATAGAGTCCCCATATCTCGGTTTATAGAATAGCAATAGCATTACATGTATTCCATAAACCAAAAGTCTATAAACCGAAAGACATTCGGTTTATAGACTTTGTTTTTATAGAATACATGTAATGCTATTGCTATCCTATAAAAAGAAAGTCTATAAACAGAATGTCTTTCCGTTTATAGACTTTCAGCTTATGGAATACATGTAATACTATTGGCTTTCTATGAACCGAACTAGAGTCCCCATTCATAAGAAATTCTTATGAATGGGGACTCTAATTCAGTTTATAGAAAGCCAATAGCATTACATACAATGTAATCGCCGAACCCCGAACTCCAACACGGACATACAGTGAAATGTCCGTGTTTCGGGTCCAAGGTCCAAAAACCGTAAAGTTCGGTACGAACCCGAACAGTCGCTCAACACTAGTTAAGATCCTTTAACTTTTCCTTATAAGCTTTATCCTGCATTCCATGAACCAGTTTAGTAGGCCCTCTCTGAACTCTCTACAAAGTATCAATATCTTACAAAAGTCAATATAAAATATGTGTTCGGTTCCCCTACGTTTCGGATCTTGGTACTCTCGTGTTGAGCTTCTCCAATGGTCAGCTCAGCTGAGAGTACAGTGAATTCCTTGAATTCTTCAGTCTAAAAGCATCCAACTTCTGCTAAGTCAGTATTTAAAACTGCCATATTACTATTAACTAAATCTTCAGACCAATAATGAAAGTAATAGTGCATTGTGTTAAACATTTCTTGTTGTCTTTACATTTGCGATGTCCTAAAAGGTCATGACATTCCCATACATCAAACATTACAGAGAATCATTTTATTCTGGTAAAGGAAAAAAAAAAAAACAAGTCAACCTCTGTGCAGTTTTTTGGCTGTGACACGCTAATGTTCGTTTTGTGATGTCACTAATCTCCAGCAGTCAAGAAACAATGTAAATGAGGACTGAGTGTTATAGAAAGCATAGTGGCTTTGTCATGTGTTTAAAATCAACCGCTACTAGAAACTAACAGATGTAAATAATAAATATATACATTTATAAATGTGGCTCTTTAAGGAAATGTACAGCATTGACATGCAAAGACCATCATGTGTCTTTAAGAGATTAAGACTTAAAGGGACAATCTTGTCCCCAAACTCACTTTGGTGCAAGTTGAAGACTACTGCACAGGTTTTTTCCAGTGTGATTTGATGCAGGCATTCTGCATAAATCACATTCTAAATATTTTACCCAAGCACTCCCCCAGTGATTAATCTACATGTTAACTACAGGTGCGGCAGCACTGATTAAATACACACTGAGGATATAAAGTTTTGTAAACACATTGTGTGGATTGTGAAAAACTTGTACATAGTAGGATTTTTTAACAGTGCAACATGTTGTCTGATGACATCACTAAAGAGACAGGATATTCCATTAATTTGAATGAAATTGTTCTCATTGGTTCCTGCAGAAAAAAAAGGGAAATTGACTTTTGCTCAGGTAGTGTGGGCAGTCCTGGTTTCATTAATATGCATTAACATTTGGAAGATGCGTTTTGGGCACCAGACAGTCTCTTTATGTAAGACGAAAAGCATACAAAATTATTGTTTTCATTTCATTTTGAGGGACCAGCCTTGATGACTTTCTTTACTTAATTCTCTGCAAAAAAGAAACTAGCAAGATGTGAAAAGAAAAACCCCAGAACAGAGGTAAAGCAATCTGAAACACTGTCTCTCAGGACATACTAAGAGGTCTCATGTTTCCTGAGTGGAGAATCTTGTCACCTCATACTGTAATATCACATAGGTGCTCTTGTATTGACCTTGCTAGAGAATGGGATCTCTGGAGAAAGCAGACTTCAAAGCAAAATATAGCAAAGTGACAAAATGAGGATAATAGCGATGTATTTTGCCACCATTTCAAAATATACAAGGAAATTCTGCCTATCTTAAAAACCAACATTTATTTTCCTTAATATTAAGGATTACAATTACAGGATTTAATTGTACACAAAACAATTTCCATAAAGTCCCATTCATGGGACACTAAATAAACTCTATAACAATGAGAAGGAGCTTGCAGTGAGAGAAAAGCTACACAAAACAGATGTATAGGATGCTGTTTACACACAAACATCAGACACTTTTGCCAGAACCTTATTTTTTTGTATTGTTTTACAGAATGCCCATTTTGAGAAATCAATCTAGGTCTTTCCAGTCAATACAGTGATCTGCTTCTCCACACTCAAGAAGACTGGCTGGGGATTATCTAAGCAGTTATGTTCCATGGCCTAAGAGCTGTCTTGGTGGCATCCATTTGTGCTTTACAGTGAAAGGAGTGCCATTGTTAGAATTCCAGGAGAGGAGGAATGTGATTACAAAGCTAGCATGTATATAGAATGCTGTTTATTTGGTCCAATAGAGCACAGCCTTGTGTTTAGCAAACAGGTGAAGCTTTAACGCCTGGACATTACTTCCAACGTGGACAGTTGTCCAAAACTTATTTTACTAACATTCCACAGAGTAACCTGATACTAGTCCCTGTCTAACCTGTGTTAACAGGCATAGAATTGAATTATCATAACCAAAATATATAGTATGGCTAGCAAAAGGCTACTAAATTCTCAATAATGTGGGTTTTAAACTGCATCATGCTAAGATGCCTGTGGCATAATTTCCTTGATTGGTTAAAATCTGCTTGCACTGGGCAGTAACTAAGTGACTAGAGACATATGGCATTGTGGATTACTGAATTCCTCTTTCTTTCTGTGTAATGAATTAATCTACTGATGCATCTTTTTGTGTTACTTTAACCTCAGTCACGTGCCTATCCGTGTTACAAAAACACTTTCATTTTATTATACATAATCATACCAGCTTTTGAAAAAGAAAAAAAATTCTGTTTCTAAAAGCCAAGTTGACGTGAGAGGCGTGGCAGGGGTAAAGGTCAGGTGAGGCTTCAGCAATTTAAAAGAATGCTTTGTTAGGTGGAATATGTGCAAACAGTTTGATGTATTGCATGAAGTCAAAATTAGAACTGGAAAAATGTCCAGGATCAGAAGTCTTATTCTCCTTTAAATGTCAGTTCAGAGTGGATAATTCATGTAGGGAAAATAATTGAATATATACATAGCCAGCACAGATTCAATTATATCAACCTGAAGTTTGTTTATTAGGTTATACAAATTCCCAAAACACCAAGTTGACCCTTTCAATATTATTAGTATGTGGCTGTGAGGTAGTATCACTGTAATCTTTGATGTAGGGATGTAGCCATATCATTAATTCAGTGTTGCTAATAACACAATTTAGAAACACACTAATCTCCCTCGCACAAAATGCACCATAACTATGAGGTGTGCATCATCAATATACAAGCTTGTTGTATGCAACCGACAAAGTTATGTCAACACATCAGTGTAACTCAGGGCTTGACAAATTTAATTTAGTTTTAGGAGCCAGCTAAAAAATTTAGGAGCCAGACAACGGCACATCACAATATCATAAACGCACGGAGACAGTCGCATACACACACCTCACATACACAGCCAGTTACATTCACACACGCCACATACAGTCAGTTACATTCACACACACACACACACACACCACATACAGTCAGTTACATTCACACACACACCACATACAGTCAGTTACATTCACACACACACCACATACAGCCAGTTACATTCACACATACATACACAGCCAGTTACATTCACTCATACATACACAGCCAGTTACATTCACTCATACATACACAGCCAGTTACATTCACTCATACATACACAGCCAGTTACATTCACTCATACATACACAGCCAGTTACATTCACTCATACATACACAGCCAGTTACATTCACTCATACATACACAGCCAGTTACATTCACTCATACATACACACAGACCAAAGAACAAAAATGTATTTCTTAGGGTGTCCTCCCTCCCTGCTGCTTACCTCATTGCAGGGGAGGGGAACATTTATGCTGGAGCCCGATCTTCTTTCGGTTCCTGTGCCGTGTTGTCACGTGACAATCGGAACTGCAGCGTGTTGCGCGAGGGGGCGGAGCTCACAGTCTGTGTGATCCGCACAGACTTTCTCCCCTCGCGCTGAAAGTAAAACGCATGGCAGCCGGCAAGGGCTCCCTGTGACAAACAGCACCCGGGCGCCCGGTCTGATTTCCTGGTCGCCATGGCGACCTGGCGCCCGGGGTTTGTCGAGCCCTGGTGTAACTCTTTATCAGATTGTGTGTCACACACATTGTTATCAAATGTTATAAAAGGCTCTTCATGGCTAGACCGGATATACTCGCTGTGTGAATGGAAAAATATTCAAGAACAAAGCAGACAAAAAGCATGCTATTGATTTTTAAACCCGATACATGCGCCATAACATAAAATAAATATTTTTCTTCTCCCATAACAAAAAATGTAAAGATAATTGTCAAAAATGTAATTCTGTTTAATTGAAAGATTGCATTAAGTGTAGGCATTTTAAATAGAAATGCTCTAAGAAAAAAATACAAATAATGTACCTTATTGAGCTCTAATCAGGTGGAAGACATATTATTTACGAATTAAAGATTATCATCAGAATCGTTCCTCAAAGATTTGAGTATAAAGAGAAAAACTATATCTTGTACTGTGCATACTGTTATATTAATGTATTCAACTGTTTTTAATTGTGTTATATTAAAATTGTTATTTAATTTTTCATATTGTTTTAAATTGTGTTTTTCATCATTTAAGGCACCTGAAACATTCTTCTGATTCCACAATCTAACAAAGAATTGTTTCCAGATTTGTAGTTATGTATTTTTTTTTTTTTAATACATTGGCATGCGCTTGGAATTCCTCTCTGCTAAAACAGGACTTGACACAAATTTTTAGACCCAGTTTATTAGCCCTGCTGTTTTTAGAAACCAGGTACATGGTGTTTTATGCATATTTTCTAAAAACCCTGTGCATAAAAAACAAACCAAAAAAAACCATTTGATTTTTGTGCTACTTCTTGGAATCAGTTTAGACATGCATAGAACAACAAAGAACACTATGAACAAGCTCTGTTTTTGAGAAGAATGGCAGCGCACATATCTCATGACTGGAGCACTACTGGAATTCAAACAAAACAGATAAAAACAGATTGCCGTTGATAAGAGGTGTTGGGTTTTTGTTTAGAAATAACATCTGAAAATATGATCCGTAAATTGTAGCCGGTTATATATATTTTTTAATACCAGAATATGACCTTGAAAGCCTATTTTGGAAGCTCCCCTTTTTGGTCACTTTTTTTACACCGATCAGAAAACTAATTTGTGTGACTTATTGACAAACATCACCATTTAACAGTGTGGCCCTTGGCTTTGTTATGATCCCGTCTGCTAAATTAGGAATTTAGGGAAACAAGGTGCTAAATTAGGAGCAAACTGCTACAGCATTCCATTGGTTTCCATGGTTATTACTACTATTTTAGCACTTTTTCCTGAATTAGCACCAGATTTGTCTTGATAAATAAGGCCCTTACTGTATAATCAGCTTTATAAAAACTGACAGTAAAACATCCTCACTAGCAGTACTGCATCACATTGACTGACTTAAGATGGCTGCCACGTTCTCGGACCTGTGAGTCATCACAGGGGCGGAGCCACTAATTAAAGTGAGAGGGAAGTAAGATGGCAGTGTCCTACATTCCATGTATAACAGCATGGGACCATCAAAACTAAGAATATCCAATAAGTATTCAGTCAAGGAATGTTTAAAAGTAGTTTTATCTACACAGACATTTAACATAACATAATACTATACATACAAAATTACCCCAAAAATGTGAGTGGTAGGTGCGCTAAGTGAACCCTTAGTGCAAATAAAAATAAATATAATATTTGCCTGAGGAATGATGGTGTTGCTGTACACCTTGCAGATGATCCTCAGTATGTATACAGTGTATATATAAGAAAAAAAAACAGAAAAAAGCAAATAGATCATAGCATAATTCTGTTATATATTAGTGTGGTATTTGGAGGTAGATGATTCCACTCACAAAACCAGCAGATGATCAAAGCTCTTCTATAAACTTGTGGAGTCTTCCTTTCTTTCAGTCAGACGCTCACAGCCATGTAACTGGCTGTGTATGTGGTGTGTGTGAAATGTAACTGGCTGTGTATGTGGTGTGTGTGAAATGTAACAGGCTGTGTATGTGGTGTGTGTGAAATGTAACTGGCTGTGTATGTGGTGTGTGTGAAATGTAACTGGCTGTGTATGTGGTGTGTGTGAAATGTAACTGGCTGTGTATGTGGTGTGTGTGAAATGTAACTGGCTGTGTATGTGGTGTGTGTGAAATGTAACTGGCTGTGTATGTGGTGTGTGTGAAATGTAACTGGCTGTGTATGTGGTGTGTGTGAAATGTAACTGGCTGTGTATGTGGTGTGTGTGAAATGTAACTGGCTGTGTATGTGGTATGTATGTGTGAATGTAACTGGCTGTGTATGTGGTATGTATGTGTGAATGTAACTGGCTGTGTATGTGGTATGTATGTGTGAATGTAACTGGCTGTGTATGTGGTATGTATGTGTGAATGTAACTGGCTGTGTATGTGGTATGTATGTGTGAATGTAACTGGCTGTGTATGTGGTATGTATGTGTGAATGTAACTGGCTGTGTTTGTGGTATGTATGTGTGAATGTAACTGGCTATGTATGTGGTATGTATGTGTGAATGTAACTGGCTGTGTATGTGGTATGTATGTGTGAATGTAACTGGCTGTGTATGTGGTATGTATGTGTGAATGTAACTGGCTGTGTTTGTGGTATGTATGTGTGAATGTAACTGGCTGTGTATGTGGTATGTATGTGTGAATGTAACTGGCTGTGTATGTGGCATGTGTCAATGTAACTGGCTGTGTATGTGGCGTGTGTGAATGTAACTGGCTGTGTATGTGAGGTTGGTGTATGTGACTGTCTCCGTGCGTTTATGATTTTGTGATGTGCCGTTGTCTGGCTCCTAAATTTTTTAGCTGGCTCCTAAAACTTAATTAAATTTGTCAAGCCCTGAGTTATTCAATTTCAAGAGTAATGCATGTAAAGAGTCTGAAAGTTTCCAAGTATGCAGATAAAAAAAAAAACTCTAAACATATCTAAAATCTAGTAATTAAAGAGAACATGAATAATCAACCAGCTCTGATAGGAAACCCCACCATTAATATTTTTCATCATCTATGGGCAAGATCACAGCAAAAAGATGTCATACTCTGTGTTACCCACAAACATTGAGACGATATTGTTCAATACAACATTACACAAAACATATTTTGTTATCATAGCTGACTTTTCATTGTTGCACCTGACACACTCATTGGGAAAGAAAAATAATGGAAATTTCAGGATGACAGCAGACATAAGGCATGTTATCCATTTCCAAACCAAAATGTGGAAACGAAAGTTCCATAACACCCATCACTAAAGTTAAAACAATACAACATGCAAAGGGTCCTTAGGGAGATAACACCAACAGCATTGCCTCGTTGTAATCCATTCCAAAAAAAAACCCCAACAAAAACCCCACTATAGCTCCAAAATAAAGCACCACAAACACAGCCAGATAAATAACTTACCACATACCTGCCCTTCTACTTACTAAACAGGCCAGCTGCTCTAATATATATATGATATATAACATGGTGGCCAAAATTTGTTTTTACAGAAAGCATTATTGGTGCAGTTACTTCCTGTTTGGGGACATTTCGTTCTTTAACATGTCCACTACTGCCACCATCCTGGAGTTGGATTGATCAGTAAACAATGGTATATTAAAATTACCTGTATTTTATGAATGATTCAACTTTTGTCTGTGACCCATCTATCAGCCAAAGGCTAGTGCTTCAAGTAGGATGGATATTACATTGAGCGTTGTAAATGGTTTTAACCCCTTAAGGCAGGGCTTGACAAATTTAATTTTATTCTAGGAGCCAGCAAATTTTTTTAGGAGCCAGACAATCACGCAAACATACACGCAATTCATAAACACACACACACCAACCCACGTCACATATACACCCCACACACACCAACCCACGTCACATATACACCCCACACACCAACCCACTTCACATATACACACACACACACACACTTCACATATACACATATATACCCCCCCTTCACATATACACCTCCCCCCCCCACACCTCACATATATACCCCCCCTTCACATATACACCTCCCCCCACACTTCACACATATATACCCCTCTTCACATATACACCTCCCCCCCCCACACCTCACATATATACCCCCCCTTCACATATACACCTCCCCCCACACTTCACACATATATACCCCTCTTCACATATACACCTCCACCCCACACTTCACAAATATATACCCCCCTTCACATATACACCTCCCCCCCACACTTCACAAATATATATCCCCCTTCACATATACACCTCCCCCCCCCACTTCACATATACCCCCCCTTCACATATACACCTCCCCCCACACTTCACACATATATACCCCCCCTTCACATATACACCTCCCCCCACACTTCACACATATATACCCCCCCTTCACATATACACCTCCCCCCCACACCACATATATACACCCCCCACTTCACATATATACCCCCTTCACATATACACCTCCCCCCACACTTCACATATATACCCCCCCTTCACATATACATCTCCCCCCCACACTTCACATATACATCCCTCCCCCCCACTTCACATATACATCCATCCCCCCCCACTTCACATATACATCCCTCCCCCCCCCCACTTCACATATACATCCCTCCCCCCCCCCCACTTCACATATACATCCCTCCCCCCCCCACTTCACATATACAACTCAAAAACATACACAAGTTTTTTTCCCCCTTCTTAACTTCTGAGTGCTGGGTGTCGTCTCTTGACAACCTAGCACTCAGCCGAAAGAGCCATGAAGATCGGCTGCGGCACGAATGTTCCCCTTCCTGCTGCCTTACCTCATTGCTGGGGACGGGGAACATTCGTGCTGAAGCCGATCCTCATGGCTCTTTCGGCTGAACACTAACGCACACACGTTGCGCAAGGGGGCGGAGCTTGCTGTCTGTGCAATCCGCACAGACTTCCCCCCTCGCGCTGCAAAAAATGAATAGCAGCGGCAAGGGGAACATTAGGGCAACGGCACCCGGGCGCCAGGCTCAATTTCCAGGTCGCCATGGCGACCGGGGTTTGTCGAGCCCTGCCTTAAGGACACATGGCGTACATATACACGCCATGTGTAATGGATATAGACTTGCACCAATTGTGGGAAAGGAGAGATAAATAGCAAATAGTGTAAAAGTTCTGCTGGAATCACCGAAGGGCTGTTCCCAAAGGCCTGAGAAGTCTATGAAGTAGTGGAATGAATTGGTAACCATATTTATCCTTAAAAAGCAGAATTTAATATGATTTTTTATTTTAATTGGCCACGCCATTATGTGTCCTTAAGGGCTTAAAGGGACACAATCATTACTTTTTTTTTTCCTTCAAATTATTGAAACAGTCATCGCAGATATAAAATAGTGGTTCACTATCGATGTGATTTTGTTGTTTGTGGTGCTTTTTGTATTGGATGGATTACAACGAGGCAATACTTGCTTTGTCTACACCTTGGCCTGTAAATTATTATATTGATGAAAAATTCCTGGTTAGCCTTATGCTTTCACCAGTGAAAACAGATTCAATTTGAAAAGCTGATCTAGAATGATGAAATTTTTTTTTTTTTTTTAAATCACATCGATAGTGAAGTACTATTTTATATCTACAACGGACACATAATGGCGTGGCCAATTTAAAAAAAAATCATATTAAATTCTGCTTTTTAAGGATAAATATGGCATCAAAAAGCCATATGTTTAATATAGTATGTATGAATACACTAAATAAGAGAGAGAAATTACATTGAAACACACACACACACAAAAAAACCTCCTTAAAGAGACACTCCCACCAAAAAATGAAAAGGTTTTTTTATTTTGTATTGTTGATTTCAGATATGTCTATTGTCGTGATGTGACTGTATTTAATAAAATAATAAAAACTAAACAAGTGTGACTGGGCGCCACCATTTTGTCAAACAGTGCTTTGGTGCCACCCCCTAGTGACTTTATAGCACTAATGTCTCACTTTGGGGCTTGAAACACAGAATGCAGACCTCTGATCATATAATTGCACTGATTGGGAGGGTAATGTAACAGCACAAGGGGGCGGAGTTGCATCGTGGGAAATATTCACAAAATGTAGCCAGAATATAAACACCTAATTTTATTTTTCCTTTTATATGCAATCAATCATATATAAAATAAACAGTGACATATGATTTTTATAAGTGTTTGTTTTAAATGACCAGGTTATCTAGTTACATCTTATGTAAGTGGTAGTATCCTTTTAAGGGGGTTAAAGAACAGTGCATGTTCTTAAAAAGCAAATTTAGCAGTCATCTGAGGGGACACTGACAATTAAAATCTCTGCTGTGATATGCAAAAGCAGCGGACTGACTGCTCATGGAAGCACATTGTTTTACCAACTGCAAGTCAATTAAATCATTAGCAGATAGCCATTAGGCCTGCCCTCACACAGCTTTCTGCATGTCATCATGAATACGTGTAGAGTTAATTAAGATTTTTTTTTTCATTTGCCTGTGGGCAGAGAGTACAAAAAATGTGCCATGGTTCCTACAAATCATTTGTAAAAGAAACAAGTACATTTTCAAGCCGTCTGGACAGGTCACAAACGCTAGATAAAATAGTTTAGTGAGGTTTTATTATTGGTTTGTGAAAAAAAACTGTTCAAAATGCATTGTGCAGCTTCGAGGAATATGATGGTATTTTAAAAATAAAAAATAATAGTAGTAAATGCCCAATGAGACACAATAAGATAGATAATAAAGGTGGACAATTAAAGTGAAAAGTAAAGTATTAAAGTGGTAGTTCCACCTCGCTTATTTTCTGTACACATGATTAATATTTGTCAAATGTACTTATATGTACTTTAAAACTATATACAGCTTATCTGTAGTTTTAAATTACCAAGTGTGGAGAAAACAACAAATAAAGCATATTCATTCATAGCTTTACATGATACAGCACTCAATGTTGGTGGAACTGTCCCTTTACCCAGGGCTTGACAAATGTAATTAGATTTTAGGAGCCAGCAAAAAAATTTAGGAGCCAGACAATCACGCAAGCATACACGCAATTCATAAACACACACGCCTACTTTACATATACACATATATACAAACTCACACACGCCTACTTTACATATACCCATATATCCAAACACCTCACACACACCTACTTTACATACACATATATCCAAACACCTCACACACACCTACTTTACATACACATATATCCAAACACCTCACACACACCTACTTTACATATACCCATATATCCAAACACCTCACACACACCTACTTTACATACACATATATCCAAACACCTCACACACACACCTACTTTACATATACCCATATATCCAAACACCTCACACACACCTACTTTACATACACATATATCCAAACACCTCACACACACCTACTTTACATATACCCATATATCCAAACACCTCACACACACCTACTTTACATATACACAAATATCCAAACACCTCACACACACCTACTTTACATACACATATATACAAACACCTCACACACACCTACTTTACATATACACATATATACAAACACCTCACACACACCTACTTTACATATACACATATATACAAACACCTCACACACACCTACTTTACATATACACATATATACAAACACCTCACACACACCTACTTTACATATACACATATATACACACATATATACAAACACACACCCACCTCACACAGTCTTTTCTTGGTTT
Organism: Pelodytes ibericus; assembly: GCA_036172795.1. Classification (NCBI taxonomy): domain Eukaryota; kingdom Metazoa; phylum Chordata; class Amphibia; order Anura; family Pelodytidae; genus Pelodytes; species Pelodytes ibericus. Next base: position 78,666,836 of record CM069861.1, on the reverse strand, counting down.
CTTCTTAACGTGTCCCCCCTCCCTGCTGCTTTACCTCATTGCAGGGAAGGGGGACATTCGTGTTGCAGCAGATCTGCCTGCTAAGTGCCAGGATGTCACGTGACGACACCCGGCACACAGACACGCGTTGCGCGAGGGGGCGGAGCTTGATGTCTGTGCGGATGGCACAGACTTTACCCCCTCGCGCTCCGCAAAAAAAAAAATCGGATTGGCAGTGGTGAGGGGACCATGAGGCTGACGGCACCCAGGCGCCAGGTCCAATTTCCTGGTCGCCATGGCGACCTGGCGCCTGGGGTTTGTCGAGCCCTGCCTTTACCATGACCTTAGCAGAAGCAATAAAAAACAAAAACAAAAAATAAACAATGTTTCTCTGAAGTTCAGAAAATAGATTGGATTATTCAATTATTACTCAGGTAATAGGACTTTAATGGCCTAGTATACCTGCATTATTTACAATCATTGTAGGGAATCAGAGATTGACATTGAAGACTAAGGGATATGTGCCAAATAAAAACATTAGAACATAATAGTGCATGCCAATACTGCATTATTGTATGCCAAACTGTATTTAAACCTCAAACAACATAAGACAACAGTGCCATGGTATTTCACCCCTACAAATGAAATACAGAAAGATGAACATTGTCATCATTTCATAAGAAAAGTAACAAAAATATCACAAGGAAACAACAACTCATTTGTGATGACTACAAAAACCGATTCATGACACCAAAATTCAAAATAGTACATGTAATACTGATTGTGCTGTGGACAGTTAGTACTTTTAGAACTCATGTTCAACCCTGGGCAGCAAGCATGTGATCTAGGTATCCCAAAACCACCCTAAAAAAAATAGATAAATCTTATTATCTTCATAGATGCAAAACATTTTTTTGCTTATTTAACTTCATATTTGTTTTACTGAGTGTTATTTGTTCTTACAGCCATTCATATTATTTACTTTGTTTTGCTCTGCAGTACCTTTTCAGACTATTTCATGTTTGGCTACTATTGCTTATTGTTTAGTTCCATTAGTATCAACAGGAAACCTCACTGAACGTCTCTCTACCGATAATTTACTGTATGAACAGTAACCAATGATCCAATAAGGGTATCTGGTCACATTTAACACTCCTAACCTGGGGTTTTGTTATGTTTTAATATGTATACTTAATGGTGAATAGCTGTTTGAGAGCAGATGACAAATATTAAATTAAAAGTTATACAATAAAATCTCTCATTTAAAAATGTAACCATTGGTACCATGCCTGGTCTCTCCGTGTGATACTGTAAGACAAATTCATATTTAAAAGTTTATCAAGATTTTGTTACAGGAAACGGCAAATCAAAATAAACAATGAAGGATTTCCTGTGCCAACAGGAAGCTTCATTTTCCAAGCAAGGAACTTATGCATTGAACGCAATATGCTGTCTGACATTGAGATACATGCAAAGGATGCATAATAATAATAAAATATATAGACTATAAAACTTTAAATGAATGCACACCTCACGCATAAGAATCAAATCAGGGAAAATCACAAAATTATATAAACACTTGTTTGATAGCTCCAAATGAATGTTAATGTATATATGAAAAGAGAATTTAATGTAGATTATAAGCTTCCTGTACAAAAAAACATCATTAACAAATGATACATACATTACAAGCAGTGATGTATGTAGTTTTATTAACCCTTTAAGGACCAGGGATTTTACTGGGCCAAGGACCAGAGCGTTTTTCAATTTTTAATACGCGGTTTTTGAAACATAATTTTCCTCTCTCTCATTTAACGTACACATACAAGTTATATGTTGTTTTTTAAAGGACAGTTAGAGCTTTCTTTTGATACCCTATACATAAAAATGATTTACATTTTAGTATTAAAAAATAAATATAAAAGAGGAAATTTTTGAGGAAAAAAAAAGTTTTTCCCCATTATTTTCCCAGTAATAACCTACATAACTAGTGCAACACAAACCCACTTATCCCCCCTAATTAACTAACTAATAAAAAAGAAAAATATTGCTTCCCAAACCCCACCATAACAAAAAAGACAGAAAAAAACTCTGAAGAGTGCAATGTCAGATCAGTAAAAATCATGCAACAGGCATGCAGGGGTTACATTTTATTAAATAAATATATTAAAATTACCTTTATTTATTAAAAAAAACTTTATAAATTGTAAAAATAAAAAAATCTGTTAAAAAAAAAAAAACTAAATGAGGGCCATAAAGTGGAAGGAAACTGATCACAGTTAAAAACTGTGATCAGCAATGAAAGGGTTAAATTTTTTTATTTTATTTTTTACCTCTGTATTTAATTAATTTAGTTTTACTTACAGGTCACTCTCTGTGCTTCACTATAAGAATGTGAAGCACAGAGAGTGAATTAGAGGCAAAGTCAGTGTGTGAACACACTGACTTTGCCATCTAATTTGCATGTTATCGCGGTGATGACTCAATCACCGCGATCACATGCCCGGAAATCGACCGATCGGGTCCAGGAGCTAACGCGGCGGCTCTTATGACGAGTTAACTCGTCATAAGGACGGGAAGGGGTTAATAAACAAATATGCATCCCCCCAAATAAACTTCCAGCTTGGAAAGCTTCGTTTGGCGACAATAGTTTCTAGTTCAAATTGTACTTTATAGTTCAATAAAGTAACATCAATAATTCAAATAAGAAAATAGTTATTGGCCTGGATCATTCCACACCGGGCAGTGGCAGGTGGGCATGTTGTTATCTAATAGATGGCTTGGGAGATAGTGAAAGAATGAGGGTTAGTTATTAATAAAACTCAACTCTGGGACAAAGTACTAAAAGAGGTCTAAGCAGTAGGACAATTCCATTGGTTTCCATGGTGATTGCTCCATTTTTAGAACTTTGATTTAGAGTTTACTTATATAAAGAGTGAGAGAAATAGCAGCAACAATACAGAAGACATTTGTATTTATTATCTGAGACCTGCAAATCCACTTTGGTGCAGTTTATCAGTGCTGATAAACACCTTTAAATTGTGAGAGTGCAATAAGTCACATTAATAAAGTTACTGCACTATGAGATTTCTTTTTCTGCTCCTTTATTTAAAACTATTTTTGAGAGGAGCTAAAAGATCATTACTTTTTGTAGGATAAAGGGAATAATGCAAAAGCTGGACTGGGTCAACCTGGAAGAAAACTTTTCAAAAGGTCAAATAATTCATGAAGAATTTTCTAAGGAAAAGTTCATTTTGGGAATGTAAGGACAAAAGAACTGCAAGAAATAAAACAGGTCATCAAATAAAGAAAGGAGCTGCAGTTTTATTTTGAAAGAGAGGTCGCAGGAAAGATCCAGCGGGTCACAAATCAATGATAATATCCTTCACAACATTAGCAAAAGCAAAATAAGCCTGATATTGTGGACAGCTATAATGAAGCGGTTATAACTAGGAGATTCATCAAGGTACTAAGATAAATGTTTGTTCGTATTGCTTTTTTTATAGCGCTTTTCTGACCCTTTCCAGTATATTTTAAGTCACTTGCCTAAGGGCTCAAAAATATGCATGCACACAAAGGAATTTCCATCAAAAATCCATATGAAAGCTTCCAGAAGGTCATTCACTAGGCCAGACCTTGTCTTTTAACTAGAAACTTCATCCTCACTCACCTTCCAGACTGTCTGAACAAGAGGTCCCTATCCCAGTATCGCCACTGTCAGACGTGATACTGAGCCGTCTTATGTGGCCACTTTTACCACTGGATGTAGTTGGTGGAGTATGCCACAGAGCATCAGTGCCCGGAAGCCATGCCGAGGACGGGAAATCAGAGCCTAGGGGCACACAAGGAAAAGGAGCACATTAAGCATTACTACAAGGCAAGAGAACACCAAATGTTGGTTATAAAGAGGGTACCAATGTATATCGGCATGCACATGATGGACTAAAAATAAGGATGTATCAGACAACATGAACACATTCATAACAGTAGAGCGACTGACTTCTAAAAAGAAATGGCATTTATTGTTGGATTTCAGACACTTGGAGATATTTGTTCATATCAAATAATAATACACACTATATAGGGATAAAGATATGCTTCTGAAACTAGTTCAAATATATTAGTAACTTCCTTCTGCGACTTTAGGTCCACTGCCAGGAACTCACCGCTGGGCGACTATTTAATTTAACAGTTTTACATTTAAAAAAAACAAATTTGAAGATAAGGACCATTTTCTGTAGCCGTTTCAATGTAACCAAATGGAGAAGTCCACCATGAAAAGATTATCCGGACTGGGTGTACTAAATCAAAAGCCAAAGAGAACAGGTTCTTATAGAAGCTTCCAGTACCAGAGTGAACGCTAGCAGAAGGCAGGGGAGGCATCAATCTCTAGCTAGGTACCTCCCTAGGCCTGGCTGCCTCTCATTGAGAATGATTTCTCTCATAAGATTCCGTTGGTCGCAGCTAGAAACTGCTCAAAGGGACCACAATGCCAGAGGAGATATGGAGAGGAGGCAAGTGACTGGCACGTAGGCTGTTAACGGACTATTTTAGTTTCCATCCCAAAATTAAATCAATCAGACAATGAATAGCTCAGTTAGTGAATAACTTTACAAGTAGTATTTATATTATATACACACACACATATATGTGAATGTAATATACTGTTGGGCTACATCATGATTAATTCTTCACTGAGGAGTGGGTTATTTCTTTTTAAAGCACCAAAGAGGAAATCTGCATTTATACATGTACAATCTGCCTGTTCATGTCAGTCAAGGAACAGAAAACTCCACTTGAACTGAATATTATTCGCCTGTAAGTGGCTAGACAAGCACACAACACTAGCACTAGTTAATCTAGCAAGCGATGTGTGAAACAGATCTTTGAACAATTACCGCACAATCTGTAAACCTGTACCAAAAATATTTTTTTCCTGCAGTCAACGTTAATTGTATAACCCACAGGCTTGAAGCAGTAACCCATATCAAATTAATCAGGGTAGGCAAGAGTTACTAGGAATCAATATGACTTGAATAAGGTTTCAAAAAGGTTAATGAACAGATTCGTGCACAGTTTAAATATTATCTCAGTAATGTGAAAATAATTAAAGGTAGGAACACTGTCTTTGAAGTGAGAAGATCAGGATTATATCCTAGGGTTGCCAAGCTGTGTTCTTACGTATTTTATCATCAAAAACACTTGGCAATCTAATTCTTGACAGAAGGGACCAATCCCCCCAGTAGACTACATTAAAAGGTATCCAACTCCAAAATCAAACAAACTGAATGGACAAAATTCTATCATATTATGAGAGATGAACACAGACCAAAGGAGCAGTTGCGCCTAGTATTTTTCTGTATGAGTTTTGCTTTTTAATATATGTGAAAACCACTTATTTTTAATTTAAAACAATTTACAGTTCTGCTGTAGTTTTAACATGGAAAATAATTTCACGGGGTCTCTAGTAAGATGGAGTACTGCAGCAGTTTACATGCTACCCTCTGAGAAAGTGCTGTGACAAGGCATTATTGTAAGCTTTGACCTCAGAAGTTTTAAGTGCATGAAAAGGAGTTGGGCATGGTTACATCCAGCTCTGTGTGCTGTGTTGTAACACAAGAAGGAGCGTTTGGGGAGACATGACCATTTCTATAGCAACATCACTATCTCTATTACACTGTATATGTCGTTTTTGAGTTTAAAATAGGTCAGGAAATAAATGAATAATACAGATAGGTTCTTTGTCTGTACTTTACATAAAACGGCACTTATCCAAAAATATTTTTTGTGGCACTGCCCCTTTAACATAAGAAATAGGTATGAACAAAACACAAATTAACAATATTGGAAATAGTTTGTATCACAATACTTCATTGGTGATAGAAAAACCCAACTTCCTGTGCAGTAAGAAGTCATTTATTACAGTCAAACTAGAAATCTAAATCATGCCTGCCTACATTCGCTGGGCACCCAGAGTGGGTGTGACAGAGATAAGAGCCTTAGCCCAGCAAGAACAATAAACAATAATAAAGAGTGGGTTAAAACGATCATTGCATGATCATCACAGTGGGCCTCCTGTGTTCAGCACAATAAATTACTTGCTATGTATTATTTAGTGGATTGCTTACTTACATCATAGGGAATAAGTTTGTCACCATATATTCATCTTCTTTCTGGGTCTATAGTTCCTTGTACTATTTGTGGCTATTTTATAGTAAAATGATTAAGTATTAATTATTATTATTAATATTGTGTGTTGCAAAAAACATTAACCAATAAACAGTTTCTGAAAAAAAGGTCCATAGTTTAACTTTATGCTTATCTTGTGTTCTCTACTTAACAACATGAAGAATGCAAACTCATTCTAGGCCTTAAGGGCCGATATAAAACATGCCCTAAACAGTTAACATTTAGCATCTTAATAAGACAGAAACTTATTTAAGTATATTTCACTACTTATATGATTCTCTTATTATTCTATAACAGTAACATCCACTTATAGATCCTAATGGTAGAAAAAAAAAATTATCTCTGGGACCAGCCATCCTGTTTGCCCACCATTTATTGTATTGTAAAATATTTATTAGGGTGCATCAATATTTATTATGGTTACACACTCACTCCATTGCTTTTCTCCTTAGAATTATGACTTGCAAGATAATAAAATCCACACTATTGTTTCAATGAGCTACATCAATGAATATAATGTCAACAAAATCCTAATTATACTGCAATCAAAACAGTATAAAACAGCGTGGTGAGATGTAATTGTTTCTTCTTCCGTTCCTAAAATCAGAAATCTAAATCTCTTTGTACTTCACTTAGTGCATAGTAAGAGCCAGATGCCCAGATGGTTCTCATTAAGTGTTTAGATCATGGGTGTATTACATCATTCTTTTCTTTCTCTCAGTTTGTCCATTTGGTATATGTTCCTGTGGAATGTTGCAGACTGTGGACTCATATCAGTCTGTTCTAATAATGGTGTGAATCTGTTTGAGACTAAAACATGCACAACCACAAAATTATACAAACTGTAATTTAATCATTTATATAACTATAATAAATTACATGTACCTATCATTATAGGCCGGTTCTTAGAAGAATAAAAGGTTTATAAAGGCAAGAAGTGTTACTATAGTAAGCAGAAAAAGATCTATTGTTTTTTCCCTCTCATCCTTTGGGTGATTGTAGGCCTCGCACACATCCAGAAGGCAGTCATTATGGTTCAGTCCACAGTTAATAGAACAATGCCATTAAAAAAACGTATTTTCCTATTTAACTTCAAGTAGAATCTAAATGTAAACATTTAATATAATCAGTATAACAATTACTTGTTTACAAGTGGATCTGATTGCCACTTTCTACAGAACAAAACTGAATTTACTCCAGTGCTGTGAATAAACTTTGTAGCACATATATTGGGGATACACCATCTCAAACCCCAAAACATAAATCTACATCCTATTTCTGTTCAGTATCACCTTAAAAAAATAGAATGAATTTCATTGCATAGTCCAAAGTGGATAATACAGTAAATAGAGCATTACTGAACATATCTCCATATTCCAGACCAGTGCTTACCAAAGATCCAGTGCTGCAGGGGAATCTGGGAAGGGATATGCAAATAAAGTTCATCAATGACCATTTTTGTCTCATTTTCCACTTCACACATATACCCCTTAAGCATATGCGCACTGTTCAAGCACAGGCCAGGATAGAGTAAATTAACAGAAAAGCTGCAGAGATACCCTTACCTATATTCTGTTTAAATAATTCATGAAGCTGGCAGAACAGAGGGCAGCATTGCATGCATGCTCACTCTATCAGTAGCGTATATGAGCAAGCTGCTAATGCATGCTCTGTGGCGGATGGTGCTAGTTTTCAGCATGGAAGCCTTGCTGGCATTCAGTGACAGAACAGGAAGGTGCCAGATGGTATCTGGCATTCATTTCAGACATGCCAGACAATATCCTGGCAGGACTGGCTGTATACCATACTTCAAATGGTCTTTTTAATGCATTCAGCCACTGAATTAAAACAATTAAAAAAAAAAAGACATAGGACACACTGTTGTTTAGCAAGACTAAAGGAAGGAATGTTAATTTACACTTTTCACTCACTGCTGTGTTACAGTAACTTTCCGCCCCGGAAGTGGGGGGAAAACTGAAATTGTGTCAAGCTATGAAAAATCTTACATATATTATATGATAAAAGTTTCAATATGTTTGTTAACATAGAGGCATTTTACTTTAAGATTTCTTTTAACCATTCAAGTGTCAAAGACTACAGATTTGCTAATTTGCATACTGTTTTCGATAGATATGTTTTTCATTGATTTCTGACTCATGACGAAGGCAAAGGCCTTGATGACTGTTTCCATCTGCTGTTTTCATGAGAAATAATACTGCAGTCTACACAAACATTATGACAGAAAAAAAACGCAAGACAGCCAATACAGGTGTATATCAAACAATACTTACACATACTAATTTTTTCAAATAAATAAAAAATTTAAATAATTGAATAAATACCAGGAAATTTGGAAATTATATTGCGATTAATTAGGTCCCTTAGAGATCATTTTACAGTTTAAGCTTTTTTTAACCCAAAATATCACCTGGTTAGTTTTGGGGTTAGCAAATTTCAATAGGAGACAATCTAAATACCGGTATACCCTTTAATAGGAGAAAAATCTAAATGTACCCTACAGCATCATTTATTATAATGTACTACTGACTACTTCTCACAGGGACCATCTGGTAAGCTGAGATGTACCCCCCTGGGTACAAGTAAATGATGAGAGTTGTTAGGTACTGTGGGGGAGCAGTTGCCAAACGTTATCCAATTCATTTAAAGATACAAAAATTTAGCTTAGGTATTTCCTTCCTTGCTACAACCCCCCCCCCCCCCCCCCTCTCCCCACACATATATGTGAGAGGTTGTGGGGAGGGGAATTATAGGTCATGCAAAAATCTGTGCAATCTCACCATAACACATTTGTAAAAGCATTTAATTATCACTCATACCCACACTAAATTGGTTACTTAGCAACAGTTGACATAATGAAGAGGCAGATATTTTTTTACAAAACCTGCTTAAAGATTTACAATAAGGCAGGGCTTGACAAATTTAATTTAGTTTTAGGAGCCAGCCAAAAAATTTAGGAGCCAGACAACGGCACATCACAAAATCGCACGGACACAGTGGCATACACCCACCTCACATACACAGCCAGTTACATTCACACATACATACACACACACACCACATACACAGCCAGTTACATACACACACACCACACACACAGCCAGTTACATTCACACACACCACATACACAGCCAGTTACATTCACACACACCACATACACAGCCAGTTACATTCACACACACCACATACACAGCCAGTTACATTCACACACACCACATACACAGCCAGTTACATTCACACACACCACATACAGTCAGTTACATTCACACACACACACACACACACACACCACATACAGTCAGTTACATTCACACACACACCACATACAGTCAGTTACATTCACACACACCACATACAGTCAGTTACATTCACACACACCACATACAGTCCGTTACATTCACACACACACACACACCACATACAGTCAGTTACATTCACACACACCACATACAGTCAGTTACCTTCACACATACATACACAGCCAGTTACATTCACACATACATACACAGCCAGTTACATTCACATACATACACAGTCAGTTTCATTCACACATACATACACAGTCAGTTACATTCACACACACACCACATACAGTCAGTTACATTCACTCATACATACATACATACAGACCACATACACAGCCAGTTATATACACACATACACACCTTTTTTTTTTATTTTTTTTTTTTTAAAGAACAAAAGAATATTTCTTACAGTGTCCTCCCTCCCTGCTGCTTACCTCATTGCAGGGGAGGGGGACATTTATGCTGGAGCCCGATCTCTTTCCGTTCCTGTGCCGTGTTGTCACGTGACAATCGGCACTACAGCGTGTTGCGCGAGGGGGCGGAGCTTACAGTCTGTGTGATCCGCACAGACTTTCTCCCCTCACGCTGAAAAAGAAAGTAATAGAAAAACGGATGGCAGCCGGCAAGGGCTCCCTGTGACAAACAGCACCCGGGCGCCAGGTCTGATTTCCTGGTCGCCATGGCAACCTGGCGCCCGGGGTTTGTCGAGCCCTGCAATAAGGTATCTGCCTCACAAAAGTAACTTAAACATGTTTCTAGGGGAAAACAAATCTTCTGTATATCTGCAATTTTTAAGTGAGAAAAAGGGATTCTTCATATAAATACATAACTCATTGTTTCCAATGTCTCCAAAACAAGGCAAAACATGATTCACATTCAGAGAAAGAAACCAAGACCAGCAAGGGATCTCATTGGAAGAAGCATAATCCTCCATTGTTCTCAAGCTTTTTTCATAAACGTGCCTGACAGCAGCACCAGATCTGAAAGCAAAATATCCCCCCTCAGAGTGGTTGGCTTGCTGTGTAATGGTGATCAGAAGAGCCAAGTACCTCAAGCATATCCATTACATCTGCGCTATGTCCAGGACCACGTTTAGAATCTGTGGGCCCTAGGCAGAACATTTCAATAGCAGGCCCTCTATTCTCTCAATGCCACCCATGTGTACATGTGGCCTCTAAATAGAACCATTGCTTTCTTAAACCTGTTTTGTATCATTGTTGGGACCAAGGGGCCCAGTTAAGCAATATCTGTGGCCCTTACCTCTTTTGTCAGACACTTTCCATACTCTCTTACTGCATGCAGTTTAGCTAACACAACATATAGATCATTTTTAATTTTTTGACATTTTCTCTGGTCACAGTATAAGCCATGGCTTGACAAATTTAATTTAGTTTTAGGATTTTAGTCAGATAACAGCACATACACGCCAGCCCTTTTATTTTTTTTAAAGGAAAAAAAGGTGCATCATTTAACATGTCCCACCTCCCTGCTGCTTTACCTTATTTCAGGCAATGGAGGAGGGGGGCTCACATCTATTCTATTTAAGCCATGTTCATGTGAAGCGCTAGGATGTCATGTGATGCTATAACTTTAATGCACGATGTACAAGGGGCAGAGCCGACAGTCTGTGCTGCTGCTCAGACTTTGTCCACTCGCACTGCTGCTGCACACACACAAAAAATAATAATCAGTCCCAGCAGTGAGGGACGCAATGTACATGGCAATATTCGGGTACCAGGTCTCGTTTCCAACCTTGTGCCCGGGATTGGTCAAGCCCTGGTTTAAACAATGCTTAGGTTGACAGTCACATTAAAGGGGACCCAAAAGCCGAGCTTAGGATGACACAGTCCATTTAATAGTGGGCTTTTTTTTTTTGCAAACCTCTTACTTATTACACACCACCTACAATTCATGTTCTTCTCACACACACACACACAATTCTACTAGTTATGAAATTATACCTCAATATCTTCTGTTACAAAAATGTCAGATTCAGCATTAGATACTAAAATTAATCAAATAATAAAAATAACACCTCCTTGCTAGAGGAGACTGACAATTCTTTTTGGATGTTGCAGGTCATATGTTTGACATTATGGTAAACAACAGGGGTTATATATAAATATTATGTATAATGGCAAATTAGCACAAAATAACACATCCTGACATTTTCATGTGGGAAAGGAACCTTCATCAGTGTTTGGTGGGAGCTGCTTCTCATGGCCTGATTCTTTATATATGGAATATACTAGCGTTTAGCATGCCAGAGTAACCAGGAAGTTTGGGTCAAGTGCACATGGCGCAAACTCCCCACGGATTTTAGGGTCCGAATTATACAAAAGCATACACAACAATAGAGCCACTATTAGCCTCCATGCATGTGTGTGGCCAAACTCTTTGGTGATGTTCTCAGTGGTTGTGCACAGTGGTCAAAAACTAACTTCTCAGCTGTTTTGAATCACATTAGTCGTGACACAAAAATATTACAGTACACTGTTATTCTTTGTATTAAGACAGCGCACACGCCAATAGCGCCACATAGTGGTGCTATCAGCATGTGTGCCCAAGTAAAATGAACACCCAACAAATTTGGGGAGTCTGCGCCGCCTCTGCCACAAATGCACTTCCAGGTTTGGAGTGCCGTCGCATCCAATGTAAAAACTATAATCAGGAGCTTAAAAGTACCTGATTATTGACAGAGAACTGAGGTCTCGCTCCCACACTGCAAAGTGTCAGGATTTATAAAAATACATTTTTTTTAAAAAGGGCACAATCGGCAAACATAAAAAAGGTGATTGTGCCTTTTTATAAACACTTTGCAGTTCAGGGTTTGTTTTTTTTATATACAGAACCTCCAGTGTGCCTAAAAGGGGTTTTCTTCTCCCAGAAAAGTTAGTCAGATTGATTGGCCAAAAAGTACGTCTGTCGTGCAGTGGAGGCTAGTGGGATTAAACGGTCACTTCCACCTCACACAATTGTAAATGGTACACTCTAAGGATACTATTCTGTGGACAGCAGAACAAAAGAAATGCAGACCAATTAGCCACACAATTAGACATTAAGTGAGCAATACATCTCTCAATAATAAGTAGCCAGCAATTGAGCAAATGTATTTAGCCTTGTAACTATGGTTAATGATGCAGCAAAGAACAAACAGTAACCAAAAGAAAATCAATGCAGAATGCTTGACTAAACTTACATTTTCTGATAAGAAAAAGACAAAACAAAGATACAACTGAATATTTGAATTTAAAATTGAATATAAAATAAATTATGAATCTCTAAAAGCATGAGGCAGCAGTACACTTTTTAATTAAATGGAGGTCAAGCAAAGTCAACTTAAAAGGAAACCCACAACCCAACTCAATAGTCGAACATGAAACACTTTGCTAAGCCCCGGGTAGCTCATCACCTATTGGACCATTTTAACTACCAGCTGCCCAGCTAACGTCCCTGCAGTTATCCAACCAGCCAATAAAGTCCCTTGGAAAGCATGTAGTGGCTTCACACTGCACACAGCGTGGCAGAGAAGTAGGAAAGCCTGTGCGTGATCCAGTCATATTTGCCATCATTCGGCATGGATGTAAATGTGAACCACTTCTGCTGTACATGATGTCTGCGTCATTATTGGGACAAAGTGACAAGGGAGTATCTCTGGGCTAAGCTGGATATCATTTGCGCGCTAAGGAGGTTGGTACCAGAGATCTTCAGTTGTGTTGTCTGGCTGAAGCAACGCTTCTTCCCATGTTGACTAACTCTCCACTTTTACCACAAATATAGTAAGCTCACTGATTACATAGTAACCATATAGACTCCAGGATAAAAAAAATCCAACAATAATCCAATGTCAGTTAGAGTATGGGTGAAGTAAAATTATGGATTTCAATTTTAGAATTGCAGAGGACATATGTTGCTTTAAGACAATCCACAAGAGTTACCCAACGGCATACTAATTTTACATCCTAAGGATTGCTTAATTGTTGCATAGTTGAGCATGCAAAAATGCCCAGCACTTCATTCACTAAATCAAGCAGCATTGTGTAAGCCTGATGATGAGGTTACGTGCACTGTGCATGCATGCATGATGCATACTACCGCTCACATGCACAGTGAATCCCCTTGGACAGCAAAGTGGCAACAGGAGACCCAAATGCACTTGCTTATCTATGGGAGTCACCTGATTGGCTCTAAGACAGGGTTGTCAAGCTGCATCCCTCTAATTGATGTCCTACATCCCATAATGCTATCAGCTATAAGGTTGGCATATGGAGTATGGAAAATGTAGTTCTCCTGAATACTTGCAGATTGACAACCCCACTCTAAAAAAAGAGATTACCAAAGAGAATGTCTCCAAAATATAGTTAAGTGTTAAAGGTAAGTATTGCAAAGCAGGGGAAAAAACAGCATCTAAGAAATAAATGTTTGGTTTTTTTGTATGCATTGATTATTTCTAATTGTTTATGTGGATATGTATATGAATAAATAAATAAATAAATAAACACAGGCATGTAAAATAGGGAAGTTCATTTAAATTTTGTTTTTCCTTTTGGCCTCTATGTGACTTAACCTAACCGCTGAATCAGGAGGAAGTTCTTTGAGCAGCTGTTCAAAAAAATGCCTGTAATTTAGCATAAAAAAACAAAACCAACACTATTTTTAAAAAAAAACAAAGTCCTAGTGCAACGGCTCAACCAGTGACTTGTGTCATAAAAATCTCTGGAGTTATCCTTTACATAAAAATGTAAAGGATAACTGTTTCAAACCCCATTGTATCCTAGGAGGGAAACATAAAGAGTCCTTTCTATTAAAATCTAACAGACTACATGGTTTGACTATGTCAATGCCTAAGGAACAAAAAACACATTTATCATTTGTAAAATACTCCTTACCAGTAGCACAGGAATAAAAGGCCCACTGTACTGCTAGCTGTATTGAACATGAGAAAAAAAACCATGAGAATCTCTTTATCTAATTGGAATATATATAGAGAGTTGGCTGTACAGCAACACCTTTGTTGTGATAAGCCCAACGAAGAACGGTTTTATAGGTTGCAACACACTTGAATACAGTCACATTCAGTAAGATCTGCCATTAATCTATGCCTTTAGCAAAACACCTTAAGTGTATAAGAATCTCCCCTAACTACCAACTCTAACAGATTATAAGGAATAAATGATTGGAGATACAATAAAGCTTGCAATCTGCATGCCAAGTTGACAATTGTTTATAACGTTGTCTAAAATAAAGCTTTCCTATTTTTTTTTTGTGGTAAAATTTGTCAAATGGCAAAACTTTTAAAAACAATTCACTGGAAAAACCTGAAAGGTGATTGAGCTCTTTCTTCTGAGAAACAATCTGTTACATTTCACAGCTACAAAATGTGTGCATGAAGAAAATAAAAGCCTTGTTAACTGATAAATAAAGCACATCCTAATCCTTCATGTAACTATCTTCAGTAGGACCTTAGTAACAGTCACTGTTACCCAACAGTAGGCTGGTGCATCACTAAATAAAGATAAATCAAAATGACCACAAACCTAGCATCACTTTCCAAGCTCTCTGAAGAACTCCAGTTACATGCAAGACTCATACGTCAGTAACTGACCAAAAATAAATAAGGTTTTACTTCATGGTCACATGTGAGGTTACCTTACTTTAAATAAACTGAATTACAGAATTACCATCTGTGTTGTTGGCATATAAAGGAAGACAGCATTTATCTTCTAAATAGTGCTAGTAAGCAGAATTACACAGTTTCATGTGGTCATAGACCAAACACATGAAATGTAGTATGTTTAGCAACACAGAACAGTGTTTGCCTAAGAGGCAGCTGATGAGTTTTGAAATAAAGCACTGGCCTTGTTTTCCTCCCCGAATAGGACGTTCCATACTCTCCAAGCAGCTTGTAACTAGATTAAAACTATTTACAGAATGAACGCGAGTGAAGCCAAACTCCAAGGCCAGCAATATTCTTAATAACAACCAAAGGAAAGGTCTGACCTTACTCGGAAGTGTATAGCCACAACATTCAAGATTAGAGGAAACTGCAGATATGACATGTATTTCTCAGTGGCAGTCACAAAACCAATATATGGGCCAGTGGGTGTTTATGCTTATGTTTTGCATCCTTGTAAAGAATTAAATTCCTCTATAGAATTGTAGAACATTTATCTTATGGTTGAGGTTAATATTTTGCCCCAATATCTAATATATTTGGAATGTGATTCATATTAGGCTAGGTTAAAATGTGTCAAGCACGTTTTATGGAATAGAGACTAACAAAATATTCTTGATTATTCTTGTGTCCATAAAAGGATATTTCAATATGCTTTACTACTGCGAAATGGTAAACTTAATTAATTTCCATTACACTGCAGGATTACTCTGATTGGCAGCAAGCTTAGTTCAGAGGTCATGGGATCAGTAACAGCTATCAACATCAAAACAGCTGGACAGGCTTTGGATTATTTCCATGATGTAAGCACACTACAAATATTGCCAGGTTAAGAGGGAGTCATGTAGGATGAGGAGATGCAGTATGGCAATACCCATGATACCCACACTAAATCTCCTCCCATTTCAATAATTCTGCCAAGGAAAACATGACGCTATATCCACTACTAGTGCATTAACCAGGTCACAAAAACCTAAATCTCAGACTTTACAATAATGTTCCTGGCATTTTGAATGCATTAGATACAACCCTGAATACCAATCAGCTGAAAAACAGCAGTTAATTGTGCAATGGAGAAAATGAACTGCATTCAAGGTTGCCATGACACTCAGAAAATCAGCATCATATGCAAAATCTCAGCAGAGTTAATCAAGAGACAACTATTGTCTTATACCAAGTGCAATACCAGCAGCTGTAGAGCAGGGTTAGTACCAGCAGCTGTAGAGCAGGGTTAATAGTAGCAGGGCATGTAGGAAGCAGAGATAGTGCCAGTCAAAGCATTGTGGTACGAAATTCCTGTTGACGTCAATGGGACGTGCACAGTTACTAAACAATCTCCTCCATCTAAGACTAGGCCCTATCAAGTTTAGATAGATACATCAATTAACTCAAAATATTTTGTTCTGTCAGCTAAACAAAAGTCCTTAGAGAACATGAACATCAGCAAGGGATACGAAATCTATATATTATATTGCTGTTTAGTATCTCACCCGTAAAAAAATTTACTTACTGAAATAATTATAATCGTATATTTGTTCTATAGTACTATATCATTTTGATATATTGTCCTGTCCTTCACAAGATGAATTCTGCAATGATTTAAAGGTTAAAAATATATGCCTGGTTCTTCAAAATATTGGTTTTCCTCATAGTTACGTGTGGTTGAAAAACAATAATTTTCAATTCTAAAATTGAAAAAGAACAGTAACTGGGAATGTAAGGTTATTTACCCCAACATATGGGTCCTGTGACGACCTCTTTCCCAGAAGACAGACCAGGCTGCTAAATTCACTACCATGAAATGAGTCACAGATGAGAACCCAGCAGAGTTTAATTAGAGGCCTGTATCCTCATACTGATGAAAGAGCTAGCCAGGATGTGTGGATTTCAGACAAATACTGCAGAGGACTGAATGGTGCCAGGCACAGAGCTGCAATGCCTGGCAAAATCACCTCAGAGAGGGATCACTCCAACTTCTTTTGTGTTGTGCCATAAAGGCATTACGCAAATATATCCTTTTGTCAGATTCACAGACATCACTTATTCTGGTTTGCTTGTGAATGAGTACATAAGAGTTATATTAACGTGTGTTAAGAAGTAAAAAAAATAGATTTTAATTTATTGTATGCATTACCTAGTATTGCCATACATATGTATGTGTTTATATTGGAGTTATTGCATTTAATATACTTGTTTCATTTGTAAGTGCAATTAGAGCACTCACATTAAGGTATGAGTTTACATTACTTAAGCTATTTCATTGTGAAATGATTTTGCTGGTATAAGAAAAGAAGGTCCCTTATATTATTTTTGTGTTAATAATTATTAATATATTTAAATTGTAACATTTTATGATACTACAAACATAATACATAAAACACTAAAAATCTGGTATACATATATACACATGTAAACACAGATTGCCAGCTATACAAACCGTTTTATACAAAATTGCCCAACGTATTATTAATGCAATAACTTGGTGCTCTGCCCCCTCTGATCTGTATCTAAGGGCAGGCAGACCTGATATCTATTGTTTGTTCATGCTTGGGGATATCCAGTTAGCCTTGACAAGCAGCCTTAGTGGGTTGTAGACGGTTAGCTTTTGTTACTCTTGTTCCTGTGGACTGCAACTCCCATGTTTCGCAGCCAGTTAAGAGGTTGGCTGAGATTCATAGGAAAAGCAGTGGGCAGTTGATGGAATGCTAGGTACTGTTACAGGAAGTTACTCACCTGAGGGGTAACTGTTGAATCCGGATCCGTAATCCGTTACCATCCTCCCCCACATCCCTGCGGGTGTCACTATGGGTTGGGTGAATAGATAAGAAAAGGACTCGGAAGCAGAGCAATAATCCCGTACAGATCCAAGGACTGTGGCCGGTCTGTGTCACTGCCAAGCTGAGTGCAGATCACTGCCCCAAACGCTGACCCTGGGTACATCCCTCCTGTAACCCTCCAGGAGAAGACATGTCCACTTCCTCCTCTTGATCTATGTGTGATCCTGGGCTGGGTGTTAAGGGCCCGGGATGCTGCGTGTGACTGCCAGGCTGGATTGCATGCACATTGCGAGGGGAGGGAGGGCTGAGGAGGCTGAGGAGGAGGAGGAGGAGCAAGGATTGAAACCAGAGTACGTTCACTATGACACATGCTGCTATAGTCTTGACCCGTGCCAGGCACGGACTGCAGGGGGAGCTATGACTGTAATCCCCAACTGTTGGAGTGTCAAACGGCTGGTAGAGCATTACAAGAACAATGACTGTACAGACTGCCCCTTGTACACTGCCATGGATCACCTCAAGGTTATGTATGACTGTTAACATCAAGTTGAGCACATTACCTCCGGACTACCCTGGATATTCAGTGTAAAAAGCATTTATTTATTATTAAAGTCAATCATTAGGGTGACCAGATAGATGCTTTATACAGGGTAGATTATACAAATAAGTATTTTCCAAAGGCATCATTGCATGTTGACACCCTAGTTGTCATATAACAAAATGTATAACATAAATAATATCAGGAATACAGTTTTCTAACATAGAACAAAAGTGTTTTAATTGGAGGATTCAATCTATGCATTTTATGTTCAGGATAACCATGCATGCCTAAACGCCTTCAATGTATGAACCTCTACAACCTCTGCTGAAAGGCAATTCCATGTATCCACCTTCTGAATTAAGACATACCGTCTGATGTTACATTTCAACTTCTAATCTTCTCATTTAAGACTATGGGCTTTGAATTGCAAACATTAGGCTAAAATAGTTGGAAAAAGTCTTCAATTGAACTATACTTCTCAGCCATTTTGCAATTCTCCTGCTATTCCCCTGCAATGATTATCTCACACACTGCTCTGATATATACCCCATGCACATGGAAATACATAGGCCCCAGTATGTACTCAAGGTTATATGAATTGTCCTTTGCAGAGATATATACCAGGGCAGTTTGTGAGACATAACCCTGTGTACACACGGATGTACTATATTGCCCCTGTGCAGGGGTATATATATCAGGGCAGTGTGTGGGATATAACCTTGTGTGGATATATTGACTTACCCCAGCACCCAGATTGCACTCACAGGGCTTACCCCAGCACCCAGTACTTACCCCAGAATGCAGATTGCACTCACAGGATTTGCCCCAGTATGCAGAATGCTCTCACAGGACTTGCCCCAGTACTCAGATTGCATTCACAGGGTTTTCCCAGCACCCAAGTGTTACCCCAACACTGAGATTGCACTCACAGGACTTGACTCATCCAGCCCACTCCTGAGACTGCACCACAAGACTTGTCCGCATGGGCGGATCCAGATTCTGTTCTCCGGAGTGGCACTGCCCATGTCTGTCTCTCTCCCCCTCTCATTTCCATTTATGTAGTCTCTATCCCTCCTCATTTCTGTAGTCTCACCGCTCTTCCCCATGTAGTCTCTCTCCCTTCTTTAGTCTCTCTTCTCTCTCTATCTACCCTCTTTAGTCTCTCTTCTCTCACTCTCCTGTCTCCCCTCTGTAGTCTCTCTCCTCTCCCCTTTGTAGTCTCTGTTCTCTTGCTCAGCTGTCTCCCCTCTGAAATCTCTCCTCTCATTGTCCCCTCTGTAGTTTCTCCTCTCTCTCTCTCTCTCTCCTCTTTGCTGTCAATCTTTTCTTTCTACTCTCTGCCCTCTGTAGTCTCTCTTCTCTCTATATCCCATCTGTAGTCTCTCTTCTCTTTCCCCTTGTAGTCTCTTCTCTCCTCTCTCCCCTCTGTAGTCTCTCTTCTCTCTCTCTCCCCTCTGTAGTTTCTTTTCTCTCTACCCCCTGTCTTCTCCCCTCTGTAGTCTCTCGTCTCTCCCCTATGTAGTTTCTCTTCTCTCTCCCCCCTGTCTTCTACCCTCTCTCCCCTCTTTAGTCTCTCTCTCCCTCTCCCCTCTGTAATCTATCTTCTGTCTCTCTATTCTGTAGTCTCTCTTCTCTCGCTCTCCCCTCTGTAGGGTTGGCAACCCCTTGCCGTCAAATAGGCTACATTTGGCACCAAGGAAGCACGTATGACCCATGACATAACCTTCTCACATTTCATAATTTGATTAAATAAAATGAACAAGGGAAATAACAAAGGATGTGTCAATAAACGTCATTGTGTTGAATGGTGAAACTAATGTGTCACTATGTTTTTTTTTATAATTCCCTTTAATAACTGTAAAATAAATGAATATTTGTCTCGTAGCACAGTTATAGTTGTCAGCATTTTGTGGTTATTTCTGCCCATCTCTGTGCCCTTTACCCAACAGTCCTGCTTCTCAAGACCTTTTTGGTCAAAACGTTGCCAGCTGTTTCAGAATAAAATCCTTTTCACTTTGACAGTGCTGAGCTGCCTGTTTTCATTTATATTTGGGAGGACTGGTGGAGCCTCTGGCTTGGTCACTATACCATTTAACGGTGCGGCTTCTGCCACTTTTATTGATTGTACATGATCTAAGGTTATGTCATGCACATATCGGTCACTGTCAAATGATTAAAGGGACACTACCACTTACATATAGGGATGCCACCTTTTCTGCAAAAAAAATACTGGCCTTGCTGGTGCTTCCATGGACTTAACATTGGACTGAAGCCAATTTTTTACCGGCAAGCCAGGTGGCAACCCTACTTACATAAGATGTAACTAGATAACATGTGCATTTAAAACAAAAACAAATCTAAGACATATGCTACCGTTTTCTCTTCTATGTTTGAATTAATTGCATATAAAATTAAAAATAATAATAATTATGCCTGTGATGCAACATTCTCCAAAATCTCCCAGCAAGTCTCACTTTACAACTGTGGCCAAAGCCTGCATGATGATGTCATAAGATACACCCCTGCTCTCTTACTGGCTCCTTTGTATCACTAGTGGGCAGGACTAGGTGGCTATGTACAACAATTTTTTACCTGCCTTCCAACACAAAGAGAGGAGATAGACCTGATCAAACAGGATCATAACTCCAGCCCCTGTGAAGTAATAGTTACTCTCCCATTCAATGCAAGTTTATCGGATTTCTGACTTATAGACTGCATTCTGTGTCCCCAGTCCCAAAAGTGAGATACTAGTGCTGTAAAGTGTCTTGGGGTGGCACCCAAAGACACTATATTTCACAAAATGGTGGCACCCAGTCTTACTTGTTTAGTAAAATAGTTCATAAAATAAACTCACAAAACAAAACCAAAAGGCATATCTGAAAATAACTGCAAAATAAAAAAATAAACCCCTTTCATTTTTTGGTAGCAGTGTCCCTTTATGCTGTGTTTATTCACATTTGATTATAGCATACCCCTTGGAGCTAGGGTGACAACATGTCACGCATTTGACAGTCCTGCAATGGGATTTCATGTCCCAGGCTTCAATCCAGGACAATGCATTGTCCCAAAAAAAGAATGTTGCGTGAAGAAGGTCTCAGCCAATCAAGAGAGACTTCTGAATTATTTTGATTGACTGAGCTTTCAGAAGCCTCTCCTTCATATGCTGCTGCAGCCTGCCTTCAGTCGGCACCACGTCAGAAACCCATACTGTGTGTGTGATTGTGTGTGTGTGTTTGTGACTGTGTCAATGTGTTATCTGTTGATTAAATGCTTTAACCTCTTTGTGACCCAAAAATGCTGTACACTTCGTGACAATAACTGTTTTGACACTACTGCAATGTTTGTGTTAAGCTGTATTTTTCCTCTTTCTCATTAAATGTACCCACACAAATTATTTGTATTTAGCTCATAAGCAGGGAAAGGCAAAGTGTCCATACAAGAACACCAGTGTCTGTGACAAGGTAACTGAAAGTCCATAGAACATCATGAAATTGTGAGTCAACAGAAATTAAATGTCCACCATGAGAAATAATGGTGCTTACCCCTGCTAATAATGTAGTATGCAAATAGTTCAGAAAATGTGGAATAAGTTTAATAGTCTTGTCTTTGCCATTTTTGACTTTTAATGATTTGTTTTCCAAAATAAATTATTTCTGTTGAATCAAGATTGATGCCTTCATATAATTTTACTGCAGTACAATGGATTGTGCTTTGAACACATTCACAACTGTAAACCCATTACCAATGTCACTGTGCAAACCATGTTATATAACACCTGCTGAACATCAAACAACCATAATTGTGGAAAGCTGTGAAATATTGACATTCACCATGGCTAGAGTGGTTTGTCTAACAGGGGAAATTATGCAATTGCTACATTTACTGAAAAAAGGGCGGGCTAAGGCATATATACATAGGAATAAAAAGACGTGAATACCTTACCTTCCAAGATAATTGGTTCCTTCCAATGTATTCACTATACTTCTTCAAATCGTCTTCAAATCTGGGACTCAGTTGAATATTAGCCTGCTTAATGCTGTATCAGAAAACTGATATGTTGGGATTATTCACTTATAAACATACATGTTCTAAGACCTATACTTAAAGAGACTTTTAGGTCATATGTCCTAATGAAAAGAATTTGATTATGAAATATACATCATCTCAGGGCCGCATGGAAAGTCTGTAGAGCAGGAAGTCTATGTAGACCACAGAAGATACCGTCCAGGACTTAGTAACACTGAAATCCGACCATGAACCTTGATGATACAATAAATATTCTGAGACTTACGGTTGAACTTAAAATGACAGAATTAGTTATATTATTCCTTTTAGCATGTGTCTCTCTCTCTCCCTGTACACACTGCTTCTTGTGAGGTCAGAACAGTTTTGTGATGTCACCAACTATGGCACAATGCTTTGGGTTCAATATAGATTCTAGAATATTCTCACTATAACCGGTCTTCAGGCAAGAATTAGATCAGCCACAAAACACCTGCACTACTTAATATAGCTACTGTTGGAGCACACATCTAATGAAGGTAGTAACTAGTTTTTATACGTTTGAGTTAAATTCCATTTCTGTAAAATGTTTTACTATTATATATCTCCTATGTGTGTATTTATGAAACCAAATGTATTCAGCCCTGCCCTTGGTCTCATACGTACATACTTACACACATTAAATACGCATCTCTCTCTTTCTATCTGTATAGGGTTGCCACCTTTTCTTCTGAAAAATACTGGCCTTGCTACTGGCTCCATACCAGCCTGCCGGTAAAACAACGGTCAGGTGGCAACCCTATTTCTGTATAAATAATACAAACCAAATGGGCGTTATAGAAATGTATATAATGGAAGTGAATCCCTTACCCTGCTTTTATAAATGACAATTAAAATGGTAAGGAAAGGTCTTGTAAAATATGATATATATATAAATATATATACATAATCAGGGCCACCATCAGGGGTTGACAGGTTACACAACCTAAAAAAAAAGATTTGTTCTTTAAGGGGACCTACAATTTTTGATGGCGGCCATAAATATATACCGGTATATTTAAATACACAGAAGGTAGCTGTAACAGTGTCTTTTGGCTTTAAAATTAACATGTGATTGTACTCCCCAGTGAAGCAAGGAGTAGTGCACAGTGTCATTCACTATTTCTTATCTGGTCTATTGATGGACAAATAACCACTACTAAAATTTGATGGTATTGTAATAACTGCTCTCAAAAGGATACAACTGGAACTAAACTATCAATTTAACACACCCAGCACCAGTACTTACTTTGGTTTCTGTGGCAACCACAATGTATGAAGCAAATTAATCATACAGGTCACACATCTAATGGTAATAATATAATTATAATTTTTTTGGTTCAGTTAAATCTTCCTTGACCGGGTTCAGTTTAAATCTTTAAACTGCTTGATGTGTTGAGGTGAGTTACTCTGTAGAGTATCAGATAAGATGCAAAGAGGAAATATTACTCTAGACATGAGACAGCTTGCTAGACAAAAAAGTAGTGTTAGCTATGTAATGAGATTTGTCACCAAATCCTATTCAGATTGAATTATTTCAGATTTAAAAATGTACTTGTTGTGAAACCGTAGAACACAATGTTAATGCCCCAGCCACTTAGTCTGCAAGACTTTCTACAGACCACCACAATATATAGATAATTATTTTAAGTTCTTGAAAAAACAAATTCTGGAATTGATTCAAACATGGGTATTAAAAGCATGTCTCTTTCTGGCAAGAAAGGGTGTTGAAATGCCACCTAAGTAGGACTGCTATCATTTTACTGTTCTACTTTTAACACATTGAGATATAGATATAATTATGGATATGGAGAGACAGTGCTAGTCCGCTTAGAAGTAAATTCAATGTTTAATTTGATGTCATAATGATGATCATACAAGGATGTATGTATTTAAAGTAATGTCTAAAGGCAGTGTTCTCAAGTCATTTTAACTTGGTATACAGAGTTTGCCTTAATATGTCCCAGAACTACCCATGAATGGAAGCACACTATGCTCTTATTATTACAATGTGTACTATTGTGAGCATTGCCATGAAGACATCAGCCAAAATCGGATCTCTCATTTTCTTAACTTTAATAATAACAACTAGTATTTTTATTGCACCTTTCTCCCAGGGGTACTCAAAGCACTTTTTAGTGCATTCTCTTGGAATTAGCCAAATTAAATAACAGATGTTAATATTACCCATCAATGGTAGTCATTTATCAACCACAGATGGATGAAGGGCTGAGTTGACCCTACTGTTATTTGAGCCTGCAACCTTGAGGTTTGAACCTGCTCTGCATTCAGGGCATTGACCAACTGAGCTATCTCACAGGCATAATATAACATTTAATAAAGATATACACTAATGTTGATAGACCAATGTAACCAGGAAGTATAGATTTGACATCAAAATGCTATTTAAATTAAAGCAGATAGTTTAAGGGGAAATTGTTACTACTTAGATAGCAAGGTTGCTTTTTTAATAGAGTGCAGATAGTTGTTGTTAATGGAAAAGTCTCAAATAGGGAATAGGTGGTAAGCAGAGAACTTTAGGGCCCTGTCCTGGCTACATTTATAATTCATTTATAAAATTATCTTTATAAAATTATCTCTCAAAAGTTATCATAAACTGAAAAAGTAACGAGCCAGGTTACACTGTTAAAGGCAAATGAAACAGTTTAACTGTGAAGAAGGAAACGTTCTATTTGTTCGTAAAAGAGATATAACAACTTAGAGGCAATATTATAACAATGTGTAAACATATACAGGATCACTACCAATCTGGGAATCTGTTCATTAACATGACTCTGCAAAGTAAACAAAGTCATCAAGAAGTAGTTAGGTGGTTAGGATTTGGAACTCCCTCTCTAATAAGGATGTGTTGGCAGATACAACTGACACCTTAGAAAAAAGCTACAATATACATATACACTATATATATATACTAGTTTAGAGTACCTTATGTATGAAGACCAGCCATTTTAACTACTTGTCACAGAATTAGCATGTTTATTCCACCCGCTTTATGACAACATTATAGGGTTTAGTTGGAAAGTGGCAGGCCTGTGACCCGGATCCATCACCACTGTCCAGGGCTTTCTCCTTTTGCCCTCGGGCAGGTGTCCACATGACTCATTACTGCCATGCACACACTGTCATCATTTCCCCTAACAGGACAAGTGTTTGCACGCACAGAGGTATACATGCTCTGGCCATTTCACCATGACATCATAAGTATAGGACCTTCCTTGGTCCTGTAGTAGAATACATAGAGGTGGGCATCTTGGGGTGGAGTCACACTAAGCGTGGCCGCCACCAGGGGCATTGATCTCAGGTTGTCCTTGGAGGCTTGCTCAGGCCCATTTAATTATAAAAAAAGAAACAAAAAAATGCTTGTTGGCTGGGGAGATCACAACATCTTCCCTCACCAGCCCTCACTGCAGGGGAGATACTAGCTGGATGTCTGTGCACTGCCAGAGATTCTCCCAGGCTGCTTCTCGCACTCCTAACGCAAGCCTTCTGAGATCAGAGCATTGGGGGTCAAATGACCTCCTGGAGCTCAGATAGCAGAGATGCATGGGGAGCACGAGAGGCACCTTGGGAGGATGTCTGTATATCTGGGGAGCGCATAGCCATCCAGCTGCCCACCACTAGACACCAGTGAAGTTCTGTGGATGAAATGTGGGTGGGGGAGAATTCCTGTGGGTGCAGGCTATGGTAAGTACTGGTTGTGCAATCTGAGTGCTGGTACATATCCAGGGTGGGCAATCTGGGTGCTAGGGGCATGTTCTGGGAGTGCAGTCTGGTTTCTGGGCCATGTCCTGGGCATGTAATTTGGTTGTTGGGTTAGTTTTTTGTGTGTAATTTAGGTACTTGGCATGTCCTGGGTGTACAATCTGGCTGCTGGGGCATATCATGGGTGTGCAATCTGGGTGCTGGGCATGTCCTGGGTGTGCAATCTGGCTGCTGGGGCATATCATGGGTGTGCAATCTGAGTGCTGGGCATGTCCTGGGTGTGCAATGTTGGTTCTATGCTATACCATGGGTGTGAAAATTGGGTGCTGGGGCATGTGCGGCATGTACAATATGAGTGCTGACTGTGGCATGTCCTAGGTGTGCAATCTAGGTGCTCTGGCGAGACCTGTGGCAAGTGCTGAAAGTGCCACAAGGTGCTGCTATGGCAATGTATGTGGCATCAATCAGGTGCTGTGGGTGCAATGGTAAGAGATGTGAGGGCAATAACGAAAGGAGGGCAGGAGAAATAGAGTGGGGGGGGGGGGACTATATTTCCTGTAAGAGGTCACAACATTTCTGATTATGGACCTGCATGTACATTTACCTATCATAGGCATAAATACACAATCTAGAATGATCTAATTTGGAAGACTTTTCTCTTTTTTTTGGTGTGGAAAGGACCAAGTTGTGTAACACAAGACAGAGGCTGTGACAAATCTGATGCGAAGTAAACTGATCCACGTTCACTGTATATGTCAGGTTACCCGGTGTCCTCTGACTGATATCCAGCTGTTTCCTTCCTTCACACTGACTTCTTGCTCAATATTTGGCAGCTTGTTTGTAGCACTGTTTATTTGCAGCAGAAATCATCCTTCCTGACATTCACAGCCACAAAGTGACTTCCATCAGCATCTCCTGTTTGCAGAGCACAGACAGGTAATTTCAGCCTCTGTATATTTATTAGTACGATCACAGGGTCTGTGACATTTTCAGTGTTCATGCATAGATGCAGGCCCGCCATCAACGGGTGACGGGCGATACTGGCGTTCCTGGTCAGTCCAGGAAAAAAAAAATCTCCAATGCACCCCTCTGTTAAGCCGGTCGGCCACTGTGAGGGAAGCATTGTGCGCTCCCCTCTAGCCATGCGGCATAAAGTTTGTAACAAAAAACTTTAAAGCCTCGAGGCTGGAGTGGAGCGCAGAACGCTTCCCTCACAGCCACCCATCGGCAGAGCAGCAGCAAGGAGGTAAGTACTGGGGAAGGGGGGAAGAGGTTTGTATAACACTGGCATACTGAGGGGCAAAATCCTGGCAGAATGAGTGGCTAAATCCTGGCATATTGGGCAGCAAAATCCTGGCATATTAATTGGCAAAAGAATGGCATATTGAGTGGCAAAATCCTGGCATATTGGGGGTGCAAAATCCTGGCATATTGAGGGGAAAAATACTGGCATATGAAATGGCATGTTGAGGGGGAAAATACTGGCATATTAAATGGCATATTGAGGGGGAAAATACTGGCATATTAAATGGGAAAAGAATGGCATATTGAGGGGCAAAATACTGGCATATTAATTGGGAAAAGAATGGCATATTGAGGGGGCAAAATATTGGCATATTAAATGGCATATTGAGGGGGGAAATACTGGCATATTAAATGGGAAAAATGGCATATTGAGGGGCAAAATCCTGGCATATTGAGTGGCAAAATACTGGCAATGTAAATGGCATATTGAGGGGGAAATACTGGCATATTAAATAGGGAAAGAATGGCATATTGAGGGGCAAAATACTGGCATATTGGCAAAAGAATGACATATTGAGGGGGCAAAATACTGACATATTAAATGCCATATCGAGGGGGGAAATACTGGCATATAAAATGGGAAAATAATGGCATATTGAGGGGCAAAATAATGGCATATTGAGGAGGCAAAATAATGGCATATTGAGGAGGCAAAATACTGGCATATTAAATGGGAAAATAATGGCATAATGAGGGTCAAAATAATGGCATATTGAGGAGGCAAAATACTGGTATATTAAATGGCATATTGAGGGGGAAAATACTGGCATATTAAATGGCATATTGAGGGGGAAAATACTGGCATATTAAATAGGAAAAGAATGGCATATTGAGGGGCAAAATCCTTGCATATTGAGGGGCAAAATCCTGACATATTATTAAATGGTAAAAGAATGGCATATTGAGTGGCAAAATATTACTGGCATATTGACCAACTGCTCCCAACCACCCTCCATATTACACTAGACCAGGATAACATGCTTGTGAGGGTAGGTGGGGCGAGTGGGAGATATTGTCGGGGGGGGGGGGGGCAGAAAATGTGTTCAGTAAGGGGCCCTGAAATTCCTGGTGGCGGTCCTGCATAGATGATTTGAGAATAATTAGGTCAATACAAGTGGCAACTAATATAATGTTTGCTTTAAGACTCATAATAAAAGAACTTGGATTAGTCCAGTTAGGTAGAGAAAGGGTTAAAACAAAGGCATATGAGTAACCTTAAGCAGGTGAAACACGTTTTCCAAATCAAAAAGTCCAATTTGTTGTTGAAACTGAAGCCGGATGCTTTTAATGCTTTTAAATCGTTTTTTAATAAACATTTTATTGTCCCACCTAGGTGAGACTTTTAATCTATGCTATACCTCCAAGGAGCAATGTTTTCCCTTTTCTTGATATGAAACATTTTAGAGATTATTTTGCACATTTTTCAAACACCATGGTATAACATTATACATTTGCAAATGCAGGACAACTAAAGGTTCAACCAGTATTCCTCATTTCTACTAGTCTGTAAGAAGGAAAAGGTTTTAGAAAATGCAAGATCCGTGCAAGTTGGCAAGCTCGAACATAAGGGCTATAACACAGAATGTGGTCTAATATAAGTTGTCATTGTTCTGTATACTGTGAAGTCACTGGAATATTTAAAAGTCTGCATGTATGAATTCCTAATGATAACACTCATTCCACATTATCAACCCAATGTTTACAGTCACTAGTCTACTAATCACTAGTGATTAGCATTTGTATTAGTTCATAATGTAAACGCTGGTCTACAGCCATATGTCAGAAATGATATGCAGTAATGCAAGTGAAAATTACAATAGTAGTACAGGGAACTGTTCCAAAATGTGGGGTCAAAAAGCAGATGCTTACATCCAGTTTCTGATATTTTCATATCTGTACTCTGGCTTTTGAAGAGCCCTTGTGGAGGTTAGATCATATACAGAACCAGAGTATTGCGCTTCTAGTTTGGGTATCATGTTTGTATATATGTTCATAATTGTGAATATTACTGTAACACCAGAATAGCATATGAGAATACACTGGTATTGAGAATTAATTCCTTTACGTTTGTATAAATTCTGAACAGGGCACAGAGTTCATATTGCATCATTTAACCCTACTGCACAGGAAACATTGAACTGATATGAGCAAATCCCAGGTGCTACTTGGCTATTGGACCAGAACTGTAATGAGAATGATGGCTCTACCCTCACATGGAACAGAGCTACAAGGTTCTGCCCCTTCTGGCCTCTGCATTAGCGTTAATCACGTTACACAGAGCAAGGGTGAACAATTTGTATTCTTGCCTCAGGTGCAGAAAGAGCTATCTACGGCTTTCTCTTGGGATAACCGTTTCTACAAAGGCTTTGCTAGAAGCATAGAATGTGTCAGCAGATAAGAACCATTTGGCCCATCTAGTCTGGCCAATATGATGACATTTCAAGGTGGCCATTTTCACAATGAAAGCAGTCATGTCATCACAAAGTAAGAACGGCAAAATTTACATTGTATTTGTTATATCCCAACATAGGGGTTTACCGAGAGTACTTAGTACCGGGGCGAAATCTATGTTTTCCACGCCTCCCATTTTTAAAAGTACAAACAGGGCATATCTGTCCCCAAACAGCTTGCCAGTACCATATATGCCCCCTGTGGTCACATTCTGTCATACACCACACACCCCAAATAGCTTGCTAGTGCAATATCTGCCCCAAACAGTTGTCAGTGCCAAGAATCTGCAGGTTTTATACGTATGAAACACACAGCTACAGAAACAAACACAGAGTCACATACACACACTGTGGCTGCAGCCTACACTGAGCACCGTGAGGAGGCACTCAGCTGATTAAGAGAGGCTACTGAACTCTCAGCCAATCAAACCTCCTTCAGAGGTCCCACTCTGGGTTAATGTATTGTCATGGTTTGAGGCTGGCAACTTCAGACGATGTCTGTGTGCAGCACAAAGATGTCCTGTGATCCTGCCCCCCACTAGGCACCAGGGAAACTGGGGGATGCTGATCTGGCATCTCCTTATTGTGTGGCTCCTGGGGCAGAGCACCCAGCCATGTACACCTCTGCCCAACATTTATATAGAAATAATAGTTATATGTTTGTAATATTGTTTTAAACTGAATTTTGTAACCAGAATTTCAGGTGTTCCACTTTAAGATGTACTAGTACACCACTCTAATGTTTTAAAATGATAATAAGAATCCATTACATTATGTAATTTAACATCTTTCAGTAACTCTTGTAATTAGATACTTACCTGCACTTTCAAACAGAAGCACACTAATACAGTTCTATGGACATGCAGAGTGGATAGTCTCATCTGCCATTACTTTCTGTGTTTCTATGCAGATAAATGCATCTTACAACCAAGAATAGAGTGAGTTAACTGCGTGCAGTGTGTGGGCAGAACAGAACAGCTGCCGTGTGATAGAGAGAGAGAAAAGGAGGTTTGCCAAACACACAAACAGTGAGCAGATTTTAACTGCACATTTGCAAAGGCAATATCACTGGGTCTATTCACTAAACAGTGAACTGTTGTGAATTGAAAAGGGCATAGCAAAAAAAAAAACAGGCATTCATAGATGAGTTGGGATAATAGACAAAAAGCTGGAGAATGTATTTTTCTCCTTAAGGACTCAAGATGTTATTATCATTGATGACAGCTCCAGTGCTAATAAACCATCTTTAGAATCTGTTCAAATCTCAGGGTTGCAGGTTTAATCCCTGGTGGAGTTAAATGTGGGAATAGTGGCATCACTTGGTAATTAATAAGAAAATTATTCCTTAGCATTATGGGATGTTTAACCTCTAAGGGCATTTGGACTTCTATACCGTCCTAACACATGTGGCCCAAATGACCATGAAGAAGGCAGAGAAGGACCAGCAGGTCATTGTGCCCTCCCACCCCCACGATGAGCTGTACTCCAGTTTACACTGCAGGTGAAGTCGCAGGCTTTCACGATATTGCGGCAGGGTCTATAAAATCCCTTCAGATTTCTGCCACTGTGTTCCTATCACTCTGTGATTGGGGCCAGGAACACAAAATTGCTGTCAGTGCTCTTGCTAGGACTGGTAGTGTTCTCACTGCAGGGATGCACATCATGATTCATAGTGCATAGATGTAGGGACAGAAAGGAACAAGAACTGTAGACTAAGGACTTTAGCAAGGACTGTAGCATGGACAAAGGACTTTAGAAAAATCTTTGGCATAAACATAGGATTTTATAAAGGAATATAGGAGACAGGACTCAGTATTGAAATAAGGACAGAGCAAGTCGGAAGTACTAAGGCACAGCTCTTGGCTGGAGCTCTTGGCTGGGAGTCTTGTGGCACTTTGCAGGTAATCCTTGCATAGGGCAGCTTGGCAGGTAACCCCTTGATAGTGCAGCTTGTCAGGTACCCCTAGTTAGGGTATAGATTGGATAATTATGCCGTCGCAGTATGGTCACAGGAGAAGCTGAAACCCTTCCCCCAGGTGTTTTAGCCCTTAAGAATATGGGTCCATATTCCTGGACAAGATAATACATAGGTGCAGCTTCCAACTTGGATGAGGAGCCAGACGGAGTAGTTCACAAGGCAGACCACTTTGATGCAAAAACCCAGTTATTACAGAGATGTGGCTACTTATAGGGCAGGGCAATTTACACAGCCCACCTGACACCACTGAGAGAAGCAATGCAAAACAAGGGTAGGGTGGCCACTACAGGCATAAGGATGAATATGACCACAGAACTAGTATTTTATAAACATGGGTCAGTCGGGGTAGAACATTGGCACAATGAGATAATTTCAAATCATCTTTTTTTTTTTTTTCAAATTAAAATAATTTTAAATATTTTTTTCTTAAATAATCAAAAAATAAACAAGCTCGGATCAGGGAGGGTGCAGTGAGAGACGGGTGCAGAACTTGTCAGCGGAGGAGTAAAACAAGGTGACAGGAATGATAAGTAACCAAGGGTTCCATGGCTACAAACTAGGATGCTACAGTATGATTTACTCATCATTATCTGAACAGTATTATAATTGCTATTTTATTCATGAAGTTTTTAAAAGATTGTTTACAAGCAAAAGAGAAGTAACTCTTTTATCCCTGTCATAAGGTAGCCATGTTTATGCGTTGCTAAGCTAAGCAAATAAACATGCCCACAAGGAAAGAAACATCTGAGCAAAATAAAATGGGTCAGTTTTTGTTCTAGTAACTTGCACGGAATCCAAGAGGCTTTCAGAATTACTTTGCTTGAGGCACCCATTCAGTAGTGAACAGTAGTGAGTTCAATAGCCTTAACATCAGTCTACCTCATTGATGCTAATAAAAGCAGAAAGAAGGCTACATCCACATTAGATATTGTGAGATAATGGTTATGTACAAAAGGAAATGCATAATCTTTACACGCTCCTCGAGTTACAATAAGGATGTAGTTTAATGTAGAGGTCAAATGGTATTAACCATTGTGTACCAGGAGCCTGAGCAAGCAATATATTTCAAGGTCTGTCTGCTGAAGTTATGTGACAATAGTTTCTTCAAAAGAGAACGTCAGATTATATATATGCACGTTCATAATCAAATATATAGACTTTGAAATAGGATGTATTTTTTATATTATTAATTATTAACAATTGCCCAAATCACTGTGTTGTAGAATAAGTTACTAGTCATGAAAGATGGAGTTATTTCCTAAATAATGACATGAACAATTCATCTTACTAACTTATTTACTATCCATTATAAAGGTCCAAACTGGTAGACATTCTCCTGCTAGAAGATATCAATCATACCTGTATACAGTATTGTTGTTTCAGCATGGCCACCTCTGTTCTTCTAGCAGGAGAAACTTCCAGGTTTCTCCCTGCACAATGCATTATGAAGTCAGTGAGATGAAAGGTTAATCTTAATTTAAGCCCCCTTTTAGTGAATAGTTCCCAGTGAGTTTCCTTAATCTCCCACCCATTGTAGACTCTTTACAATTATAAAAACAATGTTATATTCTTCACGTTTTAAAACAATTTGTCTAGATTCAAATTGTGTACAAGAGGGGCCAAAACACTAACCTGTGAATGGACAAACATCAACTTTTGACAACAGAGTTGGAATAATAAATTGGAGAATTTGGGGGGGCGTGTCCGGACCTCGATGCTGGCAGACGCAGACTAGCTGAGCTCCTGAACAACGGGCAGAAAACGGACATAACACACCTCCATCTGCGTTACAAAGCTATGGGAAAGCAATCAAAGAAAAGCTCCCCACACAAGGACCAGCAAAAGAACGCCAAAAAAACGCTCCCGGTTAACTTGAGGACCTTCTTAGTCCCGCTAACACCACGAGGTGAATCCAAAATGGCGCTGGAGGCCTTCAACGACGAGGTTCCCTCTAACGCTACACCAGAGGACTCTGACAACGAAAGCAGCCTCTCACAACCTCCTCGACAGCTCTCTGTTGGAGACTTGCCTACAAGGTCTGATTTCTCCGCACTCTCTATGCAACTTCAACGAGACTTGACCGCGGCGGTAGGCCTTATTAAAACTACCATAAGGGAAGAGCTGCAGGACATTAAAGTCGACCTTAAACAACAAGGCCAACGAATTGAAGCTGTTGAGACAGACCAAGCGGCACTACATACAGCACTCACCGACCTTAAAGCCCAGCTAGAGGAACAGCGGTCTATGGTGGCCCTACTATCTCAACAGGTGGTTGATCAAGAAAACAGGAGTAGGCGCTCTAACCTACGAATAAGAGGCTTACCCGAAGTGGCTGGGCCCGAAAACCTGGTGCAAATACTTACGGAGCTCTTCACGGTGATTATTCAACGCACTCCTGACCAACCCATCGCGCTAGATCGCGCTCATAGGGCCTTGCGGCCTAAGGACCTTTCTAGTCCCAGACCACGGGACGTGGTATGTTGCCTACACTCATTCACCTTAAATGAGGAAATCCTGCGCAAAGCACGTAAGCACGGACCCATTATATTCAAAGGAGCCCCGCTGATTATACTACCCGATGTGGCATGGGCTACACTTCAGGCCCGAAAGACTCTTAAGCCGCTTACGGATCTTCTGAAGCAGGCTGCCATATCCTTCAGCTGGGGCTATCCGCTCTCAATAACCGTCTATAAGGGAGCCACACCAATCACCCTAAGGTCCCCTAAAGACCTACCATCTTTTTGCGACACCCTTCAGCTGGAAACCCCGGCTTTACCTGGATGGATGGACAGCACATCCACTTCTTTGGAACTCTCGAATCTACAGAACCTCCCATGGATCCCCAGAGCGCAGAGGAAAAGAAAGCCGCGCCGAGCCCAATCATCTAGAGAAGCGGTACCGGAACCGACAGAACCTACCGCCTTGTATATCCCACATGGATGAACTCACCTTAGTGCTAGGAACTTTATCCTGACATTATAACTTCTACACTACAGATCTATTTTGGTACCTGGATATATAAACGCCTCACAAATGGGTTTGAAAACACAAAACGCTAATATGTTTTCTACTAGTTTTATTTCTAATTGATAATAATTACTGTTTGTTGTGAGAAAACTGGTATCCTTTACATCCTTTTCCCCCCTAGTGGTGAGGCCATGTCGGTCTTCTCTATACCTGAGGGCACATACAACTCCTCACCACAATATACCTCTTATAACATAACCGTCACTACACTTTAAACTATAATTTATATACTCTTCCCCATTCAATATACTGTAATTGATAACTAACAGGATATATTTGTGTCTCCCCTACTCCTATGTGACCACTCAGTAAATAATAATTTGGATAATATGTGATGAGAGGGGGGGCGAAGAGCCCTTTTTGGTGGGGGGGGGAGGTGGGAGGATTTTTATAGTAATTTAAGCTTATATATTCATAATACCCTTTGTCTATTTGAATAGATCAGTTAATACTAACACTCTGCTACAGATGGTCTACCTATTCCCCTTACGGTTACAGCTGTCCACTTGATGGACATATATAGAATTCATGCACTGAAACGTGTGTTATTATATTTAATATTTGGTGCTGTCTTAGACACGCCTCCTGCGTTATTCACCTATTCTGGCCCGCTGTTCTAGTTCAGGTCCACTGTTGTTTAGGTAATTAATACTATGTTTTGGCTTCGCCACTGTTCTGGGCTGCCACGCCCCCCAAAGCAGGTTCGTGCCATTGTGAATTATGGGAGTTTGGGCTCATCTTTTCAAGATGCGCCTAGACCCCCATTAGGCACCGCTGCCCACAGTATCATTTATATACTATATGATTATTGTTCAGATAAGAAAATTTTTATGTTCATGTCCCCCCCCCTTTCCTCTATTTTTTTCCCACTCCCTTCTTTTCCCTTCCCTCGGGTGCCGGAGGGGAGACGCCTTGCAAACGTTCATACCTCCCACACACTTATGGCTAAACCAGCTCAGATAAAGATAATATCCATCAACGCAAAGGGGCTGAATTCACCTAATAAACGCTCTCGTTTGTTCCGTGAACTTAAGGCTCTCCATGCTGATATTGCATTAGTACAGGAAACTCATTTTTTCAGAAACAGGGTCCCAAATTTTCATAACTACCATTTCCCCCACATGTACTACTCCCATTCCCCTTTCCAGAAGAATAAAGGGGTTGCGATTTTCGTGTCTAGGGGCCTTCCCTTCACGGTCCAGGACCAGTGGTCGCACAGTGAAGGCAGGGCCCTATTTCTAAAGGGAACCCTGGGAACCGATATTATTACTCTGGCTAACATATATGTCCCAAATGTTGACCAACATGTTTTCATTTCTGCTTCAATAGACAAACTATAGGACTTCGCTTCAGGGCTGGTGATATTGGGTGGTGATCTGAACCTTACGCTAGACCCACGCCTTGACTCCTCCACCGGGGCTTCCTCTCTCAGATTTGCTAAAATTAAGCAGGTAAAACGAGCACTACACTCTGCTCAGCTAGCAGACTCTTGGCGCATTCAACATCCCACCACAAAGGACTATACATTTTACTCAACACCACATTCCAGATATTCCAGAATTGACTACCTGTTCCTCTCCCATAGACACCTCCCTTTTCTAACTCATTCCGAGATAGGTCACGTCACTTGGAGTGATCACGCCCCCATCCAAATTACCATCACCATGCCATCTCTAAGTAAACGCCAACCCCACTGGAGACTCAATGAATCTCTTTTCAAAGACCCGGAAACGGTGTCAACGCTAAAAAACAATATGTTAAACTACTTCAAAGAAAATGCAACTCATGATGTACCTCCGACTGTTGTATGGGAAGCGCATAAATCAGTATTACGTGGACAAATTATCAGTATAGGCTCGCATAAGAAAAAGTTACATTCGGCCTCTATGATTCAGTTGCTGGCAGAGATTTCTAATATAGAGACTGCTCATAAGCTCACCCTTAACCCTACAGTTTACCAGTCTCTATTAATACTTAAAGCCAAATTGGCAGATCTGTGTAACCACCGAGATCTCCGTTCGCACCTCCAAATCAAAAGTAAACTGTATCAATTTAAAGATAAATCCGGTAGATTACTAGCCAGGTCACTACGTGACAGACACTCCACTTGTTTCATCCCTAAAATTAGGACAGCACAAGGAGATCATACGAGCCTTACCCCTAAAATTGCAGAGACATTCAAACTGTTCTATGAAGAGCTCTACAACCTACCTGCTCCCAACACTCCATCCCAGATATTAATGTCTAATAATAAGATTCAGGAATACCTGGACGCACATATGACATGTAAAATTGACCCCTCAGATATATCGAGTCTAGATTCGCCAATTATAGCTGACGAACTTATAGAAGCTATTAAAACCTCCCCTACCGGAAAAAGCCCAGGCCCAGATGGGTTCACTATTTCCTATTATAAACTATTTCAAGATACTCTGTGCGCCCCCTTTTTACTCGCATTTAACTCACTCTCTACCGATGGTCTACTCCCCCAGCAATCGCAAGAGGCCCATATCACAGTTATATCGAAACCCGGTAGAGACACAGAATCGTGTTCCAATTTTAGACCAATCTCCCTTTTAAATGTAGACCTGAAACTGTTTGCTAAAATTCTCAGCAATAGACTCAAACGTATTCTCCCCTCCCTCATTCATTCCGACCAGGCTGGTTTTGTCCCGGGTCGGGAGGCACGGGATAATACTACCAAAATTCTTAACCTTATCCATTACGCCAAGCTATACAATACACCTGCTATGTTGTTATCGACGGATGCAGAGAAGGTGTTTGACAGGGTGAGCTGGCCTTTTTTACAAGCGGTGCTACGACATCCCGGCATGGGACCAGCCATGCTACACTGGATCTCATCTTTGTACCAAACTCCTACAGCCCGAATACGGGTCAACGGTACTCTATCAAGCCAGCTCACCCTGTCAAACGGGACTAGACAGGGCTGTCCCCTATCACCGCTTTTATTTGTACTCACCCTAGAACCGTTAGCATGTGCAATCCGCTCGAACCCTGATATTATGGGGCTACAAGTTGGCCCACACCATCATAAGCTGGCTGCGTATGCTGACGACTTGCTACTTTTTGTAACTAACCCCGTTATATCCCTCCCTCACATAATGAAGGAATTCGACACATTCAGCTCCCTCTCCAATTTTAAAATCAATTATACTAAATCTGAGGTCCTTAATATATCCTTACCTCCGCAAATGCTCGGCCCGCTGAAGGCATCCTTCCCATTCCGATGGAGTGACCAACAAATATCTAGGTATCTCTTTATGTAAGAACCTCACCTCTATATTTAATGCCAATTTAGGGTCCCTTTTGACGACCTGTAAACGTGACCTACTCAAGTGGTCCCTTAAACGACATTCCTGGTTCGGAAGAGCATCAATAATTAAGATGAATATCTTACCCCGATTTCTTTATATCATTCAAACTTTGCCTATATTTATACCCAGGTCCTTTTTTGCAACACTTAGGTCTCTGATTACCCGTTTCATCTGGCACCACAAACACCCAAGAATAAGCTACAAAATCCTCACCCGCCCCAAGTGCCTGGGAGGCATTGGCCTCCCCGACATAGAAAGATATTATAAATCAATCCATTTGTCCAGAGTGGTAGACTGGTCGAGGCCATCCTCGAAGCTCTGGGTATCCCTAGAACACCGAGGTCTAAACGTTCCAATACCTTTAGCAGCCTGGGTCTCGCGCCCCCAGCTGATACCATCGGATATCACACACCCCACAGTATCCCCCACCCTCCGCATCTGGAAACAACTCACTGCTAGTCCAGGTCTGATTAATTCCCCTTCCTTGATGTATTCTCTTATTGGAAATGACCACTTCCCCCCGGGGCAGACATACTCTTTTTTTCACAATTTTTTCCATAACCCAGTTAGGTATCCTAGATTAGGCCACATTTTAAATGAAGGTTCAATTAAACCCATTGCAGACTTGATACTACCCCACCCCTCACCATCAGGGCTTTTATACAAATACAAACAATTACTCCACTTCACAACTGCGCTGGGGGCCCAACATGAAATCCCCACAGGAGCAACGAGTTTTGAACTCCTCTGCATGTCCGAAGAGAGGCCGAGAAGACTAGTCTCTACAGTCTATCGTATCCTCACGGACCTAGTAGACCAGGACAAACCTCCCTTTATATCACTTTGGGAGAAAGACTGTCAGATTGAATTGTCAATACCCCAATGGCATAAAATAGTGACCTTGGCACACAAATGTTCCATGTCCACACATATACAAGAGAACTCATATAAGTTACTCACAAGATGGTACCTTACGCCACCTGTACTACATAGAATTTTCCGCTCCACCTCGGATAAGTGTTGGAGATGCCACTTACACCCAGGTGATCTACTCCATATCTGGTGGTCCTGCCCTAAACTGAGGCCTTTTTGGTCAGCAGTTCTCAATACTATTAAAACACTAGGAGACCCCAACATCACACACACTCCTCTAACGGTTCTGCTTCACCATACACCACACCCACTTGGGGCATACAAACGATCGCTCACAATACACCTCCTCAATGCTGCTAAGCTACTGATCCCCAGAAAATGGAAACAGACAGATCCCCCCACTTTCCGAGAGTGGTTAGCCTCTGTGGAGTCCATCAGGGTGGTCGAGGATATGGTTCACACCGCAAATGGCAAAGGTATGATACACAGTAATAGATGGACACATTGGATGCTATACATCAACAGCCCAGAATGTGAGGCTGATATCACTGCAGCTGAATGATTTTCTTTTTTTTTTTTTTATTGCTTAAAACGTGGACTGGGCGTTCTCCCTCCAGCACTCATCTTCCCTCCCCCTTTCCCTCTTCAATCCCCTTCCTATCTCTTTATTTATTGTATTGTTCTTTCTATCCCCATTTTTTCTGTATTATTTCCCAAAATTTTATTTAATTAATATAATACAGTTATTGTGAGCCCACAGATATCAATATTTTCTAAAGGGTTGTTACATGATGCCTGCAATGCGATTTTCACTATACTATATCATTTAATTTGGTGCCCAAGAATGGACCCTTTCCAATCGCTGCAGATAATGTTTACATATGTACTATATGATTTTTTATATTGTATTGAATAACGTGGCTTACACATTGCTGGAATGTTATGTTTCATTTATTATATGTCATTAATAATAAACAAAATTTAAACAAAAAAAAAAAATTGGAGAATTTGACAGACTTTTTTTTTCTAAATTCCCTTGTCAGTTCACTGAATCCATGATAGTCAGTCTGTCCTAAAATTAACAATTCTTAAAAATGAAAAAAACTGCATTAAATTAAAATGACTGAATTCATTTTTCTTAATATTACTTCAAAACGCATTAAACACTCTGATGCTACAGAAACTTAATTACTGTAATTGTATTTTACCAACACAGTACATTGATTTGGGATTTCAGCTAAGCTTCTGATCCCAGGTATTGCTGGGAGAAAAGTACAGTAAGTTAATTGTCTAGTCTGAACCGCAAAGTGTGTTTCTGTCTATAAAGCATCAGGGATTCCAAGAAATGAACAACACTTTGCCACATGATATTTCCGACCTTGTCCATTAGCAGCACTTCATTCCTAACTGCTTTATAATGATTACATGTAACATACAAACTAGCAAATCCTTTACATGTGAGTCATACTGAGCATCATCATCAAAGTGCCGGAATAACCTGGAAGTTCAGGACCAGCATGCAGAGCAAACCTCCGCCACTAATCAGGTGTTTACGTTATACATATTCGTATGCAGCAACAGCACTGCTATTAGATGCTATCCCTATGTGTGCCCCCTTCATGCAAAACACCCAAAGTTTTATTTACTTGCTGTATTAGAATCTTGTTTACATCATGCAATGTACAAGAAATAATAAAGAGTATAAAGGTTCCATCATGTCATAGAGATAGAGAAATTTACATTTACTCCCAACCACTGCAGATTTTCTTGGTGCCTGTGCTCTTGGCTACCTTAAGTATAAGAATGGCAACCCGTCTATGATGCATGTCCACTGGCATGGAGGGTGGCTATACCAAAATTCAAAAAGACCACTCTTACTGTTTCACTTATCCTGGAGTCCAGCCTTCTCTGCATTTTTGTGTGTGTATTTATCTTGTTATTGATCAGGCCTGTCTACCTACCTGTTCTCCCGTATTTTGACCCTGCTTGTATAACTACGAACTCTCTGCTGATTTTCTTTGAAGACTTATTCTACTTACACCTACCAGTACCATTAGGGATTATCTCCAGTATACTTAAGGGCTCAACCTTGGGTAATAGGTGGTTAAAGCGAAACACTATTTTCAATGGTACTTATGTTAATTTCTGTAGAACAGTAGCATAGGTGAGGGAACTGAGGCACTTGAGTTTACAGTTAAGGGGTTCAGAAATGATAGCTACATAACGAGACCAAAATCCCTCTCATGCAACTGATCTGTAGGTTTCTACCCTTCTGGCCTGCTCTTGAGTGGCAATCACATTGTGTACAGGACTAATTAGACCAGAATGTGGCCATGTTTCACTTTTTGCTTATAGGAAAAGAGATAAAACTACTGTTAACAGGGCCCATGTGGGGGAGGCTTGCACAAGATGTAGTACCAAACACCTCTTGGTTACCTCAGGCATAAAGATACTTTACAGGGGCAGCCTGAATTGGTCCAAGTTTTAATCACCACAAACTATCCTTATTATGTTACAGGATAACTTTATTAACTCTCCTAAGACTAAATGTTAAAAGACACAAAGGTTTTGTCCTGTCTGCACAATCACCTGACATCACAGGATGTGGGAACCATTTTACACAGTTTTGTGGTTTCCTGTTCATTGGTAACAACACAAAACTCCTACAAAATAGTTCAGACCTCGTTCTGTATGCATGAAGTTAATTTAGTTCCAAGCTCATTGTTAAAGGACAACTAAACTTAATCTTTCATTTGTACTTCTAATATTGAGCTACTGCTCAGATTGGCTGTGCCTCGATGTGGCCTCGGTGTGTTATAGCTGTTTTGGTGTCACAAGGGGACCTATACAATATAAGGCAGGTGGTCATAATGTTATGGATGATAAACAATTCAACTGCACTTGTGGGTCTCTTGAAGTTTAATTCTGTATGTGACTGCTGGGAGAGCAAAAAAGAATGGGAAACATGAGTGTATAAATAGCTGCTGTGGGGCCCCAGCTGTTTCTTCCTATGCCACTAGGGCATGGTGGTATAGCGTCCACCCAGTTGAAAAAATTGCACTACCAAAAATGTGTACAAGAATGATGAATACCAACCAACCCTACAGTCATGCACCCTCTCTGTTACTTACATAAGTGAGGAATGGCTAGTAACTAGTTACCGACGCAAACATCCTATTTATTTTGTTTTATAAACTTTAAAATAAGGTTTAATCGCCATGACCTCCTTAGCTTGATGTTACAAGGCCAACATCCCATGCAAAGGTAACATGTTGTTCCTCTGGACCCTACAGAGCTTTAGCCTGATCAACAGCTTAGTCGGCATTCTAGCATGATCAGGGCATAGTGGTCAAGGAGGATCAATGGAAATTTGGAAGTGATACTTTCACACAGGAAAAACAGTGCCACACAGTGATTTGTAAATATGCTATTACAGGCATTACCAAAGTATAATTTTACTGTAGTATGTACTCCATGTATGCCCGCATAAGCCATATAAAAGACATATTTGGCTACTTGATAATTATTGATTGCATTATGAGTAAGCATTGTGTAGTTTCCATCTTGCTGCTGGACTGTTAGGCAGTGAAAATATAACACTGTAATATAAACCTTCACTGTTACATCATTTTTCTTGGATAGTTTTAAATGCCGTTATAAACTTATGTTAAATGAATGATTTTATACTATTAACATACAGCCTGTGCTGTTTAGTGGCTAGACCCTAATTTTTTATTAATAAAGCAGAATATTTATTAAAATGGTGCACTGATTGTGCACTTATTAAAAGATATTCGTCCCTGGTGTTTGCAAAGACTAGGGTGCTTTCATCTCAGTTAGTGCTTCCAGGTCAAGGAGCAGTAATTCCGCAAAATGGCAGCCTGGAATTCTCAAAGAAATTGCATTAGGATTGCCTATAAATGGTGCTCCATATAAGTATTGTTCAGAAGTTATTTTAATCAGACAGAATTAGCATCATATCTTCTCAATGTGACAGCAGGGTTTGGCCCCAATAATGCTCATAGAGGATATTTTACTGGACTTTGTTCGTGGCAAGGTCTGTGAAAGTCCATCATTAAATTGTCTGTCACACTTTCCCCATCCCTGTGTGAAAGTTATATGTGTTACTGTTCAACCTCCAGCTAATACTACATGGATGCTCTCCTGCTAACAATCTGTTGCTGTGTCCCTAGGAAGCACTTATTTAACTCCATTAGTTAATCAGGGTAAAGATTTGTGTATTCCTTGCTATGGTATACATGCAACCAATGTTTACTGGAGCTGTTTTGTTCCTGCTAATGTTAGTGTCATGCATCTAGTATAAATACCAGGGTCAATTGTGT
This sequence comes from Pelodytes ibericus, assembly GCA_036172795.1. NCBI lineage: Eukaryota > Metazoa > Chordata > Amphibia > Anura > Pelodytidae > Pelodytes > Pelodytes ibericus. Next base: position 78,623,278 of record CM069861.1, on the reverse strand, counting down.
CCAGCAAACAAGTAACGGACTCTGTATATTTACCAACACTAGTTACCATAATAGGCAAGATCTCATTTTGATTCTCAATTATCCTGTTTGACAAAGTTTTATTTCAGTCTTGTAGAGCTTAGTGGTAAATAGCAGAACTAAACTTAGTAATGACTATGATATGGATACAGTTGTGTAGGAGAATAGCTTAAGTATTTAAAAACATGCCATTCAATGCCCGTGGGCACTGGGCAGACAATGATCTCATTCTCTGCTGCTCCTTATTGGCTCACTTAAACATTCTTATATAGGACCATTATAAGGTTATGTTAGTTTAGTCTCTGTGTCTGAATGTTGAGGAAAAATAATTACGAAGAAAATAAGTATGCTGTGCAGTGATAAAAAATACTCTACCACATTCAGTTGCTGTTCTTGGGCAGATCTTGCATATTTTGTGTGTTGTGTTTTCATTTTAAATTAAAGGGCCAGTCTAACTTGAAAAACATAAATAAAAGTAATAAATATATTCTAACACTGACATCTTTAAACTTAATACAGAGTTCTTGCAATATTTACTATTAAAATGTAACTTACATAGTCTTTCTCTGGTAGATAGAGACTTCCACAATGACATTGCTGCTCAGTTGAAAAAATGGCAACCCCAGCATTTCTCTGGAACCAATCAGAAGGATCATGTAGGGATACTTAAATGCACGTGTGCGTAACGTCATTATACCAGTGTGCATTTAGGATTTCTGTGGAGAGTCATAAGGACTCACTGTGCATGTGAGTGTCATGCAAGCCCACTGGAATTGCTGGGGATGTACAGTTCAGTTTCTGTTGAATGTGTTCACTGAATGGAAAATATTATGCAAATACTATATATTGTAATTAAACATGCAACAAAATAGAGTGTGTTTAATACCTCATGCTCCACTAAACCAAGAAAAAAAATTGTTTGCTTGGAGTGTGCCTCAGAGAATGGTACATGCAGTAAACAATACAAGTTTTTTTCTCCATTTTATTACTGAAGTATACACACCTATACAGCACATTTGAGTCGTATTAGTGTAAAATTACAGGTCTTTAAAAAACACATTAAAAAGTTCCCCACCTCTGTAATTATAACATAAAAATGAACAGTAGAGCTGAGCAAATGGGTAAAAACTATACCTCCAATATATTGTAAAAGTTAAAAATAACACACAGCAAAGCAGCCTTATTTTATTGCAATACGCTCTACAGCCACACCATTTTGGAGTTCAGGAGAATGTAGTATTTGCAGGTAACATTGACACAGGAAAAATCCTCAGTTGGCGAAATTCATTAGGTATTTTTTTTGTATCAACAACCTAAAGGGCACTTCCCTTTCAGACAATTATATGTTATCTGATTTATTGTACAGTTGATATTATAATGGTATGTATAAGAGTTGACCTGTTTTATACAATACAGCTTTTATTCCCTTTTTATTGTTTTTAATATTTTAATGCCGTCACACCTGATGGCGCTTTAAGACCAAAGCAACAAAATGGCTCCTCAATAGGTCTACAGATTTCCTCCTAGCTCTTCCCACTCACACCTCAAAGATTTTGCCCGAGCTGCCCCCTCTCTTTGGAACTCCCTTCTGCAGAGCATCCAGCGCTCTCCTTCCTTTTCAAACTTTAAAAAGTCCCTCACAACTCATCTCTTTAATGAAGCTTACTACCCATCCAACTAGCATACCGGTTGGTTCCCACCTAACTCTCGCTGTCTTCACAACTGATCCAGCTAGAACGCACACAATTAATCTTTGTCCAAACTCACCCAGTGCCAACCTTCCACATAACTGTTACTACAACTACATTCCCTCTTTCCTCGTCACTCCCTTATGTGTTTCATGGACCCCATTCCCTCTATATTGTAAGCTTGCCAGCAGGGCTCTCTACCTCACATACCAGTCTGTTCTAGTTTGTCTAACTTAGTATGTAGTTCCCTCTCTATCTAGCGCTACATAAATTGTTGGCACTATATAAATAAATGGTAATGTAATGTATGAGCCTGGAACACATAGGCAGAGACTCGATCAGGGTCTTTACAGACCCTGTGGGTTCCTGCTAAAATAGTGCGAGAATTCACAAGGTCACGTGTACCCACATGAGCACATCACCTTTTAGTAAAATGCAGCTGGCACTCGCTTTGAGCACCAGCTACATTTTCCACATCAGATTCAGACCACTCAAGGTAGCCTTATTTGACAGAGGGGATACTGATACAGATTTTTGCAGCACAGCTCTTTGTGGGGGGTTGCAATGAGCTACTAAAGTCAGAACATCCTACAAGAGCGAAGGGTTTAAGGCTTGCAAGGAATACATAGAAGAAAATGTATAAAATCCGTGGTCCGACTGCTGGCATCCAACATGGTAGTGAAAAACCCCCCCAGCAGCTGACCATACTGGGGAGAAACCAAGAACGGTTCAATGGAGAGTTAATGGAGATGCAGAATGAGTTGTGTAGTCAGTTAAGTGAGGTAGTTGCAGAGCAGGCTAAGATGCGATCAGTATACCCACAGGAGTGTGGGGCTAAAGTAGAACACCATAGTCATAGTTTGCCAGTGTGCTTACTTCCAGCATACCGCTTCTCCTCCAGCAATTTAAACACCTAACACCCTTTCATCAGCACAGGTGGTTGGAGAGGGTGATAATGATACTGACAATACTGGACAGTTGCACAGGATATTATCCTTCTCCTTATTAGATGCTGATGAGTAGATTGCCCTGTAGCATCTTGTTAGTAACCATGGAACCCTTGGTTACTTACCATTCCTATCACCTGCTTCTAACTGCCCTCTCCCTGCCCTGGGCATGTTTATTATTTATTTAAAAAAAAAAAAAAATGTTAATGTGGAAAAATGAGAAAATAATTATATACTTATCTCCTTGTGTCCGTGTTGTTATTTAAGTAAATGCATGCCTCGTATAGTTCTACAGTTCATGTAACCCTTTTATGTCCACAGTGTTGTATGGGAGCTACATGGGAGCTCCTTCCATTTCATTGTGGTTACACATGCTCCACATGTATTTTGCTACATGACACTCTTGTTGATGTGCTTTTTGACAAGTCAATAGTTCAATATATGAACAAATATCCCTTTTTTTCCAAATATCATAATGCTGGATATTTCTATGGGAAATTATATTAGGGCATTTATGTAGGCTTGTCCATGTGAAAAAAAAGTAGTTTCAAATGATTTGTAGTGCAGTTTAGAGGGCTTTAAAGTTGAATTCTCCTTCTCAGAATAGGAGAATTGAAATGCCAGAAATAAGGCACTCTCACCCAAATTGGGGTTGATCTTTATCTTATTGCTCTTTGATATTTAGTCGCAAAATTGTATGCATTTTATAGCAAAAATGGACTGATGTTTTGGTTTCTGAACAGCCAATTCAGACCCAAACTGAGGGATATTGAGCATCCAGTTTGGAACAAATCTGTGTATACTGAGTAGGCCCTTATACTTCATATATTAATTTTATATCACCTATTTTTTAAAACAAGGTGCAGCATAGGCAGTGGCATACCTAACTTGATTGGGTGACACTTGCCTCGCCCCATCTTAATGGACATGCCCCACATTACACACATTCTCTATGACTAGTGGTCAGGTGCAGGGAAATCATCATTATTATAGGGGCATTACTATATGGTCTATTCATTAAAGAAAGAATTGCACCCCCTGTCCAGCTGTCACATGGGGTGGTCTGCACTCCTTCCCACATTAGTACACCTCTGATCACAGGAAATGTAGTAATCAATTGCCCAACCCATGGAACCATTGAACAACACAAGAACTCAATTCTGAGGCAGAGTTGGAATCATATTTACTAAAAGGTGAGTTGAGGTGAGAAGCAGGTGAGTTGAAGTGAATAGCAGGTGAACTGAAATGAATAGCAGGTGAGTTGAGGTGAGATGAACATTTCATCTCACCAATTCACCTATACATTTTGCAGGAACAAACCTGATGAGCACAATGAAATGCACAATCAGATGTTCATCTCACCTCAACTCACCTGCTATTAACTTGAACTCACCTGCTACTCACTTCAATACACCTTTTAGTGAATAGCCCCAATAGTGTACTGATAATGGGCAACATTAAACCTTGATAGATACACAATTCCTGAAAATTTCACTTGATGTCATTTACATCAGTCCAAATTTTGCAAACAAGCCAGCATGTAAGATTTAGCCTTCACACAGCACAAAGTAATTGTCATTTGTGTTTTGTTCAAATTCCAGACATACAAAGGGAGCAAACATAAAGACCACGGAAATTAAATAAATCTACTGCAATTTAAAGTGCTCGAATTTATTTGAAATCACTAACCAAAATAAATTAATCAACTGTACAGCATTCAACCAGCATGGAATTCACATTAACAAAACGAGGGTGTGAGGAACAGTGATAGCATTAGGAAGCTTCCACAGAAAAAGGTCAGGGGTCTTAACTTAGTCCTTGGGTATAAATATGAACAGTGCGTTCAGATGAGCCTGTACCACCAATGTCAATAATGGATTATATTTCTGAAACATGCTCTGTGCTCTGAAGCTTCTCTGCATGTAAACTCAAGCTGTAGCTCTTTATTGAAATATAGAAAAATAGATAAAACCTATTAAAAGAAGGCTTCATTTTCCACCTGGCCTCATTTCTCTATGTTCTACAGGTGTTCAATATATATGAAATACACTATGTAAAAACAATTTACAGTTCCCTGTAGTTTTACACTGAAAATAAGTTCGTAGGACACTCTAAAATCCAGTGACATTCAAGAGAGGCAGGCATTAGCTCTATTACAATTTACTTGCTGATAATTCCTCTTTATACAACTCGTTACAATGATCGAGGTTCAGTCCTGCAAAAAATAACGTATTCAATGCGAAATCTGAACAACATATAGAACTGGAGGTCTTACTTCTTTCACATTTTCTGTACAACAGTAAATTAATTCAGAGACTAGCTGTATATAATATGTGTCTCTATGAAACATATGGCTAGTGAAGTCCGCACAACACGGCATGTCAGCAGCCAAGACACCTGCTATATATTACACACCACAAGATACTGTGTTTAACCATTTCAGAGCCAGAGCTCTGGGGAAGCCTTTGCATTACAGACCCCAGTGTCACTCTAAGGGTTAAACACTGTGTTGCTATATAAGATATTTAAAATCTTACTTGACTTCTTCATTCTTGTTTTCTTTCTTTCCGATTTGCTTTCTTAAAAGTGGCTGTGGCAGGAAACAGCTCTGTACATGGTAAAGGCAACAGCTAAAGCCTTTAGAGAGGGAAACACACACTTCAAATAGTGACAAATTATTTTCTCTCTCTCTCTCTCTCTCTCTCTCTCTCTCTCTCTCTTTTTTCAACCAGCCTGTCAGCTATTTGGTTGCAGCATTATGACTGTGTACAGAGCCAGGCACAGAGAACTATGCTACATGAAGCTGTCAGCAAGGACGTCACATAGACATATTACTATCTATCCGTTAAAATATGGTCTGCTACGCTCTACTGCGTTTCAGACTTTTCTTAGCGGGGAAAAAAATTCACATTATTTCTGGTTCACTTTGTATTTTATAAATAGGAAAAAGATTGTAGTATTGTTCTCAAAATGTGGTTTATGCTGTGGAAATTAGTTTACGAAGGGCTGACATTTGATTACTTGACACCCTATGTAGAAGATGAAATTGGCACCCGCCGTACATAAAAAGGCACTTGTGATAAATGCATTAAAATGTTTAGTGGAACATATAATATATTGCACAGTTCAGCAAATGTGGTAACTGTATATGTATCCTCAATATATAATATCGCTTATACTCCCACTTGCTGCCTATTTACGATAAGTACGGTTGCCAACTTTTCTCCGAAAAAATACCGGCCATACTATTACTTCTATAGACTTATCAATGGCCTCAAGCCATTTTTTTTTACTAGCCTGCTGGTAAAATACTGGCTGGGTTGCAACCATAACTGTTGCCCCGGTTGATTCTTGAGTGAAAACCCACGAGGGTCTACGCAATATAGTCCAATCCGTTCCAAATTGGATTCAGATCTGCTATTATAGCCAAATTGAACGAATCCCCAGTATGCCGCATTTCAGGTCCAAATTAGCTGTTTGGGCTGTTCGGAAACCGAAGCATCAGAGGTCTTTGGATTGGGACCTTTTTCGCTATAAAAATAATACAATTTCGACTAACCAATATGCGCCGATCTGCAGCTAATACAATTCCAATTCAAGGATAATTTCAGCAATTTAAATTTTCTTTCTTTGAGAAAGAGAATTGAAATTAAAAATGTAAAAATAAAAAATAAATTAAAAAAAGCATACTACCACTGACCCCAAAAATGATAAAGAAAATCCCTGCACTCACCAAAAATGAGGGGTCCAGGACTAGTAGCCTGTGACCCACCATAATAATAGATGGGTCTGGGAACCAGCCCTGGCCCCCCTATCATTACCAGGGCTAGGAGCCACCCAAATGGCTTCCATCCCCCATTAAATAGATTGGGGGTCAGGGCTACTTAAGGTTTAATCTGGTCTACAGGGATAATGGCAGACTTCTCGCAGCTAGGGCTAGTATGGCCCCTTTAGTTGTTCTTTACTTTTGCAGTTTAATGTAACAGCTTGATAGATTCCTGACTACGATTGTCTGGGGAAAGACATTTACGAACTGGTGTCCTAATGGGTTTGGAAATACATAGTCTGATAGCAGCCAAGAGCACAGTAGGTCAAGGACTGTGGTTGATTGGGGCTTCTATAAGTCTGTGGTTACGTATGGCAGGCAGCTGGCAGGTCACTATTACGGTTTGGGTGTTCAACACCAGGCTGTGAATTCATGTTAATAAGGATGTGGCCTTGTCTTTTAACCAATAAATGTATTTTTGCCAATCTTGATAGGGTTGGTGAAGGGGAAATTTATCTGACGCAGCAAATAACACTTGTGTTAGCTGGCTCCACTTGCTGGTGATTGCTGAGGGCGGGTGCTCCAAACGCTGATCAAGCGTCAATAGTAGCCAAGAACGAAGAAAATGTGCACTCCACACTCCAATTGATACAGGTAAAAAAAGGTGCTTTTATTTTGTGCAGAGCAGATCAAGCAGAAATACAGACTGTGGATAGGGTTGCCACCTTTTCTTCAGAAAATACCGGCCTTGCTGCTGTCTCCATAGACTTGACATTGGCCTGGTGCCAATTTTTTACCGGCCTGTCGGTAAAATACCGGCCAGGTGGCAACCCTAACTGTGGAGCAGGGGAAAAAGGAGACCACACCTTATGTGTTTCGCATATTGTAACGCTTAATCATTGGTGTTATGATTAAGCAATACAATACGCGAAACGTGTGGTCTCCTTTTCCCCTGCTCCACAGTCTGTATTTCTGTTTGATCTGCTCTGCACAAAATAAAAGCACCTTTTTTACCTGCATCAATTGGAATGTGGAGTGCACAAATTTCTTTGTTCTTGGCTGAAATTTAGCTGATGGGTTTGTAAATCATCATGTATTTAAAGGCCTTAACAGTCATGTGTAGTGCATTTTAGGTAATGGTCAGTCTGTCAGCATACTAGTGGACCCTAGTAATGGAGCTTCATGAACATGGTGAGGCTGTTGCAATATAGCATTGTTATCAATTTATATTAAGGGTAACTTATTTTCCAGTCTAGCCCTGTTTTCCATTACTGATTTAGGGTGTAATTTGACCTTTCATTATTGCTTGATCTGGTAACAGACCCTTGTACCATCTTTTTCATTTGATTATGCAAATACTGCTTATAAAGCTATAACATTTATATCTTTCAGAATTGAGCAACTACATAGACTTATATTTAGGAAGATTAGAAATACAATGATATTGTACAATGAGATACACAAAAGAAGAGAAAAATGACATGTTAAATTGAATGTTGCTCAGCTTCAGGCCTGTGAGTATTTGTGTGCCTCAGTGGAAAAAGCCTTTGAGTCGCATTGCACAGGAGCTATTTCTGCCTGCTCTCTGACAGGCAGAGGGAAGGTTGAACAAGGTAAAGATCTGTTCTGATCCCAGCTAAGTATGTAACTTGATAGTACACTAGGATTAATGGTGCTTTTTATATTCCAAAACAGTAGTGTGTGCAACACTAACTAATGCTCAACACTGTATGATAACATCTGAATGAATTTAGAATTCTGTTCAATATATCAGGTGAAATACATCACATTATAAATTACATATTGTCACAATATGACCTTCCTTAAGTTAAGCATTGATATCCTCTTTTGCCTCCAAAAATTATCTAACAATATATTGGAGGCATCCACCATACAATATTTATGTCAAATGTACTGCAAAGTCTGACAGTGCTGAAGACCTTAAAGGGACACTACCATTTACTTAAAGGGACAGTCTAGTCCCCAAACTCACTTTGGTGCAAGATGAAGATCACTGCTTGTATACTGCACAGGCTTTTATCCCTGTGTGATTTGATGCAGGCATTCTGTATAAATCACATTTTTAATATTTGACTCAAGCCCTCCCCAGTGATTACCCTGCATGTTTACTGCAGGTGCGGCAGCACTGATTCTATTGACACTGAGGATATAAAGTTTTGTTTTATATAGTCACTTACGGTCCTCCTCAAATTGAGTCTATTGAGTGGCCTATGAGTGACCTTGCTCTTGTACACAGTAGGATCTCTTAACAGTGCAACACATTGTCTGATGGCATCACTAACTGTAAGTATTTTATATTTGAAGCAATGCAAAATGTAAGACATGCATTTTAAATTACTTTGAAAGCACATTAATATGCATGAACATTTGGATGCATTTTGGGCACTAGATAGTCTCTTTAAGATGTAACTATATTACCTGTGCATTTAAAAAAACACATTTATAAGACATAGGCCACTGTTGAATTAATTGCATTTAAAATTAAAATTAAAATTAGGTGTCTATCTCCTGCATCCATTTTGTTAATTTTACCCATGATGCATCAATTCTCCAAGTCTCACTTGAGAGTGCATGATGATGTCATAAGATACACCCTTGCTCTCTTACTGGGTTCTGTGTATCACTAGTGGGCAGGACTAGGTGACTGTGTGCAGATATATATATTTTTTGTTACCTATTTTCCAACACAAAAAGTACAAATTTCTGGAAAAGAGTGGAGATTGACCGAGTCAAACTGGATCATAACTCCGCCCTTGTGATGTAATAGTTACATTACCCTCCCATTCAATGCAAGTCTATGGTCAGAATTCTGACTTTTACACATTCTGTGTCCCTAGCGCCATAGTGAGATACTAGTACTGTAAAGTCACTGGGAATTGCACCCAAAAACACTATACCACATTTGCTGGAATATAAGACAACCCTGATTATAAGATGAAACCCCAAACTTTGGATATTCAGTTAGGAAAAAAAAAACAAAAGTCTGAAGATAAGAATACCCTATAGGAAAAAAGGTTTTACATGTAAATATTCAACCTGTAAATTGTTTTTTCATATTTAATAAAAAATATGAAAAATGCATTTCTTGTTTTTATTTCCTTTTATTTGTCAATCTGCCCCCAGACTTAGTCAATTCATCCCCCCAGACAGCCATCTGCCCTCTCAACTTTGCCAATGCAGCCTCCCACAGCCATCTGCCCCCATACTTAGCCAATGCTGCCCCCACACAGCCATGTGCCCCCCAGACTTAGCCAATGCTGCCCCCATCCCGACTTAGCCAATGCAGCCTCCCACAGCCATCTGCCCCCATACTTAGCTAATGTTGCCCCCACACAGCCATGTGCCCCAAACGTAGCCAATGCTGCCCCCACCCCATCAAACTTAGCCAATGCTGCCTCCTACCCCAGACTTGCTGATGGACCTCCAGTCTACCTGGTCTACTAGGGGCAGCAGGTGGATGGCTACACAACATACATGCATGCAGACATCATCTCATGTTGACCAACACTTCCGCCGGGGCTTCTATGACAGACCACCGGAAGGTCACGTGACCTTCCGGCTTCTGTTGTAGAAGTGCCGGGCAGCAACGGAGGATGTCTGCACTCATTGAAACTCAATCAAGAATGCAATATAAATATAAAATAAAACCTTTTCATTTTTTGGTTGGAGTATCCTTTTAATCTGGCTATGTTGTGAAGTGAAAGTTAGTTTAGAAAAAAAATGTGCTTTTGTTTTGAGTTTATTATCAATCTCAAAAGTAAGCACTGTAGAATTAATAATAATTGTAATTTTTACTTTTTATGTTGCATATCCTAGGACAGTGATGGCACTTCTCTCTTTCATTCGTTGCCCCATCTCAGTGTACCCCGTGTGCTCAAGTGACCTTTATGTATGATCACAGTGCAGGGCTCAACAAAGCCCGTGTACCAGGTCGACTAGGAAATTGTACCTGGCGCTCGGTAGGATCAGCAGCACATGGCGCTCCCCGACATGAGATTATTTAAAAAAAAAAAATAAAGTGTTTTGCCTTAGCAGCGTGAGTGTGCGCTTCCTGCTCCGCCCCCTCGTGCTGTAGTGTCGGATCGGCAGGTGTCACGTGACATCACACCGATCAACAGTAGCGTGCAGACGGTCTGTGACAGGCATGGACCAAGCTGCAGTAGAAATCCCCCCCCCCCCCCCGCAAGGAGGGGGGGAGTCATTCTTTTATGTTCTCTTTTCTTTTTAAAAAAACTTGATGGCTTATGCGTGTGTGTGTGTGTGCTGAGTGTGGATATGTGTGTGTTTCTGGCTAAGTGTGGATGTGTGTGTGACTGACTGACTGTCTCTGTATGTGTATGAATGTGACTGACTGACTGTCTCTGTATGGATGTGACTGAATGACTGTCTCTGTATGGATGTGACTGACTGACTGTCACTGTGCGTGTGGATGGTTACGTGAATGTGCTGTTGTCTGGCTCCTAGATTTTTTTGCTGGCTCCTAGAAGTAAATTACATTTGTCAGGCCCTGTCATAGTGACAATGCACTCAGATGCCAAGTGCCACCTCAGAGGTTTCAGAGTTCTGCAGGTGGTACCTGTGCCATAGGTTTGCCATCACTGTCCTAGGAGATACACATTTACTTTAAAGTAATGTTTACTTCAAAAGCCAAGGTAACTGTGGCTAAGACTAAAAACCTTCATCTATCTTACATTACCATGTTGATTAAAAACAATGACAACATATATTACCAGGATGGCTGCACTGAGATGCTTGTCCTGGGGATACTAATACCTCAACTTATGGGCACACATTTCTACCTTTTGGTATTTTTTTTTATTGATGGTTTAACTTTATCAACCCACCAGTCATTAAACATATACGTTATATAATACTATCAATGTCCCAGTCCTGTTTGTCTTTGTGAGAAGGGCATCAGTCAATCTTAACCTGCTTAAAGTAACCCTTTCACCACTTTTCCACCATTAAACTAATCCTCAATACTGATTCAGATTTGCCTTCACTGGCATCCAGTGGCATCCCTAGAAGGGTGCGGGGGGTGCGGACCGCCGTGCTGCCGGCACCTTCCCCCCCCCCCCCCGCAGCGAAGTTAAGCATTGCCGGCATCCCCCCGCAGCAGTACTGGAGAAGGGGGGAGGAATGGGCAAATTGGCTGAGGCATCTCTGAATGGCACAATATCACTGGTATCTGACGGGCACAATGTTACTGGTATCTGACTGGCACAATATTACTGGTATCTGAATGGCATAATATTACTGGGCTCTGAGTGGCACAATAATACTGCTATCTAAATGGCATAATATTACTGGGCTCTGAATGGCATAATATTACTGGGCTCTGAGTGGCACAATATTACTGGGCTCTGAGTGGCACAATACAATATTAATGGGGCTCTGAATGGCACAGTATTACTGGTATCTGAATAGCACAATGTTACTGGCATCTGAATGGCACAATATTACTGGGCTCTGAATGGCACAATATTACTGGGCTGAGTGACACAATATTACTGGTATCTGAATGGCTAATATTACTGGGCTCTGAATGTCAAAATATTACTGGTATCTGAATGTCACAATATTACTGGTATTTGAATGGCACAATATAACTGGTATCTGAATGGCCAAATATTACTGGTATCTGAATAACACAATATTACTGGTATTTGAATGGCACAATATTACTGGTATCTGAATGGCACAATATTACTGGTATTTGAATGGCACAATATTCCTGGTATCTGAATGGCACAATATTACTGGTATTTTAATGGCACAATATTCCTGGTATCTGAATGGCACAATATTACTGGCATATGAATGGCACAATAATACTGGCATCTTAATGGCACAATGGTATTGGCATCTGGCACAATAATACTGGCATCTTAATGGCACAATGGTATTGGCATCTGGCACAATAATACTGGCATCTTAATGGCACAATGGTATTGGCATCTTAATGGCACAATAATACTGGCATCTTAATGGCACAATGGTATTGGCATCTTAATGGCACAATAATACTGGCATTAATGGGCAAATTGGCTATGGCTTATTAATGACAAAATGATACTGGCATATAATTGGGCAAATTGGCTGTTATAGAGAGAGAGAGAGAGAGAGAGATGTCTGTATGTATAGATATGTATTGTTTTAGAATTGTACAATTGTCACCTCGTGGGGCTCCTGTTTGTTGCATAATTAATGGAAGTCCCATGTCTGCCATAATTATGGGGCGCTTGTGTGTGGCATATTTATTGGGCCCCTTGTGTGGCATAATTATGGGGCACCAGTGTGTGTGTGTGTGTGTGTGTGTGTGGCATAATTAATTGGGCAGAGGTGAGGCATAAATAGTGGGGCTCTGGTGTGCATAATTTATGGGGCTCTGGTGTGGCATAATTTATGGGGCTCGTGTGTGTGTGTGTGTGTGTGTGGCATAATTAATTGGGCAGAGGTGAGAGATAAATAGTGTGGCATAATTTATGGGGCTTTGGTGTGGCATAATTATGCGGCACCTGTGTGTGTGGTATAATTAATTGGGCAGAGGTGAGGCATAAATAGTGTGGCTCTGGTGTGGCATAATTTATGGGGCTCCTGTGTGTGGCATAGTTAATAGGCCATCTAACTGGCATTACTAAGGAATCTGTTTGGCATTGTATTGGAGGAAATCCAGGGGGGTGACACCATGAGTTTCCGCACCGGGTGACACCAACCCTAGTGACACCTCTGCTGGCATCCAATAGCCTTCCGAGTAATGTTTAACACTGAATGTTCTTAACAGACTTTTAATGCTCTTAATACCTCACCGTTGCTGCAAATAGCTCTTTACTTAATTTGGTTTCTGACCTTCACAGCTTGTTCCAAAACATGTTCCTACTTTAATGTCCAATACTTTTGTCATGCTGCTTTAGTAACATTAATATTTCCTACCCACCATACTTCAAACTTTAGGCAACAAAACTAACTTACATACAATTCAAAGATTGCATGAAGTGTAGAGGTGTTTCATTGTTTTTCTTACAGTTGTCCTTTAACGTTACATTCTAGACAGCCTAAATTGACAGTCTAGTTCCCAAACTCACTTTGGTGCTAGATGAAGATTACTGCTTGTATAGTGCACATGATTTTTTCTAGTGTGATTTGATGCAGGCATTCTGCATAAATCCCATTTTTAATATTTGACTCAGAACCCTCCGCCACTGGGGTTCGTGGAGAGAACTAATGGCCTGCCTCTTCCCAATAGACTATGGACCCTCTCTGTGGATATACTAGGTTTGGGGGTAACACTTTGAGGGCACCAGCAGTACCCTGTTTTCAGATTGACTTCAAACACAGGCTTACTCAGGATGTGAGCCAGCATGTGTACCCAGGCATCCAAGCCTTTGTCCCATTCATCGTGTTTCACCCAGGTTAAGATTGTATCCTATCCTGCAAACCACTGTCATTATGTCACCTTATCCATTTTCTTTATGTAAGTCATTCAGTGTCCTGTTGTACAGTGATGTCCTTCAATTAACACATTACTTTAATTAAGTGTACTCTGTATGTAGCTGAACTTGATATCTTTGTATCCTGAAAGGTGTGAGGCATGATTTCCCCATTGTATGTCCTACTGTTATGGTATGTTCTTTAAGTGTTTGTATTTAAATGTGTGATTTGTTATACCCTACTGTATCTAATTACCTGTTTTAAATGTAGACTATTTATATCAAATAGTCTACTGTCCACAGTAAAAAAAAAAAAAAAAAAAGTATGCTTCTTTTACTATAGGACAGTCAGTTTGATCTTTTCAACATAAATATAGAATCACTTCTGTGGGAATATATATATCAGGGGGCATGATGTAGCACCCAAATCCCCGGAAATACACAAGATACACCCGAGGGGCCGACAGCACCTGCGAATAAGGCAACACTCTGGCAGCACTCACTCTGTTGCCAATTTGACCAGCACTAAAACTATCCGAATTTTCGTATACTTTTCTGTTGACTCTGTTGCCAAATTCACAGGTGCCGTCTGTCTCCCGGATGTATTTCTGTGGTTTGTGTGCTCTCTGTTCGGAGCACACAAACCCCAGAAATACACAGCAAGGCTGCTCCGGGCTAGGTGTGCAGCGCACACCTAGCACATATGGAGCATCAGTGCCTGATATATATCTATAGCGTAGTTGCAACAGCAGTTTGCCCTTACAGAGGCATCAATGGACAAGAGCTGCGTGAATTGACTTGTAATGGCTTTAGGCCTGTTGACCGATTTTTCACAAGAGAGCTTGAGAAGAATGACTAATGTCCTCATGTTCATAATAACACAAGCTGGTAACAGATAGAAGTGGAACACGCGATTCACGAACAATAGATAATGCTCTTGGCAATTTCTGGTTTCTTTGGCAGATGTGGGTGCAGAATGCTATTCATGAATAAAATATAATATAGTCCCAGCAACTCATAGCACAATGTAAAAGCTTTCATGCACGTCTTATTTTTACACATAAAGAAACATTTATTTTCAGGCCAAACAAAGGGAAAACATGATTTGTACAAAGTGTGTGTAAAATATGGAACTACCCTTTACCCACAAACTACCCCTTTATAATGATAGAATACAGTAGAGACTCAGTTTCTAAAAGTATAAATGAGCAAAAGGCGTGAACAATATACCTGCCTCCCAACTTTTTGACATTGCTGTCTTTTCCACAAGTGGCCTGGATTTTCCATGAATGGATGACTGGAATATGTTTGTGACCTTGCAACCAAATGTGTGATTGGCTGTGCACTGGTACAACCACAGGTGCATGGCTAACTGCCACGCTTCTGGGCATTGCATCTATACATGTGCAGTTGAATGGCCTGGACCCTGTAAGCTGCAGTCCTCAAAATCAACTATTCATAGGTAATGCTTAACGCTGATACAAAGGTCAGAACCACAGAGCAGATCTAGCACAGGAAAACAACTTTGGTTCTGGATAATAGAACAGAGATTGTTCACTCGCAAGAGTAGTACACTGTGGTTATGTCTTAGGCACAATACTTCCAGGACTTAGCTGTTCTGTCTAATACCACAGAAACAAGAGAACAAAATACAGAAATATATAAGTCAGACAGGAAGAAATGTTGAAATGAAGGCTTCAATGAATACCAAGAGAAGGGAGTTTCTCTTCAATAATGGGGAGGCCAATTATTATGGATGGTTAATTATGAAAGCAACTAAAGAGGTGTGAGATGAAAATGTAAGGGGCTTCCTACAGAAATGTAGGAGATACAGATTTAAAAACTCAACTTTCTTATGGATTTCCAGAGTGTAGATGTAACTGTCATTGGGTTTCTTCACAAACGTATGTGTCCCTATATTTGATGAGGAAGCCTCAGGCATGAATGCTGTAGGAGGAGCCAGAGTAGCAGTGGACAGAGAATGCAACATGTCTGTAACTTTGTCCACTTTTTCCTTGAGGGTTTGTACATGTGATGTATAAGTGGCCAAGATCTGGTCTTGTGCTTTTATATACTGGGCCATATTTCAAAACTTTTGTTTCTCCTCCTTTCATGTGACTCAATATAGTTTCAAGTGCTTTTGAAACCCTTAATTCACTTTTTTTTCCTGTAATAGTGGCTTGTACCATCACCCCATTACATGCTCCTTCACCCACATTGCATACACACCAAATGCCCCATCACCTCCATTACATGTCACCATCATCCTCATTACATACCACCACCACGTCCATTACACCCCCCCCGTCACCATGATTAATTGGAAGGAGCTAAAGCTTGCTGAACAGTGGGGGAGGGAGAGAAAATGTTTGAAGCAACAGAAGTGTGCTTTAACACCCTCTGGCAAAGTGCCTCCCTCTGGCAAAGTGCCGCCCTAGGCGAGTGCCTGTTGAAGATACACTTCTGACCTTACCCTAGCATTATTCTGTTCTAATCTGATTTTAGGTTTTTTTCACTCTGCTTGGTTGTGGACTTTGATGTTTTGCTGCCAGCCCTGACCTTCCTTGCCTTTTCCTAGCCCCTTGGATTATGTTTATTGGATCTTTATTGTTTTTTCTGTGCCCTGCCCTTGCCTTTTGGGTTCTGTCTGTCCAGTGAGACCATCTTATATATTTCTGATGTCACTCAACCCTGTGATTGTGAGAAAATGCATTGGTCCTGACAAAAAAAGTGACAATTGGCAACCATGAATTTCATAAGCAGGAGATGCCACAGACCCATGAAAAAAAAAAAAAAACATTCTCCTGACTTAGGCATTTGTATACATAATTTTCAATAAATTTTTTTATTCTCTACATTCAGAGTAAAAACAATGTTTATGGGATACAGTCCCTTTAATCAATGTAACTAATACTAATAAAAACACATTATTCTGTGTCAGAGGTATTGAAAAGTAATCTCGGGACTGGTACATATGAATAAAGCAAAAGCTATGGATAACAAGATGGATGCCAGGAGCCTCCATTTTGTGACAGTTGTTGGACATCCTTCTGTGTGTTAAAATCTTATTCTGTGTCCCTGAGGATAAAAGGAAAGTCTTCCACATTCCTAACTCTGTTATCTGTAACCAAATATTTTACTGATAAGTTCATAGTATCACCTGAACAGATAAGGTGGCCATTGTTGTGCAAGGTTTATTACATCTCATTGTACTGATGCAGACACAGCTGTGTACATACTAGAGGAGAAGGGGGGCTTCTCTGCAACTTGCTAGCCAACCCAAACTGGCAGAAACTGACAGACACAGACACACTGAGATTATTGGGATTTTGATTTGTAGAATCTAATAAGGGTTATTATAAATAGACCTAGTTGATTCAAATCACCCAATAAAATATATAATTATATCACACCTTCACTAATTAAAATGTAAAGTATTATTAATCCTACATATTAATTAGAATATTGTTTTATTGTTTTATTAGTGTGGTATATATTTTATTATACATTTTTATTTAATGTGCAATGATAAGAATAAGAATATGATACATATTTACTCTAATTTCAAATTGTATTAACACTTTTAGACATTTAAACGTATATTGTCTTATATTATACTCACAATCCAGGTGTAGCTATAAACCATGACATCATCTCATTTAAATTAAATACACCCATCCATTCAATTGGCTAGAAGTTACAGAAACAGGGTGTGAGTCTGAGATAAGGTTTGGTTGATAAGTTGAGACTGGAGGTGTAGAAGGGGGGCTGAGATACCTGAAAACACCTGGGGAGACTGATTTGGGGAGAGCTGCCACTAGTGGGGTGAGAGATGGGAATGTTTTAGAAACGGGCTGAGTCTCTCTCCTTTTGGGGAGAACTCAGGAATATGAGGCTTTTAATAGCACATGTTCACTATAACAATAGACATCTCCATACCCATAGTATTGAGCTAAGTCCCAGGAGTAACTCCCATCACTCAATTCTTCAATGGAAGGAGTCTCAACTGCAAACCAACCTCTGCCGGTAATGTATAAATGTGGTAATTTGTTTCTAGCATAATCTCATTTTTTATGGATGTCATTAGCATATATATTTGGGTAAATTAAACTTAAATCCCACAATTTCGGGGATCTATACGTTTTAGCCTGGTGTTTATCTGTCATCCTTTCTGCAGAAGGAAGCCAGAGGAATATCCTATAGATATTAACAAAAGAACCATAAGTTCTTATAGTCTAGCTATTTACCCAAATATGTCATATCTAATCTCCAGAGATTATCTAAGATTCTCATTCTTAAAGTCTGAGCTAGAATACATACATTATCATTTACTGAGCAGATTAAGAAATAGCCACCTTGAGTAGTTATATGATTGAGTAATATTACCTTACCTAAGCAGAGTATATGTTGGTAATTTGTAGGTAATTATGGTGTACTATCATTAACTATTTTAACTACTAATCATAATCATTGTAAGTTGTATCTAAATAAAATACATGGCCATCTTACGGTCAGAAACGTACTGCATAATAAAGTATTCTACATGCATGTTGATATAGGTACAGAGCTGCATATTTAAAGTTTTGTCCTACTTACTTTTGTTATAAGTCATACATGTGAATTATGATTAACATCTATTGATATTGTATTTTGTTGTTATGCTATTTTGCTTACCATTTGATCTTTATTCTATATTCAATAAATTCATTATTATTTTATTAATAATTGTTAAATTGTATTTACTTTTGTAAAAACGTCATCCAAACTCTCACATACATAACGAATTCTTGATATGGGTATTTTTAGTCGGACCCATATATATGAATCATCAATTTTCATATTTTTTATGATTCATAATTAATAACTCATATTCATATTTTTATTAGTTATTAATAATCCGACATCTGCATCTTCCTCTGGCTGAAGTGCAATGCCTTTGAACTGGTGCTTGGTTGTCTACTGCCAAACTCAACCTATGTCACATCCCACTCCAGGGCAACTTTCCTATAACTATAGAGGGGGTGTGGTCCTGTCCTCTCTTTTAACCCCTTCATGAAGCAAGCACCACATAGCCACATTTTGTTCCTGGCCACCAATCAAAAGGTGATTGTTAGCCAGGAACACAATGGCAGAGACCTGATCAGGGTCTTACTAGACTCTGTTGGTCCCTGCCAAAAGATCTCAAGACCTCCCGGT
This sequence comes from Pelodytes ibericus, assembly GCA_036172795.1. Lineage (NCBI taxonomy): Eukaryota > Metazoa > Chordata > Amphibia > Anura > Pelodytidae > Pelodytes > Pelodytes ibericus. The sequence continues at coordinate 78,604,212 of CM069861.1, read as the reverse complement.
CATCATGGAGGCGTGCCCGTACCCAGAAGTTTGGGCACAGCGCGATTTTCCAAGTCCCTGCAGCAGGATCCGAGCACAGATCCTCGCGGGGAGCCGCAATGAGCTGTTCAATGCTGGACGTTCTATCCCGTCCTAGCGTCTTTTGGCACCTGTAAAATTAGGATGGATTAGAATGTCCTAGCATCTGGAAGGGGTAAAACAGGGCGCTGCATAATGTTGCTATGATGGCTCCATAGCAACACAACAACAGGCACCAACATGATTCCCTCTAGGTAAGATGCATTACTGTGCTGCACAGTATAAATAACCACTCCTCCTCTCACTCCCTGCTTGGTTATTAAGTCACCTCAGTTTAACTAGTACTCCTTAAGTTCCTGTGCTTACCTTAACTTGTGTTTTTACTTTAAGCTTAACTCCTCGTTCCTAACCTTGGCTACTAGCCCTGAGCTCTGCTCCAGTTTTGACTACGCTATTGCCTCACCCTTCTGTACTTTGCACCCATTCACTGTCACTGCAGTTGTTTCCATCTCCAACTGCTTTGGGACAGTGTCTCTGTTTGCATGTGTGTGCGGCTGGCTATACCTCCTGCATCTGGACTCCATCGGCCACGTATGAGAACCCGTCCTTACAACCTATTTTCCTAATGCTCTTCTCCTAAGCTTATTTTCTATTTACTGTATAGGTGCGACCAACATGCGATCCTCCGGACACAAGGGAGTGCTCCGCGTGACATTGCCAGCGGTAGCCGCACCCAGAGGCGTCGTTAGGGGGGGGGCTACTGGGGCTGGAGCCCCGAGTCTCCTGACCATAGCCCCGAGTCTGTGAAGCTTCCCCTGCTTCCTGCTCTGTCACTATGATAACCCCGCCCCCAACCCATGTGACCGGCAGGAACCCACGTGTCCTCCCTCACAGCACAGACCACGAGGGATGCTGTGCTGCTGTGGAGAGGCTGCTCTCTGCTCCAGGGGCTGCAGAAAAGCCTCCTCTATGACCTGCCACTTACCTCCCATCCAGGAACAGACTGCACAAGGTAGGACCTCCATGTATTTTTATATAAATATCACCAACAGGTGAGTACTGGGGAAGGGGGTGGAGGTAGGGTGACATTAATGGGCAGAATAACCCTGGCAAATGATGTATGAATTAACCCTGGCAAATGATGTATGAATTAACCCTGGCAAATGATGTCTAAATTAACCCTGGCAAATGATGTCTAAATTAACCCTTGCAAATGGTGGATAAATTAACCCTGGCAAATGATGGATAAATTAACTCTGGCAAATGATGGATAAATTAACCCTGGCAAATGATGGATAAATTAACCCTGGCAAATGATGTATGAATTTACCCTGGCAAATGATGGAGAAATTAACCCTGGCAAATGGTGGGGAAATTAACCCTGGCAAATGATGGATAAATAACCCTGGCAAATGATGGATAAATTAACCCTGGCAAATGATGGATAAATTAACCCTGGCAAATGATGGATAAATTAACCCTGGCAAATGATGTATGAATTTACCCTGGAAAATGATGGAGAAATTAACCCTGGCAAATGGTGGGGAAATTAACCCTGGCAAATGATGGATAAATAACCCTGGCATATTATGGAGAAATTAACCCTGGCAAATGATGGATAAATTAACCCTGACAAATGATGGTTAGTGATGGTCTGTGCAGAACGGAAATGCCCCCTTCCCTGCAATGAGATATAGCAGCAGGGAGGGGGGACATATTGAACAACATTTTTTTTATTTTTAAATACACCATTTGTATGAGTATGTGACAGACTGTATGTATGTATGAGTGTATGTGGCAGACTGTATGTGTGTGTGTATGTATGAGAGTATGTGACAGACTGTACGTATGTATGTGATAGACTATGTATGTGTGATACTATGTATGAGTGTGTGTGTCTATGTGACAGATTGTATGTATGTATGTATGTATCTATGTTACTGACTGTATGTATGAGTGTGTGTCTATGTGACAGACTGTATGTATGTGTGTGTGTCTGTGACAGACTGTATGTATGAGTGTGTGTCTGTGACAGACTGTATGTATGAGTGTGTCTCTGTGACAGACTGTATGTATGTATGAGTGTGTCTCTGTGACAGACTGTATGTATGTATGAGTGTGTCTCTGTGACAGACTGTATGTATGAGTGTGTATCTGACACTGTATGAGTGTGTGTCTATGTGACAGACTGTATGTATGAGTGTATGTGACAGACTGTATGTATGAGTGTGTGTCTGTGACAGACTGTATGTATGAGTGTGTCTCTGTGACAGACTGTATGTATGTATGAGTGTGTCTCTGTGACAGACTGTATGTATGTATGAGTGTGTCTCTGTGACAGACTGTATGTATGAGTGTGTATCTGACACTGTATGAGTGTGTGTCTATGTGACAGACTGTATGTGTGAGTGTATGTGACAGACTGTATGTATGAGTGTATGTGACAGACTATGTATGCATGTACGTGTGAATGTGACAGACTGTTTGTATGTATGAGTGTGTGTGTCTATGTGACTGACTGCATGTATGAGTGTGTATGTGTGTCTGTATATGACTGCATGTATGAGTGTGTATGTGTTGTTGTCTGGCTCCTAGATTTTTTACTGGCTCCTAAAACTCAGTTAAGTTCGTCAAGCCCTGGCATAAATGCAACTAGTTATATACATCTATTTGGGGTCTACCTGAAGCTTTTGAAAAGGCTGGAAATATTTAATATTTTACAGGTTTTGTTTTGTGATTATAAACGTAATATTTTTTTGCTGCGAGGGTGGTGGGTGCATGGAATAGCCTTCCAGTAGAAGTGGTAGAGGTTAATACAGCGAAAGAGTTTAAGCATGCGTGTGACAGGTATAAGGTTATCCTAGATATTAGGATATTTAAGACTGACCACACCTGTACCTATGCATCCTATACCTTTATCTTATATCTATACCTTTACCTATGCATTACTATACCTGTATCTTATATCTGTACCTGTGCATCCTGCACCTGTGTCTGTCCTAATAGCTTATATCCATACCTATGGATCCTGTATCTTTATCTATATATGCATCTGTATCATATATGTACTCATGCATCATCATGTACCTATATCTATCTACATCTATCCTATATCTATACCTATGCATTCTGTACCTCTGTCTGTCTACCTATCGATCATGAGACATCATTGTATTTTAAGTATTATTAAAGCTGTGGGCTATAGCCCCAGATCATTTTTGAGCCTAGCAACGCCCCTGGCCGCACCTCTTACTTGCCCTGAAATTTGGTGCATCTGTCTGTGTCACGTGATGTTTGAAAGCCCCACCCGCTCACACACTGAGCATGTAGAGAACCAAATATCCGTAACATCCCAGTGCTCAGAAGACATGGAGCCACCCACAGATGAAGCAAACCCCTCCCTGCAAATGTAAGGTAAATGAGCAGGAGGGGGACAAACAACCTAGAGTTTTTTTCTTATAAAAAAAAAAAAAGTAATATGTGTGTTATTGTGTGTGTATGTGTAAGTGTGTAAGTCTGGTTTTTATAATATTTACTACTAACCATTTGGCTGGTTTATATAATATTTCATCTCCGTGCAGGAGGGAAACTCCGGTCGCATTTTTTTTTTAAACAAACTTTATTGAAGCCACACGGCTGGAGGGTAGCGCAGACTGCTTCCCTCACAACTGCGGAACGGCTAAACAGAGGGGATTTTCTTTTCTGGTGTGACCTGGGCCAGCAGTCAACCCTTGATGGCGGGCCTGGTCTTCTACATCAACCTTCTTCACGTGCTGCCAGGAGGAGCCATATTTATTTATGGATTCTGAGCAAAAATCCATATTGTCTATTCAATAAAGTGTGCAAACCTGCACTCTAGTGGAACAAGCTGAGTATAGGCCACAGTGTTGGAATTTTTATATCCCTGTGTATTTATTTTCTCTTCCCTATTTAAATAATCTCATATATTTCTGCACATTCCACTTCAATATCATACTCAGAGTGCTATAGGAACTGGAACAGAGATTATATTAAGATTTGTGGAATTTCAGCTCAAAGAGACAAACCTTTAATCTCCACCTGAAATTCAGGTGATCTGCTGCTATTTGGATAGATGGAGGAAAAGCTTTCTAGAGCCTTATGTCTGGTATAGGAGGTCAATGTTAAAGGAGCATTGAACCTGGTTGGAAGGAAGCAAGGGTTAAACAAAACATGTCTGGGGATTTTTAAGTAAACCCAACGTGTATCTTAATAGATACACACAGGTTTACTATCTGCTGTGTCTCACATGCTGGGCATATTACTGGGCAATTAAACTGTGGCATATAACTGGGCAATTAGACTGGCATTTTACTGGGAGATCAGGCTGGGCATATTACTGGGCAATTAGACTGGCATATTACTGGGGCATCAGGCTGGGCATATTACTGGGTGATTAAACTGTGGCATATTACTGGGCGATTAAACTGTGGCATATTACTGGGCAATCAGGATGGGCATATTACTGGGCAATTGGACTGTGGAATATTACTGGGCAATCAGGATGGGCATATCACTGGGCAATTGGACTGTGGTATATTGCTGGCCAATCAGACTGTTGCATATTACTGGGCAATCAAGCTGGGCATTTAACTGGGCAAACAGGATGGGCATATTACTTGGCAATCTGGTTGTGGCACATTACTAGGCAATCAGGCTGTGGCATATTAATAGCCAGGCTAATAGTGGCATATTAATGGGAAAATTGACTCTGGCCATGGTGATGCTGTGGCATGTTCTGTGGGGCAAGATAACATGTACTATGAGGCAAAGTTACACTGTGGTATGTTCTGGGGGGCAAATTAACACTGTGGCATGCCAAAACGTGTGGGTGCAAAGTGCTGTGGGTGCTGTATGGTGCGGTGTTAATTTCTTTATGTGCAATGTGGGTGCAGAGGAAGGGATAAATAACATTTTTATTACATATAAAATTAGTTGAATACAATATTAAAAAGTTCATAAAAGTATAAATACAACTAGTTATATACATATATTTGGGGTTCACCTCCTGCTTTTCAAAAGGCTGGAAATATTTAATATTTTAATGTTTAATGTGGTCAGAAACATAATATTACTTTGCTGAGAGGGTGGTGTGTGCATGGAATAGTCTTCCAGCATAAGTGGTAGAGGAGGAGTTTAAGCATACATGGGATAGGTATAAGGCTATCCTAGATATAAGATAAGGTCAGGGACTAATGAAAGTATTACTTTACTCAGAGGGTAGTGGATGCATGGAATAGTCTTCCAGTAGTAGAGGTTAAAACAGTGAAGGGGTTTAAGCATGCATGGGTTAGGTATAAGGCTATCCTAGATATAAGATAAGGCTAGGGACTAATGAAAGTATTACATTACTGAGAGGGTAGTGGATGTATGGAATAGTCTTCCAGTAGAAGTGGTAGAGGGTAATACAGTGAAGGAGTTTAAGCATGCATGGGATAGGTAAAAGGCTATCCTAGATATAAGATAAGGCCAGGCAGTATTACTTTACTGAGAAGGTAGTGGATACATGGAATGGCCTTCCAGCAAAGTGGTAGGTTCATATTAATGTATGTTTTATGGTGTACACACAGCTCTCTTACTGCATCTGCACCAGGTCTTACTATATTTCATGTAAAGGTGATAACATGCACCTGCCTGATGTAGATGTTGTGCTGTGAATGTATCTGTTGTATACCAAGGATGCTGGTAATGTTGGTGGGAACTTGGTGATATAATCTACACTGTGACAAGTAGGTGGAGTTACATTATGCTAATTATATTGAGTGGGTGGAGCTTTTGAAAGGAGGTGTGGTCAATTGGAAGAAAATCTGCAAAGTGTCCCTGGAAATTTTTTTCAAATGTTGGCAACTATGCTTCCTGGTTGTCTCATGCTGACAGTCAGCACACGCACAGCCAATCTATGGAAGCATGGCAGCTGTAGGTCAGAGGATAAACTGGCGTGTCCTATCAAAAGTACACAACAGTTTCTCTTCAGAATAGGAAAAACTACCATTTAATATAGAAGCACAAGGGAAAAAACATGTTTTAAATGTGTCTTTGGTGTCTTCTGTTTATGACATCAATTAATTAATTTTCAATGGGAAATGTGTAATTCACATATCAAGCCACAGATGAGTCATAAGTAGGAGACAGATATTTATAACGGTCTTCTCTTTATTTATCCATTTGCTTATAATTCTGCTAATGCAATTTATAGATATATTTTTCATCATTTCTTACTCTCTACATTCACAGAAAAATAAAAGACTACTACTCTAGGCGACAGAATCCTTTTAACCAAGATCAAGTTATGTTTCCAGCATGTCACACTGAACAAAAATGTATCATCTTCCAAAAAACACTTTTGGCTAAATCTAGCAAACCAGGCAAAATAAATGCATTCATTTATATAAAACAACCTCAAAGCTACATGTGTACTTGAGACTTTCATGCATGGACATTAAAAGGGATTCCACCACCTAAACTTTATTTATACTGCAAACGTAGAGAATAAAAAAAAATGGTCTATATGCTGTTAACAGAATAGCAAGCAAATGCATAACTTAACAGTCTGTGCTGCTCCTGTTTATGACATCACTGTTTGGTGAAATATGCAAATGTCCTTTCAGTAGGAAAAAATAAAACAGGCTTCCAAGGATTTAGAAGTAGGATCAGTAGGTTACATGTAGATAGGGTAAGTGATGGGTAACATTTGGCACACAGCAGTTGAAAACCAGCCTAAAGATTAGCATAACTGCCATAATCTCTGTTTAAACCTAATCTGGCGATGTCTAACTTTTGGCACCATATCGGTTTTGAATCAGAACTTCCATGATGCTCATGTAGCTTGATGGCTGCTGATTGGACTACAGTTCCTATGATCCTCAAACATCTGCTCTAAGCTTTGTTGGACATCTACACAGACTGGAATATAGATGGGCAGATGGAGAGCAATAGGCAGACAACCTGGCATTCAAACATGGAGATTCCATATCTGTCATTGTACATGACAATCACAAAGGAAAATATGTACATATTATTAAATAATATTGCAATATAACAGGCTAGGGCCTCTGGTACTCACTTTTGCCAAAGCTTTTATCACTAAATTGTATTACGGTATTATGGCTTAAAGTTTATATATAAAAATACTATTTTGTTCCTGACTTGAAAATATTTCTCCATTCATACAAATAATGGTTTGCCAAGAAGCTAATATTGAATTACGATGCACGGACAGAATAGGATGAATCTGAACTGATACAGGTAATAAGAGAGACCCTGGAGAAATGATGCAGCCAGTATACATTATTAATTATACAGTTACCGGACTAACAGGAAATAGAAAGCACTTAATCTCTGCTTATCTCATCCTTTCACTGCAAGAAGATGGAATGTAATAGAAAGCAATGTAAGAGAACTACATGACTACATTTGATTTATATAAATATATATATTTAAAAATTCAGTTTAAATTTGAGGCATCATACATAAATGAACAGCTAAAGTTCAGAATAAATAGTTTTAATAAAGTGATTTATTGTAATGATTTAAATGATTGGAGCCAACAAATGTAAAATCCTTGTATCTCAGTTTATATATTTGCTTGCAATCCTGTATCCACATTGTAAAGTATTATGTAAAAATATAAATAACAAGATAATTAATGGCACTCTGCAGTCTGATGAAAGAAATACTTAAACTGTCACAAATGCTTTAGCTGATGCTAATTTTGCAATCTAACCTTATGAAGGATTTTTACTGGCGTTGAGTCTTGCAGTGTCATTTCGTGCAAAACGAGCAGCCCAAGGCACCTCCTGATAGTCAATCAGAGAGCTATCACCAAAATGCACACACTTACTGGATGTCCTGCTCTATGGAGGTACATGGTGACTCACTATGTACTATGTATTAGTGCATCCCCTCCTTTACTTTAAACAAATAATGGGATAGACTGGAAGAAACATATCTAATGCTCAATTGTCAGTAATCAGAGCTGTACTTAATGACGTGTTCTGGGGATGTTGACCACAACCACCTGGGTAGATCAGCCAGTTGGGGTGCTATGCAATCCAGGGCCAATCCTACGGTCACGGATGCCTGGGTGCAGGGTTTTTTTTTTTGGGACGCCCTCCATGAGGCCGTGGCTGTATTACTAACTCCTCCCCTTTGCAAATTTCAATTCCAGGCATGCCCACTGGAACTCATACACACACACACATCATGCGAGTCACTCACTCAGGCACACGTGTATACATGACATGACTGTCTCTCTCTCTCTCACACACAATATATTTATATATATATATATATATATATATATATATATATATATATACACACACACACACACACACACACACACAATAAAAAAAAAAAAAATTAATAACAAGGGTGTCAAAAACCAGGGGGCTGTGCTCCTTCTACCAACCTCATAAACAAGAGACACTAAAAACCTTATTTAAAAGAGATTTATTGCTACGGTTATACATTTGCATGCACTTCTGTGAACAATGTTTTTATCATTTAACAAAATGTATTTTTCTATGGAAAAACAGAATAACTATTTAGGGCTTTACTCATGAAAGAGAGATGTGCAGGGAATTGAGATGGATTTTTCCAACTCTGCTACTTTGGTCTTAAGTTTGCAATTCCCTGCAATTCTCTCTTTCATGAGTTGAGCCCATAATATAATGAAAACATCTAAAATATATATTAATTTATATTGCCCGATTTTAATACTATAGAGAGGTACATGTGATTTTTAATTGCCATGAATATAAAGATATAAATAAAGATGAATCACTATTATTCATATTGAATGTTATCAACAAGTGTAAAAATAAGAGATGATTTTTTTTTTCACACTTGATTTTCACATTCAGTATGAAAAGTAATGATTCATCACATTATCTCCTAGTAAACACACTGAGTTTCACACTCACTTACTCTCACACACACACACACTCTGCCCCATCACATGATCAATTATTCCATTACATGATCCATTACCCCATTACATGCGTACCTCCCGCCTAACATGCCATCATCACCCATCACATTACCCTATTACATATCCCCATCACATGGCCCCCTCACCTCATTACATGCCCTCATCACCCCCATTACATGCTATATTACCCCACTTCATGCCCCATCACCCCCATTACATGATCTTCTCTTTCTTCCTGCTGCTGCTCTGAGCCATGTGGAGCCTCCTCCTCTCCTAGCACACACAATGACACAGTGATGCTGCATGAAAGCCCTTCATTGATTGGCAGGCAGAGCTCTGTGTTAGCCTATCATTGCAGGGCTTTTTTGCAGCATATTGTCTGTGTTCAAGGGCAGCTGTTCAATGCTAAACTGGAGGGGGTGGTGCCGAGCATGAGGAGGCAGAGTCGAGCATGAAGGGGTGGGGCCTCATACTGGGCTCCCAGTAATGCATCCTTGTCAGACAGAGCGCCTGGGTGCGGTGTACCTCGTGCACCCGTCTAAGATCAGCCCTGATTGGATGTATGCTTATTAGACATGTGCAAAACTAAAATTTTCGTTTCGTTTACGTCCATTCGGCAAAATTTTTTATTTATTTCGTCTAAAACGAATTTCGTTCATTACTGCATTCGTTTCAGACGAAATTCGTTCATTATTTTCGTTTCGCTTTATTCGTTCGTTTTATAGAATACGTGTAATACTATTGGCTTTCTTTAAACCGAACGAGAGCTCCATTCATAAGAAATTCTTATGAATGGGGCTCTCGTTCGGTTCATAGAAAGGCAATAGTACTACATGTTTTCTATAAGCCGAAAGTCTATAAACCGAACGTTCGGTTTATAGACTTTCGGCTTATGTAATACATGTAATCCTATTGCTATTCTATAAACCGAACGTTCAGTTTATATAATAGCAATAGGATTACATGTATTACATAAGCCGACAGCCTATAAACCGAACGTTCGGTTTATAGGCTGTCGGCATTGCACTACACGGAGACAGAGTCTCCATTCATAAATATGAATGGAGACTTTGTCTCCGTGTAGTGAAATGCCGACAGCCTATAAACCGAACGTTCTGTTTATAGGCTGTCGGCTTATGTAATACATGTAATCCTATTTTTATTCTATAAACCGAACGTTCGGTTTATAGAATGCCAATAGCCTTACATGCATTCCATAAACCGAAAGTCGTTCATTATGTCGGTTTATGGAATGTACTATGTATGTGTAATGCTATTGTATTCTATAAACCGACTCTATTTCGACTTATAGAATGCAATAGTACTACGAATGGAAGAATGATTTTCGTTTATTAAGCATTCGTTCATTCGGCTTTCGTTAGCTTAGCATTTTCGTTATTCGTTTTTCGGACGAATGGACGAAAATGCTATTTTCGGACGAAAATGCATTCGTCCGAATACGAATGCACATGTCTAATGCTTATACAACCTGCACAGCATTTCTCCATATGGTTGTTTCCTGACACCGCTTTCCCAACAGACGCAGGGTAAACACATGAAGAAGTTTCCCTGTGCCTGCCTGATAGGTGTGGTTTGGCAATGCCGTTCACTTGTTTTAGGGGTGTATATAATGAGAATATAGGAATGCTGTTGAAAACTATGGTCCATAAAATAAGGAGATTCCTATGTTAAATTGGTGTACACAAAATTATCAAATTGAAATGCTGTCAAGCGCACCAGAAGAGCATGAACATCACATGGAGGAGCAGGCCCCAAATCACAAAAGTGAGTTGTATTGCTGTGGAGTCTATGATACACTCATACACTGTAGAATGCTGTGAATTGTATTACTGTGGAGTCTGTGATACAGATCCATGCTGTGAGTTGACAATGGATAAGTGGCTTGTGAAAAGAAAAAAAAAAAAAAACAGGACTCCAGCATGAATGAGGAATGTGCTGTTAGTAGCAATGAGCCATCAAAAAAGATGAGCATTGGAAGTAGAAAACTGCAGAATCAAAGAATGGGAAATGTAGTTTTTTGTTACAGAAAAGGAGTCTAAGTCATATGGTCTACATTCAGTGGTGTATCTTAATTTTGTGCTGCCCTAGGCAGACAAAGTCCGGGAACCCCCCTACCCAAGCTGCACACCCACGTTACACATCTAAGACATGCCCCATCCAGTGCTGTATTTACCGCGAGGCATCCTAGGCGGATGCCTATGGCGGCAAATTTTGGGGGGCGGCAGCGCCCCCCAGCACTGGAAAAAAAAATAAATAAATAAATAAAATAAAAAATCCGGCCCTTTAAAAAAAAAAAAAAAAAAACCCCACCGCGCTTGCAGGCAGAGACGGAGGTGAGAGGGGATCGGAAGATCCCCCCTCACCATCGCTCTGCCTGCCAGGCTGCACGGGGAGCCGAACAGGCAGCACAGAGAAACCTCCGTGCTGCCTGTTCGGCTCCCCGTGCAGTGTGCCGACACGGAAGTGCCGACAGTCACGTGACGGGCGCGCTGACGTCATACGCGCGCCCGGTCACGTGACCTGTCGGCACAATCTCCGGGAAGCCGAACAGGCAGCATGGAGGGACCATGCTGCCTGCCTGCCAGGGAAAGGTAAGTGCTGATGGGAGACTGTCTGTGTGTGTGTGTGTGTGTGTGTGTGTGTGTGTGAAGGAAGTCAGAGTGTGTGTGATGGGAGACAGTGTGTGTGACTGAGTGTGATGGGAGTCAGAGTGTGTGTGATGGGAATCAGAGTGTGTGTGGGGGGAGACAGTGTGTGTGTGTGTGTGTGTGTGTGTGTGTGTGACTGAGTGTGATGGAAGTCAGAGTGTGTGTGATGGGAGTCAGAGTGTGTGTGATGGGAATCAGAGTGTGTGTAATGGGAGACAGTGTGTGACTGAGTGTGATGGGAGTCAGAGTGTGTGTGATGGGAGACTGTGTGTGACTGAGTGTGATGGAAGTCAGAATGTGTGTGATAGGAGACAGTGTGTGTGACTGAGTGTGATGGGAGTCAGAGTGTGTGTGATGGGAGACAGTGTGTGTGACTGAGTGTGATGGGAGTCAGAGTGTGTGTGATGGGAGACAGTGTGTGTGACTGAGTGTGATGGGAGTCAGAGTGTGTGTGATGGGAGACAGTGTGTGTGACTGAGTGTGATGGGAGTCAGAGTGTGTGTGATGGGAGACAGTGTGTGTGATGGGAGACTGTGTGACTGAGTGTGATGGGAGTCAGAGTGTGTGTGATGGGAATCAGAGTGTGTGTGATGGGAGACAGTGTGTGTGTGTGTGTGTGTGTGACTGAGTGTGATGGAAGTCAGAGTGTGTGTGATGGGAGACAGTGTGTGTGACTGAGTGTGATGGGAGTCAGAGTGTGTGTGATGGGAGACAGTGTGTGTGATGGGAGACAGTGTGTGACTGAGTGTGATGGGAGTCAGAGTGTGTGTGATGGGAGACTGTGTGTGACTGAGTGTGATGGGAGTCAGAGTGTGTGTGATGGGAGACTGTGTGTGACTGTCTCCTATCACACACACTCTGACTTCCATCACACTCAGTCACACACAGTCTCCCATCACACACACTCTGACTCCCATCACACTCAGTCACACACACTGTCTCCTATCACACACACTCTGACTTCCATCACACTCAGTGTGTGTGACTGAGTGTGATGGGAGTCAGAGTGTGTGTGATGGGAGACAGTGTGTGTGACTGAGTGTGATGGGAGTCAGAGTGTGCGTGATGGGAGTAGGAGTGTGTGACTGAGTGTGATGGGAGTGTGAGCTTGATGTGAGTCTGAATGATGGGGCATGTCTTAGGTGTGTAACGTGGGTGTGCAGCTTGGGTAGGGGGGTGCCCGGATTTTGTCTGCCTAGGGCAGCACAAAATCAAGATACACCACTGGCCCCATCACCTCTATTTCATGACCCCACATCACACATAACATTCAGACTCACATCAAGCTCATACTCCCATCACAAACACACTCCTACTCCCATCACACTCAGTCACACACGCCTACTCCCATCACACACACTCTGACTCCCATCAGCACTTACCTTTCCCTGGTGGCTAGTGGCAGGCAGCATGGTCCCTCCATGCTGCTGTTCGGCTTCCCGGCGATTGTGCCGACAGGTCACGTGACCGGGCGCGCGTATTTCGTCAGGGCGCCCGTCACGTAACTGTTGGCACTTCCGTGTCACACTGCACGGGGAGCCGAACAGGCAGCACGGAGGTTTCTCTGTGCTGCCTGTTCGGCTCCCCGTGCAACCTGGCAGGCAGAGCGATGGTGAGGGGGGATCTTCCGATCCCCTCTCACCTCCGTCTCTGCCTGCAAGCGCAGTCTTTTTTTTTTTTTTTTTTAATTTTCAGTGCAAAATTTGCCGCCCTAGGCATCCGAAAAGATCAAAGGGAAATGAATGCGCAGACAAGGCGAATTAAAAAAAAATTCATAGATGAAGGTGACATGATTCGACATTGCGACGCTGATGATCTTGGATTTTGGCAAGGTGGAGGAAATCCTTTGCAGATGCAGAAATGCTGAAAGAAACTGCTGATAGCATTGGAATCACTAACTTTTAACAGGGGAAAAACTAAACGAATCAAGATGAAGTCCTTAAGGCGACAGACAGCTAGACAAATCTTAAATTTGTCTCAGAACATTGATGGGCAACTGAAAAAAAAGAGCCAATTTCCGGTCTTTCATTTAGTATTGCACTTGATTAACTCACCAGTATAAGACACACTGCACAGCTGTGCATCTTGTTAAAGTGACATTCCCACCAAAAAATGAAAAGGGTTTATTTGTTTTATTTTGCTTTGTTGATTTTAGATGTGTTTTTAGAAAGTTTATTTTATGAAATATTTTACTAAACAAGTGTGACTGGGTGCCGACATTTTGTGAAATGTAGTGTTTTTGGGGGCCACCCCCCAGTGACTTTACAGCATCTCACTTTGGGGCTGGGGAGACAGAATGCTGATCCTAGACTTGCACTGAACGGGAGGGTAATGTAACTATTACATCACAAGGGGGCGGAGTTATGATCCTGTTTAACCCCTTAGTGACATGACTTTTTTGGCTTGTCCGACGCTTGGTGACATGGGCTGTTTTAACATTTCTGAGGTGTTTGTGTTTTGCTGTAATTTATTTCTGTCTCATTTAGTGTACCCGCACAAACTATATATCCTTTTTATCGTTATAAGAAGGGCTTTCTTTTGATACCATTATTTTGATAATAGCATATAATTTGATGTAAAAAAAATAATAAAATATGGCAAATAAATTGAAAAAAAATTTTTTTTATGAATTTTATTTGAAAAATCGTATACTCATGTACAAGAGACAACAAAAAAACACTGCTAAAAAGTTTCTAATATATGTCCTGAGTTCAGAAATAGCCCATGTTTTTATGTTTTTGTGCTTTTTTTATTCATGTTACAGGGCCAGAACTATAAGTGGTGCAAAGCTATTTTAAAATCCTTTCTTTCAAAATTAGCGATAGTGACATTGTAACACTGATTTCTGTACTAAATCCATGAATGACCCCCAACATGTACATATTTTTGAAAACTAGACCACTCAGGGCATTTAACTTGGGGTATTTTGACACATTTCATGTAGCCATTTTACCACCAATCTATGCCAAATTTTGCAGCAAAAAATCTTTTTTTTTAATTTTTCACATATATTGCAATTTAGGTAAACATTACCTTAAAATGTGAAGGGGTATTTCCAAATAACACCTCAATATGTGTTCAGCAACATCTCCTGAGTACAGGGATACCACCCATGCATAGGTTTGTTGGTTTGTTTTGGGGCTAAAAGGCCACATTTACGGGGTGCGCATTTTGGTTTTTCAACTTGGAATTCTGACATGCAGAAAACTTGTGCCCATGTCCCATTTGGGACATTTTTGAAGCCAGAAAGTGTATTCTACCCCACAAAACCATATATTTTTTTAAACTAGACACCCTAGGGTATTTCAAATGGTAGTATTTTAACACTTTCCATGCACTAATTATACTACCAGCCTATGTCAATGTTTTGGGTAGTAAGTTTTTTTCACATACATAGTACTTTGGGCATGAATTCACAGATCCTGTTATATGTCAGTGCCTAACAACACCTCAATATGTGTTCAGCAACATCTCCTGAGTACAGGGATACCACCCATGTATAGGTTGGTTAGGTTATTTGGGGGTTAAAAGGCCACATTTGAGAGGTGCGCTTTTTGGTTTTCCAACTTGGAATTCTGACGTGCAGAAAACCTGCGCCCATGTCCCATTTGGGACATTTTTGAAGCCAAAAAGTGTATTCTACCCCACAAAACCATATATTTTTGAAAACTAGACACCCTAGGGTATTTCAAATGGTAGTATTTTAACACTTTTCATGCACTAATTCTACCACCAGCCTATGTCAATGTTATGGATAGTAATTTGTTTTTCACATTCATTGTACATCGGGCATGAATTCACAGATCCTATTATGTGTCAGTGCCAAACAACACCTTAATATGTGTTCAGCAACATCTCCTGAGTACAGGGATACCACCCATGTGTAGGTTAGTTAGATTATTTGGGGGCTAAAAGGCCACGTTTAGGGGGGGTGCATTTCCAACTTGGAATTTTGACATGTAGTCAGCCTGCGCCCATGTTCCATTTGGGACACTTTTGAAGCCTGTCAAAGTATTTTACCCCATAAAACCATATATTTTGGAAAACTAGACATCCTAGGGTATTTAAAATTGTGGTATTTTAACACTTTCCAAGTGCTAATTCTACCACCAACCTATGTCAAAGGGTTGGGATGTCATTTTTCCCCCACACACATTGTAGTTCAGGCAGGAATTTTCAGATTCTGGTATTTGCCACTGCCAACCAACACCTCAATATGTGTTCAGCAACATCTCCTGAGTACAGGGATACCCCCCATGCATAGGTTTGTATTGGGTCTAAAATTCCACATTTAGGGGGTGCGCAATTCCAACCTGGAATTTTGACATGTAGTCAACCTGCGTCCGTGTCCTTTATGGCATATATCTTTGAAGCCAGCCAATGTAATTTACCCCCACCAAACCATATATTTTTTTATCGGTAGACCCCCATCACTACTTGTGGCAAGGGCTCAGCAGCCACCGATACATCGCTAGATGATGTATCAGAAAGCTGAATAGGGTCAAAATCGAACCCTGAGTCCGCGGCCTCAGAATCAGTGCGTAAGCAGTGATCTCGAGCAAAGAAGGGGTTAATAAGAGCCTATCTAGTACTGTAATACATTACAGTACAAAGAAATTAATCCATAAAACAGTGCAGACAGCAAAACATACTGTTGCTGTGCAAGATTACTGCTTACACAGTGATGAATGGCAGGGAAGGGGTTAATACACAGTGAATGGGTTTCATAAAACCTGCCAATTTTATAAAATGTTATTTTATATCACTAATACTGATCTGTCTCTTTCACAAAAATGTAAGTGAGGAGAGGGAGGCAGATCAATATTTGTGAATATTGATCCGACCAATTTTGATCTGACCAGGGCGAATGGGGAGCTTAATTGAGAAACCACCAAACCGCCTTTGCCACTAATTCGCTGTTACTGATCGCTATGCTCTCAGGCAGCTTAAAAAAAAAACTCAAATATTTTTACTTTACATGTAATCCCCTAGCGGGTATGTGTAAAAAATGTTTTAAAAAAATAAAAATATGCAGTCAATATCATTGCGTAAGCAGTGATCGACGGCAAAGAAGGGGTTAATAACTCTTAGAAGAGCCTTTTTAGTACTGTAATAAATTACAGTACAAAAAAAATTAACCCCTAAAAAATGCACAAACAGAAAAAATAAATGCGCTGATGTGCACGATCACTGCTTATGCAAGATCAGTGGCAGGGAAGGGGTTAAACGCAGGGAATTGCTTTAATAAACATTTTTTTATTGTTTTATTATTTGTGTGTTGTGTATTTATTTTTTTTTACTTTTACTTACTTTTAGAACTTTGATCAGTCGCTCTCCCTCACTAAAAAAAATGTGAGGAGAGGGAGGCAGATCATAACTGGTCAGATCAATATAGGGTTAATATTGATTTGACCAGTCAGTGGGGATGCTCAGCAGAGCATCCCCACTGCTTGTCTGTGTGCCTGGCAGTCACTGATTGCCTCTGTGAAGAGGCAATCGTGTGACAGCCAGAGAGCACAGGAAGCAGGTACTTCCTTCCTCCTGTGCTCTTGCCCTTAGAAGGGCAGCGCCATCTTGGTCACTCAGTGACCAAGATCGTGCATTTTTTTTTTGTGTTTCTGATTGCCTCGACTTGCGAGGCAATCAGAAACACTTTCTGAGCATAGGAAGCGAAAGATTCGCTTCCTATGCTCATTTTTGAAATGCCCGCGTTTTAAAGGCACTGTGCCTTTAAAACCGGCATTTTGATCGCTCTCTGGAGCGATCGAAATGCCGACGGGCATTTTTTTTAGCATTGTACGATGCTTCCATACGGAAGCATCGTTACAATGCGGCTTGAGCACTGAAAGCGGAAAAACTCCGCTTTCAGTGCTCGTTTTGACACAGGACGGACTAGGTCCGTCCTGTGTCACTAACGCCTCGGCACAATTTTATACAAGGGGTTAACCAGGTCAATCTCCTCTCTTTGTTTTGGAAGGCAGGTAAAAAAGTTTGTACATAGCCACCTAGTCCTGCCCACTAGTGATACACAGGAGGCAAGAGAGTCAGTAAGAGAGGTGTATCTTATGACATCATCATGCATTCTTTGGCCACAGTTATAAAGTGAGACTTCCTGGAAGATTTTGGAGACTGTTGCATCCTGGATAAAATTCTCAAAATGGATACTAGAGATAAACACCTAATTTTATTTTTACTTTCATATCCGATTTAAGACACATGGCAAAAAACATATGCCATGTGTCTTATATATGTGTTTGTTTGAGATGCACAGGTAATCTAATGACATCTTATGTAAGTGGTAGACTGGTCACCAAAAATTTGGATGTCTCCAATTAATGACTGAATAGGAGGATGTGATATGCTTCAAAAACTGCAAAAACAGACCACTTGCGACCAATGGGGCACCTTCAATGAAAGGTCAAAATGAAGGTTTCAGCTGTTGGTTCCGATTATAGGAGAAGGTTTGTATACCCAGTTCCATTGCATGATACATCAGGAGAGTTTGTGTTGTGAGCTGTGTAAAGCATTGCATGAAGTTATCCATGCTCGTGCCCTTAACCATCAGCAATTTACAGGATACCTGCGAGAAGTTGAAGCAGAATATGGAGATTGAATCTACTTTAATATAGTGAGCTAAGTCGTGGGAATGTGTTTAAACGGTATACAGAGCGGCTTCCACAGATAAAGGCCTTTTGGAATTAAAAGGCTCCCGGAGACACAACTTGAGAGATCCTCAGTGGCTGAGAAATCCGTAATTCCTTGCTGAATTGACAAGACAACTGAACACCCTGAACTGAAAGAAAAGCATTGCAGATTTGTACAAAGTCCAGATATTCAGACTCAAACTGGACATGTGTTTGAACAAATGGGAGATTGCACTCATTTTCCATTGCCAAGATCCCAAGCTCTGTGGAATCGCAGATTTTTAACAACTGCAGAGGTATTTGATTGAAATAGTCACAATTTCAAAAAAGGTTCAAGAACTTTGATGAATTTAACTCAAATTTTCACTTTGTTCGCCTCCCTTTGGAGTGCAAGACTCAGGATGTGTCTGAATTGTCAAGAATAGGCACTATCAGCATGGCAAAATTTCAAGAGGACCCGATTGAACTGAAATCAACTTTGGCCACCAAGAAGACTTCATGCCACTGGACTTTTGGACACATATTTCGATCCATGTTGCCAAGCTCTGGGTAAAGTTTTGGTCCACTTGGCTTTGTGAAAGCATGTTCTTGTTTATGAAGCTGAAAGCCACGTTAAATCATGTTAACTTGAAATCCGAATTAAGATATGCCCTGACTAAATACACTCCAGAGTTCTGCAAAATTGTTCAGTATCTTTTAACTGTGCAATTTTAACT
This sequence comes from Pelodytes ibericus, assembly GCA_036172795.1. NCBI lineage: Eukaryota > Metazoa > Chordata > Amphibia > Anura > Pelodytidae > Pelodytes > Pelodytes ibericus. The sequence goes on along the minus strand of CM069861.1, from coordinate 78,585,215 downwards.
GGCTAAACTTGTTTTAAATGGTTTGTGGACTGAATGTTTTACGGTTTAAATTATTTTGTATTGTTATATGGCTGGAATGATACATTAAAGTACATCTAAATTTTGTCAACTTTTGTATTATTGCCAAATTAACCGTGTATTAACATGCATTACACAGCTAAAATTACATATTTACTCTTTAGTGAAACCCATGAACACCTACATTTCTGATGAGGTGGCCACTACAGAAATAAACTTGGACACCCCTGTCCTAATGCCTAGTCTCACCACTGTTTAACCAGTAATATCTTCAGCGCAGAATTTAAAAAGTGAATTGATCAGCAGAATTATGCATAGGGCAAGTTAAACAAGTATGCTAATCAAATGGTAAATTGGTTTTCAATGAGCAAATCTGTATGGAGAAGAACTACAGATGATTCGATTATATGGCTTTCCAGTTGTGTGCAATCTCAGGCAGCTGCTGCAAAGGCAAGCACTTGTTATCATACATTTATTTCACTGTTGAAGCCTGTGGCCTAGTAGGCCCAGTCACAAAACTCTCGCTATCAATTTTTCGCCCTTTCTTCTGTAATTTGTTTCTGCGCCCCATGGTTTCAACAGGTCCCTGCAGTGGATTTTTGTTGTGTTGGTCGATGTGGCCATTAGTTTCACACAATAGTCAGAGGAGCTCCAGCAATGTGTGACCATAGTTAGCTTCGCCCCTCCCAAGTTATCATACATTTAAATTTGAAAAAGTTTAAGATTTATAGATTTATAAATGCCCTGTCCTCATCTTGAATATAAAGTTTAGTTTTGGCCACCAATTCATTTGAAAAACATACCATCATTAATACAAAAATGAACTCCCCAGTGTATTATTAATCCTTCCCACTAAAACACCCATTAAGTAACCTCTGGCCAAACCCACCTAGCTCCCACTGTCTTGCAATGCACTATTAGTGCCAGCACCTTCTCCACTCACCTTATGGCTCCTGTCCCCCACTCACTCTAGAATGAACACTTGCAAGCAGGGTGCTCTACCTCATGTATGTTTATTGAACATAGTCTATAACGCCCTTTTATGCTCTGTACCAAAACCTACATATTATGGGTGCTATATAAATAAATGTTAATGTAATTTAAAGGAGAATAACAGACAATTGTTCAGTAACTGCTTTACTTCCCAAATAGAGTCTTAGGCAAACTCTCAGACATGACCAAATAGGCAGTTGATAATATATGTTATTTCCCAGCTTAACAATAGACATTTTACTGACCTTGTAAGGATGAAATGTTGGTTTGACCAAACCAGGAATCAAATCTGCAATCCAAAAGGTTAGAACAGGCATTACGGTTGGTTCACTAACCAGCTACAGAATAACTGTGACAGCACCCCCTCCAACTCTCCATACAAAGCCACCTTTAAATGCCACAGAAAACAAAGCGTTCCTTAACCCCTTAGTGACATGACTTTTTTGGCTTGTCTGACACTTGGTGACATGGGCTGTTTTTACATTTCTGAGGTGTTTGTGTTTTGCTGTATTTTATTTCTGTCTCATTTAGTGTACCCACACAAACTATATATCGTTTTTATCGTCATAAGAAGGGCATTCTTTTAATACCTTTATTTTGATAATAGCTTATAATTTGATGTTTAAAAAAAAAATAAAAAAAAAATGTAAAAAAATAAATTTATGACTTATTTGAAAAATCGTATACTCATGTACAAGAGACCCAAAAAACCCCACTGCTAAATAGTTTAATATATGTCCTGAGTTCAGAAATAGCCCATGTTTTGTTTTTTTTGCTTTTTTATTCATGTTACAGGGCCAGAACTATAAGTAGAGCAAAGCTATTTTAAAATCCTTTTTTTCAAAATTTGCGATAGTGACATTGTAACACTGATACCTGTACTAAATCCATGAATGACCCCCAACATGTACATATTTTTGAGAAATAGACCACTCAGGGCATTTAACTTGGGGTATTTTGACACATTTCATGTAGCCATTTTACCACCAATCTTTGCCAAAGTTTGTAGCAAAAATATTTTTATTTTTTATTTTTCGCGTACATTGCAATTTAGGTAAACATTACCTTAAAATGTGAAGGGGTATTTTCAAAGTTAGTAATTTTTTAATGTTTTGTTTCCACATACATTGTATTTTGAGCATTAATTCACAGATCCTGTTATATGTCAGTGCCAAATAACATCTCAATATGTGTTCAGCAACATCTTCTGAGTCCAGGGATACCACGCATACATAGGTTTGTTCGGTTGTTTGGGGGCTAAAAGGCCACATTAGGGGGGGGGGGGTGCATTTCCAACTTGGAATTTTGACATGTAGTCAGCCTGCTCCCATGTTTCATTTGGGACACTTTTAAAGCCTGTCAAAGTATTTTACCCCATCAAACCATATATTTTGGAAGACTAGACATCCTAGGGTATTTAAAATTGTGGCATTTTAACACTTTCCAAGTACTAATTCTACCACCAACCTATGTCAAAGGGTTGGGATGTAATTTGTTCCCCACACACATTGTAATTCAGGCAGGAATTTTCAGATTCTGGTATTTGTCACTGCCAACCAACACCTCAATATGTGTTCAGCAACATCTTCTGAGTACAGGGATACCACCCATGCATAGGTTTGTTTTGGGGCTAAAAGGCCACATTTAGGGGGTGCGCATTTCCAACCTGGAATTTTGACATGTAGTCAGCCTGCGCCCATGTTCCATTTGGAAAATTTTTGAAGCCATCCAATGTATTTTCCCCTTACAAACCATATATTTTTGGAAAACAGACATCCTAGGGTATTTCAAAATTGTGGTATTTTAATACTGTATATGTACTAATTCTACCACCAGCCTTTGTAAAAGTTTGTGGTAGTAATTTTTTGGGAGTTTTTTCCCCCATATGCATTGTACTTCAGGCATGAATTCACAGATTCTGGTATATGTCACTGCCAAACACAACCCAATATGTGTTCAGCAACATCTCCCAGGTACAGGGATACCACCCATGCATAGGTTTGTTTTTTGGCTAGAAGGCAACATTTGTGAGGTGCGCATCTCAAAATTCCAACTTGGAATTTTGACGTAGTCAACCTGCGTCCGTGTCCTATATGGGATATATCTTTGAAGCCAGCCAATGTAATTTACTGCCACCAAACCATATATTTTTTAAAAATAGACACCCATCACTCCTTGTGGCAAGGGGTCAGCAGCCACCGATACATCACTAGATGATGTATCAGAAAGCTGACCAGGGTCAAAATCGAACCCTGAGCCTCAGAATCAGTGCGTAAGCAGTGATCTCGAGCTAAGAAGGGGTTAATAGCTCTTAGAAGAGCCTATCTAGTACTGTAATACATTACAGTACAAAGAAATTAATCCATAAAACAGTGCAGACAGCAAAACATACTGTTGCTGTGCAAGATTACTGCTTAAACAGTGATGAATGGCAGGGAAGGGGTTAATACACAGTGAATGGGTTTCATAAAACCTGACAATTTTATAGAATGTTATTTTATATCACTAATACTGATCTGTCTCTTTCTGTCACAAAAATGTAAGTGAGGAGAGGGAGGCAGATCAATATTTGTGAATATTGATCCGACCAATTTTGATCTGACCAGGGCGAATTGAGATGCTCATCTGAGCAATCACCAAACCGCATTTGCCACTAATTCGCTGAAACTGATAGCTATGCGCTTGATGTAGAATTATTAAAAATCTTTATTGAAACCTGTATTGAATTATTGTACTAACTCCATTTTGTTCACATTACATGACAGAATTTCCTGACAGTATTTAGTATAATGAATAGAGACTGTATTCTCTCTCTAAGGACATAACTAGCCCCGGAATTACTGAATCTCCTGTAATTTGCAACATAGTATAATATGAAGGCCATGAGAACACCGGCCAAATGAAATGTTCTATTCATAAAAGAACCTTGCACCCGACCACGAGACTGACATCACTAACTACGCAAAATGATGCCCAAGCTCCCCCTTCCACCGAGTAAGTATCGTGCTGGGAAAGATGGTGCTTGAGCCATCCGTCCACACCCGTGTCCAGAACAATACCACCTCTCGGTGGGAGGACACCTAGCTAACCACTTAGTTTTTGGGCCAATTAATCATATTGATGGGTGGACATTGACATAGCCACTTAACATTTAACCCAATTAATGATGTTTATTTGTTATTATCTGATATTCAATGATTATGTCATTCTGTTTTTATAAGGGCTTGTAAGCCTGAATTTTGCCAGATGCTAATAAATTTCCTCGAAGTTATTTTAACCTGAACTGCATGTGTCAGTGTGAACTTACTTCTGCGTATACGCAATTTATTCATCTCAGATTTGGACAGGAACAGATAGACTTTTAAACATTTTTGTTTATTTCTAAATTAATCTACATCAATTTGGCGCCCAACGTGGGGCACCGGGCTATGGCCTCTGGCCGGTAAGCCGTCCTAAGGAAGACGCTGTTGGACGGAGGAATCGGGGGGGAAGGAAGGGAGACTGATCACCTCTGATTACACGGTAGAGATTTCTGCAGGAGCCACCGGTATGTTCCAGCCCCTTTGATTGACCCGTCCACGTGTCTGTGACTGCTTCCCGGGAGGGCATCAAAGACAGGTAATATCTTGCCCGGTGTCTTGTTACTCATTTGTTTACCTGTATTTAGTCTATCTGTTGCCTGGGTATGTTAGTGGTTTATGTTTAGTTAGTTTTGTTCTTTCCCTCTTTTTGGATAAAGGCGGGTGGACCCGTGGGAGGTTGCCTGGGGGTCTTCTGTTGCCTGTTTTACCCCTTTTAGGAGTCACGTGGCCCAGACTGTATGGAAAAAGGGGGGTGGACCTGTGGAAGTTGTCCTGGGGGGTCCTCGTTGCCTGTTTTCTCTCTTTTAGGTGCTGTCTAGCCAACAGTAGTAAGGAAAAAGAGAGTGGGGGGAATCTGTGGAGGGGTGTAGACTCATTGCTTCCTGGGGATTCCCCCGTGGTGTCACTTTGATAGCCTAGCTAGCCGCTTCATTGTGCACCTTGCTCTGCTTGCAGAGGGTGGTACCCTCCAGCTTCGAAGCGCTGAAGCTGGTGGCATTCCCGATTTTTTTTTTTGTGGTGGTGGATTCGAGCAGGCATTGCTGTCTTCCTGCACCACGGGTAGTGAGACTTATGGGTGGGTCCATAGGGGCACTACGGGAGTGAGGATAGAGGTGGCCACACTTAGTGGACTGCTGTAACGAGGGAGGCTGGCGGATCTCGGGCCGGTGTTAGTTGTTTTCCGCGGCCGCTGATAGTGAGATTTACGAAAATCGTTCTCCGAGCGGGGACACTATGAGGTTGAGGGAGGTGGCTTTGGCCACAAGAGTAAAGGAAAGGGATTACTGTTGAATTCATTTGAACTGTGTTGCATGCACTGTATTTCAATTGAAATGTTGTCTTAAATGTTGTCTTAATTGGGAGTCATTCAAACTCCTGGGTCTGTCTCTACTTTTATTTTTACTCTACTTTCTGTATTATCTATATTATTTATTTCTATTTCTCTTTGTGAGAGAAGTGATTGGTCACACACTTCTCACCCCGCTCCAATCCGTGGCTACCACCTAGGGTACACGGATTCAGTGACTGGTCTACGTTTTGGGAAGACGCACTTAGGAGGGACCCACCCTTCCTAGTGGCAGTCGAGCACTGTAGACGTTCTGTTTCATTTTCCTTTACCTATACTTGGGACGCTTTGTATAGGGGGATATGGGACAGGAAGCGAGTAAGCCCAGTAGGGGCTGGCTCGCGTGTGACTTAGTTGAAGATAGAGAGGGTAAAGAGATGGTTAAAAATGTTGAAAAGATTGCTAAAGTGTGAAAAATTGCTGTGCCTTCATGTGGTAGATTACAACCGGAAAGCTGGCGTAGATTACTGACAGAGAAGAAAGGCAAGCTTACAGATAATGATTTATTGCGTACTACTGAAGCATGGTACAGAGTAGCGAAGGATATTCAGCAGGAAGGTTGGGTTGAAGAAGAGATAAATCATAAAGGTGTAAAAATGTATGTATATCACAAGAATTGTGTTACTGGGGCATCCCCTCAGCCAACGCCCCAAGATGATGCCCAGGGGATGTCCATTCTCAAGGTTCAGTCAGCAACAAGCGATAGCCAGCTGACCATGTTCCCCACTCCCGACCCTCCCAATACCTATCCCGTCACTTCCCCTGTTTGCCCGGTCCTGAATTCTGATGGATCTTTATTCTCCCCTTCATCATCCCTAACATTCCCATCATCCTCATCCATCCCTGCACTACCTTCTGTGTCTAATCTAAATGTTACATCCACCATTCCTTCTCTACGCTCTCTCTCTGTTGATAATTCTACCATCCCATCTGCATCCACCCAGTTTACTAACCCCTCCTCCCTTGCTATTGCCAATCCTACTACACCCGCTCCGGCAACTCCTCCTACACCCATATCTACTAATCCTTCTCTGTCTTCTCCGTTACTCACCCCTCCCACAGTCCAGGTTCCCACCTCCTCCCCTAATCCTTACCCAGCTGTCCTGCCCTCCCCTGTTTCCGCCCTAGCCCCCACCCAGTTGGCCTGGCCATACCCCATGTCCTTGCCCTATCCAAATTACCCCTACCCCTTTTTCCAAGCCACTCCTCAGACCCCGGTCATGCCCAGTCCGCCCCGGATGTGCCCACATGCAACATGGCCGCCACTTCCTCCCTTAACCCTAAATGCAGCTCCTTTCCACGCTTCCAATATGGCGGCCCCCAGTCATCCAGCGCCCCTGAAACCACAATATCCTTTAAAACCAGCTCAAGCTGCAGCTATTTCAATTCAAATCAAAGCACTCTTGGAGAAGGGTGCTCTTGTAAAATGTGTATCAAAGTGCAACACTCCATTATTTCCTGTGAAGAAGAAAACTCCTAAAGGTGAACCAGAGAAGTACAGAATGGTTCAGGATCTCCGTGCTGTCAATGAAGCAACTGTCCTGGACACCCCTATTGTGCCAAACCCTCACACTCTGCTCTCTGGCGTCCCACCATCTGCAAAATACTTCACAGTCATTGACCTGGCTAATGCCTTCTTCAGTGTTCCACTGGATCCTATTTGCCAATATCTGTTTGCCTTCACTCATGAAATGCAACAGTATACATGGACTATCATGCCTCAAGGGGCACAAAACTCTCCAAGTCAATTTGCAAAAGCCATGTGCTCCATCCTTGACCCATGGCAAACAGACCATCCAGAGGTTGTACTCCTCCAGTATGTGGATGATTTATTACTCTGTGGAGATGACATACCTACAACTGAAGACTGTTCAATTAGTCTCCTCTGCTATCTGGCAGAACAAGGATGCAAAGCTTCACGTCTCAAGCTGCAATTCTGTCAATCCACAGTACTCTTCCTTGGTCATTGCCTATCTCAAGGTACCAGACATCTCACTCGGGACCGAGTAAGAGCCGTACTGGATATTCCACCTCCAAAGACCTCAAAATCTCTACATGCCTTCTTAGGCCTCATTTCCTATTGCAGAGCATGGATCCCAGAAGCCTCTCTGCTTATGCAACCACTCTATGATGCACTCAAGTCAGACCCATTTTGCCTGTCCAATAAAGCACTGGACAATTTTCATACTCTAAAACGTGCCATTGCATCTGCTCCTGCTCTGGCCCTGCCAGACTATACCAAGCCTTTCAAATTATTTGTCTCTGAAAGACAAGGCCATGCTACAGGAGTACTTACCCAAACAAATGATTTAAGAGGCCGCCAGAGGCCTATTGGATTTTTCTCCTGCCAGCTGGATATCGTGGCCAGAGGGACCCCTTCATGTCTTAGAGCTGTTTTTGCTGCAAGGGAACTTATTGAAAGAACTGCAGACCTGGTCCTTGGCCACCCCTTGGTTGTATTGGCCCCTCATGACATCTCTGCCATCATCAACCAAGTTCAGCTCAAGCATGTGTCTCCCGCTAGACACCTATGTTTACAGTGTCATCTCCTGCTGCCTGACAACATTACCATACACAGATGTCAAGTTCTTAATCCATCCACTCTTCTTCCACTCCCTGAGGGGGGTATCCACTATGGGTTTATCATGGATGAAACCTATGTTTTTCTTCTCACTGGGACCATCAAGAGAATGCATCCTGATTTAACCTTTTATAAAGAACAAACACCTCTCTGTGAGGGTCCAGGATATGCCTTCTGTACCACATGATACAAGCCAAACATCACTCCTGAACCTTGCTATGAAGATGAACTCTACCACTGGGTGGAGGTGAAACTCACTGCCCAAGACTTCTATTGTGATTCTGAAGGCAATAGCATGGTCCTGATCCAACTACCCCCAGAACTCAATTACTTGTACCGTCATTGGGATACTGCTATTCCACATGTCCCTGTTACCAAGTTGAAAACAAAATCATGGAATGATCTTGGGCCCATGGCAAAATTATGGGCCACCATGGATGAATCAAAGCTACAGGAAAATGGCATTGTCAAGTACCCAACAACTGACCTTCTTGAAGCATGGCCACGCCATTTCCTGGAAAATGAATTCCAAGACATGGTCATAGTGAATAACTATGACCCAGAGACACAACATGACTGTTTTGAACAAATGAAAATGGAAACAATACATCTGCCAACTGTACATGAGAATCCATTAACAAATCCTGACTTCACTCTGTTTGTGGATGGTTCAAGGTATGCTGATGAAGAAGGAAAATACCACACAGGATATGCCGTGACCACAACAGATGAAGTTATCAAATCATCATCTCTACCGCCAGAAATGTCTGCACAAGAAGCTGAATTACAAGCCTTGTCTTCAGCATGCAAAATCTCCGAAGGAAAACGTGCCAACATCTATACAGATTCAAGATATGCCCTGGGTGTGGCACATGACTTCGGCCTCATTTGGAAGACGAGAGGATTTCTTACCACTGCCGGTACACCAGTCAAACACAGCTCTGCAATCAAGGAACTAATGGATGCCCTCCTACTCCCTGAAGAAGTGGCCGTCTTGAAAGTCAAGGCACATGGGAAGTTGGATACAGATGAAGCAAAGGGCTACCATTTGGCTGATCAGGCTGCTAAGCAAGCAGCAAGAAATTTGCAGGAAGTGGATGAAGAAGTGTCCGGTCAAGAAGAAGCTCCTATTTTTACCCTACAGACCCTTCCTACTGATCTAAGAATTTTGCGGGAACAGCAAGCCGCAATTACCCCCGAAGAAATCCAGAAATGGAAGAAGAAAGGGGCTGTCCTAAAGGACGGAATATACTACAACAACTTTAAATTCTGCCTTCCTAAAAATTTATATCCAGCAGTTGTCCAATGGGCACATGGACCTGCACACCTGTCAAAAGACTTGATGGCTGCCCTCATACAGAAGTATTATGAAGCACCCGGAATCACAACATTGATCAGTAACTTCTGTAAGGCCTGTGTTATTTGCGCAAAATGCAATCCAGGAAAGCCGACCAAAGTGCCTTTGAAACACCTGGGCACCGTGCCTTTAACCTTGCCAGTAGATGTAGAAGAATGTGTTTTGAGTCTTTTTGCCTATCATTACGAATTCAACAGGTCCATATGTAAAGCATGGACAGTAGAATATCCCCTTCTAGCCAAGGATTGCAAACCCCCAGATGGTGTTACAGTTTATAAAGGTAATTACACCTGTTATGCTAATTATGATGGGATTGGTAAATTTGTGGGTAACTTCTCTAAAGGGTATTGTGCCACCTACAGAACTGTCTCCATGAACCTTCTACAATTCCATACCAGATCTTTAGGGGATATTTACTGGTTGTGTGGGGATTTACCGCTAAGATCCAGAATGGACAAAGAATGGTGGGGGGAGTGTACTCTGGCCAAAGCCATCATGCCTATACACATTATCTCTGACACACACCCCGACACCCATGAGTCCAAACACACACCAACCAAAGTAAAGCATGAAGCCCCAGTTAAAGGCAGTTTTGACCCTCATGTTTATATCGATGCCATTGGGGTGCCTAGGGGGGTGCCCAATGAGTTTAAAGCAAGAGATGAAGTTGCTGCAGGGTTTGAATCACTTTTTACCATAGTCACTGCAAACAAGAATTTAAATTGGATAAATTACATTTATTACAACCAACAACGTTTTGTTAATTACACCAGGGATGCCCTCCAGGGCTTAGCCGAACAGCTGCAGGCTACGTCCCAAATGTCCTTCCAGAATAGAATGGCTTTAGACATGATTCTAGCCGAAAGAGGAGGGGTATGTAAAATTTTGCCCGACACCATGACATGTTGTACTTACATTCCAGAAAACACAGGCCCTAATGGTAAAGTTACCTTAGCCATAGAGAAGTTGAATGAGCTCTCTGAAGAGTTAAAAAGGAATTCTGGGATAAAGGATCCCTGGGAGAGATGGTTTGGTTGGATGACCGGATGGCAAAAGGCTTTAATGCATATTGGTATAGCAATACTAATTTTTCTTTTTATTTTTGCTCTTCTTGTTTGTTGTGTCCTCCCTTGTCTGAGAAAACTCCTCTTGAAGACTGTAGACCAAGCGGCACCCACTTTCACACATCTCACAGTTGATGACCAAGATATCAACTCGCCCTGTATACCGCTACAAACTATCCTTTTTATTGATAAAGTGCAAGAATTCTAGGTAGGGACCAGCTTAGGGACAGCATCTGTCTGTTTGGGAAAGACTACCGTGTGGAGATGTGGTGGGCTAGCCACTGCGGGATACCCATGGAGTGAAGCGTTCGAGTGCCCAGCAGACGGATGAGTATGCCAACTAGGGACAGGATTGCACTTTGCAATAACACCAAGCTAGCGGCCACGGGGTTTCTGTGCCTTTGGGCTAACACGTCTTCTGATACTAACAAATAAAGATTATCTTTTAGAATCTAACATTTCATAGGGGGGTCTGATGTAGAATTATTAAAAATCTTTATTGAAACCTGTATTGAATTATTGTACTAACTCCATTTTGTTCACATTACATGACAGAATTTCCTGACAGTATTTAGTATAATGAATAGAGACTGTATTCTCTCTCTAAGGACATAACTAGCCCCGGAATTACTGAATCTCCTGTAATTTGCAACATAGTATAATATGAAGGCCATGAGAACACCGGCCAAATGAAATGTTCTATTCATAAAAGAACCTTGCACCCGACCACGAGACTGACATCACTAACTACGCAAAATGATGCCCAAGCCCCCCCTTCCACCGAGTAAGTCTCGTGCTGGGAAAGATGGTGCTTGAGCCATCCGTCCACACCCGTGTCCAGAACAATACCACCTCTCGGTGGGAGGACACCTAGCTAACCACTTAGTTTTTGGGCCAATTAATCATATTGATGGGTGGACATTGACACAGCCACTTAACATTTAACCCAATTAATGATGTTTATTTGTTATTATCTGATATTCAATGATGATGTCATTCTGTTTTTATAAGGGCTTGTAAGCCTGAATTTTGCCAGATGCTAATAAATTTCCTCGAAGTTATTTTAACCTGAACTGCATGTGTCAGTGTGAACTTACTTCTGCGTATACGCAATTTATTCATCTCAGATTTGGACAGGAACAGATAGACTTTTAAACATTTTTGTTTATTTCTAAATTAATCTACATCACGCTCAGACAGCTTAAAAAAAAAATTCTAAAATATTTTTACTTTACACGTAATTCCCTAGCGGGTATGTGCAAAAAAATAAAAAAAAATATGCAGACAGATAAAAATTGCTTTGGCGTCAATATCATTGAGTAAGCAGTGATCGACGGCAAAGAAGGGGTTAATAACTCGTAGAAGAGCCTTTGTAGTACTGTAATAAATTACAGCACAAAAAAATGAACCCCTAAAAAATGCACAAACATCAAAAATAAATGCGCTGATGTGCACGATCACTGCTTACGCAAGATCAGTGGCAGGGAAGGGGTTAAACGCAGGGAATTGCTTTTAAACACTTTTTTTATTGTTTTATAATTAGTGTGTTGTGTATTTATTATTTTTTTGTACTTAAACTTACTTTTATTACTTTGATCTGTCGCTCTCTCTCACTAAAAAAAATGTGAGGAGAGGGAGGCAGATCCTAACTGGTCAGATCACTATAGGGTTAATATTGATCTGACCAGGCAGTGGGGGTGCTCATCAGACCACCCCCACTGCTTGTCAGTGTGCCTGGCAGTCACAGATTGCCTCTGTGAAGAGGCAATCGTGTGACTGCTTAAAGAGCACAGGAAGCAGGTACTTCCTGCCTCCTGTGTTCTTGCCCTTAGAAGGGCAGCGCCATCTTGGTCACACAGTGACCAAGATCGTGCATTTTTTTTGCGTGTTACTGATTGCCTCAACTTGCAAGGCAATCAGTAACACTTACAGAGCATAGGAAGCGATTCAATTAGTGTCTTATGCTCTTTTTGTAATGCTGTGCCTTTAAAACCGTTATTTCAATAGCTCTTCAATACCGCTTGAGCACTGAAAGCGGAAAAACTCCGCTTTCAGTGCTCCTTTAGACACAGGACTAGGTCCGGCCTGTGTCACTAACATCTTGCCACCCAGGACGGACGTAGCACGTCCTGTGTCGGCAAGGGGTTAAAAAGAAATGGGTTATTAAGAAAAATTAGTCCAACAGAAGTGGAAAGCATGATTTAGGTCACAGTTGCTTCAGACACTGAATCGAAAAGGTTCATCCGTTGACCAAAATTATGTTTGTTTCATCAATTTAATGAAGTGGTCTATTATTAGGATTTTGATTTCAATGGCTATTTCTTGTTAATCCAAATAACGTTTAACCTGATCAACTTTCTGGCATAAGTATGGAGCAAACATCTTCGTGTTGCCATGAATCATTTAATAGGTTTGCTATTTTTTTGTAAGAATATATAGGAAGACACAAAATGATTATGATGTGACAACCTCTAATGCATGGGTATATTATAGAGGCCAGGCAATGATACTCTGCTACTTTCTTTATTACCAGCACAATTTACCCTGGAAATACACATCTTGCAAATTGGGAGCATAATTAAACAATAATCAACTCCTATATGAGGACATGATTTTGAAAAATTACGTTTTCTAGGATTCGTTCGCATGGGTAATGGTAGGTATTATTGTCAAAATGAATGGCTATATTAGATGAATAAGTTATTTAAATATTAACTCGTTATATGGTAATAAGTATTATTTTGTAATTAACTAGTATATTGACAATTTTACAGTGAGCAATTAATATGTTAAAAGTATGCAAAAACCAATGTAGATAGTCCTCCACCCCCATTTTTTTGGTAAAAATGAAAAAACAAAACAAAAAGATACAGTATCTTTGGTAAACAATGTAACAATTGTAGCTTTTTCACTAAACAAATTTAAGTAGATGCTTAATATCCAGGCAAATATTTACTAACCTTCCAGAAGTCATTTTATGTTAAAAATCATATCTGAATTCTGAGGTTGCTTTTCAAACCTTAGGACACTGCAGTATGTTCCTTCATACAGGCCATAGCTGAATAAAGAGGTTAGGAGAGCTCTATGCTGACACCTTCTTGGCACGTGCCCTCTGTGCACACACAGCATAAAATTTCTTCTCTACCCTTGCATCCTGCAAGCTCTAATGCTAATCTTACAATTACAAAAATACAATCTGCAGGCAAATTCCTCTATGCACCTAATTTATATAAAAAGAAATTATAAAAAATATTTTCATATCAGTATAGTACACACAATTTATGATACATCAATATATAAAAAGTACATATAACACATGTAAATAGATCCATAGACAAAGACCGTGAACACTGGTAAATTGCTGGGGATAGCAGCAATGTAAATGGGATTGATCATCTTAGGACAAAGCCAGCACTGCCATCTGCTGAATGTTGTACAACTCTGCAACAATCTTGGTGAATGCGGGCCTAGGTCTTTTCAACTAGATGCGCATATGTGGTTCGGCCCTCTACGGAAGTGTACATCAAATACCGGAATGCTGTGTATTGATCATAGATGATGGCTCTTATTTCCTTTCATTTCCACATCCCAATCAAAGTCTAATGTTTCGTCATCTAGTTCCGTGGTAGAAAAGAGAAACCTACTTGTTAATAAGGTTTTGCTAGTGGGGGGCTCCAGCTCAAAACACTTCCTTTTGTGACCAGGACCAGTGGTGGCAGATGATATCTGGGTGTCTGTGTTGTGACCTGCATTAAGTGGCTTTGGTTTTTCTGGTGGCGAGGAGAATGAAAACTTTGACAACTTGGCAAATGTACTAGAAGAGACTTTTCTGCAGTCTGATTTCTCATTTGCTTTCTTCGCTTCACACTTGTTCACCTGAGGTGATATTAAATTACCCATAGAAATGTTTTCATTGGAGGTTGATGTTTGCACAGCAGTGGCTGATACACACTCTCCAAAATCACTTTTTGTAGTGTTAGGAGCAGGACTTGCCTTATTCACAAAGCCTGCACCTTCAGCTATCTTTCGTAGCTTCGCTGCAGGTACTTCTTTTGGCTTAAGCAGATTATTATCAATGCCACTTGATCTGCCTTCTTTAATTTTGTGCACAGATGAAGTTTCTGGTCCACATTCTATTCCAGGAGAATTCACAAGCTTCGGCCTGTGCTTGAATGAAAACTTGCCTAACTGAGCAAGACGAGCTTCAGGGTCCACAGAGGCGGTCTGGTCTTCCATATGTCTTGTTTGTGCAAGATTTATTTTTCTTCCCCTGGCAGCAGTAGGAGTACTATGCATTGGACCAGAGGTTGAAGCACAGACTTCCTCTGAAGGTCTAGCAGTGTCTTTTGAGGGAGTCATTTTGGCAGTTTCCACGCACAGGGAATATTTATTTATTTTTTGCCACTTTTTAGAAACATGCTCTGTCACTACCTCATCTGGCAAAATAATTGCACTTACTTCACTGGGTCCATTAGCTCCTGGCCCTGTAAAATCAGGTTGTGCCAGTGGTTGAAGGTTTGTGGTTGTGTGATGTTCTGTAACTTTAGGTATCGGAGACATGTGAATGCTCTGCTGCCCATCTTGTAGGGAATCAAACCATCCCAGACTATTCTTCTTTAATTTATTCGTATGGTTATCTGAAGGGCTGGTACTAAATGTCTGTTCATTACATGGCTTAAAGGAGAATCTTTCATCTGGACTCTTTTGCATTGTTTGCTTAACCAAGAGTTCTGCATCATTTCTGTGTGTTTGCTCGGTGTTTGCTGCTGTTCGGGAGCGTGCTATGTCGGACATTGAGGAAACATTTCCTTGTAAATATGTTTTGTTGCCTGAGGTTCCAGGTTGCGAATCATTATTATGTAATCCAGTACCTTCTAAGGAGTTACTGGATACGTTAACAGTGATTTCTGCAGGTTGACACGGACTGGGATCTTCCTTTTGTTGACTGTTTTTAAAAAAAAAAAAAAAAAGAGAATGAAATGCTTATTTACAAAGAAAAGGCATAAAATAAACTGATGGAAAAATAACAAAGATCTGGAAAAAGGGTAAAAATATAGTAAAAGGATTCGGTGGGAAGATGATGTTAAATTATACTTGGAAGTAAAAATATAAGTACTACATAGTCTGTTGGCTCCTCATTGTCTGGTTGCACCTTGTTGTCCAGGGGTTAATTGGGAGGAGGTTTAATTACCCCTCCTTCAACACATTTAACCCTTTTTGGACCAGGGATTTTCTGGGCCAAGGACCAGAGCGATTTTTCAATTTTTAATATGTAGTTGTAGAAATATCATTTTCCTCTCTGTCATTTAACGTACCCATACAAATGAAATGAATTTAAAGGACAGTAAGAGCTTTCTTCTGATACCCTATACATAAAAATAAATGAATGAAAAAAAAAAAACCCAGAAAAAACTCTGACCAGTGCGATATCAGAGCCATAATTAATCACAGAATAATATTTATATAAAAAAAATAAATTGCAAAAATAATTTTTTTTTAGTGATCACCACAATAACATGCAAATTAGATGGCAAAGTGTATGTTCACACATAGACTGCCTCTAATTCAGTCCGTGCTTCACGTACTTATAGTGAAGCACAGAGTGCAACCTGTAAGTAAAAAATAAATAAATAAAATACATCCTGTAAAAAACAAACAAAATGAGGGCCATAAAGAAGGAAGGAAACTGATCACACAGTAACAAACTTCCTTTTTTTTACAGGATGTATTTTGTTTATTTTTTATTTGTTTTGGAGTAACTTGTGACGACACTGCGACATTTAACCTGTCGGGACTGTGGCCACTCAAACTGGCCTCATCTAACAGGTAGGCTCCTGTTGCAAGTCTCTGCAGCGGGATCTGGAACACAGCTCATCGCAGGGTCCACATGATGGTTCTGGCCATTTCGGTCAGGACATCATAGAACGTGCACATGTGTTAAGACGATAAGTCTGTCACAATGTCCAGTAAATGTCCACAATAAACAATGTTGGTGCCTACCCCTAGCAGTGTGAAAGTTAAATGTGCTCCAACAATCAAGCCCCTTTCATGATCCTTAGTTGAAGGAAAAGACAGATAATTTAATCAGTTAAATAGAATTTGCAATTATAAAAATGATGCTGAACATGCTGGGATATCATTGGTATCACGCCATTGTCAGTGGTACATAAACGCTCCTGTATAGAATAACCTGCAAGCCTTGGTGGTTTCATTATCCATGACCTGTAACTTTTTAATATACATTATTTAAATGGATATAACTTACCGCAAACAGGTTAAGTAAAGAAGCCTGCTACCAACATTTTAGAATTAAAAACAGAAAGGACAAAGAGCTTCCTCTGAATAATGGGAAGGCTGTATTTACCTATCCAGCCTTTGCAGCTCTTCCCTCAACAGGTTCTGTAGACCAAGCCTCTCCAAAAGAAGTTCGCACTGCATCTGGTACTGCTCACGTGGTTCATCAGGAAATGAGGTGTGCAGAGCATTAACTCCTCCAAGTAAAGCTCCACCCTGATGAGCAAGAGCAGGAGTAAATATATTGAGCAGCAGTTTTAACAGAAATGGGGCCACAGCACGTATATTCTGGTTCACTTTTCAAAGTCATAGATTCAGTAAAAGCAAGGAAAGTCAGGTCAAGATACTTGCACAACATTTGCATTTTCAATGACTGATGGGTTCAGTACTATCTTATGCTAAAAACATTGTCATATAGGTTAGAGATGGCTAACCTACACAAATGTTTGGTAAATGCATATCCCATAATACTCAGTTATACAGCTAGCATGGTGGATATGCAGTTTCTAAAGATCTGCCATGCCAAGGTTAGCCAATACTGGGCTAGGCGTCTGAATTCCAGAAACAGGGGCAAAGCCCAAAAATATGGGTATTTATTGGCGTGTTTCCAATATCCGTTCCTGTCCTTCCAGGTTTCACACACCAGAAAGCTTCAAAAAAGTGTTTTTTTTGTTTTTTTATACAAAGTTCACTGCAGTCCGTGTACAGCGCTACTCCTGACTAATATACTTGGCTGCTGTTCTGTATTGTTTTGGCTCCTGATCCCAAGTACATCTGCACCTCATCAGTTGTATACATTTTTTAATCTGGCTCCTGTTTTTAAGCACAGAGGTTATAATTAATCAGACTCTGCAGTGCCATCATTTTTTATTAAATTTCGGCAGTCACTACTTTCACCTGCACATCAGGACAGATATATTTTAACTAGAAGAAAAAATAAGAAGAACAACCTTGCAATTTTTAATCAGTCCAAAAAACCAAAACATCCATCCAGAGAGCACTTCTACTTTGTATATTATTTGTTTCTGTCCTACCAATTTGAAACAACAAATGCACTTTGTTGGAATCCACCTCTGAGGAAGCTGTGTGGCAAAACACGTTAGGTTATTGCTACATTTAGCATACAATTATCTCAACCTACATTTATAATATTTTTTTTTATCACACGCACCAGTCATTTTGTACTTCACACACCAAAACCAACCTGCATCGAGGACTCCATCACAGACACTACAGTTATGGCATCTTCCACAGTCACAGTATCTCTATACATCAATCGTGCATGAGCTGCAGAAAGAACATATTCATATATTTTAGTATAATTAACAGTAACCACCAATGAGTTTAACATGACATGAGAGAACATCTGGAACACAGATTTTAAACAATTCAAAGATTTATATTTAAAGTAATGCATTTTGTGAAACACATAGTAATCCTTGGAACTAGAAGCTCTACTTATTAAATAATGAACGAGGGATCCTTTAAGGCAGGACTGTAGCTGCTCACGCCAGTCACTCAAGGTTTCAGATTTTCTTCTCACTCATTTATATCAGGAAATATTTTTCCATCATTGTGAGAACAGGTTATGAGTGTTTTTTTAAACCAATATAAACTCATCAATTGAAATTGGCTCAAGGAGTTTGACCCAAACTTAACAGCCATTATTATCACATTCCTCTCTCACATTCACCCTTTAGTACCTTTTCCTCTCGTGTTCTTTCCTGATTTCATAATGTTTAAGGAAAAGACCATTTTTATCGCAAGAAATCACACTTTACCTACTTTCACATACACCATCTCTCAGCCCAGAGTGTTCAAATAGTCCTACATACTTAACTGTATATAACAATGGGTATAACTACGAAATGAGTTACCAAGCTGATAGAGGGTTCCCTACCTTTCCTTAAATCATGTGTATACACAAAGTTGCCGAGGACACACCAAAGGGAAGACTTTTTTCAAATGTAGTGGCACTCCACTTTAGGCATGTTGTCCCCAGAATGGCCCCCACTAGTTTAATCTGAAGGTTCCTATGTTAAAGGCCTGTTTTAATTTAATTAAGCTTTTTTCTGATTGGTTACTCCGCGACCAATATCTATTCTAATTGGTTGAATGTGGTAAAGTTTGTATTTGAATGTTAATGTTTTTTCTGTTGTAAAATTGTTTTTAAAAGTAAGTCTTGATTTTTCACTAAGTAGAGTACTTTGCACATAACTTCCAAGTATAACCTTTCTGTATTATTGGGGATTGGAGGATCTTAGTTATGAAGAGAGACTAAAAAAAGTTGCATTTACATACGCTAGAAAAAAGTCATCTCAAAGGTGGTTTCATAACATTATATAAATATGTGCCTGGCCAATATAAAGAGCTCTCCAGTTACCTGTTCATTAACAGAAATGTACAAAGAACAAGAGGTCACTCCATGAGACTAGAAGAGCAAAGATTTATTAAACAGCAAATAAGGGATTCTTTACGGTAAGGACAATAAAGATATGGAACTCGCTACCAAGAGAGGTGGTGCTATCAAATACAATAGAAGCATTTAAAAATGGTGGCAAAATTCGAAATAGCTTCCTTAGGGGATTTTGCTTTCTTCTGGATATAAGCCAGAACAATAGATAGAAGGGTTGAACATGATGGACTTAGTAATTTAGGTTGAATAAATACTTATGTTATTAGGTTACTAATATTTGTCTATTCAAAAAATATATGGCTCCATCCCTTGTCCTGGTGCAGAGATGAAGTCAGTTGGTTGGTATTTTGCCATGTGGGTATGTTAATGTAACAATGCACCCTTGTGCAGACTCATCCAGGCTTTTCTGTATCCTTCTTGCTTTCTTATTAGTTATGCTTATTCCTGCCTTACCTTGTATGCCCTGCCTTGCCCTGTATTCCTCTCTGCCTGTCCTTATGTTCCATTCCAGGTTTTCTCTCTATCCTTCTGCTTTGTCAGTTTTCTATTTAAACCACACCCGTTGCTTTTCAGTCCTTTGCAGCAGTCTACAGGTATTTTCTCTGTTTAAGTTTAATGTAATTTATGTGTCTTAGAGTCTATTTATGTTTTGCTATATTATGTTAGGGACTTGCCTAATGTGGGGTACCTTGACATGGTTGGCAAGCAGACATCTAAATTGGCCAATGTGTTTGAACCAAACCCCCACCTTTGCCATCTTTAGTGTTAGGCTAGTTCCTGTATTTATGTTTGTTCCTTTGTATGTGCCTTTTGTGTTCCTTAACCCCATGCCTTGTATCTCTTATCCTTAGTTTGGTTTCTGCTTTCTTGCTCATGTTTACCCTCTGTCCTGTAGCCCTGCACTCTGTATTTCTGTTCTGCTCTCCTTCAGTTCCTTTTCTGTTTTAGCTCTGCTTAGCTATCATCTAGTTCAGTTACTCTTAAGCCCTGGTACCTGGATCCAGCAGCTGCTCCACAGGGCCTGGTTGTGGCTGCAAAGACTTGGGGGGTCCCAAACCTCCAGGCGATTGCAGTTACCCAGCACCAGGTCCTGTGTCTCCACCCTGCAATGCAGCTCCTGATCTCGGGCGCTCAGGGTCCCTTTACCATCCTGGACCCCGTGCGTTACAGTTAAGTACCATTGTCAATATAAGAAAATAACCAATACACAACGCCTATTAACGAGAAATAATAATAATTATTAGGCGATAGTGTTAACACCCACCACCCAAAAAAAGAAGACAAATAAATAAGTAAATACAACTCCGTCTGGTACACAAAAAAAACTAAATATGGGGCTAGCTGGTTGGACTCCACAGGTATTCAATGTGTAATCTTGAGCTATGATGTCATTATATGCAAAACAAGCTGCTTGTCCTTGAAAATCACAGTGGGTCACCACAGGAGAAAACGAGTACACATTATTATCAGGGTGGACAGCGCTTATAGTGAAGAGACAATTAAACTGTATTGAACCTTATAACAAAGGGTCAGAGCACAAGGACAGTGTCAAAATGTATACATTTAAATATACACATGAACCTTACATAAACAGGGTAATACACATCTACACTAGTCCTATAGGCATTTGTATGAGTCTCAGCAAAATGAATGTGTAAAATTGAGAGACAAATAAATGTAACAAAATATATCAGGGAAAGTAAAACATTGAGTTGCCACTATAAACAATCCCCTAGGGAAGGTGCATGTACAGAAAAATACACATACGGATAATTAAAAAACAGGTAAAAGCAATATCACTCTGTATTGGATATGGCTTGCAAAGTCATTTATTAGTGATTCACGCCACAGAAGCAACTTCATAAGTGCATATTAATGATATGAAGTACCTCCCTTTAGATAAACCATTCCTTTGACTGTGGCATCCATTTGATACCTGATCTATGAGTGATGACCCTTTGTTCCACCAGGTAAATCCTGGAGGGGGGGGGGGGGGGGGGGGAGACTGGACAATTGCTTGTGTGGGGGAAGGGGAGACAACACATGTGGAAGGAGCAGGAAGCAGCATGGACAGATCTCTGAAAATATTTCTAGTTAAAACTAAAGCTTTCATCTTGGGTTTAGTTTGTGCCAATAAGCTAGGGTTAAGACGCTATGGTTTAGTTCAATGCTTAGTATTGTAACTAAAAGTATAAAGTAACTGCTGCAGAACCTCTTTCAAAATCGTCCTTAGCAACCTGGAATCAAGAGCTTTTTTGGACACAGCCATGTGCTTTGCTGAACCTCTCTGAATTTAAGTACACGTTATCTAATTGATATTCTATATTATAGAATATAACCGTTGTGTGTTTGTGACTTACTTTGTGATATCCTTTTAGATATACTTTATTTAAACCTCTGGGGGTAAAAACAATATATTATATATATATCACAACGTCTTTTGGTATTCATCCTCTATAATAATCTTCAAGTGTCTCTGCGTCCAGTCCCTGTGTCCGTGGGTTGCTAGGGCAACAGACTGGACGCAGAGACACTGCCCCACGAACAGCCGTTGCTAGGGCAACAGACTGGACGCAGAGACACATCATACTATAGCGTCCCTGTTGCCCTAGCAACGTCGGGGACATGCGCATGTAGTTAACCCCTTAACGCATATGGACGTATATATATGTCCTGAAAAGCATGACGTATATATACATCCTCCGTTTTCATGTAGTGTTGCGCTCCTTAGCGCAACACTACATGTCTGTAGCTACTCTCAGAGGCTGCTTTGGATCCGAAGCAGCCTCTAAGAGTGCTTTCAGCCCCCCCCCGCGCGCATACGATCACCGCGAATGTGATCGTATGCGCGTTAACACACATAGGCAGTGAAAGCTGATCACTGCCTATGTGTGTTAAAGTGTTGCAATGATGCCTCTATCGAGGCATCATGCAACACATTCTGTGCCCCCCGCGATCACCTGTGTGCTGTTTCGGAGGAGCATGCTCCTCCGATACAGCGTGCCCAGAGGAGAGCGACGGAAGACAGAAAAAAAAAAATCTCTTCCGTCGCTCTGAAACCGCTACTTGACTGCCCCTACAGGCAGTTAGACGGTATTACAGTTAAAAAAATAGAAAATTAATTAATTAAATAAAATAAATAAATAAATGGAAAAAGCTAACCCTTGATCTACTGAACCTAGATCTAGGGTTAGGGTCACAAATAGGGTAATCATTAGGGTTAAACGGGGGTTCGGATGATTACAAGGGTTAGATAGAGGGGTGGGGGTCAATTTAGGATTACATTTAGAGTTGGGGTCAATTTAGGGTTCGGGTTAAAAAAAATCACTGTAGAAGAAAATGGTTAGAAAACAAAAAAAACACTAATATTGTTTATTGCCCTATTACGTGAAATAAGGGGAGAGACAGAACAGGGGGGGGGGGAGAAAGAGACAGAACAGGGGGGGAGAGAGAGACAGAACAGGGGGGGAGAGAGAGACAGAACAGGGGGGGAGAGAGAGACAGAACAGGGGGGGGGGAGAGAGACAGAACAGGGTGGGAGAGAGAGACAGAACAGGGGGGGAGAGAGAGACAGAACAGGGGGGGAGAGAGAGACAGAACAGGGGGGGAGAGAGAGACAGAACAGGGGGGGAGAGAGAGACAGAACAGGGGGGGGAGAGAGAGACAGAACAGGGGGGGAGAGAGAACAGAGGAAGGGCAGGCAGGGGGAAGAGAGAGACAGAACAGCTGGAGGGGGGAGAGACAGAACAGCTGGAGGGGGGAGAGACAGAACAGCTGGAGGGGGAAGAGAGAGATACAGAACAGGGCGGTAGAGAGAAAGAACAGAGGGACGGAGAGAGAGACAGAACAGGGGGAGAGAGAGACAGACAGGGGAGGGAGAGAAAGACAGAACAGGGGGAGGGGGAGAGACAGAACAGCTGGTAGGGGAGAGAGAGATACAGAACAGGGGGTAGAGAGAAAGAACAGAGGGAGGGAGAAAGAGACAGAACAGGGGGAAGGGGGAGAGAGACAGACAGTACAGGGGGGGAGAGAGAGACAGAACAGGGGGAAGGGGGAGAGAGAGAGAGACAGACGGGGAGGGAGGGAGAGAAAGACAGAAAAGGGGGAATGGGGAGAGTGAGAGACAGAACAGGGGGGGGGGGAGACAGAACAGGGGGGGGGGAGACAGAACAGGGGGGGGGGAGACAGAACAGGGGGGGGGGAGACAGAACAGGGGGGGGGAGACAGAACAGGGGGGGGGAGACAGAACAGGGGGGGGGGAGACAGAACAGGGGGGGGAGACAGAACAGGGGGGGGGAGACAGAACAGGGGGGGGGAGAGACAGAACGGGGGGGGGGAGAGACAGAACAGGGGGGGGGAGAGACAGAACAGGGGGGGGAGAGACAGAACAGGGGGGGGAGAGACAGAACAGGGGGGGGAGAGACAGAACAGGGGGGGGGGAGAGACAGAACAGGGGGGGGGGAGAGACAGAACAGGGGGGGGAGAGACAGAACAGGGGGGGGGAGAGACAGAACAGGGGGGGGGAGAGACAGAACAGGGGGGGGGGAGAGAGACAGAACAGGGTGGGAGAGAGAGACAGAACAGGGGGGGAGAGAGAGACAGAACAGGGGGGGAGAGAGAGACAGAACAGGGGGGGAGAGAGAGACAGAACAGGGGGGGAGAGAGAGACAGAACAGGGGGGGGAGAGAGAGACAGAACAGGGGGGGAGAGAGAACAGAGGAAGGGCAGGCAGGGGGAAGAGAGAGACAGAACAGCTGGAGGGGGGAGAGACAGAACAGCTGGAGGGGGGAGAGACAGAACAGCTGGAGGGGGGAGAGACAGAACAGCTGGAGGGGGGAGAGACAGAACAGCTGGAGGGGGGAGAGACAGAACAGCTGGAGGGGGGAGAGACAGAACAGCTGGAGGGGGAAGAGAGAGATACAGAACAGGGCGGTAGAGAGAAAGAACAGAGGGACGGAGAGAGAGACAGAACAGGGGGAGAGAGAGACAGACAGGGGAGGGAGAGAAAGACAGAACAGGGGGAGGGGGAGAGACAGAACAGCTGGTAGGGGAGAGAGAGATACAGAACAGGGGGTAGAGAGAAAGAACAGAGGGAGGGAGAAAGAGACAGAACAGGGGGAAGGGGGAGAGAGACAGACAGTACAGGGGGGGAGAGAGAGACAGAACAGGGGGAAGGGGGAGAGAGAGAGAGACAGACGGGGAGGGAGGGAGAGAAAGACAGAAAAGGGGGAATGGGGAGAGTGAGAGACAGAACAGGGGGGGGGGGAGACAGAACAGGGGGGGGGGAGACAGAACAGGGGGGGGGGAGACAGAACAGGGGGGGGGGAGACAGAACAGGGGGGGGGAGACAGAACAGGGGGGGGGAGACAGAACAGGGGGGGGGGAGACAGAACAGGGGGGGGAGACAGAACAGGGGGGGGGAGACAGAACAGGGGGGGGGAGAGACAGAACGGGGGGGGGGAGAGACAGAACAGGGGGGGGGAGAGACAGAACAGGGGGGGGAGAGACAGAACAGGGGGGGGAGAGACAGAACAGGGGGGGGAGAGACAGAACAGGGGGGGGGGAGAGACAGAACAGGGGGGGGGGAGAGACAGAACAGGGGGGGGAGAGACAGAACAGGGGGGGGGAGAGACAGAACAGGGGGGGGGAGAGACAGAACAGGGGGGGGGGAGAGACAGAACAGGGGGGGGGGAGAGACAGAACAGGGGCGGGGAGAGACAGAACAGGGGGGGGAGAGACAGAACAGGGGGGGGGAGAGACAGAACAGGGGGGGGGAATCGCAGGAGAATTTACTCATTGCGCATGCGCACAAAGTTACAGCTGATCACTCAGCTGTAACTTTGTAAAGACTGCGCATGCGCGAGCGGAGCGACGCTACCCACCTCCCGCCCCCTTCACACCACGCTAAGGTGGTAAGTAACATGGGGGGGGACATAAGGGGGCAACATAGGGGCAAGCACCCTGGCGAGGGGGGAGCCTTGAGGGCTGCCTCATCTTGATGGGAGTTGTGATCCCCCTGCTCCATCAATAATACAGCAGGAGGATCACAACTCCCATCAAGATGAGGCAGCCGTCAAGGCTCCCCCCCTCACCAGGGTGCTTGCCCCTATGTTGCCCCCTTATGTCCCCCCCCGTCCACATATGTTCTAGCGCCCGTTAATTTAACGGGCTTAATGTCTAGTCTTTACATAATTTATCTGTATTCTCGAAATTTATTGTTGTACTGTTAGTCTTGTTTGTCTAAATAAATATTTATTAATTATTGTATTATTAATTATTTAGCATAATTTAGCATACAGCAGGCCACCATCGCATCGGGATCCAACTATGCCGGTTGTGTGGGTCCCGATGCGTTGTCAGGGTAGCAACACAACCGGCTTCTCATGTCACGGCACTTCTGGTTTCTCTGGTCCTCTCACTTTCGGGAACAGCTGTATTTAAATCCCACTACAAGCTGCATTGAGTGTGCTGGCGCTGATTTTTAGGCTGAGGAAGAATTGAAACTCGCCCCTCTTTTTTGGCGTCCTATCTCTGTATACCTAGCCAGGTTATACTTTTGTTTCAGCACACTCTCTGCAGCTATTAAATTAGGTAAATAGAGCGATATTGTTTTTACCTGTTTTTTTTTTTTAATGTATGTGTATTTGATGTATAATGCATTTAATATATGTGTATTTTTCTGTACATGCGCCTCCCCTAGGGGATTGTTTACAGTGGCAACTCACTGTTTTACTTGCCCTGTTATATTTTGTTAGATTGAATTGTCTCTCAATTTTGCAGATTGATTTTACTGAGAGACTTACTTTCCACTACTCCTATAAGCATTTTACATACCCTCTGCCTGGAGTCATTCTTTCTGTATATGTAATGTATATTTGTATATTAAAAATTATATATTATTACACAGTCCTTGTGCTGTGACCCTTTGTTATGAGGTTCAGTACAGTTTATCTCTTCACTATAAGCGCTATCCACCCTGATAATAACCAGTCAATATATGAGTTTGTGGGGGCAGCAGGTGGCTTTCCAGCAACAAGCAAAGATGACTATCCTAGACACCCTATACTTGCTACAACAGAAAGTGATGTTTGGAGAGACTTGGTGATATATACACATGTAAATATAGGATTGGGATTTGCATGTGCATTAGAAGTTAGGCTAGTGTTTGGACAGTGCTACTTTCCATTTAGTGGCTTCATCCAACTGCAGAGGAATAATTTCTCTATATTCAAGGTAATAGAGCCTAGTCTCACCTTCTGCCAGGCGTATCAAACTCTCGAGGAGGCGGATGGTGGTTCTCGCGGCATTTCGGTAGTCGCTCTGTCGCTGCAGCTGGTAATAGCGTACTAAGATCAAATTTGCTCCATCAGACATCTTGGGTTGTAGATTCTTTACAAGACAAAAATACGTTTTCATTTTCTCCATGCTCCATAGCTTATCAGATTTTCGAGGGCAGCCTGAAAGGAAGGGGAGTCATTGACATTTGTTTAAGTTAGCGCACAGCCTTATTTATTATTATGAATTGAGATACAGTTATCAGGATTTCAGGCTTCAACTGGGAAAGGGTGGCCACCAGCCTGTATTTTACCAGTAGGTCAGTAAAAAATTGGCTTGAGATTAATGGATGCATTAGCATGGCTGATCTCTATTATTATATATATTTTTTTTTTTTAAGAAAAGGTAGCAACACTTTAGTCGGAAGAGAAACCTTCTGCAATACAACTTGCTTAGGCTAAACTTTGCTTTATTCAATTTTCATGCACTTGTCACAGTCCATTAAAGGGACACTCCCACCAAAAAATGTAAATCTACACTAAAATCTCACTTTGGGGTTTGCGACTCACAATGCACTCTATAAGTAGGAATTCTGCTCACAGACTTGCATTGAGTGGGAGGATAGAGCTCCAAATTCAAATCCGTTAGGAGCCATGTTGGTGGTGGAGCATGGCAGAGGAGAGTGCTGCCAGGTTTGTATGCCCCAAGCTCATCTGCCCTGCCCTCACCCTGCATCTGCCCTGTCTCCTTTGCAAATCCATCACCCCCACACCCCCGCTACTTGGACCTCAGTGATTCTCGCAGCATGTCTGTTTCTCCTCTCTGAGCAGCAGCTCCCCACTGGTGTGTTTGTGTGCGAGCAGGTGCTGGCTGAGTGTATGTGCCTGGGAGTGGGTGCTGGATGAGTGTGCCTGGCAGTGAGTGAGCGAGTGTTTGCCGAGTGTACCTGGCAGTAAGTGAGCTGGTGTTTGCTGAGTGTGCCTGGCAGTGAGTGAGTGGGTGGGTGGGTGTTTGCTGAATGTGCCTGGCAGTGAGTGGGTGTTTGCGGAGTGTGTGCACAGTAATGTGCAGTGCATGAGTGTATCACAGAGCTTATCAGAAATAAAAGACACTTTTTCAGAATGTTATCGCTGTGCTGGAAGATCCAATGCAGTCTGATCACTTTCAGTAAGACTCCAATAGTTTTAGGCAAAACTGATAGCGGCGATGCCAACTAGTTATATATTACCATGCTCCCGCAACTGATTATATACTGTAATAACACAACCCACCCCCAATAATTTTATGATCAAATATAAAATGATCATTTTCTTGTGGGAGGACGCACTGTAAACTATAAATCTTACTGGTTATTTGAGTCATCAACCCGTTTTAAAAAATATAAAAAAAATTAACAGCCAATTACAAACCTTTGTTTTCCAATATGAAGGAAGAAATAATGCGATCCCAGTCTTCATTTTTTGTGTCTAATAACACCAGAACCAAGTCAAATCTGCTTAGGAGAGGGCTAGCAAGAGCTACATTAACAGCTATAGACTCTTTAGGGTCGTATGAGCCTTTTGGATTAGTAGCAGCCAAGATGGTTGTTCGGGTGTTTAACTTGCACACCAAACTAAAAAAAAAATAAAAAATTGTTCAAATTTGGGGTAAAGTTCTAAAAACTAGAGCAACCACCATGGAAACCAATGGAATGCTCCTGCTGATTAGGCCATGTTAAGACACAATTTACCTTTATAAATAACCAACCAAATGTGATACATTTTAATAAACAAGAAACCTGGAAACAAGAACACTTCGTAGTCATCCTTATGGATATGATTACTTTCAGCACGCAGTGTGCAACCTGTGTTGAACTCTAAATGATTACCAGGTATCTCCACATTTCAAATACTGGAATTATCACTTGGGACAAGCTAGCAGAGGCGTCGCTAGGGGTGGGCTACTGGGGCTATAGCCCCGAGTTCCCCCTTCATAGCCCCGAATGGAGACTCTGGGGCTAAAGTATTCTTTAGCCCCAAGACTCCAGGGCTATAATTGTTAAAAGAAATCCCCGCTGAGCTTTCCTCCGTCTGGGACATGGTCCCAGAATCGGAGGATTAAGCTCACCTGGGGGGGGGGGGGGGGGGGCAATTGCCCCACCGGAGACAGTAGTGCAGCACTGCCACTGAGCACCGATAGCTGTGCTTGCCTGCTGCTGTATCCTCCTTTCGATAGGTGCGCTGAGTAATCCAATCCGCTCAGCTGAGCGGTGGTGACGTCACACGTCGGCGCTCAGTGTGTGTGCGTTACTGCTGAACTGGAAGAAGAAGCCAGAGATGTGCTCGAGGAGTGTTAGTGTCCTCCTCGCCTCTGACAACACCCAGGTTACACTACACCTAACACCTGGGTAAGAAAGTAAATGATGGTAAAGAAAAATGTTGATGGGGCACTAAATATAAAAGGCATTTGTTTAAGTACCTTTTTTTCCCCAGATGTCCCAGCTTTTCAGCCCCTGTAACTGTTTTTCTTCTGCTTACATTAATCCAAAGTTTTATAAATTAACTTTGCCACATTTATGATGAGAAAAAAGGTGGCAAGGTTTAAAAAACAAAAACTTTGGTCAAATGTAAGCATAATAAAGCATCTGCAGAGGTTGAAAACTGGGGTAAAGAAATGCCTTTTCTTTTCTCAACCCTGATTCTTTCCCCAGCTTTTCAATCCCTTCTGCTGTTTTATTACCCTTACATTTGTCCAAAGTTTTTTTTTTTTTTAAACATTGCCACTTTTTTGCACCTCAAGGTGTAAGGTTAATAAAACAGTTGCAGGGACTGAAAATCTGTATTGGACAAACATAAGGATAATACAACTGCTGCATGTACTGAAAAGCTGGGAAAAAACAGTGGCACCTATATAAAGAAAAGATGGGCTACACAAATAATAGGAAGGATGCAACGTGTGTGTATTAAGTGAGTGTTTGTGTGTGTGTGTGTTTATTAGTGAGTGTGTATTTATGAGTGTAATGTTAGTCTGTGAGTGTTTATGAGTGTGTGTATTAGAATGTGAGTGTGTATTAGTGTGTGAGCGTGTATTAGTGAGGGTTATGTGAGTGTGTATTAGTGAGGGTTATGTGAGTGTGTATTTGTTATGGTTATGTGAGTGTGTATTTGTTAGGGTTATGTGAGTGTGTATTTGTTAGAAAATAGAGTAAAAAAAAAAAAAAAAAACCCAAGAACAATTGGTGATGTGATATGCATAAAATATGTAAAATGAAATAACAGAGATTACATTTTAGTATCAGACCAGTCGGGAAACTGTTAAATCCCAAAAATAAAATACCCGCTAAAGGAGTGCTAGTTAACTTCTAACAAGCCAGCTACTGTGTCCTACTTTACTGACAGGAGTGAAAGCAGTGCTCAGTCTGCACCCCTGTAATGACAGAGATCACATTTTGTTCAAATAATTGTATATTGTTTGTGACTATTTTGTTTGTAAATATTCTGTTATATCATCAGTATACAAACTGCTGATGAAAATGTCTCCTGAACTGTGTATCAATAACGTTTTATGTGTGGTTAAACTTACCTTATTTGTAATGTAAGGATCTGTAATGACAAACGCGATGCATATTTAACTGTATGATAAGATTAAATAGTCAGTACTATAAGCAACACATTGTTTTGTGGTGGCAGACAGAAAATAATCAGGCAGAAGACCCTGAGTGGCGGTGTTCTGCAGCTGCAGACACCACCGGAAACATCCTCCTCCAACAGTAAGGTAAAAAAATAAATAGAAGAAATGTGTGACTGTGTGTGGGTGTCTCAATGTGTGTAAGTGTGTGTCTGGGTGTCTCAATGTGTGTCTGGGTGTGTCTGGGTGTCTAAATGTGTGTAAGTGTGTGTCAGGGTGTCTAGGTGTGTATGTCAGGGTGTCTAGGTGTGTGTGTGCATAAGGGTGTTTGCGTAAGTGTATGTGTGTGGTGTGTCTCAGGGTGTGTTTGTGTGTGTGATAAAGAGACAGACAGACAGACAGACTGTGTGTGAGAGAAAGACAGACGGACGGTGTGTGAGAGAAAGACAGACGGACGGTGTGTGAGAGAAAGACAGACGGACGGTGTGTGAGAGAAAGACAGACGGACGGTGTGTGAGAGAAAGACAGACGGACGGTGTGTGAGAGAAAGACAGACGGACGGTGTGTGAGAGAAAGACAGACGGACGGTGTGTGAGAGAAAGACAGACGGACGGTGTGTGAGAGAAAGACAGACGGACGGTGTGTGAGAGAAAGACAGACGGACTGTGTGTGAGAGAAAGACAGACGGACTGTGTGTGAGAGAAAGACAGACGGACTGTGTGTGAGAGAAAGACAGACGGACGGTGTGTGAGAGAAAGACAGACGGACGGTGTGTGAGAGAAAGACAGACGGACGGTGTGTGAGAGAAAGACAGACGGACGGTGTGTGAGAGAAAGACAGACGGACGGTGTGTGAGAGAAAGACAGACGGACGGTGTGTGAGAGAAAGACAGACGGACGGTGTGTGAGAGAAAGACAGAGAGACGGTGTGTGAGAGAAAGACAGAGAGACGGTGTGTGAGAGAAAGACAGAGAGACGGTGTGTGAGAGAAAGACAGAGAGACGGTGTGTGAGAGAAAGACAGAGAGACGGTGTGTGAGAGAAAGACAGAGAGACGGTGTGTGAGAGAAAGACAGAGAGACGGTGTGTGAGAGAAAGACAGAGAGACGGTGTGTGAGAGAAAGACAGAGAGACGGTGTGTGAGAGAAAGACAGAGAGACGGTGTGTGAGAGAAAGACAGAGAGACGGTGTGTGAGAGCGAGCGAGAAAGACTGTGTTTGAGAGCGAGCGAGAGAGACGGTGTTTGAGAGCGAGCGAGAGAGACGGTGTTTGAGAGCGAGCGAGAGAGACGGTGTTTGAGAGCGAGCGAGAGAGACGGTGTTTGAGAGCGAGCGAGAGAGACGGTGTTTGAGAGCGAGCGAGAGAGACGGTGTTTGAGAGCGAGCGAGAGAGACGGTGTTTGAGAGCGAGCGAGAGAGACGGTGTTTGAGAGCGAGCGAGAGAGACGGTGTTTGAGAGCGAGCGAGAGAGACGGTGTTTGAGAGCGAGCGAGAGAGACGGTGTTTGAGAGCGAGCGAGAGAGACGGTGTTTGAGAGCGAGCGAGAGAGACGGTGTTTGAGAGCGAGCGAGAGAGACGGTGTTTGAGAGCGAGCGAGAGAGACGGTGTTTGAGAGCGAGCGAGAGAGACGGTGTTTGAGAGCGAGCGAGAGAGACGGTGTTTGAGAGCGAGCGAGAGAGACGGTGTTTGAGAGCGAGCGAGAGAGACGGTGTTTGAGAGCGAGCGAGAGAGACGGTGTTTGAGAGCGAGCGAGAGAGACGGTGTTTGAGAGCGAGCGAGAGAGACGGTGTTTGAGAGCGAGCGAGAGAGACGCTGTGTAAGAAAGAGAGAGACGCTGTGTAAGAAAGAGAGAAACGCTGTGTGTGTGTTTTGTGTCTGAGAGAGAGACAAGTGTGTATGTGAGAGACACTGAGTGTGTGTGTGACAGAGCTCATCTGGGCTCTAGCCCCAGATCATTTGAAGACCTAGCAACGCCCCTGCAAGCTAGAATGTTTTTCATCAAACCTTTAAGTACTCAAATGGTAAATGTTAAACAATAAGATAATTTAAAGCTAGTTTGAACATATTAAAGGTATATCATTCATTGCATGTACAATACTGATATGGGTCTGCTTGTCACTTTCTTCTATGGTAGAACTTATGTGAACAAATGTTCCCTCATTATGCAATCAAGGAGAACAAGAAAATCCAATATTTATGCAGCAGACAAGTAACAAGAATATAAAGTATTCTAATGTTGCATCTTCCAGCATGGAGAGCCCTACTTTTATTATAACTGAAACATTACATTAACGATAGGAGTGTTAAATAAAAATGGTTTAATGAAACAATACAAATAAAATACCTTATTGAGCTCTCTTTGCTCGGTATATAAGGGGGCTGGCATGTTGTTTAGAATCTTGGGTCAGATGAAAGAAGATCTGACCCAAGATGCATTCATCCTGGAAGCACACGCAACAAGTTGATCGTTTGGCGGTATTTGCATATGCCTATCCAAAATTCTTTGCAGTGGTGGTAGTACTGTAATTGTGAGAATTCTGTTGGAAAAGCATGTCTTTTGACCTGTCTGGTGTGTGTAGATTTGCCTTTCATAATATTTCTGCAATTCATCCTGGAAAACAGTTATCTTGCTGTATTTACCCAGCCTTGGCTACGCTTATTGTTTGCTGCTCCATAGCTTCATGGATACTGGTCCGGTCATGCTCCTTGATACTGTTGAATTCATCGATGCAACACAAGCCTCCATCTGCCAGCACCAGAGCTCCAGCCTCTAAATTCCACTCTCCAGAGTCTTTTACTGCAGTCACGGTCAAGCCTAAAAAAGACAAATTTCCCATGGTTTACCTTTGATAGCAGCAGAGAGCCTTCAAAAGACAGAATTATTTACCAGCCTCCAAATTTTAGCTAACCTGAAAGGAATGTTTGTTACATGTAAGCAGAAGTGAATTAAACACTTTCCCAACTTTCTTTTCGAAATTTACCACAGGTAAAAGAGCTGTATAGTACATGCATCAAGAGCAAATATATATTGGATTTTTCTTTAAAATGACAGATTTACATAGCAAACAACATGCTTACTGGTGTTTTTAAGTGCCCAGGGTATATTCATTACTAACACATATATTTATATATGTTAATAAATACAAAATCTGAAAAATCCACAAAGTGCTGATACAAATAGCCAATAAATTCAATATTCCATAAATAATTATTTATTATACGAATTACCTGAGAAACCTGCATGACCTTCCACCCATGTGCACTCTGCCACCTAATAGGTCTCCGTTACTCTGATATGGTAATTAAGAATTCCATTTCCTTGTTTCGTGTATTAAAACGTGTATTATTGGAGAAATTAAACACACCACTTTAGTTAATTATTAATTACCGTACTTAAATTATTTGGACAACTTTAGAATATCAAATTTGCAACACCTATTACCTGAAGCAAAAACATCTCCATATTCAACCTAAAAAACAAATATTGAATCAAATACCCATGTTGAAAAAAGTAAATTACCTAAGGTTTTAAATGCTTTGCACTTATTCATTAGTAATTACCATCCTCAAGGGAAAGCTCTGGAATGGTAATTGTATTCAATCTCGAACAGTTGCCTTAAAAGTACAGGTTTTGGGACAAATAAAACCCACTTTTGAAGCAATTCTGCATAGACAAATCTGCACAGTTGCAGGATGCTCCGCTAGTATAAAGTGTCATTAAAAAAAATTACTTCAGCAGCCTCATTACCAACATGACATGAAATGGTGCGCTGTGGAATAATCTATTAGTTTATTAGGTCATAAGAAGGACAGCGGCAAAGAACGGTTTTGGATTTGCAGGATACATGCTCTTATTTGCACTGCAGAATTTTGTGCCAAATCAGCCTTTTGTTGCATAGTGTCCAACAAATCGATTGCATTAAATGGTTTGAGAAGGAAAAAACAAATTAGTGTTTGCAGGTAAAACCATTTCACACTACTGTACAATCAATATGGTTGACAGAAAAATAACAATGGTGAAAGCATCTGTTTCTGGCAGATTTCAGTCTGCAGGGAATAGAAAGCACATGTGCACGAAATGAGGGAGGGGGGATAACAATTGCAAGCATAAGCACATGGCTGATGCCAAATGTTAATGTTCATAAATGGTAATTTGTGGATGAAGAAGATGCGGTTTGCAAGTGTAAAAAAAAAAAAAATCTGTGTATCTGCTTCAGCACGACAGAAATTAAACAAATGAGACAGATATTTGGGATGCATCCCTCTCCCACTAATCTTGTGATGAGGTGACAATTGTCACAAGTAAGAGATCCTCCCGGAACTGCAGTTTCGCGCTCGTCCAGCAGGCGGAGTATGCGATAAACATTTCGAGCTCTTACAGTCGTGAGGAGTCCGTCTTTCTCCTTCGTGTAGCTTTTAGCATTTGGGGAGGGACCTGGCAGCAGCCAATCCGGATACACACTGTTATAGCAACAGAGCAGAATGTGCTGTAGTGAAGTGAGATAGGAAAGCAGGGGGAGGAAAATACACACATTTATATATCAAATTAATAAATGCAAGGAGAGAGTTGTCCAGGTTGAAATGAATGAATGGATTAAACAGCAGAGCCGTGCTGAAGGAAAGTTTCTCAGGACTCCTGTGTGGGAGCTGCTGGCAGCTGTGACAAGGACTCTGCACACAGATAAACACTATCTGGTCTGCTCTCTCACACATCTTCCCCATTGTGTGTACGTTTCCAAAATATGGCAAAGGTTCAGGTGAACAATGTAGTGGTGCTGGATAACCCTTCTCCCTTCTACAACCCATTCCAGTTTGAAATCACCTTTGAGTGCATAGAGGACCTGTCTGAAGGTGAGTTCAATGGGTTCCGGTGGAAAGCCTGCAAGGAGATCTACATCCTGGCTCACAAGGGGTTAAGCTGCAATTCCCCAAAGGCCTGCTCCTTTTTTTGGCGAGGCAGTATAATGGGCAGCCTGGGAAACGAGGGCAGGGAGTGGGATAAGAATGAGCAAGCAATGAAAAACTAGTTTAGGCATGGGAATGCAAGCTCATCACAGAGCAGGGAAAGTAACTTTGAGGTGCCCTGGTGGTAGCAGCCATGTTGGTAGTGAGGGTATGGGGAGGAGGATTGATGACTGTGGCAGAGAGCGTCACAGCTGCACACTAAACAGAAAATGCTGGATACAAGAGACCCAACTG
The DNA here is from genome assembly GCA_036172795.1 of Pelodytes ibericus. Classification (NCBI taxonomy): domain Eukaryota; kingdom Metazoa; phylum Chordata; class Amphibia; order Anura; family Pelodytidae; genus Pelodytes; species Pelodytes ibericus. The sequence goes on along the minus strand of CM069861.1, from coordinate 78,549,987 downwards.
ACCACAGAACTTCTGATCTCCTTGAGCTGTCAACACATGCTAAATAGCAAGCATAATGGACACTGTCTTTCATTTTGCACATGGTCAGTAGCTGATTCCTTTAATTAAAAAAAGTTTGAACAGTTTAATAATTATAAGAATACATTTTATTTTTAAGGTATGCAAAATATTGGTTTGTTGCATGTCACCCTGCTTAACTCTAAGGGTCATACTTTTTTTGTTTTACTTAAGGACCTGCACAGTGTTGTCACTTGTACAGTTTCATTTATTTAATCTGTCCATATTTAGTGCATTCCTGTATATACCATTATTTTAATTACCAACAATAGGTCTTGTACAAACTATTTAAATATAGGGGCATGGCGTGAAAAAACACATTTTTCACAATATTTCCCCCGATTATTTCTTTGCATGTTCCACGTAATTGAAAACATATACACTATATTTTCCAAACCACTATATATCCCATTTGTAAGGAATACTTTTGTATATTTCTTTATTTTTTATTAACTCTAGGTTAGACTAGTTATCAACTAAATCCTATTTGCCTACTAACTAAATACCCACCAAATTAATTATCATTGAACAATAAAACAAAAATAAAATGAAGGTGAAGTAAGAACAGTACAGTACTCCCTGTATGTAGTCTTTACAGATCCTCTTGCTATGTGCAGGTTAGACACTACCAGATGCATTCAAATCCATTCCTTGAAATTCCTATCTGTGCCTTCTATTCTACTACTCCATAACAGAGACAGACAGTGCATGTATCAAAAGTAGGCATTGCCTTTGACAGCTTAGGACATTTAACCCCTTGACAACAAAAGGACTGTACAGTTGCCAACAATGGATGTGACAGTTAATCACAATGGCCAGATATGTTGAGCTGCCAAAGCCAATGCCTAGCTTTAACAGTTGTAGTCTCGCCCTACTCCCCAGCTATTGGGAGGAAAATACAGTAGGGACAGCCTACCTCTGTCCTCTACTCCCCAAACCCCACCCCATAAATGGTTAGGAAAAAGCAATGCACTCCTGTACCTTTTGCCTTATAACTTGCATAAAATAAAAGTAAAAACATGGGGTACTCCAAAACTCAGGACAAATATTACAATCTATTTAGTAGACTTTTTCCCCATTCGCTTTTTTAGATGTGCAAAAGATTTTTTCAATTAAAAGTTAAAGTTTTTTTTTTAATTCAATTTTCCATCAATTTGTTTTTTTTTTATAACAAACTACATAATGGTATCTAAAAAAACCAAAACACTCTTCTTATCTTGAAAAAGCCCAGAATATCATTTGCCTGGGTACAGTAAATGAAAGGAAAATTACAGGTGATACAAACACTGCAGAAATGTTAAAACAGCCATTGTCCAGCACAACCAAACAATTTCAAAAAGCCTAGGTCATGAAAGGTTTATTTGGTATGTCAATCACAACTTCCCAGGGGAAATGATCAACACTTCTGGATGGTACAATCCAGAGGTAGCCTTTTTTTGACAGTATTGCAGAATGCCACAATTTTTAACTTATGCCTACCAAAATAGTAATTTTGTCCTTAATCCCGACATATCATCCATCTTTTAGGAGTTCCTGTTGGTGGTGGGTTAAATATAGCCTTTTTATTAGTATAAATTATTTTTTTGGGACCATTTTCAGTATGAGGAGTGCCAACTTTAAAAGATATCAATGTACCACAAATCCCCTCACAGAAAATATGTTTAATCTCTAAAGCAATCCTACTTTAATAATCGTAATAAATCAATTAAGTCTAATTATTGCATTACAAGTCACAGCATGCAGTAGTACTATCACAAAATGCAAATCTGTTTTAATAAGCGTCTTCACTGTACACATTTTACCTAAGCAGATCAGAAATATAAATTTAAGCTTTGAATACCCACCAAAACTACTGTGGAATTAGGAAAACATCAAAACGACACACACCCAGCTCAACAATCTTCCCGAATGCCTTGTTATATTACTTTTTAACAAAGAAATCCATGTAAGATGTTGAAAGTTGGAAGACTCGCTTTAAAGAGGCTTATTTTCTTTATGTTATAGATGTGCTTGATAAAATGTGAAATGCATTTATTTAATTTCAGTTGTAATTTTACATTGAAAATATTTTCCCAGAGACCTCTAAATTCAGTGACATCCAATAACAAGGGCTGTTGCTACAGCAAGAACCATTACACTTTATTTGCAGTTTTTAGGAGATGGGAAGTGTTGGGGGGGGGGGGGGGGGGTAAATAAGACAGACATTACATTTTTTTACATTGTATGTGGCAGAAAACAGATTTTACTTACCGTAAATTATTTTTTCCTTAGCATAGTGGCAGTACAAGTGGGTATCTTCTCTATTGCGGGACAAGAAAGCCTGTGAAGCTTAAAAATGATGTTAACTCCTCCCCTTACCCTTGTCCCCCATAACTACCTTCCACACTGTAAGCTCATCAGTTCATACAAAAGATACAAGAAAACAGTTTCATGAAGAAAAAAAAAAATTTAATAGAAAAAAAGCACTTCTGTCATGGGAGTGACACCTTTCTTCTTTAGAATCAACCTTGCACGAGCCAGGTCGTCAATTGGAATATCCGGATGGTTTCTAAGGGAATAAATTAATTCTCCAAGATCGGGTCCATGACCGGCAAAACCCAATGAGACAGGGATATTCTGCTTAGCTCCGAGAACCAGCTCCTGTTCAGCCAGTAGGGTAGTATTGTCAGTACCCTGGCTCTGTCTTTTTAGGAGGACCTATGGAGTGCCACTGGAGCAAATACATAGGCCAGTCTGAACCTCCATCTGATGGATAGGCCGTCCACAAAGGAGGGCGACTCCCGAGGATAGAGGGAGGCAAACTTCGGCACTTTTGCATTGTGCCTTGTAGCTATAAGAGCTACTTCTGGTACCCCACACCTCTTTACCAGTTTTTTAAAAAGTGCTGGATGCAGGGACCATTCTGCTTGGGACCACCTTGCTCTGTTCAAATCGCCCCTTTTTTTTGACCTCTGATGTGAATTGCTGAAATGTCTGTGACAATTTTGAGCCCATCTCATAATGCTTGCACACAGCGTCTGCAGACTTTTGCTCTTTGTTCCACCTTGATGATTCAAATATGCGATCATAGTTATATTGTGGGATTGTATACTGATTGGTTTGCCAATCAGTAAGTAGTGAAAACTCATGAGAGCGCGATGGACCACCAGCAGTTCTCTGTAAAATTTGAAGATTGCGTGGATACTTTTGGGGACCACTGTTCTCTTCGGAAATGGGCTTGGATGTGTGCTCCCCACCCAGATTCTGAGGTGTCTGTAGTTAGCATGACCCAATCACTTGACCAAAAGGATACGCCTTTGTACAAGTTTTGTGGCAAGGTCCTCCACTGAAGTTGAGACCGGACCTCAGGTGAGAGGCTGAACTCCAAATCTAAGTATCTTTCATCTCTGGACCAAGTACTGAGAATGTCCCATTGCAGGGGTCTCAGTTGTTCCTTTGTCCAGGGAACTGCCGGGATGTTGGCGGTTAACAGACCCATCGTACTCATGGCGTGTATTATGGTGCAAACTGGTGCTGCTTGAAGGACTGCAACTTCTTTTCTTAACTTCTTCCCTTTGTCTGCTGGAAGGTATATCAACAGGGACATGGAATCTATGATGAAACCTAAAAACGGGAACTGTGTGGAAGGGACTAAGTTTGACTTTTTCCAGTTGATCAGCCATCCTAGTTTTGTCAGCAGAGTTATCGTGGTGAAGCATCTCCGGAGATCCTGCCTTTATCAGCCATTCAAATAAATACGGGACTATGGCTATCCCACGTTCTCTGAGGTGAGCCGCCACTGGAGCTAAGATCTTTGTAAAGACCCTCTGAGTAGATGCCAGACCAATGGGAAGGGCTCTGAACTGGACATGCTGGAATCTTGTGTCTGACTGAAAGGAAAACCTTAAATATTTTCAAATGTCGGGGCTTATGGGAATGTGCAAATAGGCATCTTTGAGATCCAAAGTTGCTAAATATTCTCCTTGATGGAGGATCTGTGTGACTGATTTTATAGTCTCTATTTAAAATTTTTTATATGAAATGTATAGGTTTACCTCTTTCAGGTCTAACACTGGACGAAAAGAGCCCCCTGGTTTTTGAACCAGGAACAATCTGTTTTTCTAGGAGTTTTCTGACACCCGACAGGAGAGTGTTGTTCTTCCTGTGGGCTGGGTAGCAAGATACTAAAAAACGGGAGTTTTTTTTTTTTGCTGCGGGAACCAATGAGAATACTTTCATTCAAAATAATTAAATATCCTGTTTCTCAAGTGATGTCATCAGACGAAGTGCTGCACTGTTAAAAGGGACTTTCTAGTGCCCAAAATGCATCTTCCAAATATTTTTCATATGAATGTACTTTCAAAGTACTTTAAAATGCATGTTTTACACTTTCCATGTATAAAATATAAAATACTTACAGCTAGATGAAACTGAAATTACAGCAGTTTGTAAAAAAACTAGGACCGGCCACACTAGCTGAGTAAAAGTCATTTCCTTTTTCTTTTGCTGTAGGAACCAATGATAATTTCCTGTCTCTCTAGTGATATCATCAGACCATGTTTTGCAATGTTAAGAGATCCTATTGTGTATAAGAGCAAGGTTACTCCGTGTCCACACAATTTATTCAATTTAAGGAGCACAAGAAGTCACTAAATGAAACAAAACTTTATATCCTCAGAGTCTATATAATCAGCATTGATGCAGTAAACATGCAGAGTAATCATTGGGGAGGGCTTGAGTCAAATATTACAAATATACTTTATGCAGAATGCCTGCAACAAATCACACTGAAAAAAAGCCTGTGCATTATACAAGCAGTAATCTTCATCTTGCACCAAAGTGAGTTTGGGGACTAGACTGTCTCTTCAAAGTATGATTTTTTTTCTGTTTTATTTTCTTTTTAAGTGACCACAAACACTCAATGTACAGATAAAATTTAAAAAGTGAATAAGACTATAAACACTATTTTTAATGCAGATTTGGAATGGAAAATCATTTACGTGGGCTCAGCTGAAAGTGAAGAATATGACCAAGTACTAGACTCTGTGTTAGTGGGACCTGTACCGGCAGGGCGTCACATGTTTGTATTTCAGGTAAGGGAGCTGCAGAAATGTATACAAGCATGTAATCATACTGGAGATGATTTACAAGTCAAGGAAATAAATAAGTATTAAGAAGAAGTGTAATGCTTACTAATCCATTCAGCATTATATTGCAAGCTAAAGCATGTCATTTAGCCATTTTGTAGATAGATACATATGCAATACAGAAGTCTGTATACAAATTTAGAGTTTATGGCCAGTCTTTTACAAGATCGATGTAGCTCTCAAAAGATGCACCCTTTACCAACACCCATTTTCTAAACAGAACCTGTAGGTTTATCAGGTGACTCTCAAAGATGTTGTTAGCACAGAGGGTGAGGCCTGCACACACAGGTTTTAAAGAAACAGGCAACCCTTAAAAAGGTTTTCCTCAAAATGAGACTGATTCATGCCTACATGCTACCTAGCATTTCTGAGCAAAATGGCTAAAAATTTGACTTTTCTCCATAAAAGCCTGACTACTAGGCATCGGTACTGAAGCCTGCAGGCATCTAAACTGGACATATAGATATAAGCCAGGTGCTTTCCAGTCATGTAATTTAAACCAAGTCCTTATTCATACACTGTTTATAATTTGAGACAGTTGCTAATTATCATACGGAGCGGTTGCTACTCCCACATTTCACGCCATCATATAAAAAAAAGTAATCGTTATTGTAGTCTTCAATAAACTAACATTCACATAGCCGGAACAGTCAGGACCCCAATAAAAACGTACATGTTTTGTGTTATCGCACTTACTCATAGGCTTATTGTCTTTAATAAACTTCACATGGCCAACTCAGTCACAAGTTGGGGGTCTGAGTCAGCTACATCGATAAGGCAAATGGATTACTTATGGACAATTTTAGGTTATTTATGTGCAGATTATCTTGAATGTTCCAATATTTTAGATTCAGGGCTTAAACTCTTGCCAATTACTTCTCCTGTTACACCTTCTAGGCTGATGCAGCGAACCCAGGACTTATTCCGGATGCAGATGCTGTTGGAGTCACTGTGGTGTTAATAACATGCACATATAGGGGTCAAGAGTTTATCAGAGTGGGGTATTATGTCAATAATGAATACACGGAAACAGAGTTGCGGGAAAACCCACCAGTAAAGCCAGACTTTTCCAAGGTAAGAAAATGCACAAAAACAAGCATTGGGTACTGGCTCAGGTAGTAATAATCATTAATGATATGCCAGTGCTGCTTTCATCTCACTGACTGCTTTTATGTGAATGCAAGATAAAAAAAAAGTCACAAGGATTAATAAACAAAAATGAAAAAGGTAAATTATTAGCAAGCTAAATCATGTATTTTCCCCAAACCTGCTGATACTTAGCCAGGGACAGATAGGCAGAAATCTGATCCTGTGGGCTCCTATAAAAATATCACAAGACCGTGCAATATAACTTGTGATATCGTGGAGGCGTGCCCGAACCCAGAAGTTTGGGCACAGCGAGATGTGGAGAAATGTAACCAGCCAAGAGCAAGGGGAAGAGAGGATAAAAACACACAGGGGCTTTATCTTTAAAACGTTCTGCACTGTAAAGTGTAGGGAAGTGAAATAAATGTAACAAAGTGGCCTCATCTGACAGGTGGGATCCTCTGCAGCAGATTCCACAGGACAACTCATCACATGGGGCCATGATGAGCTGTTGTATACTGGATGTGCTGCTGCAGATTTTTGAGCGTTATTTCCCCCAGTAACTCACAAACAAGGGCTAAGGGGAATAAACAACAAAAACACATGGGGTTTATCTATAAAACGTTGTGCAACGTAAAGTGTTGGCAAGGGGAAAAAGGTGCAGTCGCCGGTTAGTTATGTTCCCCCCGACATTAATCAGTTTTTTTTTTCCCTACCTGATTATTTGTACATGAGTTGTGCCAGCCAACGGAGTGCCGTAGCAACCCAGAAGTGCAGGGTTGTAGGAAGCAGCACAAACTTTATACATAAGCATATACTCCAATAGCATCTGCATATGTGCCCTGGTTATACATCATCCCCATAATGCAGTTGATATATCTATGAAACTCCTAAGGTCACTGATGAACTAATGAGGTTTGAAAGGCAAGACGGAGGAGTGGGCTTGAGATGGATAAAAAAAATGGACGGTGTGATCGCAAAAAAAAAGATTGGCAATCCCTGCTGTATATTACATTACCATTTATTTATATAGCGTCAAGAATTTACGTAGCGCATACTAAGTTAAACAAACTAGAAACAGACTGGTACATTCGAATATATTAAAGTGGAAAACACTGATGACCTATTCACCCCAAAAAATTACTGAACTTCAAAAATCAAGCATTAAATAGTTGAGTTGAAAGAATTTTCAACTTGCCTAGGTTTTAACTGCGGTATTAAAGGACAACTGTAGTAAAAAATGAAGTTGTGCTTATTTGAGAGATTGCATTAAAATATAGGTATTTTATATATAAATGCTTTAATGGAAGAATACAGATTGTACCTTAAGAATACAAAGTACATTATGTGGTCCTCTTTGTTCCAGATAGCTCTACCAGGAGGCAGACATTGTTTAGAATCTTTGGTTAGATATTTCAGCATCTGAACCAAGGTGAGTGAAGATCTCTTCCAAGATTCTAAACAACATCTACTCCCTGAGAGCACTATATGGAGTAAAGCAGGCTCTGTAAAAAACATAACCTATATTATTTCATTAAATTATTCCCTTATCGATAATCTACACTTGATACAATCTTTCAATTAAACATAAGTACATTTTTTGCTACAGTTGTCCTTTAATGTCTCATTTTTGCAGTCTACTTTTAGAGAATAGACTGCAGAAAAGAAAAAAAAAAAAGTCTAAAATCAAAAATAGTTTTATTTAAACATAATAAAGGTTAAAATACTAAACCATATAAAAATTATGCAACCGTAAAGAAATCCAAAACATTTCAGGCATTCATTGACAAACATACATTTTAGTATGTAGGTGGCATTTCTAAAGCAAGTGTTGATCAGTACATCACAGAAGGCAGGTAATGTTCCTTTGTGCAGCGTGCATAATCAACAGAATCTATTATTGGAAGTACTATAAACAGCAGCAGAAGGACAGTGACTAGCAGCTAGGTTGATCAGACATTAAAAGCAAGACATATCAAATAAGGTTCACCAACTGGTTTTCTGTTTTTTACAAATACACCAAAGAAGCTATTAATTTGAATCCAGTAATGCAAGTTGATGTAATGCAAAAATATACAAAATCATAGAAAAATTGATATTCTTCATTATATTAAGAGTGTAGGTATTTAATGTCCTCAAGACTGAATGCACGTTTAATAGCCACATAGTATGTTGTAGTGTCTTATAACAATATTGGTGACTATATGGGATCACTCAGTTACATTGTGTGTTCTATGTGTCTGTTCATGAGAAACATTTTCATTTACCCAACTATATCCTCCTTACAATAAACTTATTGTATTGATGGCATCTGCTCATTCAGGAAATGGAGAGTTCTAACAATCACATGACAAATACATTGCTTCATATTTATTTGTATATTGTTCTAAACAGATGAGCACTCCTGTATAACTGGTTTCTATCTAGCTGAAATATTTGTTTTTATATCATCAGTAACATGTGTCACTTTCTGCCACTATTGCAGCTTCAGAGAAATATACTGGCATCAAACCCAAGAGTTACCAGGTTCCACATAAACTGGGAAGACAATACAGAGAAATTAGATGATCTGGACAGTAGTAACCCAAACCTACAGTCCGTGCTATCTGCAGAGGCCATGCCATCTGCTTCTAAAGGCTGGGCCACATCAGAGAACTCACTGAACGTCATGCTGGAATCCCACATGGACTGCATGTGACCTAACAGTCTTTCAAATTGACGGTCAACCTAAGAAAATAGGCCTAGTGGTCTGAAAAGGAACCATAAAAACTAGAACGAAATGTTTTAAATCCACCAGACATTTTCTCTCACACCCATAGCCCAAATCGGAAACAAAAGCTTATACACATTTTATATTAACTCAAGGCATTTTATTTTCAAACTTTTTTTGCTGCAATTTAGTGATTTCAATAAATCTGCACCAATAAGGTATGTTTGTAATGCAATCCACTCAAGTGGTAAAATCTACAAGACATAGAATCATTGGGACCTATTCATTCCAAAACCATGAGCAGACTATGAAAACCCTGACTGCTGTGGTAGGGAATCTATCTATGGATGTTTTAAAGGTATTTATTCAAATGTGTGGTTACTTTCAGCTGCATATTCTGAATAACTAAACAGTTTGGCTCCTGGTGTGATTATGGTAGAAACTAGTGAAACAAAATGGTGGATAAAAGTCACAAAAAATGGATGATTGGTAACAGAGATATTTCATTTTTCACACATCAGTAAAATCAGTATATTAATATAAAAGCATATATGTTCAGATACACTGTTAGGGTGTCTCATCTAAAAAGGATCTGCAATGGGAATATAGAGTTTAACAAATGATCAATATTTCAGAATCATTAAAAAAACACCCCATTTCAAAATGGGGTGTTTATTTAATAAAAAGGCAAATTTCGAGAAGTTGTGCAATCATTACAGAAACCAACAGAGTTTCCTAATGATCACTACATTTTTAGAGATACCTCAGAACGGATCCTTAAATGAAACCCCCAATGAGTTTAAAATGTGGATAATATGGTACATATTTTTGTAGCAGAATTTCTATAACAAAATAGAATGCACAGATTAAGAAAACAGAGTGTATTATAAAGGACACTTCAGACATCGAACTAACTTTGAAGCATCTGGTAGTGTACAACTTGGATGTGGTACCAGGGTTTTTCCTGACGAATGCATGCAGAGAATTCTTAGGAATCTCCCTGTTTGTGTTTACATTGCATGAGGTTCTGTTCCATTGACTATGTCCTCTTGAACTGGGCATGTCTAGGGATCAGTTTCATTCAAAAGCTGGTCACTGGTGGCAGGGCCGGCCTTAGGGGTGTGCGACCTGTGCGAGCGCACAGTGCGCAACACCCCAGGGGGCGCCCTCCCGCCCAAAGAAAAAAAAAAGCCGGTAGAGGCACTGGCTGGGGGAGATCAAAAGATTCCCCCCCCCCCCTCACCAGCCCTCTGCTCGGCATGCTCTTCTAGATCCGGGGAGGGGGCGGAGCTAACCGGCTGAGCGGTGTAGCTCCACCCCCACCCTGTGAAGCAGAGCAGCGTCTGCTTCATGGGGAGCCACTGGCAGCATGAGAAAGTGCTGCTAGGCTCCCCATTCCTGCATTAAAGCATGGGGAGCCGAGCAGCACCTTCTCTTGCTGACCTGGGCTCCAAGTGAAGCAGACGCTGCTTCACAGGGTGGGGGCGGAGCTACACCGCTCAGCCGGTTAGCTCCGCCCCCTCCCTGTATCCACCTTTGAAGGCAAAGGAAGGGGCAGGGGGGAGAGACAGAACAGGGTGAGGGGGGAGAGACAGAACAGCTGGAAGGGGGAGAGAGAGAGACCGAACAGGGGGGTAGAGAGACAGAACAGGGGGAGGGAGAGAGAGACAGAACAGGGGGAGGGAGAGAGAGAGACAGAACAGGGGGAGGGAGAGAGAGAGACAGAACAGGGGGAGGGAGAGAGAGACAGAACAGGGGGAGGGAGAGAGAGAGACAGAACAGGGGGAGGGAGAGAGAGAGAGACAGAACAGGGGGAGGGAGAGAGAGAGAGACAGAACAGGGGGAGGGAGAGAGAGACAGAACAGGGGGAAGGGGGAGAGAGACAGAACAGGGGGAAGGGGGAGAGAGAGAGAGACAGAACAGAGGGAGAGAGAGACAGACAGGGCAATGAAGAGGAAATAGACAAACATGGGAAGGGAGAGAGATACATACATGGGGGGGGGGGGGGCGCCATTGGGGAATCCTGCACAGGGCGCCGGAACACTTAAGGCCGGCCCTGACTGGTGGTATGTTTTGGAGGTTGAGGGATTGGCAGCATTGTTTTGGGGGAAAAGGTAGTTTTATGAGATCATCTATTTGGCTCCTAGGAGATGCTCGGCACACCACTTTGCACAGAGCAGTGAATTTCATGGTGAGAGCATCACTCCTAAATTTTCTGCAAACGTTACTTCCATCCTCCTACCCCCCCCCCATTTTTGTTAAATATGGTCGATTTATATTATTAACTCATAACAGGGTTAGATTCATAATTGTACTTCTGACTGTTCTGTAAACAAAACCACTAACATTATACAGACCTACTCAACTCAATGGAAATTCATTGTCGCACCTCAAATCCTTAAAATGTTAAAAGCATATAGGCAGTTATACTGTGTGGAAGCATACATTCATGTAGCAGTGAGGCTTGTGACAATAACTCAGGGGTGAAAGTGATAGCTGCTAGTTTATGATTATATTCTGCAGAGTTAAACATATTTTAACATTTATAACACAAGAGTTTTTTTGTTATCTGGGAGTCTATTGAACATTTTTTAAGTAAAAAAAAAAAAAAAGTTTTGTTTGAGGTCATATACACATTGTGTGCTGAGGTTTTAATTATGAAGAACCATTAACCCTTTGAGGTCTATGAAATCAAAATTATATGGATTCAAAATCACAATGAAAACATGGGCCCGAAAGGGTGTTAAAGTAGGCCTTTGCCATATGTGTACTCATGATATTTCTGGGGACAGTCAAAATTCTAGAAATAAGAACAGTGTTTGTGTAAACAGGCCTCAAGGGCTGGTCTCATACTTTTCTATAGACTACAACTACTGAATTTAGAAGAAAACACATTCATCTAGTTTACAAAGAGATTTTTGGAAATATCTGGGGAAATTGAATATTTATCATTCAGTTTGTTGCATTCTATATATTCAGTTTGTTGCATTCTATATATTCAGTTTGTTGCATTCTATATATTCAGTTTGTTGCATTCTATATTCTTGGTTTGCCCTTGTGGTATCCAGGATGGTTTGCTGATACTACAGTTTTAAATTGCCTGTATTACTATTTTCAGATGCTCTAAATATTCTTTCATAAAAATTTTTAAAAAAGTGTTTTATTGGGGTAGAAAATACCATTTTAGTTTATTTAATGTTCTATACAAAATGTTAAAGCAGTGATGGCTAACCTTGGCACTGCAGATGTTTGAAAAATCACATAGCCCATGATTTTCAGCCAGCCTTAAAGCTACTTCTCACAGTCTTAATGCTCACTTAATGCTTCCGCGCAGCCGCTTCACCGCCAACTCTGCACAGCAAGACAGATCGTCGCTGGAGATTTCATTGCTAAAGGTAAGTATTTTACCTATTTTAGTTTGGTTAGAATTAGGTTTAAGGGGGTTAGAATTAATGTTTAGGTAGTTAATTTTAGTATTGAGGTTAATTTTTGTTTGAGTATTGGGGTTTAGTGTTGGTGTTTGGGGTTAATTTTAGTATTAGGGCGTCGGGGGTAAGTATTAGGGTTTAGGGGGTTAATTTTAGTATTAGAGGTCGTGGGTTAGTATTAGGGTTTAGGGGGTTAATTTTAGTATATGGGGTCGGGGGTTAGTATTAGGGTTTAGGGGGTTAATTTTAGTATTGGGGTTAATTTTAGTGTTGGTATTGGGGTTTAGGAATCATTTATTAGGGGGGGGGGGTATTTTCGTTTTACTTTTAGATTTGTAAGAGCTGACAGTTCAGCGCTGAACTGTCAGCTCTTAAATAGCTGGAGCCGCAGTGAAACGGCCGCGTTATACTTCATTGCTGACAGTTCAGCGTTCTAACTGCCGCGCTGAACTGTCAGCGATGAAGATGCGGAGCAGAAGTGTCCTAGACCCTCATGGGATATGTTGTTCCAAAAACATCTGCTATGCCATAAACGTTCTATGAAGAACACTTACCTTCTGCTATTTACCTGATTTTGCGGGTTGAAGGAACAGATATGGTTAGTGAGGGTAAACATCAATGATAGAGCAATAATAAATAACCTCAATGAGCCCAGAAAAGATATCAAATGAATCTCTAAATGTGAGGCGCTGCCAGTGAACTACCCTTTTAAAAAAAGAAAAAAAAGCTTTTTTTTTCTAAAGAACCTTTTATTTTTCAACAGAAGCAAGTAAACCTAACTACATTTATAGACACAAGTTATTGAAAAAAAGAAGATTAAGGAATTTTAGATGTGTAAATATAGTTAAAGAACAGGAAAAACCCTTCTGTAAAAAATCACCAGTTTTGCAACAGATAATATTAGTCATGTTTCTTAGGTGACGTAAATTAAAAAATCCATTACCTATTTTTCTCTCACCTAAACATTGTTTACATTATGAAGAAAAAAAAATAGACCAATACATTATAAAAGCAAATTAATAAATTTATAGACAAACGTTTCAAATGTGTTAATTTGCAAATCAAGCTACTGTTGATGTCCGAAAAAGAAACACTAGACACATTTGAAAACACCTCTTTTTTAAATCTGCATTTGCTTCCAATTCTACTAAAACAATGTACAGACCATTTTTATTTTGTTAACCTCTTAAGGACAGATTTAAAAATGGCTGCGCCCGCTGCACACATGTGCCTAAGCACCTCCGGTGTTGCTAAAGTGCCTCGCAAGCTAGGCACTTAGCAGCACCTTCAGGCTCCCCAGAACCGATGGTGGTCGCTCTCCTGAAAGTAGATATACAGGCAGCGCTTCCCTTCTAATGGCAAGAGCATCGGAAGTGAATGTATTTCACTTCCGATGCTCTAGGGGGAGCCAATCAATGCCGGCACAGCAGATCTGCGTGATCTGTGTGCAGGCATGTATGGTAAGTGCTCTGATGAGCACTTACCATACTGTCAAAGGCAATATTAGTAAATATTGCCTTTGACAAGTATTGATCTGCCTCCCTCACCTTACTAGTTTTAGTAAGGGAGAGAGACAGATCAGATAAAGTAAAAAATAAAATAAAATAAAATTAAAAATATTTAATAAAAGTTTAGTAACCAAGGGCTTTTATAAAAGCCATTTAACCCCTTCCCTGTCATTGATCGCTGTGTACGCAGTGATCATACACAGCAGCACATTTTTTGCTGTCTGTGCATTTTTTAGGGGTTAATTTTTTTTACTGTAATTCGTTACAGTATAAAAAAGGCTCTTTTAAGAACGATTAACCCCTTGCTTGCTGTAGATCACTGCCTAAGCATCGATCTGACGCAAATGCAGCAATCTTGCTGCAGAAGCATTTTTACTTTTTTTTTTTAACTTTTTTATTACACCAGTCACGGGTTAATTATACCCGCTAGGGGATTACGTTTAACGTAAAAAAAATTTTTTTAGCTGTCTGAGCGCATGTATAGCGATCAGTAACAGCTGATCAGTAGCAAAGGCGGGTTGGCGTTTGCTCAGATGCCTGGTTAGATCAATATTTGTAAATATTTGATCTGACCTGTGTAGATCTGCCTCCCTCTCACTTGAGTTTTAGTGAGGGAGACAGGCAGAGCTGTATAATGTAAGTTTTTAATAATAATATATTTAATAAAATTGAGACCCAAAGGCTTTTATAAAAGCCGTTTCCAGTATTTAACCCCTTCCCTGCAATTGACACCTGTGTACGCAGTGATCTTACACAGCAGCACATTTTTTGCTGTCTGTGCATTTTTTTAGGGGTTCATTTTTTTTACTGTGATTTATTACAGTATATCAAAGGCTCTTTTAAGAGCTATTAACCCCTTCCTTGCCGTATATCACTTCCTAAGCAGTGCATATGGTCACTGCCTAAGCAGTGCATATGGAGCAATCTGGTCGCAGAAGGATTTTTTTTTTGCCACACTCGCTAGGGCTTAATTATACCCACTAGGGGATTACGTGTATTCCTTTTGAAGCTGTATGAACGCGTGTATAGCGATCAGTAACAGCCGATCAGTGGCAAAGGTGGTTTGGTGATTTCTCAGATGACCATCACCATTCGTCTGGTTAGATCAATATTGGTAAATATTGTTCTGACCCATATGTATCTGCCTCCCTCTCCTCACTTGAGTTTTAGTGAGGGAAAGAGACAGATCTGTATAATATAATTTTTTAATTGTAATAAATTAAATAAATAAATGTTACAAAATTGTGAGTCCCAAGGGCTTTTATAACCCCTTCCCTGCCACTGATCACTGCACAGCAGAACATTTTTTCTTGTCTGTGCATTTTTAGGGGTTAATTTTTTGGTGCAGTACTACAAAGGCTCTTAGAAGAGCTATTAACCCCTTCCTTGCTATACATGTCAAAATTCCAAGTTGGAAAATCAAAAAGCACACCTCTCAAATGTAGCCTTTCAACCCCCAACAAAGCTGACAAAGCTATGCATGGGTGGTATCCCTGTGCTCGGGAGATGTTGCTGAACACATATTGTGGTATTGTTTGTCAGTGACACATACCGAAATATGTGAATTTGTGTCTAAAGTACAATGTATGTGGGAAAAAATACACAATAAAATGACTACCACAAACTTTGACAAAGGCTGGTGGTAGAATTGGTGCATGGAAAGTGTTAAAATACCACCATTTAAAATAGCCTAGGTTGTCTACTTTTACAAAATATATACTTTTTTGGGTAAAATACACTGTCCTACTTTAAAAAAAAGTCCCAAATGAAAGATGGGCCCAGGCTGACTACACGTCAAAATTCCAAGTTGAAAATGCGCACCTTCAAAATGTGGCCCTTTAGCCCCCAAACAACCCAACAAACCTATGCATGGGTGGTATCCCTATACTCCGGAGATGTTGTTGAACACATATTGGGTTATTGTTTGGCAGTGACACATACCGAAATCTGTGAATTTATGTCTGAAATACAATATTTGTGAAAACACAAAAATTACTACCACAAACTTTGACAAAGGCTGGTGGTAGAATTAGTGCATGGAAAGTGTTAAAATACCACCATTTGAAATAGCGTAGGGTGTCTACTTTTAAAAAATATATGGGTTTATGGGGTAAAATAACCCTGGCTGGTTTCAAATATGTCCCAAATGGGACATGGGTGCAGGCGGTCTGCATGTCAAAATTTCAAGTTGGAAAACCAAAAACTGCACCTCCCAAATTTGGCCTTTTACCCCCCAACAACCTATGCATGGGTGGTATCCCTGTACTCAAGAGATGTTGCTGAACACTTATTGGGGTGTTATTTGGCAGTGACACATACCAAAATCTGTGAATTCATGTCTGAAGTACAAGGTTTGTGAAAAAAAAAACCACACAAAAATTACTCCCACAAACTTTGACAAAGGCTGGTGGTAGAATTAGTGCATGGAAAGTGTTAAAATACCACCATTTGAGATAGCCTAGGATGTCTACTTTTAAAAAATATATGGGTTGATGGGGTAAAATACACTGGCTGGTTTCAAATATGTCCCAAATGGGACATGGGTGCAGGCTGTCTGCATGTAAAAATTTAAAGTTGGAAAACAAAAAACTGCACCTCACAAATTTGGCATTTTAGCCCCCAAACACCCCAACAAACCTATGCACGAGTGGTATCCCTGTACTCAGGAGAAATAGTACGCTATTTTTACGTTCGCTTTTGTCGATGAAGAGAAGATGTTTCAAATAAAAGTCAGGAAATTTGTGTATTTGTTTTTCTTTTTTGTTACCATATTTTTTTTTTTTTTATAATATTATAAGATATGATCAAAAAGATGGAATCCAAAGAAAGCCCTTCTTGTCCCGATAAAAACAATATATAATATGTGTGGGTACAGCAAATGACAAAAAAGAAAATTACAACTAAACACAAACAGCACAGAAATGTTAAAATAGCTATTGTCCAGAATGGATAAAAATGTTTTAAAGGCTCTGTCCTTAAGGGGTTAATCTGTATACTCACAGAACACACAATGTTTTCTTTAAGAATGTAAACGGACAACAGAACCCATCAGGCAATGCACATACCTGCACTGGTGGATCCGATGCCTGCAGTCAGCACTGATCTTGGAGTTATCTTCACTGCATACTTCAGAAACTGAGATTTTCCTGTGCCAGGATCTCCCACAAGTAACAAATGAGACTCTCCTTTTGGAAACACAAAAACAAACATACATTTTAACATATTCTATAAGGACTAATTCGTTCATAAGTAATTTTATGCACACTATTTACCTTTATCTTTCTATAGTTGTTCATCATATGTCTTTTTTATGAAATGTTTAATTCTATATATGTATAGAAAGTGTCATTTGACAAGTCTGTTTTAAAAGCCATGTAACACCCTGCTAGTTAAACAACACAAACATCTTAAATTCTTCAATCTTTCGATAAAACTGAATAAAAAACAATGTGCCTGTGGTATCTCTTGTTAAGGACATCACCTGTGGCAAATTACACGTTTATCATTGCAAGCAGTTTGTTAGCATATCAAGCCACAGATGTCATTAACAAAAGATGCCACAGGCACATTTCAAAAGTTCATTTATATAAGTGCTTAGTACTTGCATTTACAGTATAATCAATGCTTGATGTTGCCATTATTTTTCAACTTGTATGGGTCCACAATAAAAAAATGTTTCTGCTGGTATAAAACACTTAGTTTTCATTAACAGTGATAATCATGATGAGAAGCCGAACATAACATACCAAAGAAAGATTTGGAACATAGAATAATACATTCTGGTTTATGAATTGCAAATCCTACAGTATGTAGTAAATTCATCCCTATGGTTGCAGTGTTCAGCTCAGTCCATACAGACCTCTCACTCTAGTGCCTGCAGAATCAATCCGTTGGACGCCACCTGCCAGTACCATGCCTACTGCCAGCTTCACCACAAACATGCCAAACACCTGGGGACACAGGCTGGCTAAGATCTCATTTCTTCCTGTGGGTAACAAGAAAAAATAGAAGAATATATTCATTTTAGGCACAATCACATGCTGCAGAGCTGTATAATGCATGTACTGTAAAAATTACTTGAAACGTTTTAAATGTGGCCTTTCCGCCTGGTTAAAACTGCCTTGATGTGCCTATTGTGCTAAATAAGCTAGTCCAGTATCCAGGGGGCAAATAAAGGTGAATTGGAAACTCTGATATCTGGAGGTGCAGAGGAAATCAGGATAGAATTTCAGGTCTGGACCAACTTTAGGGGGAGGAGCTAGTCTGATATCTGCATGGAAATGCTATAAAGTCAAGGAAGTAAAAATAGGTATACTGAACAGAACTGTGGTACCTACTAGTGGTCCCCAGTTCTTAAAAAAGGTCTGTTTACATAAATATATATATAAATGCTTTAATTAGAGGTCCCTTAAAAAGCTGGGGTGCCCCTGAATGAGAGCGGGTCCAAACAATACCCTAAAGTGTCTATATCACACACACCTTGTGACATAGATCAAAAAATAACAGACAGTAGTGACATATAAAGATAATATACATAGTAAGCAATACAAAACAGTATATAAAAAATGACCCGGAAGAAGCGTTCAGCGCGAAACGATCGTAGGTCTGTGATCACGTTCCTGTTGGAGGAGTTGAGGGAGAGGAGGAGTGACATGCTGGCTCTCTGCGTGCACGGACTAATCATTACCGCATGGAAGCACTTTACTCTACGCAAGGATATATACTTCCCTGGAGGTCCTTTTTTGAATGGTTTACTTTTTAGACAACGGAACCAGAAGCTGTACAGAATCTTGTGGCTACTGCTTACCGGAAACAGCCGGAGGGTTGTGTCTGGAAGCTATAAGTACCTTTCATTTGTTTGTGCATTTCTGTTTTAAGGTTCCCCACCAATAATTAAGTGATCCTCCAGGTCTATTTACAGTGAATGCGGGACTATTTATTCTTGTGCCATATTTACATGCAGCAGAGACTTGTTTATTTTGGATACTAGTTCCAACAAGGACACCAGCATATATATAAGCTCCAAACTTCCACTGTCAAGAGTGACTTTAATTTATATTTTACTTGCTTGCTACAGGACCCTTTAGATCGATGGTCCCCATATACCTTTAATGCTTTTATTTTAGCTTGCAGGTTGCTTGGATTCCATAAATGCCGTGGACGCACATATTGTACTAATTGTTTTTTCATTAGTCACTTTTGAGCATTTTTTTGGATAGCTGTTTGAGTCAGCACCTCCTCTCTTCCACTCTCTATCCTGCAGGATTGTTTTTTTAACATTTTTTTATATACTGTTTTGTATTGCTTACTATGTATATTATCTTTATATGTCACTACTGTCTGTCATTTTTTTGATCTATGTCACAAGGTGCGAGTGATATAGACACTTTAGGGTATTGTTTGGACCCGCTCTCATTCAGGGGCACCCCGGCTTTTTAAGGGACCTCTAATTAAAGCATTTATATATTTGCTTATTGCCTATGAGTATATTTTATTATGGTCACGAGTGCCCAAGTAAACAGACCCTCTTTAAGAACTGGGGACAACTAGTAGGTACCACAGTTCTGTTCAGTATTCTTTCACCAGGGTTTGTAGGCACCCATCTCCCACTGCTCGACTAGGGGCAGCTTACATTTTGGGAGTTGCTTTTTGGACCGAGTCATTTTTCTATATATAATTTTTACATTTACTCTAAAAATATGTGTAAGCTGCTCCCTAGTGGGCTAGTAAAAGGGACTGTCGATGTTGAGGCAATAGCCAGCACCGAAATTTCTATTCTGGAGCACCCACGATCGCCCCACGGAGCAATCATGGGCGCCATATTGACGGAGCATGCTGCTCCGTCAATATGGCTATGCCCTCTGCCGGTCTGAGCTTCGGAAGTGAAAGTAACTTCACTTCCGTCGCTCTGAATATGCTACTTGACTGCCCCTAGTGGTAGTTAAGTAGCATAGCAATGGAAAATATTTAAAATAAATATTTTATTAATAAAAAAATGGTTATATAGCTAGATTAGCCTATAGGGTTAAAATTAAATATTTTTTAGCATAAGGGATAGGGTTAAAATGAAATTAAAACATATTAAGGGATATAATAAGGATTAGAGTTGGGGTTAAATTTAGTGTTAGGGTTACATTTTGGGTTCGGGTTGGGGTCAAAAGGTCAATATAGGAAAAAAACAGTATTTTTGTTTTTTTCCCCATAACTCGCAAAAAAATACCAAGAAATATGGAAACATGCATATTTTTGAACTCGGGACAACATTTAGAAACTATTTGGACGGGGTCTTTTTTAATGATTTTATTTGTGTAAATTATATTTTAGGTCAAAGTTAGAAAAAGTGGGCTTTTTAAATTTTTCATCATATCTTATGATTTTTTTTGTAGTAAATTATAAGATATGATGAACATAATGGTATCTAATGAAAGCCCTTCTTAAGACGATTAAAACAACATATAATTTGTGTGGGTACTGTATGTGAGAAAGAATAAAATTACAGCTAAACACAAACACCCCAGAAATGTCAAAACAGCCATTGTCACCAAGGGAAAGTCAAGGTGAAAATGTCTTGTCACTAAGGGGTTAAAACATAACTATCACAGTAGAATTGCAACCAAAAAAAAACCAGATAACATATTAGATTTTTTTTTAAATTCTCTATATATTTGTATTGTATACAAACAGGGTTTATGCAAGTCCCTTTCATTTCTGACTGCCCTCAATTTAGCTACTCTCACACATTTTAAACTCACTATTCATAAAATGGCCCAGCCTTAAAACGTTGGGGTTTTTAAAATTTACCTGCTAGAGGATTGTTTTTAAATTTCTCCCAGAACTCTTCATACTCTTTACGGACCTCTTCGTTTATGATTACTCCACAAGGTTGCTCGTTATTAACAGCAATATAGTTAGCCTTCAGAACAATTTCCAAGTCACAGCGTTTATCCACGAAGAGAGGTTTCCATCGCTGCATTACTACACCATACACAGTGACATCATCTCCTGTAGAAATCAGGGGCAAACCACTAATCAAAAGCAATAAAAAAAATGACCTAATGCTATATACAAATATACAATACAAAAGAGAGGAAGCATCCCTTAGTAACTGTGATAATAAAACTCTACCACTACATTAATATGAGAACGGATTCAAATTTCTGCAAGAAACAGAGCTTAATTGGGACTTAAACATTCCTTACATTGTAAATGTAGAGAATAATTTAAAACAATATCTATAAAAAGATGTTGCCAGAACTGGAAGCAAATGTGTAAAAATAACAATGTATTGCTTTTCTATTTGTCTGATTTGTTTAAATGGTGTTTAGTTTAAGACCTTAATAAACTGGGTTTCTGTGCTGTGTGCCTTCAATAATGGAGGGGTTTGCAAGGGTTCATCTTCTCATTTGTTTGACCTTTTATATTCTGTTAGTGCAGGGCTTGACAAATTTAATTTAGTTTTAGGAGCCAGCTAAAAAATTTAGGAGCCAGACAACGGCACATCACAATATCATAAACGCACGGAGAAAGTCGAATACACCCACCTCACATACACAGCCAGTTACATTCACACACGCCACATACAGTCAGTTACATTCACACACCACATACAGTCAGTTACATTCACACACACACACCACATACAGCCAGTTACATTCACACATACATCCACAGCCAGTTACATTCACACATACATCCACAGCCAGTTACATACACACATACATACACAGCCAGTTACATACACACATACATCCACAGCCAGTTACATACACACATACATCCACAGCCAGTTACATTCACACATACATCCACAGCCAGTTACATTCACACATACATCCACAGCCCGTTACATTCACACATACATCCACAGCCAGTTACATTCACACATACATCCATAGCCAGTTACATTCACTCATACATACATACATAGCCAGTTACATTCACTCATACATACATACATAGCCAGTTACATTCACTCATACATACATACATAGCCAGTTACATTCACTCATACATACATACATACATAGCCAGTTACATTCACTCATACATACATACATACATAGCCAGTTACATTCACTCATACATACATACATACATAGCCAGTTACATTCACTCATACATACATACATAGCCAGTTACATTCACTCATACATACATACATACATAGCCAGTTACATTCACTCATACATACATACATACATACATACATAGCCAGTTACATTCACTCATACATACATACATACATACATACATAGCCAGTTACATTCACTCATACATACATACATACATACATAGCCAGTTACATTCACACATACATACATACATACATACATAGCCAGTTACATTCACACATACATACATACATACATACATAGCCAGTTACATTCACACATACATACATCCATACATACATAGCCAGTTACATTCACACATACATACACAGCTAGTTACATTCACTCATACATACACAGCCAGTTACATTCACACATACATACATAGCCAGTTACATTCACTCATACATACACAGCCAGTTACATTCACACATACATCCATAGCCAGTTACATTCACTCATACATCCATAGCCAGTTACATTCACTCATACATACATCCATAGCCAGTTACATTCACACATACATACATACATACATACATACATAGCCAGTTACATTCACACATACATACATCCATACATACATAGCCAGTTACATTCACACATACATCCATAGCCAGTTACATTCACTCATACATCCATAGCCAGTTACATTCACTCATACATACATACATAGCCAGTTACATTCACACATACATACATACATACATAGCCAGTTACATTCACACATACATACATCCATACATACATAGCCAGTTACATTCACACATACATACACAGCTAGTTACATTCACTCATACATACACAGCCAGTTACATTCACACATACATACATAGCCAGTTACATTCACCCATACATACACAGCCAGTTACATTCACACATACATCCATAGCCAGTTACATTCACTCATACATCCATAGCCAGTTACATTCACTCATACATACATCCATAGCCAGTTACATTCACTCATACATACATCCATAGCCAGTTACATTCACTCATACATCCATAGCCAGTTACATTCACTCATACATCCATAGCCAGTTACATTCACTCATACATACATCCATAGCCAGTTACATTCACTCATACATACATCCATAGCCAGTTACATTCACTCATACATACATCCATAGCCAGTTACATTCACTCATACATACATAGCCAGTTACATTCACTCATACATACATACATAGCCAGTTACATTCACTCATACATACATACATAGCCAGTTACATTCA